>ML675609.1:36937997-37312618 GCA_007922155.1 Mesoclemmys tuberculata | reverse complement strand
ACACACACACACACACACACACACACACACACACACACACACACACACCCAAAAGTCGGTAATTTAAATATTAGCCTGAAATTACAAGCTGCTCTGAACTACTTTTAACATTCTGCTTTAATATTTGAGAGTTTTGAATTAGGATATTTCCATTTAATTGTGTCTGTGGATGCTCTATTTAACTTCAAGAGGTGTTGGCTCTGGACATAAGAAAAGGCCAACCAAATGTAGAAGGACTGAATAACTTCAGTTCCCATTTACTTCAGCTGGATTTCAAGGTACACCAGATCTCAGTACAGAAAGCACTAGATTCATAGATTTTTAGGGCCAGAAGTGACTGTAAGATCGTCTACTCTGACCTCTGTATAATCGATGATAGAATTTCATCATAACTAAAATATGTTTTCCAGAAAGACATTCACTATTTTTGCTCAGTAGTCAACGTGTCTCACAGAGCAGAGGTTTGTTCCTCTAAGGAAGAGGATGCAGTATGGTACAAACTACAAGCACTGGGGACACCTAAGTGATAACTTTTCAAAGTAATATTGGATGAAAAGCAGAACTGCCACTCATATCAATACAATGAGAGTCCTGTGGCACCTTAAAGGCTAACAATTTAGATGAGCATAAGTTTCGTGGGCAGAAACCCACTTTCTCAGATGCATGACTCATATCAACGAGACCTGTATGGCTGAATCACACCCGATCATTGTGAAACTGGAGTTCCTGAATAGCAACATTCCAACTGATCATGAAGACTATATTTTTTTCTTCCCTTGCACCTGCCTGGAACTAAGTCCATTGGTGGATACAGAACATATTTTTAAAATCCCAATAGGGGATCTTATTTGTACACTGATAGGTGATTATAAAAAAACTTTTCATACCATGATAATTAAGACCAAAACCCAAAGCAACTGCTAGTACATTTCTCAGGATAACTGTAGCTGGACAAGTAACTCCTGCCAGAATGATTAAAGTAGATTTTTTTCCAGTATTGACAGACATGAGAAGGATTAGAACCTAAAAAACAAAGAACAGCATGATCCTGTGAAAAATATTATAAACAAACAATTCCTAATGCATGAGTATGGACTGACATGATTTTTATAGAAAATCTGAGTAAATCAAACTTGATATCTTGAATCTGATACTTTGTGACTGATATACATTATATACTTATTACATGAAATTACTTTTAACTCTGCGTACATCTCATGATCTGCAAATAGAAATTACAAAAAAAGTTACTCCATGCTTTGGAGAGCAGGCAATTAATATTTTTTCAGCAAACATGTCAAATTAGATATGTAAACTAAATCCAAGAGAGCAATAGAACAATTAGTTACAGAAATACAAACAATAAAGTAGTACTGATGAAAAATTGTTTTCCATTCAAGAGGAAAACAATTTATGTAATTAAATAAGCATTTGTACAATTCCCGACATATAATAAGAACTTTGTTTACAGATTTACTTTTTATTATGCAGATCAATATTGCTGTATTAACCAAAGATGTTTTGAATCATTGTCTGTTTGCAAAATTTAATAATTTCGCCAAACAGGTTAATTTTCTGCACCAGTTTGGAGATTTTGCACCCAAGTAATAAGTGTGTTGTTTAATACTAACATCCTACATAGAAGGAGCTTCAACACAGAGCAAGCTGGTAGGTATTCAAAACCATAGTTGGACTACAGCTCCTTTATTATATGTTAGCTATTTAAGTAGGAAGTACTGTACAATAATAGTTACTTTAACAGATTATAAATTGTTTAAAGGAAGCACTTTTGGAATCCCCTGTTCTAACATATGTAATTATTCTACTGTATGAAAGTTCTAGAAATCAGTGCCTTTATCACGGCACATGATATAAAAAATACCACCAACAAAAATTACAGAACAGTTAGAATGATACCATTTCAACTATCTACATTTTGTACACTGCTTAAAGCAGTCATTTTTCCAAAGAGACTCAACTCTGACCTCGGTCATATGGTGTAAATCTGAAGTAACTCCATTGAAATTAATGGATTTGCAGCAGTGTAATAGATCAGATTCTGGCCCACAGTAGTTATACACAAATATATCAAACTTATTTCTCCCATGTTTAAAGGGTGCCCGGGTTGCCAATGGACAACTCTCCTCAGTGAAGCAAACTCTTGTCTCTGCTTCCAGCACAACCACTTTTAAAGTTTTCAGTCTGAGCAACCCCAGAGAGTTTACAAAGATAACTTTGAAAATAGTTTAATTCAGGACATATTAAGAAACATTTATTCCAAAGGTATTAATGCCAGTCAAACGAATGATTAACCATTCTGTAAAATTTTGCATTGTGCTCTCTGAAGTACGAGTAAAGTTGCTCTAAAATTGTATTGTTGACAATAGGATGGGGGCGCCCTTTGGATTCATGTAAACATCTCTCTCTCCCATCACTTCTAATGCAATAAAACCCCTTGGTCTGGTTAAAATAAAAATTTGAAGACATAATTCTGGAAGGAAGATTAAGAAATGTTTCCACTTTTTGTAACTCAGGAAGAGGGTCCTTGATTAAAGTATTACCATCCACTATGTGAATCTGATCTAAGTTGAAATGCTTAAGCCACTTTTCCATATGGATATCATAGAGACTTCTCTGAATAGCTTTGTATTTGGTATTAAGTGCTCCATTTTTAATAACAATTTCTTCAAAGGGTTGAACACGCTTGTGACTTTCTAGTCTGTTGTAATATACTTGGGTATAATCAGATATTACTCTCTCAGTGGGATCTCTTAGAATGAGCAGCAGTTTAATAGAGCTATTCATGTCATGAATTCTTTCTGGAGCCTGTGGTGAGGTAAAATAGCCTGGTGTTTTCTCAATAGTAATTTGATTTTCATAAGAAAATGGCATCAGACTCCGATACCAGTCTATTCCTTTAACATAATTCTCATCCCAGTCAAAGAAGTGGACTTCTGTAGTTGCTACCACAATATTAGGATGAATATCCAACATTTCCAGTAAAGCCCTGGTCCCTCCTTTCCGAACTCCTATAATGATTGTCTGAGGTATTCGTCGGTTTGTGCCAGGAGGTCTCACCTGTGCTGAATAGTGTTCACTTTTATTACTGAAAAATCCTACTTGCAACTTCAGCGTCTCCAGCAGTGCCCCATTCTCAACAGGAGCACCCTGCGTGTGAGTCAGCAAAAGATAAGCTGACACCAGTAGGAAGGCCATGTGGAGAAGAAGAATTAGTTCAAAATGCTGTTATTCTTGGCTGGTGAAATAATAGGTGATTCCCTTCTTGAGGAGTTGGTTGACAGACCTGGAGGCAAGCAAACAAGTTTCTGAAGCATCTGCAAAATAAAATAAGACTAATCACTATCTCTAGGCATATGAATGCATTGTAGATAGAATCTGACTTCTCCTCTGTAATTAGTACCATGTAGAAAAGTTATCTACAGCAGTTAACTTCCCCCACACCCACTCTGTTTCAGGAGAGTCAACTGATGAATTGACATTTTCTTGTGATTAATGGTGGACACTAAATCAGTGAGAACTTTTGTCATCTCAAAACACAGGCCTACACTATGAAGAAAGAAGAGCAGGATCTACCTGGTCTATATTCCTAGCCATCATTTCCTTCCTTTTACTTCTTGTTATTTAGGACATGCCATTTACAATGATTCCATGACATTTTGGATTATCAATTCATCTCCTCAAGTTCACTGCTAGAATCTAAATAACAAGTGTCATTTAGCTGATGCTTTAATTCTGTCTCCAATGGCTACATGTTGAAAGCTCTGACCTGTAGCACAGAAAAGATGGGTCTAGCAAGAACATGAGTGAATTAAGGCAAAATCCTTGGGAGGTAAGCCCTTAGGATCAGTACGGAAACAGACACAACAGTGCATCCGAGCAAGAGAGATGAAGTCTGCACCAACAATGTGGAGAGAGAGGGTCAACTAAACTGGATGGATTCGTTGAGGAAGATTCAAGAGCTGTGGTCAGAGCATGCACATGTGTAGCTGGGCAGTTGCTTAGAGCTTTAGGAGGGTGACAGAGATCAGTCTCTCCAAGGAAAGACTAAAGACTGTCTCCAAGAGATACCTAGAATACCTTCAGGGGACCCTAAAAGCTTTAGTCTCTATGTGTGGGGAGAGCAGGAGGTATATTTGTGTGGATCTGGGCTCTTAATCCATCCTCAAACAGAAGAGAACAAGATATTAAAAGAGAGCAGGGGTTCTCAACCTGACCGTTTCAACTATCCTGCCTGTACAATATTGCTGAGTGGGATGCAGGTCCCAGCTAGATGGGACAGGATTCCTGGGGCTGGGATATATATAGAATACAAACAAAATTCCCACTGTTTTACTAATATTTAAAATGGACTTTGAAGCCCCTCTATATACCATTTGGAAACTGAATGGACTTTGAAGCCCCTCTATATACTATTTGGAAACTAACAGAAGGGGCATCACACAGCCATTGATACACCAGGAAAAGTATGCTTGAGGGGTCTGGACTAGATGTTTCAATTCTTTAAATCCTTACTCAGGGAAAATTTCCTTGAGAAGTACTTCAGGATTTTGTCTCATTTCTGGGCAGCGGTAAGATTTTAAGTGGTAACCAGTGGTATACACATCTTTTCCTTAACATGATTTATTTTTAATCCTAATAAAATGGAGTGCGAAAACGAGTTCATTTGACAAACTCTGGCTATAAATAGTGAAATTATCTTATACAATGAAGCGACAGTCACTTAAAACTAAGAACTTCCTATTTGGATTCTATTTTAAACCTCTGTCTCATTCTTGGATTTTAAGATCGTCTCAGAGTTGCTATAACCACAATTCCTTTTTCAGATTCCAGTTTCAGTTATATGCTGTTCTATTTTTTTTTTTAAAACAGATCCATCACATTATTTCACTAATAAGCTCTCCTGCACAGTACCTCAAAGAAAGCAGACACTTTATATTTGTCATGGTTCTGATGAGGATTCATGACTTCCCTTTATAATATTCCTTTTAGTAATTGTTTAGTATGAGTTATTAGCACCTTACAGGCTTAAATAATCACAGTAATATTGTCAAAATTTTATGGTGGTTTCTAATAGTCTGTAAGGAAAGCAGCAGATTCAGTAAATGAGAATTCTAAATTTAATAATTAAGGGCCAAATCCAACTGCCTTTGAAGTCAGTGGAAAGATTCCCATTGACTCTAATGAGAATTCAGGGCCCGAATTATAGGCAGTGTTCATCAGCAAGATTTTTGGACCAACTGTATACACCTAAAACTTTAATTTTACTTTTAAACAGTGCCTCCTGTTGTGGAACTAACTTCACTCAAGACTATCCACATTAAAGCATGCCTCAGAGCTACTAGTGAAAGACCTCAGGGGCAGCAGCCTATTCAAAAGAAGCAATAGATACATCAATATATGCACATATATTTAAATACTAGAAAAACCCCAAGCTTTAAACTAGTCAAATAAGTTGAATTTTAAACTAAATCAAACCCAAGATAACAGTTCAAAGCAGAATGCCTCTCCATTCACAACTAGACTAAATATTGTTATTGTTTTACCAGTTGAAAGAAAATGTCTGTTTAAAGGGTCACCTACATATTGCCATTTGATTAGAAACTTTCCATTCAAGATTTATTTTAAATTCTCAAAGACAACACCTTAGGATACTCCAAATGCAAGTTTTTATATCTGCTTACTTAGGACGCACACGCTTTACCAGGATTTCACCATTCAGTACCAACACATTTACCATAACATGCCTTCAACCTGAAACACTCCTAGCAAACATTAATATCATAAGCAATAAACCGATGACTGACAACAACAACAACAACAAAAGGGATAAGCAGAAAAAATAAAGAGGGCAATGGCAATAATAAAAATTAATAATTGCAAAATAAAATGTTATCCTTGTCCTCTAAGGGTATGTCTACACTGCAGTTAGACGCTGGTGACTGGCCCATGCCAGCCAACTTGGGCTCGAAGGGCTCAGACTAAGGGACTGTTTAATTGCAGCGTAGACATTCAAGCTCTGGCCCCAGCCCAAGCCCGAACATCTACACTGTAATTAAACAGCCCCACGAGCCCGTGTTGGCTGGCATAGGCCAGCCGCTGATGTCTAACTGCAGTGTAACCATACCTTAAGATTACGGTATTTCAAATGTAATTACATCTGTTTTACTTAACTATAACGGCTCCCATATTTCTTCATTGTGTAATGTTGGTTTACAAGCAGACACTTCTACCATAAGCAAATCCCCATTCCAGATTGCCTTTCCCAAAATATTTGGGCTAGGAAGTCAAAGTTTTAATATCACATCTGGTAATTGCCTTCTAGAATAAAGCAGTATTGCCTGTGGACAGAACACTGGACTGTGCCTTAGGCGACTTATGTTCTATTTCCAGTTCTGTCACTGGCCTGCTGGATGACCATGAGCAAGTACTTCCCTGCTCTTTGACTCAGTTTCCCTATCAGTAAAATGTGGATTATGAGACTGACCACCTTTGTAAAATTCTCTGAAGTTAACTGATGAAAAAGACTTAAATACCATAATTATTACCTTCATTCAAGTTTTTTTTAAAAAAAATCCCCCCAAACCCTCTTATTTTAATAATTATTTTAAAAAGGCTGAATACATTTACCAGAAGTCACACCAGAAATCTTTATCCAAGACAAATAGGGATCTGAGATCCATAAAGACACTTTTAACTGATTTACAACAGTGGATATTTCTGTATTTACTTATCACCAGTGAAAATATTTTGTACTGCATGAAAAATACAGCTCATATTTAAAGTTCTCCTGTGCTCTTGCTTACATCTGATCTTTTTGTTTCAGACCCCAAAATTCTGTGATGTTTTCTTATAGCTTTTCTTTTTGCTCCAGAGGAAAAGGTTTGTACTGATATGTCAGCAGAGAAGGTAAATTAAGAGGTTTATCAGTGCCAGTTTCTTAGTTTTGATTTATCAGCCAATGTGCAGTTCACTTATTTGATGAATTTTTCAAGGAGGTTAAATGATTCTTTTCTGATATTTTTTACCAAACCATTTAGGATATTTAATCTGTTATTGAAATTCACTTCATCTTTTTTTTTTCTTTTTCAAGTAAACCACATGAAGAATGAAAGAGTGGGTCACCCAAAAGTGAAAATGTAGTTATCAGGAAAAGTTATACTGATGTGTTATTTCAACAACGTAGAAACAGCAATCAACAAACCATTTAAAAAGAAAACTATTCAATCCCCACCGACTTTGGTGACTTCACACGCAAATGCTTCGGTTCATGATGTAACTGTAACTGGGATCTAAAGGATGTGATTTTCAATTCATTACAATAGGAGCTGGTCATCTACCTCTCATAGATTCCATTGAAAAATCCCAGCCTTAATGTAAAACAGTCTGCCTACTGTATAATTTTTCTCGATATTGTTCTCAGAAGCTTTGACCAAGACTGGGAACCCACTGTGTTAGGCATGGACCCACATATAATGAAACACTTACAGTCTAAATAAATAGAACAGGCAAATGGTGAGAGTGAAAAAGTGGAACGAAGAGGTGGAAATAGTCCCCTATAGTACACAGCAGAGCTTAGAATAAAACCCAGGTCTTCTGAGCCTCAGGCCAATGCCCTAACCACTGGAATAAGCTGCCTCTATAGTTATAGAGCAAGGATTTTTGTAAGACACAAACTTACACAAAAAGCATTCCCAGACATACAGAATGTTTAACTGGCTCTTTAAACTTTGTAGGTGTAAGAACAAAACACTGTAGGTGAACTCACACAAGCTGTTCGTTATTCATTGTGCCCAAACCCCGAGAGAATTATTTCATTTGGCCTTGTGGTTATTTTGATTCAAGTGTTGAAACAAAGCTATAAATGAGGTTAAACTGCCAAGGAGTCACACTTAAAGACAGTTAGGTGCATTCTGTTGTTCATTTGTCCTATTATTTACAACCTCTATGATCATTAGACTTAACATATACAGTGAAGTTCAACTGATGTAGCCTCTTAAGAGGCTACAGATGCCCTAAGTAGAGCAAGCTGGTAGTTTAGATGTTTCTCTATGCTTTAGGTCACAGACGCCCAGACTCAGGCCTGTACAAAATGCCAGCTCAAAGAATCCCTCATCTGGTATTTTGGGAAGGTTACATTTTCAATTTCAGCAGGTCAGGTTGAAACTATAGCTCTGAAGGTGTGAGACAAATGATAAGACAGAAATAGGTAAAAGCAGCCTCAGTTCCAACCATATGAGTGCACAGAGAATGCCATGCTGTCAAGGAGAGAATCATCTGGGTTTTCTGTTGGTTTATATATTTGTGGAAATAATTTTTTTTTTAAAGACTTTGAAATGGATATAAGTGGATTAAAAAAAAGCCCAAATTTCCAAACGGATTTTCATTCATGGAACTGACTTCAAAAGAAAACATGGAGAAAAACATTCAGGTAGGTTCACAAAGTCCTAATTAACATGGTATAAAGGCAAATCATTACAGAAGGGAAAACAGTTGACTTTCAGGACTTGGCAATCCAGAAAAAATTCATAGTAAATTGAAATCTGGGCAATTATAGTCACATGCTGACAGTTCTAAATCAAATTTTGGGAAACATTTTAATATATCTGGTTTATTTTTACTAATGATGATTGCTCATTTGTTACATAAACGCTACCAGAAAACAAAGTCCGAAATGACATGTGTAAATAGGACAATGTTCAAAGCAATGCTCAATTTTATATAAAATATTTAACATTTCATTAATTGGCGTTATTACATCTGTTTTGATGCACAGATTTTTACAGCAAACTGAGGTCAGAACACCTAAGGCTTAATTCTGCTGTACTCCATCCACAGTCTATATTTTCATTTGTGACTGGAGAAAACTGTAAGCTAGTTAAAAGAAACTTCAGAAACAGTGAGACAAGTTTTGCCAAAAAATGGCTAGCTCCTGATCTCAGCTATGCAGGAATAAGTCTGGAATAACTGTCTGACTTCAATGGAGTTATAGTGAATTTAAACCAGTGTAACAGAGCTCAGAGTCTGGCCCAAAGTCTTCTACTACAATCAGGCAACAATCTGTGATGTACATCTTTGATAGTATTTCTATTCACAATGTAATCATACAGGACCCTGTGCTTCAGCCATTAACCTGAGCACAAACAGGCTCCATTCTTTGCGATGTAGTAGCTTGCACAGAGTCCTTTGGATTATATGATTTCAAAGCTTCTGTATTTAGGGCATCTATTTCTCGTGGCAATTCTGCAATCAAGCTGCCATTTTTGCTACCTGCATCTCCATCTGCCCCTCTGTGGTTTAAATGTTGTCAGGTGGGACAGGCATACTCCATAGCTAGATGATTTAGCATGAGAAGTGCTTTTCAGAGAGCTAGGCTTCTGACCAGGGTGCTGCAACTGGGACGTGCACACCACAATCAACCCTCTCCAGCCTCCAAGGGTCTTAGGCCACGTTTATGCGTCCCCTTATTGTAGGGCTGGTCAAGGTGTAACCTAGAGCCTCAGGACTGATTTAAGTTGCTCATAGCTGCAGCAGCCACTTTGAGCAGCTTCGAACCACTAGAGTGCAGCAGTATTCCGGCCCCATGCCCTATATCTTAGCCATCATTGCTATGTTGGGGGTATAGCTAAGTCACTGAGAGATTCCCCTTTTGCTAGTGGTGTAGATCAGATTACACTTTCTTTCTAGGTTTATTTTTTAATAGCAAGCAGCCAGAGCTGGGGCTGAGACTCTGGTTCATAAATAACCCTTAACAAGGCTGTGAACTGTCTATCTCTAATCTACCCTAAGTAAAGCAATCACTGGAATGTGATTTGTTCTGCAGACACACGCATCCAACATCATACAAGCACAGAGTAGCTACAAAAAGCTTGTTGGGGAAGAGAATGTGTGTGTGGATGGAACTGGTAACACTGGAATTGGAAGTATCATGAGGCTTTTCTTACAAGATTTTCTGTCCAAGTGCGCAAACAATTGCTTGTGGTAGCTTGGGTAAGCTTTGTGTAGCACCTAAAACACATCAGGTTTTCCCATTGCTAACTTTTAAGTTGTGTTTTTTCCTGCAGAGTTCTGCAAGTAACAGTAAATACAGCAGCAACAGTAACAGAACCCACCTTAAAATATGTTCTAGAGAACCTAGAACATGCAGTGTTGGACCCATAGCGACTGACTCGCTCCTGAGTGATTTTTTCATTTAAAGAAGTCTAAATCTATTTTTAATAGCCTGGAAAAAGTATCATGTGCTTTACAATAGTTTTGCACTATTGTCAAGAAATGACAGGTCAGTCAGTCACAGTCACTCACAATAGACGTGAGTGTCTGTGCTCAGATATTTGGCCTCAGGTGTTTTCTCTTAAAGATTCCAAATACATTTACATATGTGAAGAACTCTACTTTTCTTGGACTCTGCACTGGGTACTCCCTAACTCCTACACAATCATAGAACAGATTCACCTAAGCAAAAAGACTACCAACTCTATCACTGCAGTGAAACTGGTCTCCTCAAAGGCTTAGAGGGGGTCTATGACCCAGTCCAGTCTTTCATAAAGTCAGCAGGACTGGTACTACACAAGGCAAAAGAAGCAGCATAAATGAACCCTTTTCAAGGCCGCAGAGTGGGGCAAGAGTTATACTATCTGAGTACAGAAGCACTAGTCATGCCTGAGCTGCAATCCCTCGAGGAGTCACTACTGAGGCAATGTCCATGTGATCCCCTACCCTGGGTCATGTCTTAAGAGCACAATGAAGCCCTTAAGCTATATATCTGAGGACTCCGAAGACTTAAAAAAATAGTATTTGCCAGAGCTATTTGGTTCACTGTCAATGAATGTTAGAAGTGTTAAAATAATTATGAAATGATCCTCAACGTAGCCACAGTCTCTCTTTTTTTTCCAGCTTCACAACCAAATATTTTCATCAGGCTATCATTATATCCCACATTAACTATTGCCTCCTCTGTGACCTGCCAAAAACACACACATTGCCCCTTTTGGCCATTTAAAAAAAAATCCACCTGCTAAAGCCATCTTCTTCACCTGCTGGTTTGATCATGCCACTACCGTTTTCAAATCCCTCCGTTGGCTTTTACATCTGCCATAGCATCTAATTTAAGCTTATTTTCCCAACATTCACTGCTCTTTATAATTCTTCCCCTTCCTACCTAATCTCCCTTATTGAGCTTCATGTTCCCCTATCCCCCACTGTTCCATCAGTGATCCCACCTTCTATCCCTTGTCAGCTTCTTGAATCATCACCTCCATGCCTTCTTCCACATGCTGTTTTATGTTTGGTAAGGCCTCTCTTACCCTGTCCATATTTAAGTTACCCTTAAAGACTTACTTTTGCCATCCTGCCTAGAGTGAATCAAGTTGTAGTTACATTGCTCGATATACCACAGTGATGAGGACGCTATAAAAACTCATATAGAATAGCAGTTGACTTGTGTTTTAAGAGAAAATCTATATTTATTTCCTTTCCCTGAATCTCTACTTGTCTGTACATCAAAATAAATTTGTTAGTCTTTAAAGTGCTCCAGAACTCTCATTGTTTTTGCTGTATACTGACTAACATGGCTACCCCTCTGGAACTTTTTCAACCTTAGACTGTGAACTTCTTGGATCAGAGACCGTCCATTCTTGAATACCTGGGAAGTACCTAGTGCAGTGGGGTGCTACCATAAACAAATATTGAGTAATAAATGATAATGCAATTTATATTGGAAAAAAATCCCCTGTCTTGAAACAGTTTTGAAGATTGGTTCCTAAAAATTATTTCAGGTTACATGATTTAACCAGCAGGAACCATCATCCTCTTGCTGGGGAACATGTTTTAAAATGATTGCTAGAAACCTAGGTTAGAGCCCTAAACAACTTTTTGAAAGTTTCTCTCATTTGACATAGTTTTGCTGCTTGGTTCCAATCCAATCCAAAAGTGTTTCAGATTGGGGATGGTTTTGTAATGTAGACAGATCATTAGAATCTGAAGCATGGTTAGGTTCTCCCAAGATCTGGCCATAGGAGCAGAAAAGCCCAAATTGTCCCCACTCGCTGATGTTTAATCTAATTAATCAATCCCATGAGTAAGTGACAGTTATCTGATTTCATTCAGTCAGTCACACCTATTGTGATTCAACAGAGACCAGAAACTGAAAGGCAAATAAATGATCAGCACTAAGGAAAGCTTGTACTCAGGAAATTTTAGCAGGTCCACACCAAAGGATTCCCAGGGTTTGGTTTGCCTATTGTTTGCAGTCAACAGTTGTTACAATTACATTCTCAAACAAAACCACCAGCAACAAAACAGGTTCTGCACTTTCTGACAGTATTAATAGCAACTTAAAGCACAAATACTTTAGTTTAGCTAGATGACAATTAATTTATTATTTTACAAGATGGAAGTTTCTTAGACTTACTGCCTTAACAAAATATTACCTTGAAAATATTACCACAGATAATCTAATTCAGAATGTGAGGTAAAACTGATGCCTAAAATATATCAAAATTGCCTTTAGGAGCAATTCTATTGGAACAACATTCCAGGTTCAACCTAAGAAATTTGATTGATTTTGACGAAACTCTATGATGTTGGATCCTGTGGATAGGCTATAATTGCTACATAAATGTAAAAACAATTTAAAGAGGATTTAAAGGATTTAGATTGGAATACATTATTTGAATGATTTTTGTATTTTGCTGTCTTTGTGCAATTAAATGCACATTTTTAGAAGACCATATGAACTGTTTGGTATAATGAAAATAGATTTGAAATTGCAGCATCACGTACTTTCTGAATATTGACACATTCCTATTAGCTTTATGGTACATAATTAAAAAATTAACCCCATGATACAGCCTCAAAATTATAGCATTGTTACATGTTATATTTTTCTGTTATTTGGGAATGTTGGCGTTGCTTAGTAACATCAGTAGACTTGGTATACATTCGACAGAAATGAGGTTTAGAAGAAATTCATGCTGCAGAGAAAAACAGAGTATTTTTTTAGTTTTTGAAAATCTTAGTGCTGACATTTACTAAGGGTCTAATAAACTGGATGAAAAACCATTTTAATATAATTGAGTGTGGCGCAGTTAAAGGTCTATTTGAACTCTTATAAAACCTATTTCTGAAGGAGTTTATAATTTATCCTGCTTCAGTCTTATGTAAGGCATTATAGGGTCAATTTAACCATAGTAATAACATTATAATTAATAATATTACTTTCCACTTCTGTAGTGCTTTCTGCATGAGGATTTCAAATCACTTGACATGCATAAATTAACTCACTGCATCCCGGTGAAGTGCAGTAGGTATTATCATTCCCATTTTATATAGGGAAATTGAGGCACATGCTTAAGTGCTTTGGTAAATCAGAGCTTATGTGACCTGCCCAAGGTTGCATAGCAAGTCTGTGACAGAACCAGAACAGAACCCAGGGCTTCTGATTCCAGCTTTCATGCTGTTACATGACAATTGCTCCCTCTCTCATGGCAACAGAAGATTTATGTTGAAATTGAGAGAAGAGACTCAGTGTCTCAGGCAAACAATCAATTCTTCTACAAAATTTGGGAGAGGCAAAAAATAGTAATATTTGGCTTCAGGCATTCAGAGTCTGACATCTCTGCAAAAATATTCCCTTCCCTGGGGAATCTGGCAAAAAAAAAAAAAAAGAACAACCAGCAGCAAAGCCAAACATTTTTTGCAGAGGTAGGACCAGGATCAGAGGAAGTAAACTGTATGTTGTTCCTTCCTTAACAATTTTCTTGTAAATCAAAAGCCTGTTTTGGAGGTGAAAAAATATTTCAGTGTGAAATTCTATTAGGCTGAGGATACCATTTCATTCCAAAGCAGGCCACCAAACATCCATAAGATGACAGATTAAAACATTACTAAGGACTTGTTTACACACTCAAGCTTATATTTGGCTGGTATATTTGGAGTGGTACAATCTTCCTAGTACGGATGCATTTATATGGGATCAAGGTGTCTTATACCAGTATAGCTTATACAAAGGTATGGGAAGCCAAATAAGCTATACCACCATAACTGCATTCACACTAGAGGTTGTTGTGGTATAACTATTTCAGTAAAGAAATCACTCCCCTAACGGAAGCCATTATAATGGAAACAAACACTGTGTAGACCAGTCCTTAGCTGGATTGGATTTGAACTGGTGATCTATTTCTCCCTCTGCCAATTGCCTATGACAGGGATGGCCAAATTTACTGCCCCCCCATCCCGAGACTCCCCTCCCCACTAGACAGAATCCTCTAGCCCTACCACCCTGCCACAGGGCAGAATCTCTGAGCTCCCCATCCCAGGTGAAGAATTGGGAGGGCATGGGGGCTCTGAGAACTGTAAAACAGCCGCATGTGGCTCACAAGCCATGGTTTGGCCACCCCGGTCTATGCCATTATATCACTATTTGTATTGAGGTAGCACCTAGAGGCCCCAGTGAAGATCAGGGCCCCACTGTGCCAGGAACCCACACGCAACCAAACACCAGTCCCTGTCCTAAAGAACTTGATGTGACATGAGACAGCGGGTGAATACAACAAACAGACTTGCAAGCGCAAGGTGACAGCGAGACAATTATGATTAGTCTAATAGGCAGTGGCCACAGCACATCGGATGTCTAGCCATTGCCCAGTGTTTGGCAGGCACCCTGGTAGAAGTGAGTTTTGGAGAGATTTGAAGGAAGAAAATATATTAGCTCTGCAGATTTGTATAGGGGTCTTCTAATGCCTTAGGGTTGGTTTGGGACAAAGTGCAAAGGAGTCTGCAGCAAAAGTGGTCAGTAATGTCTGATATCTCTGGCAAGGTAGAGCACCTAGTTTCTTCGGGAGAAATAAAGACAAGGAAATGTTTTGGTTTAAATTAAAAAACACAACACAAGTGTCTGACAAAATTCAAGTGGACAAACTTTGTAGAATGTAGGGTAAATACATTGAGTCAAATCAGCAGGAAGTCAATGCTGCTATGCCAAATGTACATCACCTGAGGATGTAAATTACACAGGATCATTACAGCCAAGATTTCCCAACAATTATGAAGGTGGGCTGATTTTTGGGGTGGTGAAAGTGGAGCTTTATTAGGTAATAAATGCAAATCTGTTTTCACTTAATATTTTTATCCATTTCTACAAAACAGGCAACCTCATAATCCAATGCATATAAGACACATTGCTTAGTATAACTAAATATGAATTTATTCAAATCCAATAAAGGGAGGAAGAAATCATTTAATTCTTAGCAATGAGATGTAAAAGTAAAGGGACTACCAAAAGTCATCATTGTAATGCCTTAATCTCACTCTGTAGAGCCAATCATTTGAGATGCTGCTTAAATACTCAGCATATGTGTAATTGTTACAACAAATTTTTGGTTCCTTCCATTAAATTCAACTACCCGTATGTTCATAGTTCAGAGATGTCCAGTCTATGCATAGAAGAGGAATGAATGGCAGCATTAAAGAAATATATTCTTAGTGTGAAAAAAAGCAAATGCTGTGAAAGAAAGAAAGAAAAAGAAAATCACAATTCTTCTAGTCAAATTTTGGCTAAATTTTCTAAGTCAAAATAGTTAACAGTAACATTTAACTTCAGTGAAACCAATGGAATTACTCTAGTCTAGATTTATACCGGCAAAACTGAAATCAGAATTTGGTCTATGCGTCTCAGTTTAACCGTTTCACTGAGACATGGATTGAGATAAAAGTTAAATGGAATAGAAACTTTAACTAGGTTTTTATATCACAATTCTATGTGCAATTGCAAACATCACAGGATTTCAGTGCAAATCCATAAACTGGCCCAATTTTACTCAAAATGCATCCAAGTTCAAACTTCACTGAGAACCTGGCTTGAGTTTCAAATTTACAATAAAACACCAAACCAGATGTATCTCACTTGGTTTTGGGTTCTGTGGTGGAAGTTTTTACTTTTTTATTTTTTTTAATAGTTCTGAGTGAGAGAATCTTAATGTTAGTGTAACCTAGTTAAGGTGTGTTGGTTAGAATATTAGACTCTCCCTGCTACAAGAAAGAGTACCCATGCTTCATACTGATAAGATCATCAATCAAATTACAGTGTCTATTTAACACTTAATTTTAAACTAACTTTAATTTCCAAAAACATACTCAGAATATACCTTACAAAAACATCTGGAGCGGTGAGAGGTTTGCAAGGCCTGGGCTGAACTTCACACCCGAATTTCTACACCACAATTAAACAGCTCCTTAACTCAAGTCAGCTGTCACAGGCCAGCCACAGGCTTTTTAATTGCAGTGTAGACATGGGACTTAGCAGCTAAGTCCCATTTTCAAAGCATTTAACCCACTGATAGAATTTAGATTCCTTAAGTGACATAGGTGTTTTTTTAAAATTTTACCCCTACAATAAATATACTTAGATGAATCAAATAAATATCCTATAAAAACAATAATGAACATATAATAAGGGGAAAAATATTACATGTATTTTTGCTCAAGTACCTTTAGGTTTTAAGATACAAATCCTGCTTGTTTTACTTGGGCAAGACTCCCAGTAGCCTCATTGAGAGTTTTGCCTGAATAAGGAAGGTGCTAAATAGATCCCTGAAGGAAAATCAGTAGAGTCACTGACTTTCTTTTTTCAGCTTAGTGAAAATTAATGCCAAGTATGACAGTCATGGGTTTTGCTGAAATGAAGGAAGAAGTATTAACAGGGATGTAATTCTGTAAGAACTAATTGTGCTCATTGATACAGCCAGCTGTGTATTATACCACACAGTCTCAAAAAAACCATAGCAGAATATGTTTAGGTAAAGAAAGTTTTAGGAATGAGGTTAAATACCAGGACAGAGCAATAAATGCTACAGAGCAATCTGAGCAGTGACAAGAAGTGGACTGTTAAAATAAAAGAATAGCATGGAAGGATCAACAGACTATTAAATTACGTAGGCTCATTACATCCAAGATTTAGCTCTGAAGAGAGCCTAAAATCAGTTACAGTAAGGAGTATTTGAAGGAGCTACACAGGTGAAGCTGAAGTCAGTGCTGCAACATTCTAAGCAGAGCATAATTTCTCTGGAAGAACCACATGTCAGAATAAGGAGAAAATGGTCAATATGAATAACTTTTTAAACCTAACTATTCCACAAAGCTAAAAAGAGGAACCAGCAGAGTAAAGGCACATTTTTTCTGAGCAGAAAAGCACTGGTAACCGTAGCCAAGATCCTGAAAGATATTTAGGCACCTAGTTTCCACTGCAATCAATGAGAGTTAGGTGCCTTAATACCTCTGAGGATTTGGGTCTATAATCTCATGTATTTACTCAATGCTCCATCACCAGTTTAATCATAATGCTGCTCTCATAAAATTCTATGGGAAAATCTACTGATCTGAACTGGTGCAGAATTAAGTCCTTAACTCCCATCAAGACCGATAGAATGCTGGAGAATCAAACCCAAAAGGGAAGAAGCATTTGCATGCTACAAGTACAGTACTTTCTACCCTAGATGTCATTGCTTTTCTCTAACTATGCCATGACTAACATTGATCATTATTCTGAGGTTATTCATGTTTCTATGAGCACTCGAAAACTAGACCGATAGAAACAGATAGGAAAAAAAGCTTTATATACGTGATTTTTGGAACTCATATACCTTTGGTATTGATGTGGGTTGTGGAATGTATGAAAGCACTAACCAGGAATAAAGGGAATTTACCACTTGCCCACGGGAGTAATTTTCTAACTTTGGACTTGAAACTGCTTTCCTGAACACCCACAAAACTCCCACTCAGTTTGGGTTATTCAAGCAATACAGGACAAGATGAGGACCACGGACTGCAGCTCCCTGCGATATTCAGTGTAACAGGCAGAAATAACAGAAGGTCACACCATTGCCAAAGGATTTTAATAATCTTGAATACAACTGTATTTAATAATCTTGAACACATCATGATCAATTCCATTTTACTTAAATTAGAACTTGTGTGCACTTAATTTAATGGGTGGGAAGAAGCATTTTCTTAAATGATGCATTTCCTATAAATATGGTACAACAGAACCCTCTAAAATGCTTATCAGGGGGCCATAAACCATCTTAAGACATCTCCTGAGAATGAAAAAGTCAAAAGATACATATTTAAACTCAAATTACTGGACATAAATATATATTATCCAAGAGCAAGGCGAAGAAGTAAACATTTACAAGTTCTAACATTAACAGTGAATTTATTTGGTTGGCTTTTTTGTTAATGAGGATGAATTTCCATAACATCCCACAATTGCCAACTTCCAGAAATAAAAAAGAAAATATCGATTTTGTGGCTACAAATAGGAGCTGCAAAGTAATTGCAATTGGCTACAGGCTTCCCTCTTACCAGATACACAGACAATAATGGATTAAAAGTAAAGCTATGGAAGTTAGCATAAACTATAAATACATTAAATAGCTGACAGAAGATAGTCTTTTAAAAAGTTTACTTCCCCTTAGACTACAATTACCTTTTTCTAATTCCTATTTCTGCTTATTTAAGGTGTAAAATTGCTGGATGAGTTTATGACTGTCAATTACACACGCTTTCTCTGCAGATTTCTGGTCTAAGTGAATCTTTTATAACCTAGTCGCTTTTATACAGTATCACTATGATGTTTGAAAAATGAAATCTTCCATGTATGCTTTCTTTTACTGTAGCCTTGGTACATTCCCTTCATTCCACATAACCATGCAAGTACACAACATATCCTTTATTGCCTCTAAGTGGGGATAAAAAAAATCTCTGAACATAGCCTGTGGTCAGACTAATACAGGCAGACAAGGTCAATTTGAAATGTTGATCAGCATGGGGCATGTTTAAAGTAGAAATATATTCTTGTTTTTATTTAACTTTACGCCTGCAACTGTCAATTATACTTCAGGACTAATGTTTTAATTAGGCAATAAAACATGGCAGGCAATGCTTTCAGCCAAATAGTAGTACACATCAAGATTGTAGTAGTGCACGATGTGCAATGTTCAGCTACACAAGGCCTGTGGTTTTAGGGACCAGTCCTACACTTCTCACTCAGGCAACACTTCCATTGTGTAAAGCCTGCAGGGTCCAGTCATTCTGTCAGTGGCATGATTAATTATATTCACACACCCCCATTCTGAACAAATACAAATCGGGCACTTTGACACTCCCCAATTTTCCAGGAGAAAAGATGTGCTGTGCAGGAATTATGTGACAGAATCACAAAAGGGTGTCAGCCACTGATGATTAACAAGAAGAGAGACAGTTGGGCCCCACAGGACTATGAGACACCAAGCACCCAATGGGCCTCCTCTTCAAATATGTGAAACTGACTACCTCCAAGGTGTCCCAGGGGCTGCATTTGAAGAGGCCTCTGCACCCAGGGAAGGAAGAGTGGAGCAAATTTTTGCTGCTCCAAACTGTTGGGAATCCTGTGACCTCATTGGACATCCCCTCAATGAGATTTCTGGAAGGGAAGTCCTGGACTTTCCAGAAATGGGGATGAGTTGGCTGTAGGGAAGGATTTACCGGCAGTATTCATGAGAGAGAATATAAGGGTAGAAAGTTGGGTAGAAAGTAATAAATACTTTTACTAGGGCAAATAAAAAAAATTTTGGCAGAAAGTTGTAAGAAAATAATTGTTTGCTAATATTTCTTCCCCTTGAACTTGTACACCAGGTGCTTTGAGAATTAAAAAACTGATTTATAGTTGAAGTCATGGTCTAAGGACAATTGCTTTCCTTTCCATCATCTAATATCGATCCCAACTTAGCCAGTCCTGCTGACATAACTCCAATACTGCATCCAAAACTTAGCACGGAGAGTAGGGAGGGGCAAGTTAAGCAATTAACATGTTAACTAAATAGGAATCAGCCATATTAACTGAACCAAGTATTTCAGAATAATTTTGGCTAATATTTGTGCCATTAGTACCCAAGGGCAGCAGATAAAAACAGCACACGGCACATCTAGTTCTGCCTGGCTCAGCCCAGCCAGCAGTTCCCATTTGAGCGGATATTGGCTGGAAAATATCTCTTCCCTTGGCCTCTTTCCCCAAGGACTTTGGGAGTAAAGATCATCCAATCCCTGTCAGGAAAAGAAGTTGGTCAGGCCAGGCTAGAATCTCCCTTCCCTACACACAAACTATCCCATCCTCTCAACAGGTTCCAAGCATCCTACCCCACACAACACCTCACTCACTTCTCTTTAGCGATCTTCTTAGGAGATGCTGGATGCCATAATACTCTTCACCGGAGCCCATTTGGGAGCTATCAATCTCCTTTTTAATTCCTTATGGTGTGGTACTCTCACCGATCTGCATCTTTGGTAGGCTGCTTTCCCCAGTACATGCAGTATTTTTAGATACTAGTAGCAGGACCTATATATTCTCTGCTGGATCATGCTGTTATCTCTGGCCCTTTATACCCCATCGCATTAGTTCATAGAGTGCATCAGTGAAATTTGGGACATCCCTCAGGTATAAAGATGAGAGCCAGTAGCAGAGCTCAGAAATGAATTCCTAGGTCCTGCTGCTGAAATTGGGGAACAATTGGATCCTCTGAATTAAAGATTTTCCCTTCGATGTTGACATTTGTGCTTTCTTTGGAACCCAACCAGATGAGTCAACATAATATCCTTGGCATCGCCCATCTTCAATGCATGGTAACTAATGAATGGCTCACTTCTTGCCTTGTAAAGTTAAGGGAGTATAGCCCCAAGTTTGAGCTCCATCGCATTTCTGTGGAGAAAATATGGCTCCTGAGCTGGGACTTGAAGCCCCACAGAGGCCGAGATGATTGGATTTTTGTCTGAATGGAGCACTGGCCCATCTGTCAGTTGTTAGTTTTAACTGAATAAGATGAAGAAGGTGCTGATACATACTTTGTAGACTAGTGAGAGTGAACAGACAAAAGAATACCCAGGACTTTTCAAACTTTAAAGAAACAAAAAAAATCAGTATTTCAGATGCTGGCCTGTATCCAGAAAACAGCTTTACTGCTGGAAAAAAAAAAGTATGTTACACACAAAAACCGGAGGCTTTCATGCATCATCTTTTTCAGGCAATAGTTTGCATTGCTGCTGCTCCCTCTATTTCTTTTTAAAAGTTCTGGCAGATTAATTAATTTATCTGGTTAATTGCAATGTTATGCTTAAATAAGAAAAAAGTGAATCAGGAAGGAACACTTCTTGACAGAATAGAACATCATTTGCACAGGATAAACATCTCACATATTGTAAGACATGATGCTGAAGACAAAATACCCCTAGCATCAAAGTTATACAGTCACATAAATCATTTTTTAAAAATAGACACTAAAATAATTTTCATAAGATTTTAGACTGTGTCTTAGTACAAATTATTTCACAAGCTTTAGGGCACTCAAAGATCCTAAATCCTGCAACACCTTTTGATACATTGGCTACTTCAGGTAGTCTTGAAGTACGTACAAACATGTTCATACGTTATTGTAGACAGCACAGGTAGCGACACCACTAGTTAAGGTTGCCTCATACTTCCTATTATAAGACCTTGTTTTCTGTTGCTTATAACTTGGCCAAACTTTAACTGTTCATGCTGAAGTTTTCCATACTGGGTATCTGTCTCAGGCTGAATTTTTGGGTAAGGTTCAACAAAAATAGTTTAACTGTTTTTCAGACGAAGACTAGAAAATATATAATGGTTTTGCCCATGTTACTGAATTGGTGGTGATATGTATTATCATTTAGAAGCTCTAGCCCCCCTGTGGTTTGGTACAGGGACTTGAAATTTGGCAGTGGGGTTGCCCTAGTGGGCAGCAAGGACAAGGAGATTGCAGACTGATTCAGAATGCAGGGCAGTGAGGGGGATATGGATAGAGAGGGTTACAAGAGCCAGAGAGGAAGTGGACACAAGGGAAAACTAAGAGACCATAAGAGAGGCAGCAGTGGGGGAAGGGAGATGTTGCAGAGGAGGTTTCGTAGAAGCAGAGAAAGGAATGACACAGGACCAGGGGTGTTTGGGACAGAGAGAGGCCGGGGCAAGCTGTGGTGGGGGAGGGGTTAGAACAGGATGAGTTGGATAGTCTATAACCACCGAAGCACTTCCCTCACTCCTGAGCCTCAGCATTCCTCAGTGAGCAGACAGCTGTGAAAGCCGCTGACAGACTGTATGTCTGATCCCCTTCCACTGTCTGTTCCACATACTCAGCCTGCTGCTATTACCGCTACCCACATACTCAGCCTATACCTCTCTCTCAAGTGGCAAAAGTCTGCGCATGGTTCTAAAGGTCTGGACCCTGCTGATGGCCCAACCTGGGGGTCAGTATATGGTTCAAAACAGTGGAGTTTCTGGTTTTGCAGTTTTGTAGAAAAATAAAAGATTTACATTAAAGGAATGGTGAGAGAGAATGTTCAGGTTGCAAGGTCATGACTCCAAAGTTCAGAAATGCTAGAGTTAAGGTTGCCTGTGCCAATGTAATCTGTACCCCATGTGAGCATACGTTATGAGATGGTATGTGATCGTGTAATTAGAGACTATTTTTTTCCACAGGGCCCCTACCACAAAACAGGATAAAGCACCAGCTTTCCAAGGGCATATTATCTTGAGGCTAGAGGTGTATCTCAGCTGTTCTGAACAGGGATAACGGGTTATTTCCTTAACTTGAAATTTCTTTGCTTCTATCACTTTATCAAACCAGACTGGTAACATTACTGTAACAATCTAGCATTCACACTGAAATGGGGGGGGGGGCATTATCGACCACTCAATAGCACTAGTAAGAGCCTAATTAATTCATCTGATGTCAGACATGCTCCCTTAAATGCCTGTTTTGCTATGCTCTGTCACTGCGGTTGCAGCCAACTCCTTGCTTATCCCCCCATAACGCAGTTTAACTACAGGGGTTTTGGCACGTTTGGGGAAGCCAGGTTTCCCCTTTGGGTACATCTACACAGCGGTTAAACACCCGCAGCTGGCCTGGGTCAGCAGGCTGGGTTTGCAGGACTTGGACTGCAGCGTGTAAAAATGCTGTGTGGATGTCTGGGCTTGGGGTGGAGCCCGAGCTCCGCGACACCATGCCGGTGGAAGTGGGAGATGAGGGAGCAGAAGTTTCTCAGAGCCTGGGCTCCAGTTTGAGCGTGCATGTCAACACAGCAATCTTTAACCTCACAACTCAAGCCCCACGAGCCTAAATCAGCTGATCCAGGCCAGCTATGGTTGTGCCTCAAGTCTTTTATTCCAGTGTAGAGGTACAGTTTGATTTGCAGTACGCACTGAAGGACAGTCCAGGGCAATAGCCTAGGAATTGGTGGAGACAGGCTCTCTGCTCCACTACAGACTTCCTGTGTGATTTTGGGCAAATCACACAGCCCCTCTGTGCCTCAGCTCCTCACCTGTAAAACAGGGATAACAGCACTGCCTTCCCTCACCGTGTGTTGTGAGGTGCTCAGATATGACAGGGATTGAGGGCCCTTTGAATAAGAAAGATAATAAGAGTTACCCAATTACCATGCAAACCAGATGCATCTGCAGTCTTAAAATTAGATACTATAAAATGGTCAGAATAGTAAAATGGTCAGAATCATAAATGGCCTCTGAAATTACTTTTTAAAAATGGTTTTATTTCGAAGGACATCATCCACTTGATCTAGAGAATTACACTCAATACAGTTAAAGTAATTTCAGGTACTATCCCTGTCTCTTGAGTCCCTGCTAAATAGTGTGGGATTACAATCACAGTTTCCTATTTATTTATTTATTTTAAACCCACACAACAGGGGAAGATGACTGACCTTTTCCTCAGGAGAAACAGTGGAACCAAGTATATAGAAAGAGTTGCAAATGCACAAAGGAAACATTTAAAAGTACATTTCTTTCTCATCTTACTGTATTAATAATTGCAGAAACAACATGACATCTGAAAGAAAGAAAGAAAGAAAGAAAGAAAGAAAGAAGTCAGAGTTTTAAATTTGGGGAAAGGAAGTCAGGATCTAAAGCCACCAAAGTATCTTGCTGTTGCTGCATTTAGAATTTTAAATTGTGTTTAAAGCAATTGGCATCTGGGCTATTTTACATGCCAAAGTTCAGCCAAGTTTGAATTAAAATATTGGCATTCCAAACCCTCCAAAGCAGAGTTTTATAAAAGAAGACATTGACAGACCAGTAGCTGTAGCAAAACTGCTGGATGCCACATAATTAGAGCTCGTAAAGTCTTGGCTTTGGCAAACCTTTCTGCTGACTCTTACTTCTCAACTTTCAGGGGGAAAAGTATGGTATTGAACTGTGAATTAGGTAAGAGCACAAATGTTCTTAACTTCACACTGAATCTAAGGCTGGTTATTTAGGAGGAATTTCTCTATCATATCGTTAGGGTCCAGTTAGTCGTTTTGCTTGTTATCAAAGCCAATTTGATGGGGGTTCAGCACATGTATGCAGTATGGTATACCTTTTTACATTTAAATAAGAGCTTAAAGACAGAATTGCATGCTTTGCAAGCTAATAACTGAACTAAATCAGAATTTCCTGTGAATTACATTTGACTTTTTTTTTTAAATCTGGTATAGTTTTAAACAGAGGATTGTTGTAATGTCACCACAAGGATTCAGCGTAAACCAAAGCATATTTGACGAGAAACCCCCAAATTAGGAGGCATGCATATAAAGGAAAGATTCCCTTCGCTCCAAAACCCCAGATGTGAATCAAAAGTGGCAAAGAATACACCTATATTCATAAATGGCAAGGATACCTGCATGGCATTCAGGAGATGGAAAACATAGCTCCATCCAGATTTTATTTTGAATGATAACTTAACTGCAGCTTGCATAGCGCAGAAAAACGTGGTGGACAATTACCTTTTTCATGGGATTTTGATACATTTCTATGAAGGAAAAAAAACAGAATTTAGGAAAACTTCCTGGGCCTAGATCCTGCAAATATTTAAGATTTGCTTAACTTTAAGCATATAAATAGACCCCTGAAGTCAGTGGTACTCACACATGCTTAAATAAAGCATGTGGATAAATGTTTACAAGCTCAGGGACATATTGAGAAAACTTCCCTATAAAAATATCCAAGATTTTAAACTGAGATTTTCAAGATAGTTTGAGGGAGTTAGGAACCCAAGTCAAATTTACTTTCAATGGTAATTAGGTGTTTAACTCACTTAGGTTCCTTTAAAAATCCCACCCTAAAATCCTCTGGACTAACCCCAGAAGAGCCAAGGTATTCTCTTGTAAGACGAATAATGAACTGAGACTTAGGAAGAAGAAAGGCAACTGTTAGAGCTGAATTTTGACTTGGTGGTTGTTCTGTTTTTTTGATAAACAGAGAGCAAGGAATGGTGACCTCACTAATTGACACTCTGAATACGCTTGGCTGTCACCAGAGTCTAGAAACAACCTCTGAAGCGTGCTATTGTCTATCTCCAACTTCCTGGCGATATCGGAATGATTTAAAAAGAATGATGAATTGGGCATTACTAGGGCATTTTGCTTTGTGCCAAAATATGTTTATGGTCATAAACTGAAGGTTTCCTCAAAAGCTAAACACTAAGTGTTTAATATGTATTCTATAATATATGAACAGTAAGGCCTAGATCCTGAAAGATATGTGAAGTGGGTTGAGTTAAAACTCATCTAAGCTGTTGACGTCCACCCTTCACTTAAAGCAACAGGAAGAGCAAACTAAACAGACCCACTTAAAGATGGTATGCAAGCCCACACAAGAATTTAGACTTTGCGTTCCATAAGGCACTATCTGTGTGCACGCAGGCATGTATCAGAAACAGAAGCACAGAGCGTACAGTTACTGGAAGCACAGTAACATGGCCCTATGACAAAGCAAAGAGAAAAAGCTTTTGGGGGTTTTGAGTGTTGGCTGGAAAGGCAGGCTTGGAACAGTGAACAAAGCAACAGTCTCCTAGTATTAGGAATCAGCGCCTTGTACATTCCTTGTAAATAAACAAGATTTTACAAAAGAAAGTACCTGCCTCCATTATCAATTTCTACACCAGCTGGAACAACCCACAGGCCCTGACCTTTGACTAACTGCTCAGGTCAAAAGGGGTAATAGAATCCATTGAAATCAATGAGTGTTAGGGGCCTAAATATCTTTGGGGATCTGGGCCTAAGCCTCTTTCAGTGAAAAATACCTGTACCTCCATGGCTGGGGAGCCAAACAGTATGTTTAATTTCCTTTAGCACATCTTCACTTTCCTCAGTAAATTATTTATGCCTTAACAGATAAAATCATTTCTGTTTACAGCTCAATTCCATCCCCCAAAAAAATATGCCCCTCCAAATTCATTGAGTGCTGCTTCCCTCCAAATCAATTAATGTTGCCACTCAAATCAGTTAATATTTTCCCTCTACTTTCTAGAAAGGTTTGTCTTCCTTTGCCCCTTCTTTCATTGCTCTTTTGGGAAAGTCTGAAGACTTTGGCCATCTCCTCCTCTTCCCCCTGGCCCTTTGCTTTTAAGTTTGCCTACCCCTGATCTAAAAGGAACAGCTTTTCAGAGGCAAACATGTCCCTTTTTCTCATCCTGTGAGAAATGGAGCAGACTCCAGCATTCTGCTCCCCTTCTCATTTCATCAAAAAGAAGGGGTGACACTGGAGTTGCCCTGCCCCCTGCTTCCCACTTCTCTCCGGTTCAAGAGGGAACAGTGCTAAGGGCTGCTCTGCTCTTGTCTTTTCCAGTAGATCAGGTTCAGTGTAATAACTTCCGTTCCATGGGAAATTCTCCAACACGCTTTCGTTCCACTCTGGACCAAACACAGAATTTTCAGTTTCCCCCTAAAGGACAAAGTTGAAAACTTTTTGTTTTGAAATAATCAAAATGTTTCGTTTCCAATTTTGAAAAGAAGGTGAGACTAGAAGCAGAAGCTCTGAGACTTCCAGCTCAGTTGTGGCTCCTAGGGAGTCAAGGATCCCACACACTCCTCAATCCTAGTGACCAGATTAGCAGAACCTAGTGTGCTGATGGGGAGCTGAGTGCCTAGAAGCCCTGGGAGCTGGGAATGAGCTAGGAGATTCAAGAGCTTGGGAGCAGGAGACTTGGCAGCCCTGATTCAAGCCAGGGTTCTCAAAGCTTCTAGGCTCACTGCCATGGAGTCGGGAGCCAAGTCCCGATTACAGCTGGGGCTCCCAGGGCTTTCAACTCTGTAGCAGGATGCTGAGAAGCCCTGAGGTCCCCAACCTTGGGGCAGTCTGCCCTGGAGCTGCAGAGCCTGGGAAGCCTGGTGTTTCCAGCAGCTTGCCAGGCAAACAGGCAGGAAACTGGGAACCTACTTGTGGTTTGTCAGAAATTTAAGACAATCACGCTCCGAAAAAACATTGCTGGTTAGATGAACTGCCATTTTCCAATGAACCATGTTTTGTTGGAAAATTCCTGACCAGCTCTATTCTCCAGAAAAGCCAGAGGCTGCTTCCCAGCCTTCTTGCAGGGGCAAAATTTCTGATCTCTGTGAGCAAGTGGACAAATGGGGCCAAATTCTCAACTAGTGTACTCATCACTTTAATGGAGTTTTGTCAATTTACACCAGCTGAGGGCCTGGCCCCAGGTCCTTTCAATCCCAGGCTATGATTTAGAAGCCTCTTTTAAGTGGGCTATGAGAAGAGTTTCAATACTGTCAATCCCAAGCATTCAAAAATGACGAGATTAAAAAAAAAAAAAAAAGGTCTTCTGGTTCTGAGCTTTTTAGGGTGCATTTTGGGTCAAGATTTTAAGCTTTCCTCTGCAATCATGAGGAATAGAAACTTTTTGTTTTTAAATGAAAGCTGGGATTCTCCCCCGTCACATGAATGCAGAAGCTGGGGCCTTCAGAAAAACTTCAAATATGGTGAGAGATGATAAAATCGCAAGAGCTGACGAGGTATAGCAGACACGGTCAGGAGGCATAGCAAGATAACCTCCTGCACTGAAACAGCTGCAATAATTATATTTACTGAATAAGAGATCGGGTATGTGCCTTTTACAACAATTTCAGTTACACACACACACACACACACACACACACACACACACACACACCAAGCATACTTGTTTCAAATGTGAAATTACATGCTTCGAATGTAAATATCTTCTTTGACTATATGTGACATAATGACTTTTACTCATTTGTTTTCTTTGCAAAGTATTCTGGGAGATAGAGACCAGGTACTCAGATATTATAGACTAGATTGATAAAGGAAAAAAGTGAGAGGTTTAGATGGATCATGGATGAACAAGGTTTGGTAAATACCACTAATTAATCCACAGAAAAAGTGGCTGTCATGATTGTTGTTCTGTTACCAGCAGCTTGCAAAGTATATACATCTTTACTTTAACCCACATAAAAATTCAAATTTGCATGTACACATTCAACAACCATAAAATGATACCATAATAAAACATCAGCTGGACATCATACTGATGTGACAACCAGAAAATGACCAAACATATCTAGACATGATGTAATGTTTAAAAAAGTCTTCGTGCTTCTCAGATAATACAGAACTTCATAGCATTTTATTTTCACAGTGAAATAACAGAGTCAGCAAAACTGTCAGAGTGAAAAAAAATTAAACCAAAGCACTAAAATATTTTATTTCTGTTTCAGAGAAGACTGATGCTCTCCATGACTGGTGTTGTATGTGACAATTAATCTATGGGGAAGGGGGGGAAGAGAGAGGAAAGAAAGCACACTTGAAAGTGCTGTTCTGTTTTGGTCTTATCTTCCTAATCCAGCATCTCTCCTATTTTTCCCCTCAGTTTTCAAATAAAATGGAATATAAATTATTAGAAAAGTTGAAGGGTAGGTTTCCTGATCAATCATGCTTTCCAATTTTCATTGGATATTTAATAAGGAATGAAACTCCAATTTTTTTTATTGTATGGATCTCAATCCAGGCATTTCCTCCCCTTTTTGGTCCCTTTTAAAATTTGTTAAAGAACAAGGAAATTAAACAATCTATTTTGAAGATCAGCCCGCTTCTCTTTTTAACCATTTTTTCGGTTGACTATTGAAGCCTTGTCATGTAAATTGGAAAAAATGTCATGGTTTTTATGTGTATGGCTTTAAACATACAGCCCTCCTGCCCTCTCACTCCTTATCCCTCCCACCCCATAATCACACAAACAAGTCCATGCAGAAGGATGCCATCCTTTAAGCGTGCCATCTCATTCTGCATGTTACCTTTGAGCAGATCATTTTCCTCATGTTCTCAAAGCAATCAGAGTTTTCCTGGAGGGTCAGTAGAGCTATTTTCAGCATGTCTGTGGTGTCATTCTTCATCACCTGCCTAACAGTTACTTTCAGATTTATAAAGAACAAAGGCGAACAGGTGAATGGCAGTTAATTTCAAAGCTTGGTGAGACAAAGAGAAAAGCACAAGGCCAACATTTTCAAACCAGAGTGTCTAAAGTTGGGCACTTGAATCAATAGGGAGAAATTCTGCCTCTCTTCTGCCTTCATTTTGAGTAGTGCCTTATTCCAGGAGTAGTTCCATTAAAGAAAATGGAGTTAGGTAAGAGCAGCAGAATCTAGCCCAAATTTAAAAACTCCTGTATAAAAGTGGCTTGGCTTTTTAAGATGCCGAGCCTCTGCAGCTCTGATGGCCTAAATATGGAGGTAGCTGCCTGACTTCAGGCATCCACATTTGAAAACATTGGCCCAATCTTTACAATGAAAATTTCAAAAAAGGGAACCCAGTTTGACTCTCTGGGAAATTCCTTTGTAAAAAGTTAAAGTTGCATTACTTTTAGGTAATGCTTCTTTAAACTATTGATTGTTGGGGCTAGCAATACTTGCTTACTGGGAAAAGCTCACCCACATCAGCATGCAGTGATAAGTAAAGATTTCTATGGGAAGAGTTAGCAGTGGAAACTTTAACCCACAGCAAATGGAAGAGGTCAAAGAACTACTATAAATAAATTTCAACACAAACATTTTGCTTTGGATTTTAAAAGCACCATCCCAAACCCAAGGCCCAAATTCCATGAGGTTGTTATGGAGCTGAGGGCATTCAGCATTTTACTGGCCGGGGAGGGGGGGGAATGGGGAACGGACGACGGATGGACACAGAACATCACAGGGTTGGGCCCATGGTGCAGAGAACAGGTGATCAGTCAAATCCTGTGCAAGTTGGACCATTTATTGCTTTGTATAATATTCTCATCTTAGTCTGCATCAATTCCCATTAATGACTAGCAGAGGAATGTCCTTGCACTGAAAAGAATATTTCTGATAAGCAGCAACAGCACCAAAATGTTTGAATATAAGACAGCTACCCAATCTCTTAGAAAATTCTGCTGTGTTCTGCTCTTTTAGCAACAATAAAGCAACATTTAGCTTCTCATTTTTTGCTTTGCTCTATACCTGAATATTCTTTATTTGGGCTGAAATTCAATTTTCAAAACAGAAAGCTACACTTTTTAAAAAATGCTTAGTATTTTGTTCATTGCTGCTGCAGATTCCCCTTCTCAAGGGGAGGAAATATGGTCCTGTTATTAAGGCACTGGATTGGGAATTGGGAGATATGGGTTCATTTCTCAGTTCTGCCACAGATTTCCTGTATGACCTTGGAAAAGTCACTTAATCATCTTTGTGCCTCAGTTAACCATCTGTATAATGGGAATAATAATACTTCCCTAACTGACAGGGATGGTGAAAGGATAAATTCATTGTTTGTCAGGTGATCAGATACTATGGTGATAAGGGCCATAGAAACAGGCTATAAACTAATTACTGCTCTCCACTGACTATTTCTTAAAGGTCAGTCATTACAAATGGAGTTTTATCTTAAAAAGCATCATGTCAAAGGCTTTATAGAAATATATTTTAGATGCCTGCTCAGCAATCACCAGTTTGTGAACTGGTTCTAACTCTGAAACTGCTCTCCAGTTACATTTTAAGTACTTACCATATCACCACAGTTAAGGTGTGAACGGAACATTTTAAGGTGCTAACATTTCCTTTTCTCCAACAGAGTCTCAACTGGCCCAAAGATTCTCTACCCCACCCTAGCAAAGTGGCAGATCTCACAAGATATCTTGGTACATTTCTAATGAGTACTGAGGAGGAGCCAAATTTCATGGTATAAATTGGTATTAATTGGTAACAACAGAAGGCACAAGAGCGAGGGGTCCTGGAAACTAAATTTAGATGTTCAGGAAAAGGATTTAAGGCAAAGTCCTCTTCTGTTCTCTGGAAGGCTCCTGATTCCACACTCAGACCAGTTAGACAGAAACTTGTGGACTCTCAATGCATGGATGCAAAGGGAGCATGAGGAGGAAGGGTTGATGTTCATTCGGCATTAGGAAAGGAGAATCTATACAGAAGGGGTGAGCTCCACATTAATTAAAGTGGGAACAGGCTGCCAGCAGAAAAAAATAATAAGTTTGAGGTCAACTATTAATAATAATAATAAATAATATAGGAACTGGGGAGGGAGGGGGGCTGAGAAGCGAAGAAGAGCAGTCAGGTCAAAGACATCTATCAGTTAACCAAAGTCATCACTATAACTTTTAATAAAGGACAGGACAAATCAAAGCTGAACTTGAAGAGGGGACAGCTTCAGATCAGAGAGTAAATAAGTGACTAGAAAAGTCTATATAGCAATGTGACAAATATAAAAGCAAAAGAGAAGGGTTTACGTATGCTTCAGGAATACATGAATCCTTTAAACAAACCACGGTGTTATTACCTCCTGTAAATTCACTTAGCTCTTACCTATTCTCTTCCAGGGACACTATTCCTACCACCTCCCAGGGAGAGCTCATGGATGGTTTTGTTTTAAATGCAGAGAGATGACATTCCATGGATGAATTTGCCTAAAACACAAAGTCATTTATCATTATATCAGGGGATGTGCTTCTGCATCCCTTTGGATGGCCAAAAGCATTACTGCACGCACTATGTTTTTATAGTGGGATGCAGTGTAGTTGTAGCTGTTATTAGAGAGACAAAGTGGGTATGGGAATATCTTTTACTGGGCCAACTTCTGTGGTTGAGAGACACAAGATATGCTCCAAGGAGAAAGTCTGGGATATACACCTTAACATGCTCAAAACTGCCTTCACCAAAACAAGGATACTTCACCAGAAAAGTGGATCACATAATGGAAAGGGCCACCCAAATACTCTGAGAGAACCTGCTTCAATACAGAAATAAAACCCCTGCTGATCACATATACCTAGTTGCCATCTACCATCCCAAACTGGACCCCATATGGGTGTCATCAAACAACTACAACCCATAGTCGATGGGGACACCATCCTGAAATGTGTCTTTCCGGAACCCCTATTTCTGGCCTTCAAACAAGCCCTCAATCTCGCCCCACTGATTGTCAGAAGCAAGTTCCCCACAAACCAAGACACACCAACTCAAAGCAGCACCAAACCCTGCGAGAACAGATGCAAAACCTGCGCACATATCTCCACAGATACAATGATCAATGCCCGCCCACTTCACAACATTCAAGGTACATGTATCCTACACATGCCTATCACAATATGTGGCACACCTCATCCAGTGCACTAAATGCTGCAACAATAACTTTGTGGGTGAAACCAGACAATCACTATGCTTTTGAATGAAATCACACAGGAAAATGATAAAAGACAAAAACACCATAACACCTGTGCGTGAACACTTTTCACAAAGCAATCACTCTATATCTGACCTATCAGTCCTCATCTTCAAAGAAAACCTGCAAAATGTTTTCAAAAGACAAGCCTGGGAGCTTAAATGCATAATTGTGCTAGACACTAAAAATCATGGACTGAACAGAGACACTGGATTTCTGGCTTATTATAACAATCGGTAACCCCCCACCCAGAGGTGAATGGTCCCTTACAATATATGCCAACTACTGATTATGTTAAGCAATCTGTTCCATCTTGCATTTAGCTGTGATACTCAGAGTACCTTTCCCAGACCTGAAGAATCGCTCTTTGTGGTTCAAAAGCCTCTCTCTCTCTCAACAAAAGAAGTTGTTCCAATAAAATATATTGCTTCACTCACTTCCTCTTTATAGCAGAGCCATTCTCACACTCACCAAGAGGTGTGAGACACATGACATATTTCCAAATACTGCTGTGTTCTGCAGGAGCCTTATTTATTTATTTTAAAGACCACTAGGAAACACGCACTTGTTTGGAAAGACTAATGTGAAATCTATTTAGGTAAAAAAGTGTCTGCACTGAAATCCTAGTATCATTGATCATATCCTGTCTGTTCTTCTTACTTTCAATGAGTTTTTAGTTCCTCACTGTTTAGTCATTTATACACAAAGCACTTATGCAGAATACTATTTCAACATTTCAGTCCAGTCTGGTGAGAAAAGAGTTTACTCATTACATGTTTAATTTTCCAGCTACAAAGCATAACCTTTTCTGAATTATTGATTATAAATGTTCACTTTTTACCTCAGAAATGTATCTCTGGGGATAATAAATCTAGATTTGAAATTTAATTGGGAACTATACAAATATGGAAGAGTTATTTCTGTTTATAACTTACTAAAAAAAGCAATGAAAGCGAGCAATGCAAGCTATCAATTACTGATACCAGCACTTTTCTCTTTAAAAAAATGGTAATAGCTTTTCCTCTTGAGAGGACAGTATTTTATCCAAAAACTATAAATACTATACATTGCTTTATATTTTCTAATGCTATATTTTCATCTTAGACACATACCCTAGCAGTATGTTTTTTCAGCAAAAATATTTTTATGGTCATGTTCTACTTATTTCTTTGGGTTTCTATCAATATCAATTTAAAGGTTTCAGGCAAAAGCAACTTAAATGTTAAGAGCAAGTTACACTTCCTCCAGAACTTTTCTGTAAAGAGGGAAATTCTGACATAGATGTACTTGGAAAGTACTTGTCACACCTACAAACTCCTTAAAGGGTATTCTAAAATATATATAACTTCTGAGTATATAGAGAATTGTTACAGCTCAAAGCAAATGTATGAGATCAGAGTCAAACCTTGAAAGCAAATAACACTGCTCTGTGTGTGGGGGGGGGAGGGGGTAGGGGGGGTAGGCAGGAGAAAGGAAGAAATTGAAGCTTTATCAGATTTAACTACTGCATTTAATTCCAAGAGTCAGGATTTCACTTAAAACATGAAGGGAAAATAAAAACAGAAAAACCATGTCCAGACATGTTCATAAAATGAAACAATTTCTACAGGACTTGAAAATGGCTAATATAATTATGGTCCCTCCCAAGCCAGCTTAAGGATGTTCCAGAAACCAAATTTCAGTCAGGTCCAAAAGGGTCAGGAAAGAGTAAATTATAAAATCCAACCCATGTAGCTTGATTTCAGGACGTGGGAAGGTAGTTTATGAACTTGCTGCTGTTAGTACAGGTGAGGAACTGATGTCAGATGATACTTTACACCTTGGCTTTCAGAGTAATAGGTCATGAAATACAGCAAATTTAAAGAATACAGCAGCAAAAGAGGAAAACTAGCTTCTTGTATTGAACACTGGGCTGTCTGAAGAGCAGGGTAAAAAGATGTTATCCACCTGTAACGGATCTTTGAATATGATGCAGACATGCACTCTACTTCAGTGCATGTGCCCAGTTGGTTGGAGCCAGAAAGCTTTGCCTAGCAGTACCCATGGGGCAGCACTCATGCCCGGAAGCCCTGGGCCCTCCCCTGGCTATGTAAGGATTGCACCACCCTCTCACTGACCAGCAGAAGCACAGTCTCAGATCCAAGGAGACGGAGGGTGGATCGTGGAATACATGTCTGCATCACATCTTGGAGAACAACAGCTAGAGGTAGGTAACCCTTTTTTCTTCTTTGAGTAGATGCAGCCTTGTATTTTACTGAAGTGACTCACAAACAGTACTTGTAGGAGGTGGGAGTCAGTCTTTATAAAAAACGGGACTGTCGGATTGCCTTCCAAAAGCATGCCTCTCATCTGGACACGGCAGTAATAGGCACAGTGGTTTGTAAAAGTCTGCCCTGAGGAACAAGAGGCAGCCCAGCAAATGTCCAATACAAGAATGTTATTTAGAAATGTAGCTGGCATGGCTTGGGTTCTCATGGAATAAGCTCACACTTCATAGACTCATAGACTTTAAGGTCAAAAGGGACCATTACGATCATCATTCTAATCTGACTTCCTGTGCAATGCAGGTGACAGCACCTCACCCACTCACTCCTGCAATAGACCCCTAGCCTACGACTGAGTTACGGAAGTCCTCAATTCATGGTTTAAAGACTTCAAGGTACAGAGAATCCACCAGCAAATGACCTGTGCCTCATGCTCCTTTTCAGGAGGCAGAGCCTGGGCTACTTCCTAGACTGTCATTATATAGGAAATTATCCACCTGGATGTTGTCTGAAGGGATCACTTGGCTCCTTCATTCAGTCTGCACATGAAACAAATAAATGAGATGAGGAGTGGAAAGGCTTAGTTCTATCCAGATAAAAAGCTAAGTGGCACCTGACATCCAATGGATGAAGACATTATTCCTTTGAGGTTGAATGCAGTTTAGGGAAGAACACTGGCAAATACATAAATTGGTTCAAGTGAAATTGAGGAACCGCTTTGGATAAAAACTTAAGTTGCTGCCATAGAGTTACTTTGTCTTTAGAAAACTCCATATAACACAGTTCTGCCATCAAAGCCTGCAACTCATCTGTCCGCCTTTTAAAATGTTATCACCACAAGGAAGATAGTTTTCTGACACAGACGGGAGAAGAAAGAAGTTGCCAGAGGTGCAAATGGAAGGTCCATAAGAGCTGCTAAGTCAGTATTAGGGTCCCACAAAGGAATCGGATCTTTAACCAACAGGTGGAAAGGAGTGACTCCTTTCAAAGGATCCCACTGCCATGGAGTTTGAAAACACCAACTTCACATAGGTATGCAGATGGAACACTGAAATCACCACCAACTAGACTTTCAATGAAATGCATGTAAGACCAAAAGGTTACCAACCAGTTTCAGTTGAACTTCCCAGGCTAATGATCAACAGCGAGAACCACTTCCACTTGGCTGAATAGATAGTTCTGGTGGAGTGCTCTTTACTGCTGAGCAAGCCTTGTTGGACCATTCTCAAACATCATTCCTCCTCCTCATCTAACCATGCAACATCTGTACTGTGAGATGTATGTTGCTGAGTGCTGGATGCCAAACCTGACCATGATGATAACATCAAGACGCCAGGATGCAGAGGAAGGGATACAGGAGACCAAACCAATAAACACAAGGCGATCAGAGAACCAACACTGTTTTGGCCACATTGAAAGAATAAGAATGAGCGTGGTGGAGTCCAATTTCAATTTAAGAATACCCTGTGGGATGATTGGAATTGAAGAAAAAGCATACAGAAGTGCCAATTCCCAGCTCAGGTGAAAATAATTGGTCAAGGACCCAGACAGAGACGCCTTGGGAGAAAACCAGACGGAATTTCTTGCAATCTTTCCTGGTGAACAGGTTGATTTTTGGGGTTCCCCAAACTGTGGAAATGGACCACAGAACACTGTGATTCAGGGACCATTTGTGATTCAGGAAGAAATTTCTGCTGATATGATCTGCCAGGTGATTCTGGCAAATGATCAGCTATGGGGATAACGTTCTCCCCAGTGCAAAAACGTCGGAGCCTGATCTCCTCCTGACACAGGATGTTGAAATGTGCTTCCTTTTGTCTGTTCTCGTAATACATCACAGTCAGTAGGGGTGCACATGGTCAAGTCCCTGATGTGATCACAAAGGGCCTGACAGGCATGGTACGAGGTAGATGGTGTGAAGCACCAAGACATGGATATGCAGAGAAGTGTCCTATTCTGACCACTCGTCTTGAACTTTCAGCAACCTCAGATGTGCTCTGGAACCTATTAAGGAGGCATTGGTGACAGTACTACTTTTTGGTAGAGACTGAGTGAAGGAAACATCCTGGCACACATTGTCTTGAACTGTTCACCAAGGAGTCCAGAATTGGCAGAGGAAGTTGGACCAGTTTGTAATGATGATTTGGATGATAAACCAACCCTAACCACTTCTCAAGAGGAGGTAGGCACAGCCTGACATATTGGACTACCTGTGTGCATGCAGCCATATGACCTAGCAACTTCAGGCACATTTGGGCTGTTGTTGAGGGCTGAAACTGCAGCTCCAGACATAGGCAGCAGATCACCTGGAATCACTTAGTCAGCAGAAATGCTCTTGAACTCGGAGTTTATCAGGGCCGCAGTAACTCAACTCTTTGAGTTGACTCCCACTGTTTAGGATGAGACCTAGATGATCAAGTAGGCATAGTGTAAACTGGATACGACAGCTGACTTCTTCCCTGGACTTGCCCCTCAATAACCAACTACCTAGATATGGGAAGATATGAATTCCCCTCTTCCTGACGCATGCTGTCACCACAACCATGCATTTGGTAAACACTCAGGGAGCGGAACAAAGGCCAAAAGGCAGCATGGTGTACTAGTAATGCTGGTCTGCCACGACAAACTGAAGACACCTCCTGTGGCTTGGGAGGATTGCTATGTGGAAGTAAGCTTCCTGAAGTTCCAAGGCAACTAACTAGTCATTATGATTTAAGGTGGGAAGGCTAGTTCCTATGGAGACTAAACGAAATCTTACATCTGATACATTTGTTGAGATTGTGGAGGTTGAGGATAGGTCTCATCTCGCCCTTGACCTTGGGAACCAGGAAATACTAGGAGTAGAATCCCTGTCCCTGATGGTGCAGTGACCTGCTCTACAGCCAGCAATGCCAATAGAGACTGAACCTGGCTCAAGAAGCAATGTCTTGTGAGAGGAGTCCCTGAAGAGGGTCAGAGGAGGGAGGAGGAATGGAGAGGAACTAAATGGCATAACCTGATCTGAGAGTGCTCAGGACCCAGTTTTCTGTCGTAATCAAGTCTCAAATACTGTAAAAAAAGCCAGCCTTTTCCTGAACAGAGGGGACAAAGGAGAGGTTACCACTGGATCATTATCCTGAACACACTTCAGTCCAGGACACAAGTCAATATAGGCACTTAATGGATGATGGTGTTGGTGATCTGGCTGGTTAACCCCAGAAGTGGAGGACCTCCTCCTTTTGGATCTGTGGCCCTTGCAGGAGTAGTCCTGCTGACTTACAAGAAAGGAGGACTGTCCAAAAGAATGCTAAGAGTGGTATTGCTTTTGTTGCTGCTGACCATTATAGTGGCATCTCTTCATGACTGGAATACATACTCCCAAAGAACATAAAGTAGCTCAGGAGTCTTTCAAAGAGCACAGGGTTTTACCATTTTTTTCCTGAAAACAAAACCCCGCCATAAAAATGATAAATCCTCAATGGTCTGCTGCACATGAGGCACAATGCCTGAATTCCTCCTCATGGTCATAGTCATAATTCTATGGCCATGGCATCAGCCACATCCAGAGCTGACTGTAATGAAGTCTTGGCCACACTATAGCCTTTCACAATGAATGCCATAAACTCCTCCCTAGAGCGTTCTGGCAGCTTGTCTGCAAACTTATACATGGCCACCCAATTTACAGTCATTTTTAGAAAGAGCATTGCCTACTGGTTCATGATATGCCTTTGCAGGGAAGAGGAGGTATAAAGTCCCATTAAGTCTGGACTCTTTGTCCCTTTGGGGTGGACTTATACCTGCCCTGCCAAGCCCTGTCTTTTGCTGCAGTCATCACCAGGGATTTAGGGCCCAGGTGGGAGTACAAACCCTCAAAACCCTGTGTAGGGACAAAGTACCATTTCTCCAACCACTTTGCCATGGGAGGCAATGTAGCTGGAGTATTCTAGAGAGCCTTTGCAGGCATCAAGACATCATTTATTGAGATGGTTATTCTCCCCAGCAGTGATGTCTGAAGAATATTCAGCAGCTTATACAAGAATTCAGCCTGGATACCCAAGGTAGTGACCATATTCCTTAGGAGGTCCTGATACACCTTAAAGTCTTCTAGCACCAAAGGAGAGGAAGACTCTGGCATGGTAGAGTCATCTGGGAAGGATGAGGAAGCAGTCTGCTGTGCTGACTATGGGTCCTGTTCTTGCACCACTGGATATGATCAGAATAGCCCTGGAGGTCCAGGGGGAATGGGCTCAGCAGTTGCTTGTGGTTGAGATGGTTTAGGAGTGGAAGCCACCATCGGGACCAGTGATCTGACTCTGGAGCAAGACAAAGAGTGGGACCTCAGGGACTGAGGAGCATCCCTAAGATTCTAAGGATGACACTGGACATATGGATAAGGCATTGGTGGCCAGCAGGCACTGAACCAAGAGTAGGACCATTCCCAGTATTGATGGTGATCCGAATGCAATCTCTAATGCCTATCCAAGGATGAAGAAGAGGATGACCCTGATCTGGTGTGACGTTCCCCTCTGCAATCGTTGTGTCACCGCAATCCCTCACTCTTGGAGCCCATCTTAACCTTCTCTGCTCTGAGAACCCCCAATCTTGGCTTGTTCACACACAGTCTATAGCATGTAAATTGCTCCCAACTCAGTGACTGAGTGCCTTTAGCCAGCCACTCAGGGGATTATGCAATGGTGTGACCCCAATCATTATCCCCAGTCCCAGATACAAACCTAGGAACTGTCATCTTACAATGTTCAGTGTTGCCCACTGAACTCTGCAAGAGCAAGTGTTTGTCAATTTATCAAAGACATTGACACTTCAAATGGGGGCTCTAACACACCTTAAACCAATGCACTGCTTTAGATACAAACACACGCATTTATTAAGTATAGAAAGATTTTAAGTGATTATGAGTTAAAGGAAAGCAGGTCAGATTTGATTACGAGAAAATAAAAGGCAAATGGCATTCTAAACTAAGCTTAACACTTTCTACAACCTTACAAAGTCAGATGATTCTCACCGCAGGCTGGCTGAAATATCTCCAGCCATGCCCTCTCCCTGTGATCAGCACTTCAGTTTTTTGGTGGTGTTTGTAGATGGAGGTAGAAGAGAGAGAGCTTGCAGAACGTCTTTCCTTTTAAAAATGTTTCTTCTCCCTCTAGGGATTCATCCCCCCTCACCCCTCAGGGTCACGTGACAAACAATGGCTTCCTCTGGTAAGTGAGCTTCCCCTTATTGATGCTTAGGTTAGTCCACTGTTCCTGGAAGAGCTGGTTTTATGCACGCCTTAGTGAGGTGCGAACTGCCCCTCTGCTCTTGGACGGTTTTGCCTGAATTTGCTTCAAGCTATGAAACATGCCTTTGGGAATATTACATAGCAAAGCCTCATAACCATACATACATCATTGCAACAAGCATATCACTATAACAATAATGTTCAGCTCATTATGAGCATTCAAAAAACATTTTACATGACATACTTTGCATTAAACAATACACAATTGGACTACACAGGTGATCATGGGGGGTGCAGTGTGTCACATCTGGATCTTGAGGAGTCCCAGAGGTTCTCTGGTGACAATGGGGGAGCCAACACGAATGAGGTAAACAAACGGCCAGACTCGTCTGAAACCCAATTGGGGGGCAGCATCAGTACTGAAGAGGAATAGGGGTCTGACATCTGCAGCACTGAATGCAAGACATTCTCACCTGGTACCTGGAGAGGTGCTTGTACCTAGGCTAAAGTTTGACAAAGTTATCTGCTGCCAAGACAACACTGTGGAAGGATGCACCAACATTGAGGGGGATTTCGGGGCCAGCGTGGACCTTAATTCTATAGTCTGAGGCCCAAGTGGATGAGCTGTGGTGCCAGTGAGCCTGGTAGCTCTGCAGCATAGCCAGGAAATCAGGGACACAAGGCAAGATGTAGCAGAATCCATGGCACAAGTGAACTCTTGAACAAGTGCAGTCTATGACTCAGAGGCAAAGCAGGTCTGATGCTGCCGGGTATGCAGCCTGTGTGGGGACAGTTGGCGCTGGTGTGGCTATCATTGCTAACGGACTCAGTGGATGCCCCATGGCCAGAACTGGAGTCAACAGTACGGGCTCTCTCTGCTCTCAGCACAGTACCAGGGAGCAGCTAGACAGACCTGCTCCATCCTGTGTGCCAGAGGGAGTACAGTGCCGGTCAGCACTCCTCTTAAGAGGATGAGGAGGAGTCTTCCCCAAGCCCTGGATTGGTCCTGATTTGTTCTATGGGACCTCTTTCTTGCCATATCAGAGTAGGAAGAATGACCCCCTTCTGCCTTTTGGGGCAAACACCAGATCCAAAGGCTACCACCCATGAGACGAGGGCGTAGGTGCTGAAGCGTCTCATGGTCTGCTCCAGAGGGTGCTGCTTCAGCTGTAAGTCTCTCACCACCAGAGTCCTCTCTGTGAATGACTTGCAGCCGGATCATCCCTCTTTAACGTGCTCTTCACCAAGATACAACAGCACCATGTGTGGGAGTTATTGTTGGGGATGCCCCCCACCAACCAGAATGGACAATACTTTAACCCTGGTGAGGACATCACACCAGGCATCCACGTTCTCTAATATTTTACTAATCCTAAACTTAACCTAAGGTACTACTCACTACTATATACAAGAAAACTTTCTCAGAAACAGAGAGCAAAAGCCCAAGGTGAAAAACTCCGCACAAAACTCCAATTCTACGAGCAGCGAGAAGGAACTGGCGGGGTGTGTGTGGTGCCGCCCTTCTATGGCCTGTGGAGGAGCCAGGGCTGCAGAGCACGAGTGCCACCCGTACAGGTGCCACTGGGCAACGTACTCAGGTGCCGCTGCACTGGGTGTGCCCTCACCTACGTAGAGTACACGGCTACATCTCTTAACTATTCATTTACAGCTGAAGCTAAATTACTAATCATCATGAACAGCATCAGATTTTATATTTGAATAAATCCCCTGGGTGATGTCAATCTTTAGATTACAGAAAATAGGGAAGAAGAGAAAGCAATAGAGAATAATATAATGAGACTCATAAGAATTAAATTACTTGAGTTGCTGAGCAAACATAGTTGATGCTGATAAATGCAGATTATAAAGTTATATTGCAAACAGCTAACTGTGTATTGAGTGGCACTGGGACTGAAGAGATCTGGGTTAAATACCTATTCCTGTAGGAGCTTTTGCAAATTGCTTAAGTGCCTAGCTCTGCTCCCACTAACGTCAATGTTCTACCACTGGCTTCACTGGGAGCAGAATTAGGCCAAGGCTGAGCACTTTTGAAATTTCCCACATCTAATCTCTGTGTGACTCAGTTCTCCAACTGCAGGATAATACTTCCTAACTCCACAAGGGTGTTGGGAGAATAAAGCCATAAATATTTGGAAACAGGGCCCAAGCATAATTTTTTCGGGCCCAGTACAAACTTGTAACACAGGCCCCCTCCCACACACATACCCATGGGGGTTGCAGCCTGGGCCGGGCCCTCCAGGGCCTCTGGGCCCCAGGAAAGTGTACCCTTTTTACCCCCTATGTGGGGGCCCTGTTTGGAAAGTATCCAGATGTTACCTGGCTGAACTGGGGCGGGGGAGAGGAGAGGAGAGGGAGGGAAGAAAGATAGGCAGTATTGATGTGTATTGCAACAGCAGAACTGTACAGAAAGTGATAAATCACCAAGATCAGCTGAGTGCAGATACATGAGTTCTGAAGGAATTCACAAACAAAATGGATGAAAAGCTAAACAAAAATATGCTATGTGCCACTAAAATGTCCACTGTATTGGAAGGTGGCAAATGTACCCATCTTTATAAAAGGCATTAAGAATGATCCTGAGAATCAGGTAAATTGGTTGAACTAAGAGAATTATATATATTACATAGATAAACATGCCATAGTAGGGTCAAATCTACCTATTGATATGCTCCTCATACCACCACTAATCACTGTATAATCTGACAGACAGACACATTGTGCACCTCTCTAATCATCGAGCATGATGTCATTGAGCATGTCCTCAAAATAGAGAGAACAGAACCAGCTGGCATGACTTATTTGGGCCTTTCAAATAGCATCTGACAAATTCTTTTACAAGAGAGGAAACTAACCAGTTTGGGGGTGTAGAAGGGCACCTTGGCCTGCCCCCGGACTGGGAGCCGAGGGAGGGCCACAACCAGTAGACCAGTAGGGCGAGGCACCCAGTAAACCTGCCCAGCAACAAGCCGGGATTGGTCCAGCACGCCGGGCCGCCCGTCAACCCCGCAGGCCAGACCAGATAGGACCGCCGGCGACGGCCAATCCGGCCCCGGGAGGCGGGACTTCCCCAGGAAGGGGAAGGATAAAAGCTAGGCCCCAGGGCTCAGTAAGAGAGAGGCAGCAGTGGGAAGCAGACCTGCCACTCTGGGCTCCGGCTGGGGAAGAGAAGGTCTGCCGCCCTGGGCCGAAGCCCCGCCGGTCCCGGGACACACACCGGGAGTGGGTGGGCCCTCCGGCCGCAGGGGACTGGGACTGGCCGACGCGCCCTAAAGGGTGGCCGCCCCTCCCTGCAACCCCAGCCAGGCCTGAGGAACCAGACCCGTCCTGGTGGGTCAAACCGCCCGAGGCTGGGCCAGACCTTGAGGAGCTGCCCGAGGAGTTGCCGGCTGCTGCTCCCTTGGAAGCTGGACCGGACCTCGAGGAGCTGCCAGAGGCAGGGTTCCCCAGCGATCACGTAGATCTCGAGGAGCTGCCGGACGCTGAGGACTTGCCCCCGCTGCCGCCTCCGGACGCCGACGGATGGGTGAGCCTGCCGTGGACTGTGCACCCCGCCCCCGGGTTGCTCCGGGTCAGCTCCTGGGAGGACGGGGAGGAAGTGGCCCAGGGGCAGCCAGGCCTACTGGCTAGAGAAGGGGCACAGGCCCCGCAGCGTGTTACGGCCGGATCCCCGCTGCACCAGTAGTACTGACGGTGCCACTGGTAGGGCCCTGGGCTGGGACGCAGTGGGCTGGGACTCCCCAGCGAGTGAGGGAGAGAGAGACTCCTAACCGCTGGCCAGACGGCCGGGAGACGTCCGTCTCAGCCTGCCCTGCTGCCCAAGGGGCCGGGGCGCTTGGACTGCTGGGTTGCCTGCCTGCCCTGCTGCCCAAGGGGCCGGGGCGCTTGGACTGCTGGGTTGCCTGCCTGCCCTGCTGCCCAAGGGGCCGGGGCGCTTGGACTGCTTGCTTGCCCGCCCTGCCAGAGGGCGGGGCCTAGAGACGGACCAGTCAATAATTCCCCTTCTATTGAGGAAGAGTCCAGGACCTTCCCCAGCGGTTGGGCCCACCGGACGGGCCGTCGCACCCGGGCGGCATAACCACCATCCAACAGGGGGTAAGAAGCAAAAATTGCATCATGGATTAGACAACTGTCTAAAATATTGAAAGCAAAGAGTAGGAATGCACAGTAAATCTTCAGCATACACACTGCTGGGTTTTAAATTAATATGAACTGCTCAGGAAAAGGCACAGGCTGAGATTTGCAAAAGATCCTAAGGGTATGTCTACAGTGCAAAAAAGATCCACAGCAGCAGGTCTCAGAGCCTGGGTCATCTGACCTGGGCTTGCGCTACGACACTGAAAATAGCAGTGTAGGCGTCTGGCTGAGGCTGGAGCCCATGCTCAAGAGTCATTCCCCTCGCTGTGTTTGAGAATCCAGGCTCTGAAATCTAGAGAGGAGAGTGGGTCTCAAGCCCAGGTCCATCCTGAGCTTGAATATTGACTCTGCTATTTTTAGCCCCTTAGTATGAACCTTGTCAGCCCAAGTCAGCTGACCTGGGCTCTGAAACTTGCTACCAGTCTTCTTTTGAAATGTAGACATACCCTAAAGGCGTTTCTGTACCTAACTTCTACTGAATTTGAATAGGAGATGGCACCTAATTCCCTTTGGCTCCCTAGAGAGCATCGTAACCATAAGTTTCTTTGTGGAAAGTTCAATGAAAAATTCAGCTCAATGCACAGTGGTGGTCAAAAGGCAAACAAATCATTAGTATGCAAAAGCAATGGGATAGAAAACACCAGAGCTATTATGTCATTTTGTCAGTTAATGGTCCAGACTGACTGGGAATACTGTGCTCAGTTCTGGTCAATTTATCTCAAGAAGATATAGCAGAAATAGACAAGGTTCAGAAGTAGGTGACAAAGATTACAAGCACAAAGACGTTTTCATGCCATGAGAGATTCAAAAGACTGGTACTGCTTAGACATGAAAATAATCCAAGTTAGCAAGAAAAAATGGGGAACACTTATTATAGGGTGATCAGATAACAGGTGTCCAAAATAAGGATGGGGAAGGGAGTAATAGGCACCTTTATAAGAAAAAGTCTTGAATATTGGGACTGTCCCTATAAAATCAGGACATCTGGCCACTCTAACCTATTACCCTCTCACAAGTCCAGAACAAGTGGACACTGAGTGAAATGGAAAGGCAACAAAATAAAAAACTGATAAAATGAAATGCTCCTTTAGTGATGCACAATTAATTTGTGGAACTCCATGTCACAGAATATCATTGAGGATTTATCCAAAAACAAAAACCCAAGATAAAAACAAAAAACCCAGTAATAAATAAGGCAATTTTCACTTTCTTATATTTCAAAATCCTTTACTGCCTTAAAGTAAGCAAGTATCCCTTACAAAAATGAAGTAGATTTATAAGAAGTTAAAGTGAAATTGAATTGAATTTGTAAGTATCTATATTTCTGTGATCACAATACTTGGGAGTGGCGTAGATCAAAATTAATTTTCCACTGTGGCTCAATACCCTGTTCATTATAAATCTTTGAATTCAGTGTTCTTTTATTTAAATCAAGAGATCAGCAACTTATGTATTAATTTCTTAATAGGTTTGGGTTTATATGTTCCTTATTGTCTCTTCTCAGGGGTCTGTGTTTCTGAACAGCTTAGCAGAGTTCTCATATCACCACTCAAGGCAAAACTTTTCATTACTTCGCTAATTAGTCATAAATATTGGGAAGACCAGAAACTTTATAATTAAAGCACATAATTCATGATTTATAGTGAAAGCACAAGCAAGATCTACTGACATTTAGAAATCCTCAAAAGGACACTAAACCCTGGTCTACGCTTACCTGGAGATTCGGCAGCAGTCAACGGGAGTTACACAAGCTACACAGAATAGCTTGCATAACTCCTGTCGACTGCTGTGCTTCCCTTCTGCGTGGCGTCTTCACTGCATTGTGTAATGGGAATGCAGCACTACGCTACTTGAGGGGGTGGTTTTACTCAGTCGACTTCCTGATTGATTGAGCGGGTCTACACTGTCTGCTCAATCGATCCAGGAAGATTGATCTGGTGGCAGCGACTTTGCCACCACCAGTATAGACATACCCTAAAAGAGCCTACCATGACAACTGTAGTTCACAGACTAAAGATGTAGCGAGGAAACAGAAGGTATAAAAGTAGCAGCAAATTAATGGTGAAAGGAAAAGTATTGCATGCCCCTTAAAGAAACAACACCTTAAAATCCAGGACAGTGGGAAATCAGATAACTAAGTAAATCCTGCAATATAGGTCCTTTCTGCATTTGTTTAAAAAAATGTTAATTTGGATGTTACACAAAAAAGCATTCATTAAAGCAAAAAACGCAGCTAGTCAGAACTCGTTAAAAAAATAGTGTTTTACTTCCTTGGAAAATTCTGACTTCATCAAAATATTGAAAACGGAGGTTTAATTTTTTGGGCAAAAGGCTTTTCATGGAAAATTCTAATATTTCATCAAAAAAACTTAAATTAGACACACTTTTCATTTAGGTGAAAACCCAATTATTTTTGTCTTAGAAGCAGTTTTGATAAGTTTTTGACCAGCCCTATTTGTACTTCTTGCTGTCCAGGTAGACTTTTCCATAGTAGCCAGTGCAGAATTGTCCCAGTATGTCAGATCTGCAGACAGTCTTCCGACAGTAATCTGTACAATACCACTCTTCTTTAGTCTCTTATACAAACTACATCCCAAAGTGCTTCATAAAATTTAACAACAAACGACAGCAGTTGGTATTTGACAAACTATAGAAAACAGTTGTGGGAAAAGACAAGGGAATAAATTAAAGCACAATTAGCCATAAAAGATAATAGCAACAATACCTTCCATTCATCTCAATGGAGGTGTTAATGTCAAAGCATCATTGGGACTTTTTAGGTGCCCTCACATCAGTTGAAACATACAAGTTGCTTAGCAGTAGTTTTTAACAGAGCATTCACTAACTTTCTTGAGATGCTGGCAGCACTTCAGGAGCAGGTTTCCTCAGCTATATTAGGTATATTTTGTTGAGCATTAAAGGGATAAGCAATTATTTACATTTATCATCACTTTCAGGTTTTCTAGAATGGAATCTATTTCATCACACCTTTTTCCTATGCCATACATTTCTGGCACATACCATAGGTGAATACTGGAAAGGAACATCAAATGTTTTCTCCCCCTCGTTTTGTGAGGCCAATAAGTTTTCTTCAGCATGAATTGAACCCATGATGTAACTAAACAATAGCTGATAGGCAGAACAAGCTACTATTGGTTAGGCTCATGTAAAGTAAAGGAGAAGAGCCCTGCTCTAGAAGAAAGTAACTCACCTCCTTTATACTGACTCAGCCTGTCTGGGAGGAAAACCAATTAACAAGGGATAGGGAAGTGGTCAGTTAGTTCAATAAGGTTTGGTAGGAAAAACAGATGCATTTCCCCATACTGGCTGGTTGAAACCTTCTTGTTCATCAAAGCAGTGGAGGGTTTGGCTGAAATTTACAAGCTGCTTAAGGAAGGTCATCATTAGAGGTATGCAAGTCTGATCAAAATACCCATCTAGTAGGGATATCTCAGAACTAATGAAATCAGTCCCTCTCTGGTACGGGGAAACGGACTAGGATAATTCCCAGCCGTCTCTTCCATCTTAAATGATTTCATGGTGAAGGAAGAACAAGTGCCATTCCATTTAACTGCTGCTATGCCAGATAGGCACCACAGACTGAAAATCTTTTGCTGAGATTTAGGAGTAGCTTCACAATAAGCCCACTGAAGTCAACATGCCTCTTTCCATTGAATTCCATGTGCTTTGGAGTAGGGCCCAAGAGTTTCTGATAAAAGAGTAATGAGCCAAAAAATTCCGTGAATCTGAGGCTGCAGAATGAGCAAAGGAGCCATGAATCTCAGAGACTGAGATGGGTGCCCGCCTCGTCAGCACTCGCTGTGTACAAGGCCTGCCCAGGCAATCCAGATCTGTCGGCCCTGCTGCCTTCCAAAGTGAGCCAGCCTGATTCCTTCACCCCCAAAGGCCTGTTGCAGCCATGGCATTGTGCTCCCCAGGTCCCTGCTGTCAGACCCCCCCACTGCCCGTTAGTTTGCCCCAGAAGCCAGCCCCCTATCACCTTGTGGGAGCGGTAAACTGCTGTGTCCCTGCTACGTTGGGGGCCCAGGGCTGGGGACTCAAAGAAGCCAGGAATTTCTCTCCTCTACCCAGTGGAGCCAAAAGAGAGAGACCCACTTCCACAACTATGGAAGAGGACAGGGATGACTGTACTCTGAAGTCCCCATGCCACCACGGTACAACTAAAGGTATTCTGACTAGAACCTTCAACCTACTAGAGCCTGATGAGATCCAATTACAAGTACTGGGTTTGGGTTGGGTCAGGTCAGGTCAGATTTTCCCTCAACACTCAAGTCAGGTTCCGATCGGCTGTGGTCTAGTGGAGTTCAGGTTCAAAATTAGACCTCAGCAGATCTCTGCACTGGAGCATATACCCTTAGAGATCTTAGGACTGAACCCAGGAGGAGTCCTCAGTCCGTTTCCTCTTCAAAAGGCTGGAGGCTAGAGCTTCTGAATGAAACAGGTGTAAGAATTTTTTTTTAAACACAAGCTACCTGTTTCCTAATCTCATTCTCAGAAACAGCGGAATCAATTTTACCTGAGACTCCCCCCCCCCCCAAATCAGCATGAAACGGGCACTCACCATGGAAAATTTTAGCCTCTAAAATGCTGATTTGGTACTTTCGACAGACGCCAGTCCAGCAGACTAGAATGCCTGCCTGGTTTCCTGGGAGCCCAGACTCCCCAATCTCCTGGCCAGCCAGATTCATGGGGAGTTGGGTAGCACAGGGAAGCAGCTGCCTGAAAAGTATGGTGGCCAGGAGCAAGCCCAATAATTCAGTTTTTGTTCACCTGAAAGAATTTTTCAGAATGTTTCCTCTTGTGAAAATATTTGAATTTTTGACTTTTGTCCCATTTTGCAATGAAAATGTTACCAAATTTTCAATTTTTCATGGGAAGGGAATTCCATTTTCTACCCAGCTTTAATATTGACATCAGAGTGTTATCATTGAGTTAACATGCCAATGAGATTAACAGGCTACAGAGGAGCTCACACCCCTGCCATTGCTTGAAACTGTCCACTGACTCCGGAAACATCACTGCATCCATTTACTCTCAGTTCACATGTGAAAGATACCGTTCACAACCATGAGAGCTAGAAACATTGAAATACTCTTGGTGAACCAAATAAATGCACCAGGTGAGCCAGATTCAGCTCATGTGGTTAACACCCATGACCCACAGGCTTCACTAGCAAGACCCCGTAAGAAGTAGTGATGTACAAGGCTGTAACAACCACCCTAGAGAGAGGAGAGGTTCTGTCCTCTCCTCTGCCCCCCAGTCACCATGGAACTCTGCTTCACACTACTTGTTTGTTCAGATCATGAAGTCAATACAATAGGAGTGAAATCCTAGCCCCACTGAAATTAATGGGAGTTTTGCCATTGACTTCCTTGAGGCCAGGATTTCAACTCAGAATTAGGCCAACTGTAGAGGATTTGAATGTTGGTATTTAACAAGGGGAATTTACTTTTGCTTCTGTCCTCTATTCATCCAAGGTATAGAGCTTCCCTTATATTCAACCCCTGGTTTGATGTTCATTCCAGTCCCGCTCAGAACTTTTGTATAATGTTCCCAGTAATGTAAAATACTTTAGCAATTTATGTTCTGATCATTTGGTTTCTTAATGAGTGTACTCTACAATGTTTCTTGTATGGGACTCTTTAGACAATGACCCACGCTTTTCATAAAGCTGAAACTGACTGTATATTAGCATAAGAATGTTGAAACTGATCTCTGGATATTGATTCACAATTTACAAGTCATAAAGATCTGAAGATAAATACTACAGCGAACAATTACAAGTGTAATTTTCTTGAGACTTCCAGTGGTATACTGTACATTTTTCTCCACCAACTGTACAGTTGGGAAGCAGATTTGCTCTAATTCAGTAACTGGGTTTTCTTGGTTGCAGGGTGTGGGGGGGAGAGGGGATGATTAAATATCATGTTTTTAAACATCTTCTAGGAAATTGTATAATAAATCCCAAAAGAGATTTCTGGAATCCTACTGTCCAAACTCAGATACTTTATTAAGTTTTGAATATCTTTAAACCTGCTTGACATTTCTGCCCAATATCAATGGGACACTTGGAAAGTTCAACTTTTATTCACATTATAATTAAAGCTAAGAAAAACAATCTTTGTAGATTGCTTTTTCACTTATCCTATGCAAGAAATTCTCAGCTACATTGAAAAAGAAAATTAAAGTTCATATGATGTTAATAAAATAGGACTACACTGTTCCCTAAATTGAACTATGGTATTTATTCAAGTAATGCAATTCAAATTTTGCATCTGATTAGCAATCAATTACTGAACATGATTCACTAGTAAATTGAACCAAACTTTCAACTAAAAAAGATTGAGATGCACCAAACAAGTACAACTAGTGAAGTGAGCTATTAAATATAGTAGACTGTCATAAAAGTAAAGCTTGCCAAAAAAAAGGCCATCTCTAATAATAAAATAGATTCAAGGTATGTTAGTAGGTAGAAACATTACAAGTATTCAATGACTTCCCTCCTAAAATGTTAATGTGCAATCTTTGTTTGATACTATTAAAATGTCAGTAGTTTGCATCTTTATAAAGCTCATCATATTGCTTATGGGTTTGTTCATACCTAAGGATAAAATTATATCAGGGGGTTCACAGATTCTGTGACTTCCAGAGACCGCCATGACATTTTCCACTTCAGCCCTGGGGCAGTGGTTCTGGAGCTGTCAGCAGGGGGGAGCCCAGAGCTCTGAGACATCATGGGCAGTGGGTGCTGGACTTTCCTGAACTTTTGTTTATTGCCCATGACCTGACCCTGACTTTTACTAAAAATAACTGTGGGACAAAATCTTAACCTTTTTCATGCTGTTTAAAACTACACTGTAACGTTCGCTTGCAAGGTGCTGATGTTGGTAATGTAGACAAAGGTGTTGAACTACTGATACTTAAAATGTTATTCAGCATGACTAATTATTACCCAATATGATGAAGGTACAAAATAAAAGACTAAAAATAATAACAAAAATCCAAAATATATGCCCCTGAATACTGCTGTTTTGAGACAGTAATTTAGAGGAATTCAAAAAGCACATTCCTCTGACTTTTTGGATCCATATTTCTGTTTCTACCCAACTTTGAACTACATTTAGTCAAACAGTCAGGAAAACAGCTCTTAAGTATATGCTTAAAATTAAGTACATGCTTCAGTTCCATTGAAGTCAGACGCAAGTACTTTAGCCCTGAAGTGCTTTCCAGAATTGGGGCATTATTTTATTATAGTAAAATTCACCTGTAACAAACTGTCATATGAAAAAATGTACAGACCTATTTCTACATCATAGGGTATTTCCTGACATATCTTCGAGTTGTGTATCTTCTGAAATCAAGGGATTAGAATTTTATGGCCTAGAAAAGGCTGTTCCATCTGACATTTGGGGTTGGATCCCACAAGGTCTAAGCACTCTGGCCTCATGCTTAACTTTAAGTGCTCTGGTAGTACAATTGAACTCAATGGAATTACTCGCTTGCTTGATGGGATTAGAGTGCTCAGTACCATGAAGGATCAAGATCTTAGTCTTCTTAAGAGCATTTGGAAATACCTTTGAACTAGATTTCAAGACCGATACAATACAAATTTAGGTCAACTTTCTCAAAACTGTCGAATAATTTTGGCCACCTCCTTTTGTAAGGGCCAAACCTGAGACTTCTAACGCCTGTTTTCCAGAGGTGTTGGGCACCTGCAAATGGAGCTGATGTTAAGGGAGTGACGACAACCACTAGCATCTCAGAAGAACCAGACTCCAGCTGTGTTCCTTAAAAATGGAGGTGCCTGAAGTTAGTGGATACTGGTGAAAACTTTGGCCTCAGTGTTTAATAAACAGGAGAAATACTATTTTATCTCATATTGCTCCTATTGTCTTTAAGGCTCTGATTCTGCAAACTCTTGTGCAAGAGCTTACCTTTATTACCATGAGTAGCTCTTTCAATTTCTATGGGTCTACTCATGGAAGTAAAGTTAAACATGCATGCAACTGTTTGGGAGCTCAGGGTCTAAACTTACATTGCACCCACCATTACAGTATCCAAATATCAAATAATTATATGTTTGCCATGTATTACTGGCATTTTGATTTTACTAATAGATATAGTATGGCAAACAGAAAAAAAAAGTTAGATTTCATTGAGTCCTTACTCTAGAGTTTTAGGGGCTTTGAGTGTTGCTGGGACTCTGCAGTGAAGACAAACCCTTAAGCATAAATATTATTGATGCCATCTCCCCTGCATCTGTGGCGAGTCCTACAGGTAGCAGAAATGGTTTAGTTCCATGCACAGGATACCAAAGTCCAAGAAAGAAGTCCATATGGAGAAGCTGTGCTCTTTGGGAATCCTCCTGCACAGCCACAAAGGGAGGATTATGGGGTTAGTGAATCTAAAGTGTGCAGCTTTCCTCAGCTGCACAATTTATGAGTTTGGGCGGATGGGGAATCAAAGGTGCTGGAGATCATCAAAGGTTTGTAATTCCTGTCAAATCTGTATCTTCTTCATCTAGAACAACGGCAAGGCACTGCTCCTTTATGAGGGTTATTTCCATACCCAGTTCCAGCTTTTAGCTCCAACTGTTTCAACTATAGGGTTTTTAAATACAATTTTTGACCTGGTCCCACCATTCCCTCCCCCCCTTAGAAAAAATCATGCTGCTTTAATTTCCTCACCCATGTCCTGAGCATCCTCAACTCTCATTAAATTCAATAGGAGTTAAGGATACTCTGCTCCCTGGAGGAGTGGACCTCTTTCACATGCATCCATATATGCAGGGAGAACTTCTAACATTCAAATCTCTGAGTTACTTTCAAAGAGCGACCATTTTACCCCGAAAAACTTGCCACAGGAATATCTTCTTCTTTCCCTCTAAATGAGAGGTTAATGTAAAATGAATATCCAGGCCTAATCAGCAATTATTTTCCATCTTATTCCTTATTGATCACAAGTTAGGTGGACCTTAAAATGCAACAATTATACTGTGCACTGAAAAGCAATTTTTAAAATTTTCTAAAATTCATTAGTTAAAATTTCCTCTTCTTTGAAGCTGTATAATTGAACTTATATACCAAGGCGAGCAAGATAGTGCCAGTACAATTTTTTTAAACTCTCAAACACCTATAAGAAGTGGCATACAAAACAAAAATACATCACAGCACAGATGCAGTAGAAAAGTCTTATTGGCATTCATCTGGGATGACCTACATAATTTGCTCTTGACTTTGATATTTTTAATGAGTGATGCAGCCATCTCAAACTCATACAAATAAGACCTTTCTACATGTGTTTATGTATATGCACTCACCATCACATGCTAGTTTCCTTTTCCAGAAGAACATGTAGCTGCCACCCTCTTCCTTCAAGTGGCCTTCATCTGCACGTCTTGTCTCGCTGAGAGCAGCGATGTCAATGTTGTACCTCGAGAGCTCTCTGGTAATATCTGCTGTTCTACATTTAGGTCTTTCACCTTTTGAATAGCCTGATAGGTTCCAGGTTGCAAAAAACATTTGTTTTTCAACTACATTGGGAGTGATTCCTCTGGATGTGGTTATCCAATTGGGTATGGTGGAATAGCCTATGCTTGGGGCACCTTTTCTAGCCCTTTCCCCACATGGGGTGAGCAGAGGGGTTCCTAAAAAGGCCTGCTCAGTTGTGACCCCTGCTGCTGAAAACAACCCCCATCCCAGACCAGGGGCACATGACCACCATGTTGTGGTCACCATCTGCGTGTTGGTGTGTGACAAGGGACTCCTGGTGATCACTTCAACTGTCCCCATCGCCACTTGCCCATCGCTGTAAGACTTTTGTGGGTGGAGGTGGGGAAGAAATTCTTCCTGTGAAAGAAGCCTGCATGTGATTGGTTTAATGTGGGGAAGCTGTTGTGCACCAGGAGCAACACATATCTTTGCAGAAAAGGCACCTATATCCAGTGGCAAGGAAGTCCAAGAATACTGGGGTTTTCTTTTCCATTACAGCATTCATCTGCCTTCACAGCCTGAGAGGTAATTCTACTTCATCCATCTGCTCTGTCATTGAGATCTTGGGCTGCAACTTTGTCTGGTACCTTGCCCTCAACCTTACCGCCATGAGTGCCCCTACCAAGAGTGCCAAACTCCAGATGGCATCCGTCTTAGGGTCTTTAGTACACACAAGCTTCTCCACCACGTCAAGGTGGCAGCCCAAGGAGAAGACATAAAGCCAGGTTGTGTACTGGCACCCACTCTCTTCTCCATTTTCCTAACAGCTATGACAATGCTAATCCAAGACCATCTGCCACAGGGCATTGGCATCCAATATTGGACTAACGGCAAGCTCTTCAACTTCTCTTGCCTCTAGGCCAGAACTAAAGTAACATCGGCAACAATAACCAAACTCCAGTGCACAGATGATTGTGCTGTAGTTGCACACTCAAAAGAGGATCTACAAACAGCCCTTAACTGCTTCTCTGAGGCTTACAAAAAAGAGAGAACCCTGAACATCAGCAAAACAAAAGTTCTCCACTAGCATTTTTCCAGTCAATCATCAGACCCAGCAAGGGTCTGACAAAGAAGAACTGGAAAATGTAGAACAATTTGCCTAGCTTGGCAGCCATCTCTCACAGAGGGCAAACAGACACTGAGATTCAGCACAGAATCTACTGTGCTAGCCTTGCCTTTGGTAGACTGTCTTGCCAAGTGTTCAACAACCATGAGACCAGCGCACACACACTAGACTGTTAATTTAGAAAGCGGTAATAATCCCAAATCTCCTCTACAGCTGCAAGACTTGGGTGAACTACAGAAAACACCTGAAAAACCTGGAATGCCAGCACCAGCACTTTGTCCAGAAGATCCTCAACATAAAGTGGGAGGATCACCGCACTAATGTCAGTGTCCTCATGGAGGCCAACATCTTCGGTGTTGAGGCCCTGATTATCCAGCATCAGCTGAGGTGGAGTGGGCACTGCATGCACATGTCTGATGCACACCTACCAAAACAATTGCTGTATGCGCAACTCAAAGGAAAAAGGAAATGGGGAGGCCAAAAGAAATGCTTTAAAGAAACCTGCAAGACAAACATCAAGAGTTGTGGCATTAACATCACACACCAGGAGTCAGTAGCCGAAGACAGGGATAACTGGTGAAGACTTGTCAGAGAAGGAACGACTACTTTTGAGGAAAACTGTCTTGTCCTGGTAGCAGAAAAATGCCAGAAAAGAGGACAGACAACTATCATGCATTAATCATGTTCCAACCTGCCTTCCAACACCACCTGCAATGTCTGTCAAACAGTCTGCATCTCAAGGACTGGAGAACTCCTCAGTCACCAAAAGACCCATGTGAAATAAAACCTGTGAAAGAGATCACCCTCAACCACCGAGGAATCTCATGTATGCTGCTATGCACTTTTATTAAGACAGAGCATATGCAGTACCCTTACTGTAATAAATTAGAGGACTGACATTGATGAATAAAATTACACTGCACTCCCAGTGCAGTGTAATTTTTTTGGACTAAATAAGCTTGTGGATCTTATTTTGGTAACGTTTTTATAATACAGATAATTTAGCTGGAGCACTGAGAGGGCTTCCATACATTGCAATAAGGGCCAAATGTTGGCGAGAACTTTCTCAAGTGAGTAGTCCCACTGAAGTCAAAAGGTTTACTCATGTAAATAAGTGCACACTATCAAGAATAAAGATTCTTCAATCAGGCCCAAACCCTGGTACAGCTCTCCAGCCTCACCACTCTCAGAATTTTGTCCCCAACAGAAATTAGGGCTCTGTACCTACTTAAACAAGACTATCTTAATAACCAAACATAGTTTGGAAATAAGAGGTGTTACTTTTGTCTGTCATTAGTATGTAGATTTTATTTTGTACAAACCATATAAAATCAGCAGAATTTTACACTTTTCTGCTGAAGTTTATGTACAGGCACAGTTCATTCTAGAATCCAAGAGTGAGTAAATAGTGCTTCTACCATAAGAAACAAGATATATATATTTTGGCCTCTGAGAAAGTTTTAACAGGCCACTTAAAATTTCAACAGTGGTAGGCAGGGAGGAACCTTGCTGTTATGTCAAAGTGACTGCTCCAAGGATTCAGTGCTAATGCCCAAAAAAACAGGTACAAAATTGCCAGATTATCAGAAAATCTTATGAAAAAAATGTTTATATAAATGGACATTTCTTCACTTTTTAGGGTTGTTTCCAAGCAAGTAATTTTTTTAATCCATACAGTTTTAAGTATTGACTACACAGCACTGATAAGACTTTCTTGTAAATAAACAAATAGCCAGAGCATTAGCAATAGATTTTAGCAGGTTCACCAGTCCTGTATCCACATCTCTAGCAAAAGCTGCTATCCAGTATATGAAGCTGAATATTCAGGGACTTTCAACACTTTTTTCTGCTGTCTTAAGCACGCTAGCGGTCATTTGTAGAGTTCACATGGCTTTTCTGTGTTTACCTGCTAGTCACAAGTGGTGGAGAAGCAGGTTCTTTTATGATATGCTTGTTAATTAAGCATAGCAGTAGCCATTCAAGATGAACATTTCAACAACTCTATGCACAAAAGAAAAATAAAAGAAATATCAGCTGCATACTCAGAAAGCTGCAGTCTGAATAGATAGTTTGGATTCTATAGTCACTGCAACTTAAAACAAACAAACAAAAAATTCATAAAACAACTTCACACACAAGCTGGGTGACTTTTTTGGCTGAACTGTAACATACAGTATAAGAAATGACTTTTTCCTGGAATTTTAGTGTTAGAGTAAATTCTTTAAAGAAGGAAAAGTTCAAAGATTTTGAAGCTATCAAACACAGCTTTTAACCATAAGCTTGCTCTGTCTTTAGTTGCTTCTCTTCACTTTCAAGGGGCTTGAAAGTCTATCCCTGTCCAATCATCTCACATTCACTATTGGAACATTGACTCTTACGTCTAATAGGCCCATGATACCAGCCTCTACTGCTTACTTATTAAGTTTTCAAATAAGCACCCTCATGCTTTTTCTCCTGCTGCCCCTCATGTTTGGGAGGAGTTACATGTAAACATCTGCAAAGCGACCTCATTGTCCTGCTTCAAAACCCTTCTTAAAAACTCTCCTTTGCTGTGATGCCTACAAAAAACTTAAGAGCAGAAAAGCTGCCGTTGTGCTGAGAGCCCTGCCTATTACCAGAGGCCCTAACTAGGCATTTTAGCACCCAGTGCGAACAAACATATTTGCATCTCTTACCATTTTTTGGTCATTTTTCCACCCATAGCATGTAACTGTTGATAGTGGGGGAGAGGTTTTCAAACTGGAGGGTGCACACCCCTAAGAGGGTGCAGAGGAACGTTTGGGCGTGCAATGCCAGGCAGCTCACAGGGCTCTGGCAGGACTCAGGGAAGGAGCAGCACCTCTACCCCCGACTCACCTCAGCAGGCCATTCAGCCTGTCAGGGTTGTGGAGAAGACTCAACCAAAAAATCTGGGAGAAGGTCACAGAACCTCACATTCCTCCCCGCATGCATCACCACTGGCCCCATTTTCCCACCCCCACAGCTTTGTGCCCTGGGCAGCGGTTCTGCTCGCCCCACCATGATTAAAACGCTGTCTATCATGCTGAACAATATTGTCTCATTGTTTCCTTATACTCCCTTGTTTGCCTATATTTATCTGTTGTTTCTTGCCTTATACTTAGGTTGTAAATTCTCTTGGGCAAGAAATATGGTGGTGTTCTTTGTTTGTACAGCACCTAGCACAATGAGGTCCTGGTCCACAATGGAGGATCCCAGGTGATACGATAACACAAACAAACAACTGTGGGATTTGCACAGCTATTACTCTTCACATAAACCAACAGAACCAAAAGTCATTTCCAACTAATCCCAATTCAAGGTTGTGAACCAGGACTCTACAGTATCTGACAGCTGAGCAAGGATAACTTGTTTCATTTGTGAAAGTAAACTGAAGTGTAAACTATTAGCAGAATCCTTTTCAGGAAACTCTATAGGCTAGTTAAGCTGTAGTAATACTATTGGCGACTGTAAAGCAGCTACTTATTTAATGCCAATCCCATTCCTCACAGGGAAGAATTTCCCTGAAATAGCTTGGCATCATCAGACATGTGCATGTGTGCACGTGTGTGTGAATGAGTGAGAGAGCAAGAGCGTGTGTGTATTTGTGAGGGGCAAAGAAGAGAGACTTGGAGGTTGACAGAAAAAGAGGCCTTTAAAAACCATCCTTGTCCACTACTCAGGTGTTCATGAACAGGCCCCAAAATAATTGTTAGATTAAAATAAACAAATGATTATTTTTAAGCCCCACCTCTCCCAACCTCCCCAGCATTTTAGGTTCTTTTTATGTGTCTTCCAGTTTTTATGGCTTGGGTTCACAATTTCAAACTTTTCTCTGCAACAAGTACATTAAGCTTTTTATTCATTTATTTTTCCTAAATGGAAGCTGAAATTTTTGACATAATCACAGGATTCCAGGAGCTGGAGCTTTAGGAAAAACAACATAGTGACATGATAAAAATCACAAGAGTGGGTCATACTACAAGTGATAGATATGAGTCACGTTGCTTAATGCAATGCTGAATGGTGCTCTGATACTGTGGCAATGAGAGTGTATAAAAACCTGAATAAAATAAGGACTTTTCCAGCAACGTTGGAGAAACAGATTGGGGAGGGTGAAAACTACAGGTTCCCAACTGCCTCTCCCTATGCACCTTGGATCTAAGTCATATCAATGCAAATATGCTAATAATGAGAGCAGCAGTCATTTGTTGTAAATGAAGAAGGGGGGGTATACATCAAAAACAAGAAAGTGCTATCAAACAGCAAGTCAGTGAATATCAAACAGAACTTGACTTACTGCAGCAGATTGTTTTAAGAAAGCAACTGCTTTATAACACTATGCTGGCTTAATTAGTCTTGATTTTAGTTTGGATATGAGTGATACAAAGATATTGCTTTAGCTTTTCTGTCCAGATGTCATCAGGTGGTATTAAAATCTACAGTTCCTTGAGTGTGTTTTATGGTACACATTTACTAGGAAAATGTTCAGTAAGATTATTATAAACTTGCTTTTGAAATAAAGACATTCTTTAAAATATTTTATTTTAAAGCTAGAATAGAATTTCTCCATTAGTAACAAAATAAAGTTCCACTAGACACACTATATAGCAAGAAGATAATCAGGAAAAAATACAAAAGAATTTGTTTAAAATTCAGTTTCTTCCTTACCCTTTGGCTGTTTTTGTTTTTTTTAAACAGTACATGAGGTCAAGCTGCTAAAAGCCTCTGGAGAGGCCATGGGATAGAGTTAAATGAAAAATTATGGTCCAGATCTCATGATTAAAAAGGCAGCCAAGGTCTTGCAGGAGAAGTCTTGAAAAATGAGTTACACAGCATCACAAAGTTTCATCTGGTGAAACTGTAACCAAAGAGAGCCACAAAAGCTCATCTGCTTTGGTTCTACTGGATTTCAATATGTCCACTGCACTTAGTGGAAGTTTTTATAATACCTTCCCCAAAGCCTGGGGGCCATTCACACAGGAAAAAAAGTCATCCTGGCCCTAGGGTTTAGAATAGGACCACTTTTTTGAGGCCTTGCACCAGGCATCGTGCTAGATGCCTGCTGGGGCTAGGAAGAAATTTTTCCTCACTGCCAGATTGTCCAGGTGAGGTGGGTTTTTAAACTTTCCTCTCAGCAGCCCAGGGAGCTGGTGGGTAGGATAGGTTGCAAAAATCATTTTTGATGCAACTTAGTAGATGCCCAGGGTAAGTAATTGATCAACAGGAGGTCTGGTTCCCTAATAAACTGTAATTGGAAGTGGAGCAGGAGACATCTCCAAAAGAAAGTGGGGAATAAGGCTAGAGCTTCTCACAGCTGGTATAGTGGGGAAACAAGTTCCTTTACCTCACTCTCTTAATCTCTCCGCCGAGGGGAGGGGAACGTGACCCCAGTAATAGGGCTGGGACTAGGTGAACAGGATAGGAGGCTGACAGCAGGTGCCTTCCACACACTGTTCTTTCTTATGGCCCAGATCTGAAGTCACTGAAGTCACTGAGAATTCTGTCAATGACTTCAGTGGATTGTGCCCCATGTTATGTTCATTCATATGCAACTTGCCTGGTTTGATCGGTTACAAATTGAAGTTAGCTCAGATCTCATTTGTTATTTATATTGTGATAGCACACTAGGGCTTCAAGGTGCAAAGCAGAGTATAAACAGGATGAGAGATCATCTCTGTACATAAGAGCTTCAAATCTAACTATAAGATTAAGGACAACAAATGGAAACAACAAAAATATGGAGAAAACAGAAGGAAAAAGAAATCTAAAGTTTAATTAAGGTTCATGAACCTTTTACTGTAACCTATTGTCCATTTAGCTTAAACCTGGATTGATTTACAGCTTTGCATGGAAATAATGTGAAAATCTCAGTTTCAATATGAAACCAATTGAAGCCTGGTGGTTTTAGCAAAACTTTACTTTGTTTTTAATTTGAAAATAAACTCAAACAAACAAAAAACAGTAATTGTTTAATGGAATTTGGGCTTTAATACTCACTAGTGTATTGCACAGTATCTTTTTTTTCAACCAAAACCTTCATGAATTTTAATATGTAGATTTGGAAGGTTTTTTTAAATGAATGTGTGATAAATCATGAAGATGATAAAGTTCAAACACTTGCATTCAATGAGTTCCTGATTCTAGTATGTTTCCTGCTTGATTATCAAACTGGAAATTTAGGGCATGTGAGACATTATGTCATATACTGTAGTTAGCTAATTAGGTTCTTTTTAGTAAAGTATTATGATTAATCAAGAACAAGTGTGATAAAAATTATAAATATGCCATTCGGTGTCTGAAAAGTATTTAGTAAATTTTATATGCTGCATTCGTAGCATCCCATGATTGCTTATAGCAATTTTGCATATTTTGTTGATTACAACTGTTGTCCTCCATGGAATGTGTATTAAAACAAATGAATATAAATTAAACAAAAACTATTCTATGCTGTGACTATTTGTATTTATACTGCATTAACATAACTAATAACCAGAAATAATGTAGTATGTATTTAACTAACAAAATTACAAAGATCCAGGAAAAACTGTTCACTACTATTACACTACAGTTTTAGCAAAAATAATTCATATTTGATATTAGAAAATAATTTAATTAATTAATTATGGACTTTTGGTCAATAATTTCTGCTACCGAGATGGTCTGGATCAAGGAAAAGTCTGCCCTAAAGTTCATTTGTTGGTAGGGGTCAGTTCACACAGACTATTTGCAGAGAGAAGAAATAATAAACACTATTTATTTACACAGGGGAGGGAGAAAGAGACATTGGTGGAAGAGCTGAATTTGCTGGAAGTTCAAACGCCAGAGGCAGGTGTGAAATGGAAGGCTCTGGGAGCCTCCTGAAAAAGTATAAAATATAAGTTCACTTTGGAAGCATTTAGAATAGAACTGTGCTAAATGTCTGACTTACAATCATTGAAGGCCTAAAAATAAGCCGGCAGAACATTTGTCTTAGTCCATAAAATTATCCAAAGCTTTTTGTGAAACTGTTCGCTGTGTCTGATTATCTGTGAAGTGTGGGACTTTTGACTGCAGTGGATTTGGTGCATTTAGAGCGAAAGCACACATTTTAGGGAATAGCACATGATATTCCTTCAGAATCCCTGTCTGACAAAAACCGCCCTATATGAAGGTCCACGCAACAGAAGCCATTTTAATTTGATTTCTCAGAAATAGGAAACAGGAGGGATATGGAGAGGAATACATTAACTGATCCCAGTTGGAAGGAGTGTCTCCTAAAAGTAACAAGCAGTGGCCTAGAACATTAAAACCTTCTTTAATTCTCCTAGATAAGCAGGAACTGTCATTATTAAGTTTTGACTTGCATGATAAAATCACGGGAGAAGATAGTTTTCCCTAACACCAGAGTTTCCTGGTTGAATCATAGCTGAGGCCTATTTCCACTTCCAGCAAATCCACATGTGTAAAGCAAACTCTTCAACCATGAGCCTTGCCCATAGGTTTGCAATTAGATTAGGGTACTGGAAAACCTGGTTGAAACCTCAACCTTTTTGAATTTCAGAGCCTGGGAATTCAGTTCTCACCAAAATACCAACCAACCAGCCCTCACAACCAAATGTGAAGATTACACAAACAAGTCTGCAGAGCTCTAACTTTTATCACGTTACCCTTACATTTCACCAGTCATTTTAAAATTCCTTCCCCCCCCCCAAGCTACTTTTCCCTAGATCAGGTGAGTTAGGATTCCCTATTGCTCCAGCCATTTCGCAATACCTTAATTGGCTTTTCTGGAAGCACTGTTTTCATGCTCACCACTGACAAATATTTCTTACAATATAGATTTCCTGTTTCTGCTTCTCTTCATCTGTGCTCTTATCCCTTAATTTTCAGCTATTTCTTATTACATCACAAAATCTGACCCCATTTTCCTGGTTTCTCTTTCCTAACCCCCATCTTCCTTGTTGTAGTCCAAGATTTGTGCTGAAGAGGCTGCACTGGGAATGGACCCGGAGGTGTGCTTTATTTCTGGACTTCCATGGCAGAAGAAAGTCCCTTTTGTTCAGATAGTGCCCTGTACAGTTGAGCTATATGGAGCGTCCTCACAAATGTAGATATTTTTAGAGGGGAAAGGAGAGAGTAGGGCCCACCACTCCACTCTCTGGAAGCATGAGTGTCTGGAGTGGCAGAGTTTGGGTATAAACAAGGTGACCCTGAAGCCTGGGTACAGCTCCACTTCACTGTCTAATTTAACCCTCCCCTATTTAAAGACCAATGTTCCAATGGCACTACTGCATGTCTGCAGTCCCATAGAGTCACTCATATCTTCCAGCCCGAATAATAGGTCTGGTTTACCTGTCAGCTCTGCGTTCTTGGGGAAGCAGGGCGCTATGTACCCAGCCTGTGACTCGGGAGGGACTCCCTCCCCACCCCCTGCCTCTGCTTGAACCAGAACTGATCAAAAGAAAGACTTACAAAAAGCAATGAAAAGGCAGTGGGGGACACACCTAAACCCTCCAGACAAGGGTGACAGGATTAAGGCAACTCCCCTAGCCTCATTTGCATAAAAATGTGACAAGGAGACATCTCTATTAGCATACAGAATGGAGAACAGAGATTCCAAGGCACAGACTGCACTGAACTCTGGGACCAGGGAAGCACTGCATGATGGGAGATCTCTGCTCCTGATATTAATGAACCCACACCTGCACACCCCCAGCTCAGCAATTATCAGACCAATTCTAGTAATGAACCTTCTATTGGCACCCAAATACGGAATCTGCCTGATTGCATTGCAAGCCCCCTCGAAGGAACGCTGCCCATAGGCAGGAATGATCAGTTCCTATTGTCCAGGCTAAACAAAACAACTCTGGTATCGTCCCTTGAATCGCTATTTACCCATAAACAAATCTAGTGTTCTCCCTTGAACCATTTTTTCTTCCCAACAAAAACCTCTACCCAAGTTCAAAACTCTGTTCTGATGCCTGGATCCAAAAGCTGCCTCATTTCACCGGGACATCACCTTTTCCTGACTGATCGTGTCTCCAGTACTCTGCACCCTTAGCTACAACCACCACCAGAAACCTTGATTGGCTCAAGCTTCCCAGAGTGAAGAGACCCCAACTCTCCTGTGCTCTCTCTCTCTTTTTTCACTCCAGGTCTAGCTTTCTAAACCTGACTTTTGTAATCAAATTTGAGCGAGATATCCCCAATGTCCCAACTGCAATCGTGTAATATTGTAACTGTTTGGTTTGTTTGTCTCTCCTTGTATGGCTATTACTGATAGTATCATAAGTTTTATAAACTTGGCAATAAAATAACATTTATAATCAAGCTGGTTGCCAGACGCTCTCTGAACTTCATTTACTCTTGCGTGTTCTTGGCTTCCCTGTTTTGCTCTGCAGCAACACTCCTCTTGCCTAACCCAAAGATCCCTGTAATGCCCAAAAATCCCATGGGGTTCGCTCATCAAGGGGGTTACTACCCAGTCCGCTCTGATGCCTCTGTTAATCTGTGTGTGTGTTCATCTGATTCTGGGGCTGGAGGAACCCAGCCCTGGGAAACCTAGGTCCTGCAGGGTAGCTCCATTGGGAGGGGACTTGCAGAAGGGAGAAGCAGAGCTCCGAATGGACACACAAGTGACACAAACAGTACACTGATAGAATTACAGAAACCCCCGCCACCCAGAAACGTAACCCTAATAAATGAGTGCACCCCCAAAGGGATGGTCAAATCTGGTAACTACTGCGATAATTCCCTTATTAAAGTATTTGGAGTGAGAGGATTAATGGGAACTTCCCCGAATGGTATGTCAAGCTACAGATCCTATCTTTGGTATTTTCAGTCCAAACCTCTGTAATGCCTAATCTATGCTATACCATGGAGAAAAATAAATATAAAATGGCAAGTTATTTAGCAGTTTTGCTTAAACGCTAGTCTTTCATATGTGTAATAAATACTACACTAACACCAAATGAAGAAAGAACATACAGACTGAGTTCTTTGCAACAGGGACTGTCACTTATTTAATATTTGTACAGTGTGTAGCACATTGTGGGCTCTACAGAAAACAACCAAAAAACAACAGGAATACCACAGAAAAGCCATCTGTTAACTGCAGTTTTCTCTGTTCCCGTTTTCACATGCCTTTGTTTTTAAAGCTGACACACAAAAGACAAATTTCTTCCGTGAGCACAAAACAGCACCTATTGGTGAGGATCTAGGAGAAATCCAGTCCTTGGCACAAAAGTGAATATTATTCAAAATAAGAAATGTATAATATAAAGCTAAATTAAAGAAAGCACAGCTGTTTGCAGGAACAGCAAAAGAAACACAAAGCAAAGCATTTACCCTGTTCTGTCTGCTTCTTTTGAAAGAAGGAATGCAGCAACCTTTACAATTTTCAGATTGCCTAATTCCCACATGATCCAGGTCTAACTACCAAGAACTTTCCTTATTAAGGCACCAACTGTGCACCATGAGCTATTTTAGAGCAGTTAAGTGGACACAGCTATTGAAGAATAGAGGTAGCTGGACAAGACCTTTATCTGAAGGTATTTTTACTGTGCACCGTTCATCTTCAATACTTATAGCCAAGCTTAATGTTTATTTGCCACTTTCCCACCCACAGTGAAGTCACTATACACTGCTCGTATTTATTTGCCTATAAAATATTCCTAGAAGCATTAAAAAAGTGAAAAAATTGGCTCCTGCTGAGAAAGAAGAGAAGCAGGTGTAAGTGTGCATCTGTAAATAAAGATGTTTTCTTTAAACATCAGATTCATTACCTATGATAATGGAAAAAGCAGCCTCTGTCTAGTTCTCAATCAACATTGTCTTTGGAGAAGCTATTTAGTCACAGAATTACCTTTCTACTCCACATCTATGTTTTCTGAAAACTGCAACCCTACATTCAGCATAAGGCACAATCTAATTTGTAATGAAGTGAAACGCCTCTCTCTTTCCAAGCCTGTGAACTCGCACTGGACCAGATTCTCTAGTGTAATCAAGTGGTGCAAAGGGGCTGGATGCTGGCTTTTAAGGGACAGTGAAGAATTCACATTGTGGAAGGAGGAGCATTCTGTAGCTGTAGTCCCAGAAGAGATGGCTCCTTCGCCAGCTACCACCTCCCACACTCTGTAAGGGCTGCGTCAGGTTGAGGCAGAACAGAACAGCACAGAATCCCCCCCCTGCTCAGCTCAGACTCTCTTCCCTCCCCTGTGGCACACAGATGCAGGGGAGAAATGAATCCACTAATGTAGTGCCCAGAGGTGAGGAGCACAAAAGTAGCACGTCATTTAAAAATTTCAGCAAATCACAATTCTTCTGCTGTATTTGCCAGAGTCTTCATTTAGTATTTTTAGATTCAACGATCTCAGACCCCCCCCCACAATTCCCCCAGCTATTAGAGGGGGTCTTAAAGCAGAAGGTGGGGTTTACCCTGCCTCCAATCCACCCTCTTCTTTAAATACATAATAAAAAACATTTCAGTGTTCATGGAGAAATTTTGCAGCAGTAAGATGCATGCAGCTGGATTCCTATGCCATCCAGCGCTCTCCCTCTCTGCATGTCTCTTCACCTCTGCTTCACTCCACACCTGCATCTCTTACCTTGTTCTCTGCTACTCTGTTCCCTTCTGTTTTCTTTCTATTTAGCTGATCCTTTCCTAACTAAACCCACTCCCAAAGATTGTGGAACTAACATGATGTTTGCTGTCATCACTGTTCAGTCTGCTTATTGTTCACTCTGCTTATGTGTTTGATCCTTTCCCCCCCGCGTCACTCTTGTCTAAACAGACTAAGCTCCGCAGGTCATGGAGTGTCCTGATGGCCTGTACAGTGCCTAGCACAATGGGGCTCCATTCTTGGTTGGGGCTTATGCACTACTGTAATAAATGTGAATAACAATAAACATGCACGGTCCCCGCTAGAGACAATGTACCAGATAACCTCTTTATAAAAATAGTTTGTTTGCAAATTGTATGAGAATTTAGCAAAATTATGCAGAAGTCCAGTAACATGAAAGCCCAAATCTGGCACCCACACTGTGGGGCTCCCTGCATCTATTCCAGGGATTGGTGGGTTTGCCACCTGCATCTATTCCAGGATTGAGATCTAACATTGCAAAAATTATCCATGAGCATTGTGAAGATTTTCAATTTGGAATGAAAGGCAAGTTGGGGTGGAAAGCATGGAAAAACACCCACTGTTGGAAGATTTTGACAAAAGAGGTAGATTGGAGTTCAGACTTGTACTTGGAAATTCTGTGTTTGGCTCAGGTCCTTAGCATTAATTGAACAGAGATTGTTTTGTGCTGTCTAATAAGTTCTGTTTCACAAGTATAGCTTCATATTCTGCAATGAAACTAGCTGTATTTTCATAAGGTTATATGAATTCTGATTTCCTTTCAGCCTTTGATGCTTTTGCTTGGGAAAAATTATAAAGCAGCAGAAAATTCAGAAAACAATTGTTAATATTAGTTTAATCAGAAATCAAAGTTAGGAGAAAAGGTACAAACCATCAGGGGTTCCGAGAGCAGCTTTTAACAAGACACTTGTATACATTATTCATATCATTGTACAAAATTTAAAAGGTCTTTAATTTTAAAAAAAATCACTAATTTTACAGATTACTGTACTAGGGATAACCCATCTATAACGGATATAGTAATATAGATATGCATACTGGCATATTTTGTAGGGTTTCAAAATTACAACAGAATGATATGCAGTTTTGTAGCCATGTTGGTCCCAGGATAGCAGAGAGACAAGGTGAGCGAGGCAATATTTTCTTTGGACTAGCTTTTGTCAGTCTCTTTCTCCAGCAGATGTTGGTCCAATAAAAGATATTACCTCACTCCACCTTGTCTCTCTAACACAATTATAGATGTGAGTTAGTGTGTCCTTACAGTTGTGACTGGTTTTCTGTGTGAGATTCTAAATAAGTCTCTCAAGAACACTTTCGCAGCCTAGCAATAACTGCATACGTAAAGACAGGCTAGTGGAGATAAAAGGATAACAGAGAGTACATGGAATCCAAGGCATAAGCATATATAATCATGTACATTTTTTATAATTTTACATCAAAAAGTTATATTTTCCTACCTAACCCTACACTGAACTGTGACAAAATAAGTTACTGCGTACTAGAAGTGAGATATTCACCTAGCTTTATCTAGTATATTATAATTTAATTTGAAAGCTTTTAAGTATGTGTGTGTATATATATATATACACACACACACACACATAATTACTGCATAGTATCTAGAGTGTAGCTATTAAGTTTATTGACCTAAATCTTACACTTTACAAACACTAATATCAGTGAATCACTTTAGAAGCAAACTTTGTAATCAAATCATTTGCTTGAATTCTACTGCCTTTGCATGTTGTGATTCAAATCATATCATTAATATAAGCAACATAAAGTAAAGCGGTCAGCACAAAAGGCTGTAATTACATTCTTCTTTATAAATAAGTGATAAAGAATATGAAAATTCCTGATGAGATTTTCATAGATACTAGGTGAAAATTAGAGAAAACAGGTGATGCTCAGACATTTTTAATGCAAGGCAATGAATCATCAGGTTTTTGTGAAAGTTTATCTAAAGTCTTCTAGCAGCAAGACAGTATTTCTTATATAGATGCTTAAATTCTGGAGTGTGACAAAAAACCTTAACACATTCTACATTTGAGATTTTCAAAAGGCTGCACCGGAAAACTCGTATTTTTTCCTGCTCTTTCCTTGGATGAATAGCGGGTAAGGATTATTGGCTTTCACAGTTATTGCCAGAGCTCTTCATTTCAGATGAGGCTCTACCAATGTTAGTCAATAGCAAGAAGCACAGGACACATTGTTATCACATTAATGGATCTCAATGTGTCATGTCAGTTTTCAACACCATCTGCTCATGTAACTCACATTCTTGCACTGCCCTGATTGATTTTCTTTAGTCTAAAGAGGGGAGAGAGGCAGTTGGGAGAAGACATGGATTTTTAATTAATCATCTTGTCTCTGGACACATGCAGAGAAGAGAGGAAAGGAGGCAGGGCATCCCAGAGCCTCTGCCACTGGATCCAGACTTCAGGCTTCCTATTTTGTAGGAAGATGAGGATACAGCCAGCTAGTGGCTCTGAGACTAGAACTGCTGCTTTCTGTGAGGCTATTCAGAATGCTTTTGTTGAGGTGATTTTATGGAATTTGGAGGGTAACTGTGGGGCTGCCATTTTCTCTGGCTTTGGGGAGTCCAGGTGATGTGTACTTTTGATGCCAATTGCAGAGACCGGTGCCTGGTCTACACCTAAAATGAAGGTTGACCTAGCTATGTCACTTAGGAGTGTGAAAAATTCACTCTGAATTCCTGAGACACACAGTTGAGGCCACACAGCCCCTTCCATCAATCTAGCTACCACCTCTTGAGGAGATGGACTTACTCCAGTGATGGAAAAACCTCTTCTGTCACTGTGGCACGTCAGCACTACAGCGGCATAGCTGAAGCACTGCAGCAGTGCCGTCGTAGCATAGATACATCCTGAGAAGATTCAAGGGGAGGGTCTATGCATGAGTGTCTACCAAGGTATACCTTGCACTGAACAGCAACGAAGTGGGCAAATCTGTGTGTGGGTGCAGAACGCAGTTTGCAATAGTGTTGTAGAAATGTTGGTCTCAACAACAATAGCCTCCCCCCAACACCAGTCCGTTTCTTTCCTCCCTGTGATTTTTAATGGGCCACTTCATCTTGAACGGTCCCCTGAAACATGTTAGCTTCTTATGCTACACACTCTGTTTCACCTTGCATTTAGCTGTGACACACTTGGTTTTCCACACCTGAAGAAGAGCTCTGTGTAAGCTTAAAAGCTTCTCTCTCCCTAACGGAAGGTGATCCAGTGTCTCTTTGGGGGAAAACACTAGTAGTTAAGGCATAATAGTTACATAAGAAAAATTTTCACAAGTATTCCAAATGTTGGTTGCATGTTTATATATTAAATGTTATTCCTTAAGAAATTATGTGACATGCTCTCTCAGTGCTTTAATCCCATGTCATATTTTTAAGTCCTGTAAAAAAGAGAGCTCTGTCCTGTGCTCCAGCAGAGAAATAGACAGAGATATAGGAAAAAGGGGAGTATATAGAATTATACATAATATAGCACCTTCCAACTTGTTACACTCAAGCATATATGTATCAGTGATATAACAGATATGTGATACAGCAGTAAGTATCCTTATGCTTACGTCTCTACATACACTTTCCTGATATTCATTTTAACAGATAGATTGGATTCTCTTTTTGTTACTAATGTGGTAATACTAGGAAGATGCTTCCTGAAGCAATATGCAGAATATCAAAATGTTAATCAGAAAAAAAAAAAAAAAAAAAAAACGGGCCTAGATTTAAAAAAAACCAAAAACAATAGAGAATAAGTCAGATGGCTTTCTGTAGAATAGGAGGCATTCTAGTGAGTGTATCCAGTGTGAATGGAGCACATTATGTCCAAATGATTAATTTGGAGATGTAAATTTTAAATTAAAACCACAAACTAAAAAGTCTAAGCTATTTTTGTACAATCAAATTTTGAGATGAAGGGACCCTATTTTTTTTTCAACTGAAATATGTTTATTTTTGGAGAGGGGAAAGGGAAACAGAAGAAACTATCTCAGTAACACTTGCTATCCAAACATTACATTATTCTGTTACTGTACCAGAACCAGAAAGGGAAACTTACTAGAAACAAAAACAAAAGTTCACTCATTTGTTTTAATGGTCTAAAACTGGGACAAACGCATAACAAAGTAACAGTATAAAAGGAGATTACATTTGATTAAAACAGTAATTTGATTAGACAGGAAAGATGGATTTCTCTGGAAGGAAATCACCTAGAGTAAAATTTTCTGAAATTTGTAAGTGATTTAGAAGTCTAGTCCCATGGACTTTCAATGGAACATCAGCTTCTAAGTGACATATTTGCTTATGAAAAATGGAACTCAGGCTGCTAAGTCACTTAGACACTTTGGAAAATTTTTACACCTAGCCCTTTAAGATATTAGGTGAGGGCTCAAAGTTCAGTCATGGCTCATTATGAGCCAGACACATGTAAGAAAACAACAGATGAGGGACATTGTCAGATACAACAGACCAGCTCTAGTCATGATGTAAAAGTATAACTCAATTAAGGTAAACTGTGTTGCCTCAATCGATATGTGTGAATACAAGGGAAATGTCAAGTCCCAAAGCAAATGTTCAGCAAGTGACATAATGGGTGTTAAGACAGAAGGAGCTCTGTCACATTGGAGTCATGCCCTCTTCCTCCCAGGTAGGAAAAGAATGGTGGAAACCTACCATCTCCTAAACACCTGCTCCTAAAAATTAAAAGTGGTCTAATTTTATACCTTAAGAAGTGATGACATTGTTCTGTTGATAGGAGATACCATCTTGTAGTACCACAGATGCATAGGTCTAGCCCTGTGTGCCACATGTGGAATATATCCCTGTCCAGCACTGTATATGCTTCAGGTTTACAGGGACTATGAGCAATCTGAGCTGTGAAAGTAGCAATGCATTTCTGAAGATATGAAGGAACACAAACTGTCTTGCTCATCTGTGTCAAGATAAAGCAGAGTTACAATTTTGCTGATTTTTTTCATCCTCTCAGAGATGAGGAGTTTGTACCCTTCCAGATTTTTCTTCAGGTAGAGATTACTTGTTTTCAGTTCAAGCAGTTCACACACCCTGTAAGGCTAAGAGACAAGCCAATTTGGCAGCTATATCCTAATGCTATAAGACTTGTTGGAGGCCACTGGTAACATTTTAGGAGTACCTAAATGACTTTGGAGTCCCATTGTTGTAGGCAGTGTTGTTGTAGCTATGTTAGTTCCAAGATATTACAGACACAAGATAGGTAAGGTAACATCTTTTATTGCACCAACTTCTGTGGGCGAGAGAGAAGCTTTTGAGCTTGCAGAGCGCTCTTCTTCAGGTCTAGGAAACATACTCAGAGCTAAATACAAGGTGGAGCAGATTGTTTAACATAAGTAGTTAATACATATTTTGAGGGACCATTCAAGGAAAGTTCATCATTTATCATCCCTCTAGTCAAAAGTGGGAAAAGGAAGAAAAAGGGGAAATACAGCAGGAAGAAAAGGGGGTGTTAGAGAATTATAGATTGTTGTAATAAGCCATAAATCCAGTGTGTCTATTCAGTCCATGAATTTTAGTGTCCAGCAAAGTTATGAATTTAAGCTCCCAGCCTCATCTTTTGAAAGTACTATGCAGGTTTCCTTTAAGGATGAGGACCAAATAGCTTAGGTGTAGAGTGATCACTTGTCTCTCTAACCAAGACAAGTTGTCCTATAAAAAGATATTACACATCACCCACCTTGTAATTTTGAATTCCCATTGACTTTCCAGTCAATAAATAAATATCATTTAGGCACTTTTTGAAAAAAATTTAATCTCTCGTCTTTTCAGTGTAACTGGCTCCATTTTGTGCCTTATCAAGTATATGCTGCTTATTTTGCAGAAATTGTGATTTGTTCCTGATCTAGATGATGTAAAGTACAAATTATTGTTTTCTTTTGTCCCTACATCATCTTTAGTGCTGAATACACACAAAAACACAATATCTGCCTCAAAGAAATTACAACCTAAAAAACTACGATGGAGAGTTTACAAATGTGTGTAACAACTACTAAATGATTTAGCAAAACATTAATAGCCCTACAGGAGTCATTCTGGGCATTACACTATTTTGGGGAGGGAGATCTTATTAGCACGCCAAATTCTCTGGTTCTTGTCACTCTAGGGGAAAATTAAGAATTGTATCTCTGCTGTGGCTTTATGGTGGCAGTAGATTAGCCATCTGCCACCTTGCCTAGCAAGTAATCAAGGATTACAGGATTAATTTCTGAAAGAGAATTTTTATTGCCTGGCTTTGACTATGCCCACAAAATTAAGGCTCTATAAACCCTATTGCATGACCTACTGGAAGCATATTTGCAATCTTAAAACAAGAGTCTGATAATTTGTTCTAAAAAAACCTCTATTTTGTAAGGAATCCCCAACAGCATACATCTTTCAATGCAGAGAGAGTTTTCCCTCTTTCCCTCCTGCATCTGGGTTGTGATGCCTAGTTTTGCCCAGGACTATGTAGGAATCTATGAATAATTGTGGGACTGAGCTGAACCATGATTTGACAGGAACTAGGGTAGGGTCAGAAGGCTCCACTCTGAATGACTGAGTACATTTGCGAACACCTGCCCAAGGGAAGAAGTGATGTACAGGCACTGAGGGCAAGGCCACTGGCTTGAGAAGATATCCCTCCCTACAGCTGTTCTACACAGGAACCTCAGAACTTTAGGTTTTGTTTTTATGGTTTCCTTTTTTTACTTTTAAATAAAGAAAAACAAATTTAGCTGCAGGGATCCCCATAAGTGACAGTTTGTGACAGACTCTGGATTGAGGGAGGTTTCCTCACAATCAGATTGGTCAGCCAACCTTCCCTCTGTCTCCTCAACATGAGCAATTAAAACAGTAGAGTGCTAACCTCTTTGTGGGTTTATCAAGAAGTTGTGAACTTTCCTAACTAAAAACTCTAGTTGTTTATGCTTAAATGGGACATTTCATATAATAATCCCCTGGATTTACTTTTTGGTAACAGAATGAGGCTCCAAGCCTGTCTACAAAAAAGCATGCTTGGCAAAGCAGTTATGGCTTAATATTTAATATGGAAGTCTACAACTGAAAACTGGTTCTCTCGGACGGGGGTCTGTAGAGGTAACTTTCTCCTGCCTCAGGAAGATGCAGTGGATGCTTCTTGGAGCTGGTAACTACATGTTTTTGTTCAGTCTTCCTATGCTGGAGAGTCGAATGCTTCCTATATCCCTGATTTAGATTTAGTCCACTCCATTTTCTCAATGAAATTTTAGCCAAGGAAGTCATAACTGACTAAACTGAGGATGTCCAGGGAACTTCAGGACATCCCAAGTACTTTGAAAAACCTGGTATGTCCTGGGAATCCACAAATGAGTTCGAGCTGTTAACAGGATGAATGTTCTGACACTGCCATGTACGATTTCTTCCTTGAGCTGGGATTCAATAAATGTGTCCTACCAAACAAATCAAAATAATCTAGGATCCTCACAAACAGTGCTACCTACCATCTTCCATTTGGACCTGCGAAGAAGAAGGGGTTCCTCGGTGCATACACATGGCATTTTCCAGTTGCTAATTCCTAATCTAAATGATGAGATGTCATCATTCATGCCAAACAGCGATACTAGTGTTTCTTATATTGAATTTAAGAAAAGAAGCCAGGAATTAGCCTCAGAAGGGAATTACTCAAAACGACAGGGAATTTGGGATTTGGTGAATCATACTAAAATAAAAAGACTTCACTCAGAGTGAAGAAAAAAGATCTGGATTTTGTTCTTTCCATGCATTGTGACTATCTTAAATATATAAAATTTAACCAAAAATATTTAAACCTACAATATCATTGAGGCAAAAGATTTTCTTTTACTATTGCAGTTTTAGCAATTAATCTATCATTTTACTTCTCATATTCCAGATTACAGATTTGTTTAATAGATAAAACTGCATTTTCTGGGCTGCCAGGTTCACATTAACTTCAACATTTTTCAAAAGTGGACTCTTTTTAGACATTATGTTTAGTAGATTGACATTTCTGTAATATTCTAATAAGATTTTATTCATATACAGGTGGAAACTGCAACTAGGATATAACAATGGATACTTTATAATGAGGACAGAATAAAGAAAGATTAAAGGTGTTTAAAGTTTTAAATTTGCAATCTTCCCAGGTTGCTTTTAAAAACTATGAACTTTATCTAAAATCATAACTAAAAGTGGCTCTGCAGAAGACGTGTTTCATTTTTAAATAATTTGAATTAAAAAGCAATAATTGAGTAGAGTCACATCCAGTGAAATCTAGAAGTAAATAGATCTACTCACACAAATAAGAGGAAATGCAGAATTAAGGGCTTTTATTTCTGGTATTCTGGATACATGCAGATAGTGATTAAAAGGCTGCCAGTATGAATAAATAGCTGAAACAACACTTCCAACACTGTTTTAGGTATCATTCAGTCAGGATACATTCACCTGTATCACATTTGTCATCTGGGAAAGCCTTAATATATCTCACTGCTAAATGCACATGAATTATGTAGCTTATGGGTGAAATCTTCACCCCTTTCAAGTCAGAGGAAAAAAACCCAAGGATTTCAATGGGGCACAAGCTAAGGGAGTCTCCTCTCTGAAAAAAAATAGCATTTCCTTTGTTTCTTTCAAAATAAAGAGTTATTAAAAGGGTAACCTCCTACTGACTAGCTGATCCCATAATTTTAGCCACTGACATTTTATATTTACAGGCAAAAATACAAGTCTAGATCAGCTAGAAATCATTCTTACTTGAGCTCATATTTCACCTGTTGTAATATCCCATTTTTTCTGTTGAGATTTGCAAAGAATTTCCTTATACTATACACAGCATTCAGTTTGACTCAGTCACAATATAAAAATTTTCAGCACTGTAGTATCATTGGGTTGGATTTTGTGTCATTTTGCAGTATGTCATCTTTTATTAAGTCAAACTGCAGAAAAAGCACACAGCCTTGCAGCAAAATTTATGAGGTACAAAAAGCTGACACATTGGTTATTACTAAGTAAAGGTTGCTCTAAAATAGAAGTTGGGAGTCAAACAGATTGCACATTGAGGCACCTAAAATCTGCACTGCAAACACCCCAAAACACAAGTGGTTGAAGAAATGTCAGACTCTGCCCTGCTGATTATGATGGGCATGTAAATTAAATGAACATGTAGAAAATGCCATTTCCAAGACACCACTTTTTATAAGATTCTTGTACTTGTTCTTTGTTGTGTAAACTGCTGACTTTCTTAAAATTGACTTGTGATTTGATAAGTCAGTTGGCTTTAAGCTTTCAACCATTTAGCATATCATCTTACAGCACCTCCATATGGGGAAAGATGCTTGCAAGTGAAACTGCAGGAATGGAAAGGGACTTCCCCCCACTAAGCCAAATTTGTGGCTGCTTCTTTGCATACCAGAGAGACACGGTGAGTGAGGCAATATCATTTATTAGACCAAATTCTGTTGGCGAGAGACAAGCTTTCGAACTTACACAGAGCTCTTCTTCACGGCTTTGTATACAAGACACTCTGTGATTCTAGAATTCTCTCAATAAGTCCCTTAGGACAGAGGTGTCTTTTTGTGGTAGTGTAATGGCCATTAAGAAATTGCATTATCTGTTCTCACACTTCTCCAAGAAAAATGTTAGCACTGATATTTGAGATTTGTTTTACATTAGCTGCTGATGATCATTACCACTTACATATGAACGCTGCACTATCAGAGCAAGGAATCTACTATTCAAAATACATTGTTTGGAAGATTTATCTTTATAAAGTGCAGCTAAATCAACTGTAGTCCAGTCTCCTCTACTTTTGACAGGAAGCTAACAGTATACATACCCCATATACTGTATGAGTAATTCTTGATTTAGGTAAACTAGTTTTATTCTAAAAATTCACTCGCCGCCGCCCCCCTTTTAAAAAGACTTTTCTTTAAATATTGTAGTGATGCAATATGAGGGAGCTTACTCTCACCACCACTTCGACACTCATTCAAATATTGGCTCCATTTGGTCCTTTCTTGGTACTGAATTATCTTTCATACACTTTGGTACTCTTATGCATATTATGACAATGTGCTATGTAAAAGTAAACTCCATGGTTGAAAGAAGCTTCCCAATAAAATGAGATATCATGCTGTCCCTACATATACCTTCTATTTTCATGTTAATTTAAATGAAAGTCAGGAGGAGGAATATTCCCTAGGACCGATAGTTAGGTAAGTAATAGTTTGTGAAAGGGAAAAATCTCAAAGCTTGAATCAGCCATAGTGAAGCTTCTATAAAACAGTTCATATTCTACCAAAACGTTTGCTGCTGTAAGATTTCATTAGAGGGTCCAGGATGAGCTAACAAAATATTGGCCCAGATTCAGTCCTTAGAGTAAAAATATGGACGATTCAATAAAAGTCGTCATAGCCACTTACATCGGTACAGAATTTGACACTTTTGTCCTTGATTTTTTGGAATTAGCAAAGTAGTTCAAAACAAAGACGTTACATAGGTGCACATGGAGACACTAAAGCAAAGAGGATTAAATGCAGAATTTCACTGTCTTTACAGTGTCAGAGCCACAAAAAAATGCCAGGGTGAAATGTGCTTTTTTTGTAAGAGAGGTAGAGTGCTTAAATGTCTATGGTCTTACTCAGCCTTCCTGCTGTCAGTGATAAAGTTCCTGGTATTGATGCTTGTTAATCATGAGCCAGGATAGAAATATTTCTTTTTAGTTCCTCAAAAGTTAATTGAATCTGAATGAGCCCTTTTGGAGTTACATTATGAAAAGTTATTTTACTAGAATTGTTCATCAAGAAACTAAAGATATGAGATGCACTGGGAACAAGTTTTACATCTGTAAAAATGAGAAGTGCTTGATCCTGAAAGGAACACGTGTTCCTAAAATTGTTTGGGTGTAGGGAAAAGGAAATTAATACAACTGGAGAAGGCAGCCTGCAGAAGCACTTCTGTCTAATTTTAAATCTAATTCTATCCATTCACACATATAGCAAGCAGAATGAAAATGGCAAAGATCACAATACAGGTTTGGTAGCTACACATTATGATGCACACCCATCTACAGAACAAATTTTAACATCTCTCACTTGTTACCCAAGATTAGCTAAAATCCATTCCCTCTATGCCTTCATCATTGCTCTCTGATTCGTGCACTGAACACATGCCAAAGTGACATCCAGTTTGGAAAAAGTCATTTCTTAACAATTTCCACATGAGTGGGTTTCCTTGGCTGGTTAGAATTCCTGCTATACCATTGTGTGGCAACAAGTCAGATGCAAGGGGCTCAATCCTACTCCTATTCAAGTGCATGGCTAGATTCCCTTTGATTTCAGTGAAACTGGTCCTTCAAAGACTACATAGATTGCTGTGACAACTTTCCTTCCAATAAGCTAAAAAAAAAACCTTTCCTTCGGCCCTAGGGATGCCTCCTAAACTGTTCTTTGCAGACATTTGCAGGTTCTACAGAAACAATTGCTTCGATCTTCACCTCTTTGAAATGTTCCAGATTGCATTCATTTAGAACACGGCTATATCTAACTCAATCTGGTAGAGGAGAGAAATCTATTAGAAAGATAAACAAGGGGTGATATTTCATAGATATGGTATAAGATACTTTTCAGTATCAAGGAGATGGGAACCAGATTGCATGTTGGTTTAATGTGGGCCATATATAGCAAAATTACACAGGGGTGGGAAAGTCTCAAGGAAGAAAATACTGGGAAAAGAGTGGATCAAGGCTGTTACAATTAGACTGATAAATGTAAGTGAATATCACTGCACCAGTCTATATTGGAACTTGAAAATTTTTCTTATTTAGTGCTTCATCCCATTAATACTTTAAACAATTTACAGTCTTGAAGCCTACGGTAAGCAAAATGAAAATACCATCTGTCTATCCATCCAGCTGCTTATTTTGCCTTCTCAGAATACCTGAGCACCCGATACTACTGTAGTGCTTGGTGAGATAAATGACTGCCAGTTTTGGCCTTTTACTGCAGATGTGCACACAGTGAGAAGTTGAAGCCATTCATTTGGTGAAACTATATTTTCCCCTTCATCATTGGCTTTTTGAAGAAGTTGCAGTTTTACCTTTGCCAGGGTTTAGCGGCTTCATTTAAAAATGAACAAGAGCAGGGGCATGAACTGGGATGGGGGGGAAGGAGGAGGAGGGAGGAGCAGGGGTATGGGCCCTCCCAATAACCATCAGGGGCACAGAACTCCTTTGGCGCCAGGGCTGCAGTAGGGAACGGGAGAGTGAGCTCCTGCCGGAACCAGGGGCACAGAATGCGCTCCTCCAAAAAGGGGTCAAATTCCCACACATGCCCCTGAACAGGAGCTTCAAGGCCACAGACGTATCTTGTTTTCCCTAACCAGCTTTAGAGAGTGCTAAATACAGAAATTATTCAAGATACCAACAAGTGCAGAAGAGAGACAGACAAAGGGGACAAGAACATCAGTGAGCTCTGATGAGAGTCTACCATAAAATGTTGAAAACCAATTCCAGTGGTTAAAAAAAGAAATTAGTGCAGAAATGAAGCAGGATCAATTTTACTGCTTTAGGTTTTGTTCTTAGTAGTAGTAATAATACTGTGGTAGAATTGCTTCTGTGTGCCCTTTGCAGTTTTCTTTCTCCTACTACCCAATTTAACTGAATACAGAAACACACAGTAGTTTAAGTAGGCAGAATGTAGGTACCTGGACCAAACCCCGGTGCTCTAGCTAAGTTAGGCTGACGGAATGAGGTGTCCGTTGACCACACAATGTATGCATCTCCATTGGCAGGCCAGTTCCACTGACCTAAATCACCTGATCGCTGATGATACAGAGCTAAGAGCCTGGAGGATTCCGTTATCAGACAAACTGGACATGGACAACAAGAAGGCAGCCCAGAAGCATGAGCATATAACACAGGAGAAGATGCTGCATATACGAGGGGTCAGTAAGACATGTTGAGGCATCTGGTTGAGCTTCAGGAAGCTCAGCAGCAGATAGACTCCCTCTGCAGCTTCCACCCCCAAGCAGTGTAGGAGGAGGTTGAGCAGAGTGCAGTACATGCTCCACCCATCGCCAGTTGATGGGAGCAGAACGAGGTGCCAGCCTCTGTAGGGACGGGGAATGTGTGTTTTTTGCTGTTTGCACAGTCACACTTGGTTCTGTATCCCCTCTTAGCCCCCTGACAATGCATTCGAAACATTAAACTATCTTCCTTTCCTTCCACTGTTAGGGATCATGAATAAAAATTCAATGCTTTAAAATTAATTTCTCTTTATTTCTTGAGAGCAAGAGGGTTAGCAGTGGTGGAAAAGGTTAGGTGGCACAGTACTGCAAGGATGAGGGATTGGAAGGGAAGGCACAGCACAGGTAAGTGACACACAACTGTCTCTCATTGCAAAAATGGTTTTTCATGGCTTCCCTGATGAGTAGCACTCCGCAGTTGGCTCTCAGCATTGCACTGGCATCTGGCTGCTCAAAATTTGTGGCCAGCCTATTTGCCTCCACAACCCAACCCAATGGGATCTTCTCCCCCTTTGTCTCATAGACATTATGGAGTGCACAGCAGGCAGCGATAACTATTGGGATGTTTCTTTCACTGAGGTCTAACCTAGTGAACAAACTGCGCCAGCGCACCTTTAAATGTCCAAATGCACATTCCACCACCATTCTGCACTTGCTGAGCCTATTACTGAAATGCTCCTTCTTGCTGTCCAGGTGCCTAGTGTAGGGCTTCATTAACCAGGGGAGCAAAAGGTAGGCAGGATCCCGCAGGGTCACTATTGGCATTTCAACATCGCCAATACTTATCTTTTGGTCAGGGAAGAAAGTGCCCACTCGCATCTTTTTGAACAGACCAGAATTCCTAAAGATACATGTGTCATGCACCTTTCCAGACCACCGCATATTGATGTCAGTGAAGTGTCCCTTGTGATCTACAAAGGCCTGTAACACCATTAAGAAGTATCTCTTTTGGTTTATGTATTCAAGGTGCTCCAGTGCTAAGATAGATGGCACACATATCCCTATTGCTCCGTCACGGTTTGGGAACCCATTGGGGAAAAGTCTTCTGCTATGTCCTGTACGTTTCCCAGAGTCACTAGCCTTCTTAGCAGAAGTCTATTCATGGCTCAGCACATTTGTATCACAGCAGCTCCCACGGTGGATTTACCAGCTCCGAATTGATTCCCAATTGACTGGTAGCAGTCTGGCATTGCTAGCTTTCAGAAAGTGATGGCCACTCTCTTCTCCACTGTCAGAATATATCTCAAGCAAGTATTCATTAATTTCAGGGCTGGGGACCGCTCTGCACAAAGTTCCAAGAAGGTAGCCTTTCGCATATGAAAGTTCTGCAGCCACTGCTCATCATCCCACACCTTCATAATGATGTGATCCCACCAGTCAGTGCTTGTTTCCCGGGACCAGAAGCAACACTCCCCCAACTGCAGATGGTGCATGAGAGCCTGCAGCAAACAGGAATTGTTTCATTCTACGGCTTGGAGCAAGGCGGCCTGAGTAACTGTTCTGCTAATTGACGGGGTTTGGCAGAAAAGAACACAGACACCAGTAGAAAGAACAAGGTTTCTTTACTATCTCTTTCTAAGTATTACAGAAAATAAAATGATACATAACAGAATAAACTTATTATACTATAATACTAAACAATAGAAAGGAAAAGAAAAGGTAAAGCAATGCACCTGATCATTATTACATAAGATTAATTATAATGATTAAGAGAGATACATCACCAATTGCCCTAGTAATACATTACCATCATCCAGATCCGCAGTCGCTGGGGAGCCCCAGTTGCAGCGAGGATTTGGCGAGCCTGTCCCGGCAATTGGGAAGCCCTACGCAGTGCATCCACTCGTAGGGGAGGTCTCCAAAGTCGCTACAAGCGGGTCCAGCTTTTATAGGGTGAAAAAACAGGTGTACGTGACTATGTACAGATCACCTGATGGCTATCTGGTTCTCATGCAGGGGACTGTGATGGGAACCTGGCCAGGGCTCCCATCCCAGACCCTGCACGTTCCTTTCTAATCTTTTTAGGGCTTCAATAGCAGATAGAAACTTCTTACAAAAGGAAACATAGAAACTCCTTCCAAAAGCAACAAAGGAAAAGGCAGAAACTCCTCACTTTAGCATCAAAGGGAGAGAGGGAAACTTCTTACTTTAACAACAAAGGGAAAGACCCCTCTCATATGTTAAAACACTCTCACTCTAGCAGCAGAGGGAGAGGCTCCTTTCACGTGTTAAGCATAGAAACCTTATTATTACAAATTGATACATTTGGAGTGAGCAAGCATATACAATAGTAACATTTATGATACAAAGATTCATTGGCATAAACAAATGTAACTCCCACCGCGCAGAGGCCTACCCAACTAGATACAGATAATCCTTTCATATCAGTAACATTGCAATTTTCCTCGCTGGGGCTCCTGTCTTGCTCTTGAAAATATTGCAGAATAAGTTGTGAGGTGTTTGTGATGCTCACAATGATAGGCATGGAGCCCACTCAGCGCTGCACTCTCAGGCAATGGCGTATGCGCAACAGAGAATGAAGGGTTTGGAAAAATGGCGTGAAAAAGCATTCATCTGTTTGGAACAAGAAGGGAGGGGAGACGGAGGACCTTGCATCATGGAAGGATGACAACCTCCCAAAAGCCCCTGCAGCTAGTTACACTGTGGGATAGCTACCTATGGTGCACTGCTTTGATTGTCGATGCAAGTGCAGCTGGTGGGGACGCAATCCCCCAACACAACGAGCATGATGTGATCACGCTTCTTTGACTTCTGAAGCTCAGTGGTTGAAGGTCGATTTAAATTAAATCAACTTCACTCCACCGTGTAGACATACCCTAAGTTTAACACCTGTGCCTATAGCACCTTAACAGCACACTGACTTCTAACATCCTGCTAACGCATTGGTTTAGTACTGCCTCAGGAAGAGATAATCCATCACCATCACTACATTGCTACAGCTCCTGCCCTCCTGTCCAGCATGTCCAACCCAAGTATCATTGATGACTGACCCTGCTTTGCTTCTGTGACTGTTGAACTAGTAATAACTATGGCTATTTACAGATGTAGGACTTCAGACTGATTTCAGCAACCAAGCATCATACATAGGTGTGGAAGTATTAGATTGGTAAATGTCAGTAAACGTAGATTTCATTGTACACACACAGCGATGAAAATATATTTCCATTGATAACCAAAATTTACAGATAGGAAAAGAAAAAAGTGCTACTTAAGAACTTAGAGTTTGATTTGACATATACTTTGTATATTTTGATATGTAATGTTGACAATGTGTTTTAAAGGTTATAAAACTAACATTTTGAATATCAGCATCTATTATCATTAAATAATTGTGACCCTTTATAATTTCCTACAACTGAAAATTTGATAAATGAAAAAATGTTTAATTCAAAATTTTGTGCAACTGTAAAAACTTAAAAATCTGTAGAAATAAAAATTGCTTCATATAAATATTAATGTTATCTGTTGAAATTTTACAAAAATTTACAAATTTTACAAATTCTGCCCAGCTTAATCATATTAATGATAAAACATTGTATCTTTCTGTAACAGGGTGGCAAGGCTCTTTTGTTGACCCCCTTCTGTGATGGAGCCCCGCATAAAAATGCTAGCTAATTCCTGATTACTCAGTGGAAGGTATAACTCATTAGCTCACCATAGATGTGGAGTAGGTGGGAGCAGCCCTTTAGGTAGAAGGTTCTTTCCAAAGAAGCAGCCAAGCGTGGGATGTGTATTTTCATTTGAGTTACCAGTAAATCCAGGCCCTAGAGAAGAGAAGCTTGACTCAGTACAGATGCCTGATTCTCACTTGTTCCATTTCCGTGCTGAGCACAGAAACCTGGGGAGAGCAAGGAGGCCATGGGCACCTGAAAACAGATGTGCAGTGTGCGCTGGTCACTCCTCCCATGCTGAGGGCTGTCGGGATAGACGCAGAGCCCTTTCACCTGTTCTGTGCCAGCCACAGAGGGTTTGTCTACACTTCAGCTGATTGCAAGCCTCTCAACCCTCCTACACATACTTCTTCTAAAGGAACTGGAGCTAGCTCACTAAAAATAGCAGTGTGGACATTGCAGCTCCAGCACAGATTCTGGCTACCCACCTGAACTCAGAACTTGAGGGGTGGGTGGGCTTGAGAATACAAACTGCCACTCAAGCCGCAACATCCACACTGCTATTTTTAGCATGCTAGCTCAAGCCTCACTAGCATGAGTGGGTCTATCTGGGCTGAGAATTACACCCCCACCTGCTGTGCAGACATACCAAGAAGCCCTCTACTCTGGTATGGCATAAAGCAGCTGGATTGCTACAGGCTAAGAGAATCAAGCTCAGTGTGCATATTCTTTATTCAGAGCAGGGTAGGAACATACATTAGCAGACATTCTGGGTTAATTCTGATAACTCGTCTTAGCTAGACACTATTAAAATACCACAACATAACCCAGGAAGATGGATGATGATCTGTTCCGCATCCTTTGCTGTGAAGCAGCGGAGAAAGCGCCACTGCCCAGAAAAGCTTATTACTCGTATTTGATTTTCTCTCTGCCTCACCTCTTCCAAAGGAATTACACGCAATGGGCCAAATTCACTTTTGGACTAAGAGGGCACAGCTCCATTAAATTGCCCCTCTTGTATCAGAAGTAAATTTAATTCACTGACTTGACACCTAACGTAACTAAGTACCCAAAACACACAGTAGTACACAGTTTCTAGCATTGCAGTTCGCTAGGTAAGGTTTGAGGGCATGTCTACACAGGGACACTCAGGAAAGTTAAGCTGAATTCACTAAAGGTGTGAGATGCATTAGTTAAAGTGCATTAATCCATGTGTGGATGCTCTCATTCAGAAGTAAAGTAAATTAAGCTAAAGTGAACTACGGTCACATTACTTCTGAATGTGCGAGAGTCCACACAGGGATTTAATTAGCTGTAAATTCACACTTTGTTCATTTGGTGCAACTTCCCTGAGCATCCACATATAGAGATGCCTTAATAGCAACCTATCACTTCTAACATGTTCTTCTAGGCATTTCTCCCCCCATGCCTCCACTACCATACAACAGTAGTGAAATCATGCTTAATACATTAGGGATTTTTCTACCAAGCCCTCGCATCCTTCTTCTGGTCAGTATGCCTTAATATTTTCCATTTAGTAGATTTTTTCATTTTTAATCTTTGACTCAAGAGTCATTCTATTCCATGTCTGCATTTAACTTCACCTGACAGCTCTTAGCCTGTATACTTAACTGACCTAAGTTCTTTTGTACAAAACGTGACCGCATTATTCCTCCAAATGTAGCAAAATTTTCAAACATGGAAGCCTCTCTTTTAATATTACAATCTAAACTTGATCTAAAAATGATTAAAAGCCAATAGATTCCTGGATAGATTCTTCCCAGCCTGAAAAGATTTAGAGATACTGATTTTCTGCCACTAGGCTTCTTTTTAATTTGATGTGCCATCCTTTCATTTCTCACAGTTTTACATTTTCCACCTAACCCTTTACAGGGAAATCATCAAATTTTAATACAGTTTTGGCATCAATTCCATAAAGTGTGTAAATTAAATTAAAATTAAAATGTATTGTTATGTAGGACTATATTTTCAAAAACATTAGTGATTTTGATGTCTCAAGTTGGGAATCCTTAAAGAGTCCTGATTTGCAGGCAGCTAGTGCTCAGTACCTCAGCAAATCAGGTGGTAATTGGCACCCCAAAACTGAAACATCCAAAAATCACTAATGACTTTTGAAAACGTAGGAAGAGATGTTTAAGACTTGTTCTATTCTGGTGGCAATTGTATCAGGCATTTCTAATAATTATTCTCACTTTTGACAGTTTTACACTGCTTTTCCAAATGTCCAATTCTACTTTTGGAAAGTCTTTCCCGAAAATCAATGTTAAATTATGTGGTCTGTAAAAGTAGTAGATGTAGGTCCAGATCCACAAAAAGACATCTAACTCCCTCTTTAGGCATGATTGAGATCCTCAAAACTCCTGCTTGGTTGCCACCTAAAGTCCCTTGGCACTAAATTTTCACCACTGAAGTCCCTTATGTGCCTAAGTTTCTGCCACTGCTGCTGGGTATGCACAATGTCTCAGACTAGGTACCTGGATACCCCTCTCTTTCCCCTAAGTCCCAAGGGGATCCTCAAACCAGGTGAAGATAGGTGTTTCCTGTTCTATCTCACCTGTGTGTGGGGCCCAGTCTGGTAAGCACTCTCAAAGCATGCCTAACTCCACATAAAATGGCTGGGGTGGAGAACAGGGGGAAAGAGCAGCCTACATTATCTGAACATGGCTCCCAAATTCTCAGGTGAGAGCCCTAAACACTGGCTCTGGGATATTCTGATGTGGGTGTCCCTTGATCTCTCCTGCTGAAGCTCTTCCACTGTGGATAAATAATTATATATGCATTGGGCCAGACAGATACGGTGAGAATGACCATATAGCCCAGAACCCAGGCCACTCACCTGAGAGGTAGGACACCCATGTTCAAATCCCTTCTCCTCAGGCTGAAGGGAAAATTTAACCAGAGTCTCCCACATCCTGGTTGAGTGCCCTAACCCTGGGCTAAAGGTTATAAGTGAATTCTCCTCCTCTTCCCCAGCCATTTTGCAACCACTCGACTTCTTGCAAGGAGTGGCTTAGGAACCTGATTCCAGAAAATTTTCCCTGCTTTGGATCCTAACTGGAGATAGGGTCCTCCCTCCACCTAACTCACAGAGGGAAGGAGCGGGGAGGGGAGGCTTAGGACATACCCCTATGCTCAACATCTACTATTGGCTAGCTTTTGTGGCCCCTCCTCCTACACACTAGCTTTTGTGGGTCCCATTTTTAGGCACCTCTGCCCCCCCCCCCGGGTGTTGTACAGGGAGCCTAAGCCCTTAAATCAGGGTTTGTGGATTGTACCAAGAAGCTAAGTGCCTAAAAAGTTAGGTATTGCAACAGACTTGAGTCTTGCAACACTTAAGTCCCTTTGTGAATCTGGGCCCAAATGCCTCCCCCCTAGATCCAGCAAGCTACTGAAAATGGGCAAGACACTGCCTTCTTTGCTTACCTTCACTGTGTGCGCATGCAAGTCTAACAGAAGAGTGGAAAAGACTACGGTGGTATTTTAAACAAAATACTGAAGGAGCATATTGATTTTATAGTGTTTAAAGTTGCCTTTATGCGGTTGAAAAACCCAGGTGGAATTAAACTGCAAAAAGAGAGCTGGACGCAATCCAAGGACCAGATTTTTTGAGGTATTTAGGAGCCTAAAGATTATTATAAATCCAGAAAGGAGAATTGTGATCATCTAGACTGACCACCTGTTTAAAATACAAGATGGGAAACTGGAAGATAGTGAAAGTTGACAACAGGGGATCAAAAGAAGAAATCGACAGTGAAACAGAGAGAGACAGAAATAGAAAAGCAAAGAGAACAAATCACAAATAGGTGTCCAGAGACTAAAGAAATACGGACAAAAAAAAAAGCTGTGAGAATGTGTAAAGTAAACCAAAATGTTGAGCTGAAAAAAAGATGCAACTATAAACAAACAGGAAAACAGCAAACAAAGAGGAAGATAAACTTGGCTTAGAAAAATGTCAAAACAAAACAAAACTGAAAATAGACATACAATATTATGATCAATTTATTTCCCCTCACATATGAATATTTACACTATGCAACATATACAAAACTAGCAAATTAAACAAATTTTTACAGGGGAGGAAGGATGGTTTTTGTAGTTAAACACCAAAAATAGGAGCTCTTAAATCTTTATTCTATTTCTGGTTCTGCCATAACTTTCTGCGTGAAATTGGTCAAGTCACTTAAAGGTGATTGTAAAGGCTGGTTTGTTCTTTTTTTTTTTTTAAATTGGGCTTCTGCCCTTTTTTGTCATTCCTTTCCACTCCCCCCCAATTTATAAAGAAGGCCTGAGCTTCCCCTCTTCCCATTCTCTTACTTGAGAAAAGTCAGGAGTGTAAAGTCTGGGCTTCCTTGATTTTTCTTGTGTGATCATAGTGCGTACTGAAAAAATGTTTATTATGAGCTCTAACGCCTTAGTTCAATCTATGCAGCTGTTGAATCTTTATAATAAAGACTTCCTTTTATTCAGCAGTCACTGAAGCTAGCTGTTTAACCCTTTTCCCCCACCTCCCACACCAGAACAGTTTTAAAACAGTTGAAAACTGCCTTTTTCTGTCAATTAACTAACTTCCAACGCTTTTGCTAAAATGGTACTAGGACTGTACTTGTTCTCCAGTCATCTGGCCTCAACAGGACCTGAATTTCTAATGTAAAATAATCTTGCAGAAATTTAAAAACAAAAAAATCAAAACCCAACAAACAAAACAACCCCTCAGGCCACTTTTATCAATTGCTCAGGAGCAAAAAGGACAAGCCCAGATTTTTTCTATGCAGATCATCTTCAATCACAGCACTATCCTTTCCCTCCCTCCATCTCTCTCCCCTCTTCCTCTCCCCACCTTAAATAATCAACATTTGCAAAGCACTTCTATATTTCCATAGTAACTTCCATGTAGGGGTTACAAAGTATTAGTTTACTATTTAGTCACCTCTTTTCTGAATCTGGATTTCATATATAAAACTTTCAATAGGAAGATCTAAACCTTTTGGGAGAATCTACTCAGACAATATCCACATGTAATATTACCCTCCACCCTCCTTCAAACCCGTCCCAAGGTGCCTTCTTATATGTATTTCTTCGGGTGCTGAAAATCTGAAGCTTCCATTGCATTAACTATCTCATTATGCATATGCATTATAATTCAGCCTTAAGACACTGTACATGATCATGTACTATACTTTCCCCAAAAAGGACGCTTGATTACTTCAGTGCATTGACTGCATAGTGAATAAAGCAAGGGTTGTAGAGTAATGAGCCCCATGACCATCCATTACAATAAAGATAAAAGTATTGAACAGCTGCCACATTCATTGTGAATAGGGCATTATACTTGGGTTCTGTTCCCTGTCTGGTCTCTAATCTGCCATATGAACTTGCACAACTTGCTTCCCCTGTCTGTAAAGTGGGAGTTCCAAAAACATTTTAAAATCTGCATCTGAAGAGTACTATATAAGAGCCAAGCAGTGATTGTGATTATTATATATGCACAACAACTGAGCCAGGAGTCCAGTGGGAAAATACAGCATGTAGCTGTGAAATTAAAGACTGCATCATAACACCAACACACGAGAGGTTGGGTGGGCAAACGGAAATCTGACATTTCCTGACTATTTTTTATTCTTTGAAATCTGAGGAATCTTCTTTTCATATAGATTTTTGCATGGAATTGATTTGTGTGTGGAAAACTTTATAAAGAGAGGTAAATTATCTCTGAAAGCAATAACCATTCTTAGAACTTAAATAGTGTTTGATATACTTATCCTTCCGACATCCCTGTGATGTAGGCAAGACTGATAATTCCCATTTTATAGATGAGAAAAAGGCCCTTCGGCGCTATGTAAAACCACAAAACAAGTTGATAGAGCAGGCACTAGGAATTCCTGAGCTCGGACTCCCAGTCTCTGATTTTTCATGCACACTATAGGGTAAAAAAAAAATCAGTATGTACAAATGAGTGGATTAGAAGAATGTATTTGTGGTACAAGAATATCAGTAGATTATCTGGACACTAAAATGTAATATAGAATATGATCTAACAATGAATAAATATATACTAACTGATTGGGGAAGAACACCCTGTTTTTCCTTCATTTTTTTGGTAAAAATTGCTTTTATTGCATTTCCTTCTAGTACAAGCCAGCACTAATCCAAATATCCCCCAGTGGGCAAAATAAAACCACGTTAGATGTTTGTGTATCCCCATTGGCTTTCACTTGATTAAAGGAAACGGCTTCATTATGGAAGCAAAGTAGACCTATTCCTTAGAGTATTAAAGCACAATTTTCTCTGTGTATTACCATGCAAGGATGAAAAAAAATGCAATACTGTTCTCTGAATACCTGGTCATTAGAATTGGATTTTACTGATATTTTGATGAGATTTAAAATGCCTGGCTCTTCATCTAGCAAAGATTCACATTACACACAGTTCTATAAAAACAGAACTGTAATCTTCCTCTCCATACCACCCCACCCTTTTTTTGATTTGAGGAATCTACAGTTTGAAAATTTCCTTGTTATATCACTGACATGTTGTTTGAACTATCATTATTTCAGAGCATATAGAGCAGGAGCGCATGAGAAGATAGCCAACAAAGGTTGAGATAGATATATTCAATTTCTATAATTTGATAAAAGACGGAAAGAAAAGGTGGTTGGAAACACAATGAAAACTCAGACCTCTGGCCTGTTACCCTGACTCAATTTTTTGTTTTCTGCAACACACACACCTGGGTCTAACTTTAAGATCCAGAAACTTAGAGCTACCATGAGAATGCAGTAGAGTATGAAAATAATAAGCCTGTTCTTCATTCTCCAGTGCACACATCAGTTTCTGAACTTAGAAACCCTTAGAAGTACACAGGAGGCTGTACATTGCAGAGAGACTTCATTCATGTAGTATCCCAGGGAGAAAAAAATTACAGCCAGAAAGTATCAGTGATGCACAGGTTATCAAAACTAGGGCCAAGGAAGAAGCCTCAGCATTTAATAACGTGTTGCAAAACCAAAGCGGTAAAAATGGAATTCTATATATTCATTTATATTTACAAGAAAAATCAAGTAACTAGACTTAGAATTATTTTTATTCTAGTCCGCCTTTGTGGATTCTGAAAATAGGATGCAAATTCAAGTCAACCCTGTAGAGGTTCAAGCACTTTGGACTGATTCAGGAAAGAATTTAAACACATGCTTAGATTTAAGCATGAGAGTAGCCTCATTGAAGTCTATGGAGTCTTTCCATTGGCTTCACTGGACATTGGATAGAGAAAGATGGCAGCTGCCCCAGAATTCAAGGTTGCAAATGAGTTTCCATTATAAACCTGACATTGGGAATGGTATGGTGGGAGCCAAACAAAATGCAAATTTGAATAGTTTTTTGTATAGTTTTTTAATTGTAAATCTATAGACCTTTACCTTGCAGAGTTAGACTTCAATATGCCAACTGAGTACAAGAGGAGCTTGTCAATGGAAAAAGAAATTGATGGTAAGTCAGACAAGCTGCTTGTAAATTAAGACATTTTTTAAAAAGGGCATTCAAAAAAAGATGGTGAACAAAGATTAGAGTTTTCCAGCTCCTAGCTTTTGAATACAGAATAGGAAATAATGAAATTTAAGTTGTATTGGACTCATCTAATAATTGGGAAGGTGTAGAGGATAATAAGGAAAGGAACACCACACCACTCTGCTAGCCTTAACACCACCTGTCGGGCAGGTCTGCTTAGTTGCTCACTTCCTAAGGGAAACGGCAGAAGCTGTGCCTTTAAAAAGGTTGCAAGATGAGGATGAGGATGAAAACAGAACCGGGGCAGTCGAAGAGAGGGAACACAGCTGCCATTAGAGTGGGAGATATCATGGATAAGGGGAGCATAAGAGGCAGAGCAAACCAACCCAACCCATTACCAATACGGGCAAGGAGTCGGGGGAAGGACATGAAGCATAACTTTAAGGTCCCAGGTCTAAAAATCATTGGCCTTAACCTGTCTGTCTGTAAAACAAATATAATATCTATATAGTCACAGGGTGTTAAGATTATTAATGTTTGCAAAGTTCTTTGAACACAAAGCACTATATATACATGCTAAGTTATTATGACAGGGAACATAACTAATCCAATTTCTCTCAGCACGAGAGAGTAAATATTTCTTCAGCTCTGCTCAGAGAATTCTGATAACCTTAAACGTCAGGCACTCAAGTTTGAAAACCTGACAGTACTTTTTAGTTTTGCTATTAAATAAGATCTACACAGCTTCCATTTTTCTTTATAATTTGTAAAGTGCTTTGGGATGTCACATCTGGGCAGTAGCATAGTTGCCATTTCAGTTACATACCGTACAGAGTTCCAGTACAAACCCAAGTTGTATAAAAAAAATATATTCTTTGGGTCTACAGCTTTCCATGGTTGGTCTCATTTCCGTGGTTTGTCTCATGCCAGAAGGAAATGGTGTTGGTTTGTGTTTATTTCAAGTTTGAGGGAAATATTTCCCCTTCCCTCCTCCCTTCCCCCCCCCCCAGGAAAAAGAAAAAAGCAAAAACACTAAGATGAAAAAAGCGTAAGACTTTTTTTTATCTTGAATGAATAACAGAGATGATAAACAAACCCTGCCCATCCTCCAAAGTTGACCAGTGGCTGACCCTCCACAAATAATACCTTTTTGGCTAAACTGGATAATGGGGAATAAAAAGAAGTTGACTAATCCAAAATTAATTACTGACCATGCTTCGTAGGTATCTGCTAACATTTTTGCAAAGAGCAATGGTTCTCCACTCCATTTACTCCATTCCAGTTAGGAAGCTACTGCATACTCTTCCTCCCTAGCCGGACCAGTTGCACAGTAGAGACAGAGACTCCTGATCTCAGGCAGCTGGGACATTTCAGAGAGAGAGATTGCAAATGTCTCACTGAAACATATGGTCATTCCCTGTTACTAGCAGTCTCTGTACACTATTAGCCTGGAGGGTTTATTTTATGCCACCTCTGCGGCCCGCCATACTCAATCCCCGAGAGCAGAGAATGTGTGTGTCCCTGGAAAGGGGAACAGAGGCTAACAGTCAGATCCCAAATGTAACTACATATTTGTTTCAGAAAGCGAGAAGAGACGCAGATAAAAACAAAGACATTTACTCTTACCAGACTATGAGAAGGTGCATCCAGGTTTGGAAAAATCAAGAAAAAGGTCAAAATCTGGAAATTGTGTTGTTTTACCATGTGCAGTGTTTCAGTTCATAGCTGTTTGTTGCAGCTGACAATCTCTCAGTCATTCTCCTGAAATTCTGAACATTTCTGGCTTCTAGGGAGGGACTGACTGCCATACAGAGAAAGCCCTTTATTTTTTCCTATAAGGTGAATTGAGACTTGATGGGCCTTGGGCAGCATTACAATATATTCATGAAGAGATTACACAGACTGAGAAATACAATACCAAATTACAACTCCCAAGTATATAAAAAACCATCTATCAGACTTCCAGAAATCCATGTCCTCACACTCGGGGCAAGAAAAAAAAAAATCATGGATGTGAGAAAACTGTGGATCCCATCAATTTAGGATTTCTTTGCATTTTGCAAGATTCTGCAAAATGTTAAGCTTTCATTTAAGCAATAAGTTCCTCCTCTCTCCCCACTGGGAAGGTACAGCTGTATATTTGGAAACAAATACATTGCTGGCCTGATAATCCAACCTTGCAAACAGCTGTCTCCAGCCAAGCAATAGTCAAGATATCAAAGCAGATTTCCTTGGCACACAGAAATCTGGCCCTAAAACCAGCTTAACCAGCACATGGAGTTTATCATCGCAGCATACAGGCCATCCTTCTAGGGTGCAGTGCCAGTGTCGATACTCAGATGCCATTCTTGTTCTCTCTTACTGGCATAACAGATAAAAGGAGCACGGCCAAAAGAACAGGGGTGGGCACGCCACGCCAGTCGTCATTTTCAGTCTCTTGTGGCCATCTGGAGTCAGAGTAAACTACAAAAGCCTTTAGGCAGTTCCAACACAGTGAAAGAGACAGACGACACCTGCACATGACTGTATCAAGAAGTGCTAAGGTGACCTTTGACATCTCTCTCTCTCTCTCTCACACTCACACACACACGATGTATGTATTGTGAAGTTCATGCACACCTCAGATCTGATTCTCTAGCTCATCCCTTCCCACAATCCATTCGCCTCAAAGACCTAGACATTCCAAACCCTCCACTCTAAACATTAAGTCTGGGTAGGGTTTCTCCACCACTTTAAAGAGGAAAATGGAAATTAGATGCATAAAAACTATACAGTCATGTTTAGATCATACATTTTATTTCATACAAGTAACATTAACTTTCCCACATCATACATACTGTACAGGCCAGACTGGGATCAAGTTATACTTGGGAATACAATGTGGCCATGTGTACGTGCATACCCCACAGTGCTGCTGTTGTGTTGACTGTATAACAAGGGAGAAGGTGTTTTTTCCCTGGGGCAGGAGAGCTCTGCTCCAATCCCCCCACAGGACAATGTGCTGAGTTAAGAGTCTACTTCCATATATTTACATTTAATCATCTAAACAAGTGAAATGTGTGTGTGTGTAAGAGTAAGCTATTGTTACTTAAGATAAGAATATTTTCATCTTGCACTGATTTGTGCATGTGTCATTTACACAGGGCCTTTGTCTTGTTTTCTGGATGTTTACATTCCAATTTTAATTGTATAGCCACTAGCAAAATTATAACAGCACAATTCCATGGAGATCATGTTACAATGTCAAGATGAAACAAATCAATACCAGGACAAGTCTTTACAGACCTCATTATGATGCCAATGTCAACTAAAATAAGATCAATGCCCTAAGATAACTAGTCAATGCACTAACCAAATTCAAAACTACATTGAAAATATTAAGTCTGAAACAAATATTAAATGCATGGATGTTTTTATGTCAGTTCCATTTATCTAAGCCATTATAGCACTGACGGTTTTCTATTAGTGATCCCAACTCTTATGTATCACTTGAACATACATAGTTCATAAATATGAAGTACATATATTCTGTGACAGGGTCATACCAGATGGCTACTGGAAAGTTCTAGAAGGCCAGTATATCAGCCGCAGGCTCAGCAAGTCCCTTTTCCCCTGATAGCTGAGCAGGGGTTACACGAGATTCATTAACACACCTGGAGCCAATCAAGGCCATGCCTAGGACTTGTTAAAGGCCTCCCTCCCAGAGAAAGGGTGTGGCTGGAGTTGTACTATTTGAGCTCCAGGGTGTGGCGCTGAAAACTCCTCCCTGAACCTGAGGGGAGGAGCCACTGAACCTGGACTCAATTAAGCACAGGGGACAATGAATTAAAAGACAGGGATGGGTGTGAAGGTCAAAGGGTGAAACCGAGTGAACCTGATGGGGACACCAAAGAGAGGACCTTGGACAGCACCCACTGCCTCTTCAAGGTGACCAAGGAGTCAATGGATGAGGCCCGGAGGAACTCTGCTCCGAGACATTCGCAGACAGAGGAACAGAAGGAAGCCCCACAGTTGCAGGGCACCTCCTTGGCCAACCTCCTCTCCATGGTGCTGTAGATGGCTGCCTTGGCCAAGGCGAGGAGGAGGTTGATGAGGAGGTCCCATGATTTTGTGGGGCCATGAATGGGGTATGCAAAGATCAGGAGGTGTGGGGAGAAATGCAACCAGAATCTCAGGAGGAAGTTCTGGTGGAGCTGGAATAGGGTCTGCAACTTGGTGCACTCCAGGTAGGCGTGTGCCAGGGTCTTCCTCATGCTGCAAAAGGGACAGGCTTCGGGACGGTGTGGTTCACCCCCCAGGTACATGCCCATGCTCATGGCACCATGAAGGAGCCACCAGCCAATATCCTCGGACGGCCATGGAACCAAGGTGGAATACAAGTTGGGTCACCAGGGTCTCTCGCCCTCAACAGGTGGTAAGATGTCCCGCCACTTGGTGTCAGGGTGGGACACAATGGTGAGGAATTGGAGAGTGTGGAGCACAAGCGTGTGGAGGTACGCCTGTGGCGCAGTTCAGAAGTGTGCCGGCTGAAGATCTCACAGCCAGCTCGGGTGTGCAGGGGAGGCAGTCAGGGGAGAGGGGGGTGGGCTCTTGTTAAGCCCTTGATCTCAGTGGGTACATCTGCACTGTGATAAATAAACTCATGGCATTAACTCTCAGAGCCCAGGTCAACTGACTGTGGGAATACAAAATTGCAGCGTAGAGGTTCAGGCTTTGGCTGGAGACTGGGCTCCGAGACCACTCCCCCAAAAGTGAGGAGGGTCCCAGAGCCCGGGCTCCAGTCCAAGTCCAGATTCTATGCAGAAATTTATAACCCTGCAATTTGAGCAAGCCACTGGCCCAAGTCAACTGACCCAAACCAGCCATGGATCTTTTATTACAGTGTAGACATACACAGTGACCCCTTGTGGCAATACATTTCATATATTAGTTGTGTATTGCATGAATAATCATTTGCTTTTATAGTTCTGAATTTGCCCTTTCAGTTTCATTGCATGCACCGTTTGTTCTGGTGTGAACAGAATGATTTTGTGTTATATGTAAACTGCGCCATCTCACTGCTTACCCCCTTCCACAAACCACTAATAAATATATTGGACAAGATGACCAATCCTGGTACAGAATCTTGTAAGCATACCACCGTTTACCTTTACCATGATGAAAAAGGACCTTTAATTCCTATTCTTTGTTTTTTGTCTTTTATCAGTTTCTGATCCATGATAATTTTATCTCTGCCTCACAATGGCTACTTGAGTGCAAGGGACTGGACCAGAAGACCTCTCATGTCCCTTCCAGTCCTACGATTCTACTTAATTTCTTTATTAGCTTCTCATGATGGATTTCGTCAAAGGCCTTTTAAAAAAGTCCAAACAAATGTAAACTGGTTCTTTTTTAATCCACTATTTTGCTGACCTGGTTGAAGAATTGACAGATTACTAAAGCACAATTTTCTTTTGTAAAAGCAGTGCTTGTTAAGTAGTATCATATCACGAGTTTTAAGTAGCATTCTATTTTTAATTATTGTTTCAGCCAATTTACCAGTACAGATATAAGGCTTACTGGGCTGTAGTTTCCCCGAGCTCCCCATAGAGTATCCTGTATAGCATCAGATTTTAATGACAAACTGCCTGTTTTTTGCTAGAAGCTCAACTACTTCGTTTTCAAGGCCTATCCTGTCAGTTTAAAAAAAAACTGAAACAAAAATAGTCTCATGGTTTCTGTCAGCCCTAGGAGAATTGTCACCTGAAATAGCCACTGGCCAGTTCAGCTGGTAAAACTGATAACAGGAGAATGAGCACATATATACTTCAAAGGACCACCCCAGCTCTGACATAAGTCAAGCTGTCCTCCTGCCACCAGGAAGCCTCCCAAGAAGCCCTCTTCATGACAATCCTCTCCCACATGGAGGTACTGTCATCACAAGGAAGGCTTTGCTAGCATTGCTATCCGTATTGTGGAGACAGCTCATACCAATAAAATGTGCTTGCGCAGGTAAAGCTTATGCCAGTTTCCTGAAGGACTTATCTACACTGGACAGGGTTTGCCATTATAGCCATACTGGCAAACCATCATAGTGGGGGCATAGCATATACCAGCAAAAAGTTCTTTCACAGGTATAGCTTATACCATATCCCAAATGAAATAAACAACGAGGCTACAGCAGGGCTTTTATAGTCACAGCTATGTCAGTAAAAAACAAACACATCCTTAACCAACACCGCTATCTATACTTGTAGATGTTTCTAATGTAGACAAGGCCAGAGTCTGATCCATGCAAAGTGCAAGACTCTGAACACTCTGCAAATGGTTTGCCTATGAGCACACACAGGTAATCGTGGATGAAAACTGCAGGCTGGTTCCCTGCTTCTCCTTGCAGCCTCTGGGCCAAACGTGAGCACTGCGGTTGTAGTGTGATGAAGGCAAAAGAACAATGGGAGTAAGAGTGACCGATTAGAGAAGGTTAAAAATTTTCATTCCAAATTTTTTTAAAATGAAAAATGGCTTTTCGTTGACTAGGAAATTTGTTTTCAATTAAATTTTGGCCAACAATGAACAAACTGTTCTGGGGTTCTCAATTAAAACATGAAAACTTCTGAAGCAAAATCTTGATTAAAAGTAAAATTGTCATCAATTTTTTTTCTTGGTAACAAAACGTATTTTCCAGACAGCTCTAGGATGGCTACTGACAGTGATAGAAAAACATTGTAGAGAAGAGAAGACACAAGGGTGCGCTTGGGAAGTAGGGTGTTCCATCTCTTTGGATGCCTAACTTTAGGTACCCAAGTTTGAAATATTTGGCTTATATGACTTGACAAAGACCACAGACAGATTCAGTGCCTGAGCTATTATTAGTCCCTTGCTCTCAGTCCTTTGATTAGTCCACTAGACCACATTGGCTTTCATACTACTGAGTGTCCCTTCCTTTTGGCCATAGGTCATGCTGGGTGCTCAGCAGAGGCACAGACACAAGTGCAGGCAGCCAGCCATTAGGGAGTTTGTGGTGGCTCTAGTGCCATCAGCAGTAGTTTATATGATATACTTAGTATGTGGTCTTCACCACAACTCTACCCTACTTCTCTCCCCACAAAAATACAACCCACAACCCCAAAGACCTGGAGTTATGCTTTTTTCTGGAGACCAAATCCTAAACCTGGATAACTGTTAATTTCCCATGATGTTTAGGAAAAGATCAGTGCCAAGCTTTAACCCCTAGTAATTGGTTCACATCACTTTACATAGTCAAGGTTATCTTTATAGCCTTCTTCCATGCTTACTCTTTTCTTCAAATCAAGAGATTCAAGCAGAGACTGGGAATTTTACCCAACAGACTGATGGCCTGGTATGATTTTGCTCATAAGAAAGTCACCATTCCACCATTATGTCTCACCAGCTACAGAACTACTTACTACAAGTTTATGATTTCCTGTCTTTATCTGTGCCTTTCGGTTCTCACTCTGGCTTAATATCCCTAAGTTACTGCCACCCACTGCTAGCCTGAAATTGACTGTCCCCATAATTCCACTCTTAGACTATGGAACGCCCCCCAGTTTTGCTGAAATGAACAACTTGTTTTGAACTCCAAAAGCACCACCTTTCAGAGCACAAGTTGAAGTGACAGGATCAAGAAAAATGACAATGTATAAAACAAGAATAGCAATTAGAGGAATTGCTCATTCAGACAGGCCTATGCTGTCAACACTGCACTCTCTAGACTTATGCTGCCATTTAAAAGTTTCATAGAAACCATTCTTAAATGTACAGCTGCAGCTGATGCCCAGGTAATATCCCTCTGGTATCTCCAGACATTCTGTTAAACAGTTTTATGATGCCAAACATGCAACTGAGAAACAAGCTAAAATAGACAGCATGGGGGGCATGCTCACGTTATCACACATACAGATCAGTTGTCAAATAGTGAACTAGGTCATTTACAGCACATTGAGCAATGTTGCAATCAGCCAACTAGGCCCTGCTCCGCTCCTTTTAAAGTGGGTGTCACCAAGAGGCATGGAGCGCTACGTTTTTAAGAAAAGTAACACAACCTGTTGCAGCAGTTGAAAACCCAAATGGGACTGTCACTTACGTCACTGAGCCCTAGATTCACTGCATCAGCCAATGGTGTCAATGTAGTGAGAGATGTAAAGCAGGACGACGATACTTGCACATTCCTTCCTTGCTGCTGACTGATCAATGATTTCCCATTCTGATTAAAATGGAATCAAATGATTTCCAACATAATTTGATCCAGGCTTCAGTGACCAAACACATTTTATACTTCAGCCTTATACAGATACTAATCTCAAACTGTGCAGTTGGCCATATCACCATCTTCCTTCTTCAGAGCTTCCATGCCAAGTGCAGCAATGTATTCAGGCAGAACACCAGCCAGAGTGACAGCAAGAGAACTAAGAAAACCAGCAATAGACCAACACGTCCCTGCCATCTCAGGCTACTACAGAGCATGTAGAACACTACTTTCCCTTATCAAACCATACAGGTTCATGGCTCACCATCCAAATTCAATCAGCTTCCAGATTATATTGCCAAATATTGTTTTAAAAAGTCAACGCATAAGGAAGACATTTTGGTATATCTAAAACTAAGAAGTTAACTGTGATGCTAACCTCCCCAGCCCCAACCAAACTGTTATTCTCTGAATTGACTGCCATTCACTGTATACTCTGAGCACCTTGGATGTTCCAATACCAGTGACAGCTCTGAGCATGTCATCGATAATGATAGCAGAATGATTGGGCAAACATTACTCTTTTAAAGAAAAACAACTGCCCTCCAATTGCGACTGCAGATGTTCAAGCCAACAAAGACGACCACATTGTTCAGTGTTTTGATCTCTAGCTTCCTTTTTTCAGACATATTTATACTTGACCCCCACCTTTTATTGACAAATATAAAAAACATTCTTATTATAAATTCAAATGCACAACTGTATATTTGATGAACTATCTGCTGTGCTGTGTCAATCCATGAGTGACTAGGATTGTCAAAAAGACCACAGCTCACAAATATATTTTTCTCCTCAATACTTTGCTTATATTTTGTCCTTTTTATACATCTTGCTTTTGTTTTTGGCTTCTTCATGCTATAGCTGTAGTGCTGAATACTGATGAGACAATTAGTGCAACCATTTTTGTTTTTAAGACTAGGTGTGTCTAATAGTTAGATCACTTTTTATTTTTGTTACTTCTGACATATCTGGGCTTATCAAATATTTTAATAGTAGCTTCTCTCTCACTAATTTACAATAATGTCTCCTCATTAAGCCTACAAGTTACGAAAGTTCACACCAGATATACTACTGCTATTATAACAATAGCCCCCCTCATTTTCTTCAATCATTATGATGCAAATGAACTAAGATTAAACACTTAAAATCTTAATTTCGAAAAAATAACAATTTGTCTTTTTAGTATGGCTATTAGTATTTTTGCAAAATTGGAAGAACAAAACTTTTGCAGTATTTGCTACTTTTACTGTTTCCTGCTATAAGATTTAAATATAGGAATCAGTTCTTATAACTAGTATAGATTGCTAATATTATCACAATATAAGTACTATTTGTGTATGTACTGACACAAGCCCTGTGTTTAAATCTAGAAGTATCACTAACAAAACATAGGCAGCTTAATTGATGTCACAACATAAATCTAAATTTTTATCTTAAAGCTACTACAACATGAAACAAATGATTTTCTAGAACTGTATCAGTCTAAAATCAAATTACTCAATTCGTGAACCAATATCAGCTATACTGATAAGCATTCCTATGAATAGCTGTCCCATTCAATTCTTGTTGGGAAAAAAGTTAAAAGGTTAATCTCATTTCATTCTCATGCACCAAAAAACTATTTTAAAGTGTTTTACTGGAAAAAGTAGTCATAAATCTACAGAGAATGAAGTTTACTACAATTTAAGAAGGGCGATTTAGAGGCTCAAAGCAGCCTATATACATTTAGCATCCTTTGGGGGGTTTTTTTTTTTTTTAAAGGGACAAAGAGAAAGTCAGTCATTTTACTGGGAGTTGCAACATTTCCAGTCAAGTTTTCAGCCATAATATAGATTAGATAACTTGATTTTGTATGCCTACTCTCCAGCATTGAGAGTGAAATTTAATGTAGCCCAATAATTCTCATTTTATCTAAAACCATTGACAGGTGGCAAAATTAAAGGATGCATTTAAGTCTAAAACATAATCCTTAGTCACCCACTTTCAAGACTTAGAAATGTAACAGTCTAACAATTTACCCAATATTAGGGACGCAAGGGATTACCTGTATTTGTAGCAGAACAAGACAAGAGTGCTCTCTTCTGAATTACAATAAATAACTGCAGTTCAGCTTTAAATGAAATGAGGTACTTTGGATCGGACCTGAGTTTAAATGGTATCTATCTTTTCCTAGTGGAAAATTTAAATTCAGCACTTAGATTCATAATTCCACAGATCTCACAAACATAATCCAAGGCAAGCACTTTACATGATTTATAACCGTCCTCTAGATTCAGACAACAAATCTCGATGGAGCAGGTGCAGTTGGGGTGTGGTTCCTCCTCCTCTCCCCCCAGTTAATTTCCTTGTATGTAAATTAATTAGCGAGTCTTCATTACTCAGGTGTAACTATGAAGCTACTGCACTGGCTGTGTTTAATATTTCATATCTTTTCCAGTGACCTGGAAGTCGGGGGTTTTAGGTAACCATGTTTTCGACAGCGTCGGCTGTGAAAGTCCAAAGGAATCGTGCACAGTTGTGCGAGGAGAGCCAGTGTTGAACTACTGCAAGGATCCGAGCCAGCAGGCGGCCACCCCCGGGTTATTTGTGCCTCTTTACTTCTCTGCCCAGGCTACCCCGGGAACTCTAGGCACGCACGCAGCAGTTGCCCATGCACACCTTTCACCCACCCCCAGCCCAGCCCGGGCTCCCGGGCTCTGCGGGAGCCAGGCAATAAGCCAGATCCCGGCGTCCACGGCCGGCCAGCCCTTACTTACTCTCGGTACCTCCTCCGGAGCCATAGAGCAGAGCGGCGCGGCTTCAGGGCTGGAGCGAGCCGGCGGGGTCGGGCAGGCGCGCGCGCTGCTTTCAGCCTGCAGCGCGGAGGCTGGAGCCGCTGGCCCCGCCGGCCCCCGCTACACGCACACGCGGCAGCCCCAGCATGATGAATTCGGGGCGCGGCGCGGCCACTCGGGCAGGGAGCCCGTAGCTCCCCGGCCAGGCACGGAGCTGAGGCGGCTGCTCAGCTGGGAGCGCGGCGCGGGGTCCGAGAGAGGGGAGGAGCCTGGGCAGGGAGTAGATACCCGCCGCCTCCGCCTCGCCCTGCCCTGCCCTGCCCGCGGGGCGCTCTCGGGGAGCGGAGGGGCGGCGCTGGGGCACCTGGCGCGGTGACCCCTCCCGGCGCGGGCGGCTCCCCCTGCGAGGGGACCAAAAATCCCCCCCCCAAGGGCAGCCTGCAGCCGCCGGTTTCTGGGGGCCAATCCTACGGGACCCCCCGCCCAGGCGTTAGTCCCCCGCAGTTCACCTGCGCGGGCACCTCAGACAGGACTCGCCCTAAGGAGCTTCAAGGGCGGGCCCTGCTCCCGCAAAGCCAGCGGCTCACCCCAGGATCTGCACAGTCAGAACCCAAGGACCAATTTCCCTTGGTCACACCAAGGGGAGGGGGAGCCCTATGGTCACCCTGGTGTCACTGGAGAGAACACAGGCCACCGGCTGGCAAATAAAGGAGGACAAAGTACGAAGAAAGAGAACAAAAGTCCAAGGAGAACGGCTCTTGGAGGAATTTAATTTGCTTGACATAGTGTAGTGGGGTGTATTTTCTTTCCTTCTTGCTGTTGAGTTTTGTGTGTGATTACAAAGGAGTAATCACTAGCAATTCCACAGCTGAGGTTGCACTGTGGTTTGCCCTTAAAACAGCCTCTGCTTCATACTTGACTGATTGTGCCAAACTTGTAGATTAAATTCAATAATACTTCAGAGGACAATTGCATTTTCCTTGTTTTTTATATTTATGTTTGCAGAAGAAACATTTTTAAAGGCTCCCTTTTTGAAATGTTATTTTCCTCAGGTGTTTGGGGTTGCTGTAATTATAATCACCAATGTTCCAGTAAACACCACACTGTACACTTGCTGTGATAACTGAGGCAAAGCCAGTAATGAACTTTTAAGCGCACAAAATTATTCCATAATGTCACCATCTAATTCAGTTTCACCAGCATGATTTGAATGGATGGTTATTTCTGTTTCTGCCTTCAGAAACTGCCAGCCTGGCTCTTTAATTTGAAAATTGTGTTTGAAATTTTAGGTTCTCTTTTTCACATGATCTTCATTTTCCATGTAATTTTCTGACCAATTCTACTCCTGGCCTTCACAGAAGAACTAGTGGAAATTTTTTGACAAATTTCATATCTAAAAATAGAGTTGCATCAAAATTGAAACATTTTATGGGAATGTGTCAATTTCAACTGCATTCTTTTTGATTAATTTCCTTCTGACTTGTTATACTAAAATGTTATTTATATTTATATTTGTTATGTAGAATGTATATTTAATATTAAGTTTTAAGTGGCACCACTGGAACATTTCATTTCAATTTTTTTAAAAAGATTTGGGGAGAATGTAGGTGGGGAGAAGATACTTGTGGGTGGGGGAAAACCTGTGTGGTTGGCCTGGGGGAAGCCCTGATGTCTGCTGAGGCATTGGTGCTTGAAGGGCTCTCCTAATGTTGCTGCCCCCTATTAACCTTAAGCATGATTCAGCCAGACCAAGGACTAGTTTTGACACTATAGTAGAGGTAGCATGTATGGGGAGAGGGTGCATAGAAATGAGTAAATTATATGTCTAGCTCCTCTCACTTTTTTTAGAATAAGTTAGTTTCTCCAATTTCTCATTTTAGACTATAAACATAAGTACTTTATTCACATGAGTAATCTCAATTACTTCACTGAAAGCTATGACCATCTTGCGTGTTCAAAGGATTAAGGCCTTAGTTTGCATTTTTTTAGTGATTAATGACTATTTGCATAATTATCTGAGCAACATCTTTTTTGATGCATGATTTACCCCATAAAGTGGGTTTAGTCTCTACCAACGCTCCCCTTAATTTTAGTAATGGGTCTGAGCTATCAAATGAGAATCCTAGATTTCAAACATCCCAAAGTTTGAAGTTATTTGGGTCCGGGTCAATCTGAAACTCTTTGAACTGGATGTGGGTTTAGATTCAGATTAAGAGTCAATGTTCAAGGTTATCACATCTCCAGGGTTACTTTTCATTCATCTTTACTGAAGGGTGAATTCCTGAGCCCTTTAGTCAATGGAAATCTGCCATTGATTTCATTAGGACAGGGATTTCACCCTTGATTTTCCTCTAAAGGTACATTGTGTTTGACTCTAAGTTCCCAGATATAATATTTTATAGAAATATAAGCACATATTGGCTATCCCTGGAAGCTGAACTGTATTAATAGGATCACTTTCTAATTCAATAAATTAAAAAAAAAATGATAGAGCTGTGTGAAATATTCCACACCCCAAAGTCCTGTGTCACTTGGCTGGTTTCAAGACTTATTAAAACTCAAAAGTTGGCCCCAGTTTATCATCCACTGAAATTCACAAAACTGGCCTGATTTATGGTTACTCATAACCATGCCAAAAATTGTGTTTTCAGTTGAATTTGGGCTTTGCTTTGAGTTTTTGTTTGGATCTGAAACTCAAAGTAAAATGCAAGGGTATACAAACCCCCGTGAATTTAAACTGGTGAGTTTTTACTAAATTAAGCACCTGTCAAATAATAGGCCAAATTCACACCTTCAGTGAAGCCAATGCAGTTATATTAGAGATGAATTTGGCCCAAGGTTTCATCACTTTCCTAAGAAATTTTCTTCACACTAGTATAATAAAGTGAGATTAAATCCATATTTGTCTGACTACATTTGCATAAAACTCACAGGAACTTTGTCGTATTAAACCTCAGGGCTTGACATCTGCAGCATCTGTTATTCATACAGTGCTAACCTTTGAAAGACTCCAGAGAAGTACATCTTCTGGAATATTTATTTGATAATTGGGTATTGTAATCCATGACCTCTTAATTATCATGAAATGACTTCTCACTGAAGTCATAAGACAGTTAGAAATTCTTATTAATATTAAAGTGACAGACAAGATAGTTGGAGTATGTCCGTATTATTCTAAGAATATTAGAATTTCTTCTCACAAAATGGGGTGATCATATCACTCTTCAGTGGCTAATGAGGGTATTCCTATTGAGTACAGATAATTTCCAAAACTGCCACACAGTTATTACTAATTCTATTTCCCATTTTAAATCTACTCACTCTTGTAGCCACTGCACTGAGTTGGTCCTTCTGAGGTAGTGAACCGAAGAAAAAGAAGGGAGAAGAAAAAACAGGAGGGGTGAACAACTGGAGTGGATATGGAATAATGAAAGATCATAAAAAAAAGGAAATATTACTTCAGATCCTTGGGTCTGGCTGAGCAGTGTTTGGGCAGGACCAGGGCAGAGAGTGAACAAAGGAGGATTAAAGCCGCCATTGGACTCCCTGCTCATGCAGGCAGCCAGGGGCCAGCCCTCCCCCAGCATAAGTTAGTATAATTTATAACAGCCTTATAAGTACTGTGACTCCTGCCAGATTCTTGAGGCTATTGCGATAGCCAAGGATCATTGTTGTGCAATGTGCTGCAGCCTGCGCCTCTTCTAACCAGTCATGGTCCCTGTGCCAGTGCTGGACATGGGAGGTGATAACCTACAGGATTTCCCCAGGCCACTGCAGTACAAAAGGGACTTGTTGGGGATTGGACAGCTGGCACAGAGTCTTTAACTGAACTATGGTTTGTAACCACATTTCTGGCAGCAGTGATAATATTCAGTTATATGGATATACACAGTCTCACTTCCTGCATGCCAAACATCTCAAGTTACCTTGAGAAAGTGAACTTTATAGAGTAATTTAATCTATCCAGGTATCTGATGGTCCTAGTGCAATGAATTAATATTCTCCGTGTGCAAACAGCAAGACATACACCTGTTAAATCATCAGAGAAAGTGACAGAACAACAATACTCTCTCTCCACCATTTTCCTTCTCTCTCACTTGTACTCATTTTCTCCCTGCTCTCCTCCACTTTTACCAAACAGAACTAAATACAACTAATTAATTAATTTATATAATGACAAAATTTGCTTCAACCAGTCTCTTTAGGCAGGCTAGGAGGACTTAGCCCCATTGCTCTTTTTCTGGGAAGGCTGTGGCAGGACCCTGAGTCCTCCAGCAGGGAGCCTCCGGGCCTAGTCCACTCTGTAAGAGAGCCTCTAAGCACTATTCTAATACAAATAATAATTATATATATTTTAAATCTACACAGACATTTATAGAGTAATTTTGTTCAGCACTGAAAAGCAGCTATCTTTTAAATGGATGGTGGCAGTTATTTAACAGCTCACAGAAACACTATGCAATAATTTAGGATAGTGAATAAAGAAGACTATTAGATGCAGTGGTTTAATATGACTCAAAGAAGGGAGAGAGGCAACTACTGAATCTCTAGCACCATTGCAAGCAGCATCCTGGGTTTTCTTTGGAGATCTCCTGGCCAATTACTAACCACGGCCAACCTGCTTAGTTTGTGAGATCTGACAAGATCACAGACTGAAGTGGTACGGCTGCTGGGATTTAACTTTTATCTAGAAAACTTAATTAGGAGTAGGGTTTTTTTCTGCTCCTGATTACTAAAAGAACACACACACAAAACAAAGAATAAAAGTGAACCACAACAGCCAGTAAAGTTAAGTGCTATAGAAACTGCAGTACTGGCATTAGCACTTCAAAAGAAAAAAGCTATTTTAAAATTTAACTGCATGGCAGATGCAGCAGACAGAGCAAGAATGAAAGGGAGGTAAGGAGAATTAAGGGAAGGGAGAGTAGTAAGAAGAGAAAAATAACTGGGAGGAGGGGTAGGAAGATAGATGAACCTTACATTATTCAAAATAAAAAAAGCCACTCTACGTGCCCTGAAGGTGAAATTCTGACTCTATTGAAGTCAATGGCAAAACCCCTATTGACTTCAGCGAGACCAGATTTTCACACTGAATCAGTAAATTCACTCTTTATGGATTATGATGTGTCAACACAACCCCTCAGTATATTTATTTCCTTTTACAGCTTACAGTTTCCTTTCATTTATAATACAGTAATTCTAGGAAGATTCTTAAGATGAGAAAGAAACTGACTCTTCTGTTTTCAGTATTAGCTTGTAAACTCAGGAAAAGGAGCTGAGTACATTTTTTTGACAAAGATTATTGACTGAAAAATGCAGTTTCAGGTCAATCAAAACAATTTGCAAATTTGCCAAATTTAGACAAAAAAATGTTTTGGGCTAGATTCGCAAGGGGGCTTAGAAACCGTTCACAAAACAAACACTCTTGGTGCCACTATGTCTATATAACATTTAGTCCAAAGGTTACAAGTACCTGAGATGTGGGAGACCCAACTTCAAATCTCTACCCCAAAGATTATTTTATTATTGATACAAAGTGGAACACAGCTTCAGCAGGGGACATTAAGAGTAATCCACTCTATTGCCTCTGGTTAGGGCACTCATTAAGGAGGGGAGCAGTCTCTGGGTTCAAGTCTCTGCTCCAGAGTGTGGATTTAGATCTAGATATCCCACATTACAGCTGAGTGCCCTATCCCTTGGGTAAAGTTTATTGGATGGTAAAGGGCACCCACACCTCCTATGTTTTGTGCATCTACCATATCACTTCATTTGCTTTTATTTAAAGGGGAGGAGTTAAAACGCTCAGAAACAAAATGAAATATTAGTTTTGAGTCAGATGAAATGCTTTATTTGACCCAAAATGAAATTTATCAGCTTTTTTGGTTAATCAAAAATGCTGAAAGGTTTTGGCTGTGGTTTTGATTGAACAGAAGGGTTATTGATTGAACAGAAGGTGTACAAGGACCTAATCTAAGTTGCTATTCATAACTATGATGCTATATAAACATTAAAAATATATTAAACTCATAAATTTTCAATAAATAGCAGTGTTCTAGCCCTATGAATCACGCATTGACATTATTGGGCATCCCATCAAGATGATTGCAACATGCAGGGATTTAAAACAGAATGCTCAGTGAATGAGTTTGTCATGCAAGAGATATGGCAGACAGTTTGTCAGTCTATATTGTTGGATAACTGATTATTGCTCAGGGTGAAAAATATATTGGGTCTGAGTGGTGTGATAACACTGACCAGTTAACTTTATGTTTGAATAAACTTATCTGGCTCACAAAGTCCTTGTCCACAGTAAACATTTTCTTAAATAATCTATTGTTAATACCAGTTGTACAGTTCCACTGGTGGTAGTAATGATAGAAGTTCTCAGGCAGATAGGCCAGCAATGTTTTAACCACTATGTCATCTACTGGCAGACCTGTTCTGAGCAGGGTTAAATGATATAGTTAAAAGGCCAGCCACCTGACTACCATTGGCATTACCATTGTTGCTACTCATGGGTCTGCACAAATGGAAGCACAATGATGTGAAGTTATGGACACATCTTAAGGGCCAGACTGTGCCTTGATGTCATTGGTCCTCACTGGGGGCATTGCAGAGCTTTATTCCCCATGGCAGCTCTGAAGGGAATTGACACAATCTCCACTGGATTTCCAAAGAGCACTAGGAGATGCACACACACTGTCATTGTTTAGGTCCCCACACCAGAGCAACTCAGCTCAACAGACTCCATCTGCTTCCTACATCCATTGAGGTAGCTAGAGACCCAGGGTATGCTGAAATGGAGCAGTCCCTAAAATGAGTGGAGCACAGAGTCTGTGACTGTGTCTGGCTCTTGTGCAAGGACTGTAAAGGAAGTAAAGCTCTTTGCAACTTTAAGACACAAAGGCCAATAACAAACTAGATCTAACTAAATGTTTCACTTGGCACTGAGCAAACAGTTTTCTTTCCTTTTTATAAGCAGAGAAATGGGACCAGGGCAATTTGATACACAAGAAATACCTTTAAAAATTATTTCCTCCATTTTTTGAAAGTTTCAATTAATCTTATCTTTATTCATCTAGATGAGAAAATCTGAGACAGGAATTTTATTTATCCAGACATTGGGGAATGATCATTATCCTCCTTATCAAGTAAAAAATCATTATGGTTTAACAGATGATACTGATAGATGCAGAAGAGAGAAATGCTGAAAACAGGCAAAACCCTACTATTTTCAAAGGCAAATGTGAAGTCATATCAATCAGCATAATGAAACAGAGGTTAACTGATAAATGATTACATTTACAATGAAAGAATCATATCACATACCTTTAATTTATTCACTCCAGCTTTTATGTGTCTCCACCTATTTATCTCTACATGTATGTAAAGTTTCAGGCCATAAAAGCATTTCAGTTTCCCCCTTTTATCTGCATGGTTGGGTCAACAGTTATTTAATTTAATTTTTTTAAATGGTTTTGATCCACAGGCTTAGAACTTGAACTTTTCTGACGAAAGAAAGTGCTTGGGAGCAGGATCAGACTCAAAAAGAAAAATGTTTCAGATGACATGCCCGGGGTTAAAAAGAAAGAAAGAAAACATCTAAAATGCAAATGATTGCATTTAATATATAAAGCCAGTTTGGTTTCTATTCCTGCTTGTGTAGAGAGAGTCATTTTAATTTTATGAATGTGAAGGGTTCTAAATACAATATTATGAAACAAATAATACCTCTAAATGGATTGGTTAAACTTTATTGAACTCTGGGTTAAAATATCTGATGGACTTAGTTTTCTACTTGTACCTGGGAGACTGGGCCTGTCAAGGTTCCCTTTATAAACCGCAGTTTTCAGAGTTGGTAATTAGGCTGTATGTTCCCAGATCCTCAAAGTCCCAGACCACTGCAAATTATACCCATTTGTTTAAATACTTATTGAGCATCTATCATGAAAACGGCACCTTGCACTTAATGCTGCACCTATACAAATCAGTCAAGGGTTGCTATTGACTCCAGTGGGAGCTGGATAAAGCCACTAGGTGAGGCACATAAATGCTTAATATTTGCATCACGATACAGCTTAGAGACCTGAATCAAGGTTGGGGCCTCATTATTATAGGCACATAATAAAAACAGTATTTGGCCTAAAGAGTTTACAATCTAACTAGATATGACTGACTAAGGAAATATTATTAACCCCATTTTACAAGTGCAGAGATGAGGACCCAAAGAAATTAGAAATGGAAAAGGGCAGTCTTTGGGTTATTCAGTTCATCCTCTGCCAGTGCTGCATTGTATTTGACAGTATATAAATATTAAATAATTCAGTATTATTTTGTGGTAAACACACACATTAGTTGGCTCATTTCAACAAATTAGAAGATTATGAAACATGGTTAGATACACAGAATCCATTTTTGACTGGATTCTAACTCATGAGTTAATCCCACAAAATAATGCTTATACTGTGAGAAAATGCTTATGGTCCTTTTACAGAATAAGTTGACACAATCATCACAGGAGAAGTACTAACCCAAGGAAATGATAATGGGATCTATACTCTTCTAATCATAATACTCTCTATTGTTGTGGGTATCACTGTGAGATAATAAACTAGACTTCTATTGCACAATTTCATCTTTGGCTTGGGATACATAACTCATGTCACAGTCAATTCTCTCACAGCACGTCTGCAGCAATGAGGGCTAAGGCTTAATTAGATCCCCCAAAAACCAAATAATAATCGTGGTATTCCTGTGGTTTCAGACTTCACATAGTGTTCCAAAAACTGAAAACACAAGAACAAAATAAACTTCTGCCATTGAGACATTTTGTAAACTCAGGCTGGGTCTACACTGACGGCGGCAAATTCGCCGCCGTCACATCGATTGCTCTGGATCGACTGAGCGGTCTGTATAGACCCGCTCAGTTGATCCAGGAAGCGACGCAGGAAAACCACCCCCCCTAAGTGGAGTAGTGCTGCGTCGAAGGGAGCGCTGTTCCCTTCGACGCAGCACAGTATGGACGCCGTGTGGAGGAGACACTGCTAAGTCGACAGGAGATTTATGTCACTTGCGTATCTCCTGTCAACTGCCGCCGAATCGCCAAGGTAAGTGTAGACTGGGCCTAAGGCTATAGTGCAGATTAATACTTAAATAATGGAGCCTTTTACATCAGGATTTTGGTAGATAGCCTTAACTAGTCTACTAAGTCTATGGTTATTGGATAATTGCCAACATTTTTTAAAACATGCCTCAGTTTTGAGGTGTCCAGCTTATGGACAACTTGGGCCTGATTCTCACAGTTGCCAAGCAATCAGAGTTCCAGCTGAAGCCAATGCGAACTGTGGGTGCTCAGCCCTTCTGAAAAGTAAGCCTCAAGTTCTCTCAAACTGCACATGCAAAAATTGAGGCATCAATAGAACTATTAAAAAAAACTTTTTATGACCAGTTTTTCACATAATCTTCCCGGTCCAAACCACTGGTCTTTTGATACACTGGAACAAAAAACTGAAAAATCAGTTTGTCACTCCTTCGTCCAGTTTTGTTCATTGTGAATAGCATGCAAAGGGGCAATAGTGCCAAGATAACTTCAAATCTAGTTGTCTTCCTAGAAGAAACACTCACTGTCATTTGGATCAAACCTCTACAGAAAACATCATGGAGATTTAGAAATTCACTTGGAGTTACTTTGTCAATGGAAACTCAAAATAGAGACAGTGGAACAGACAACATTGATACACCAGATCAGCTTCCTTCAAGATACACCTTATTAAAATTGCTATAATATCAACTTCCACTAAACCCTTAACTACTCTAGAAGAACTTGAGAACAAACAAATTAGATCTATGGGCTTCTAATGTGGTATTGATTTTTGTGCAGAACTGCCACTGAAGTCAAGTTTGCATGTGAATAAATTACAGAAAAAGTGTTGTGTTAAAACAACATTAAGGATTGGACAAATCCATAAAAGTAAGGCAATTGGAAGCAAAGGCTTAATTCATATTATTGTACCTAGATATTTTAGATATTTAGATATTTTAGATATTTTAGAGTCTTGAGAACATTGACCTGTCCTGTTTACCACAGGGAGTAACAATCTGGTAGTCCTTCATGCAAAATTCTCATGGACCTGAGTGGGAGTTTAGTAATTATAAGATTTGGCACAGGCATTCTGAATGCATCACAAAGCCACAGAGTGCAATTTAAAAGTGGAAGGAAAACTTAATGTTTGTCAGAAGCCCAAGGTCTTATTTTTCTGTGTGCTGTGTGACAGGTATCTGGGCACCTTTTGCAGAAGTAGAAATATTCACCCCAATGTCCTCACCAAATTCCAACTTGGATAATTAAAATATTCTTAACTAATTGATTCCTGTAGTTTAAAGTGGATAAAATATTCTTCACTGTCTGTCCTAAATGGCTATGAATGTTATTTGTACTGTATACTAGGGGCTATGTTTACCCCAGAGATGGATACATTCTATTAGTGGAAGAAGTGATCCTTGTATAACCCATGGTTTGTGTATTTCAGTTTAATAAGGGCCAGATTCTCATACCCTTTTTTTTGTTGAACGTACCTTACTCTAAATAGTCCAGCTCTCTGCCATGAGCCTACTCAAGGATCAAGGCACTACTCAGTGTGAACGAGAATAAGCATATAAGAATCTAGCCGTAAGGTTGTAAAATACTTTGCAATTCTTCTAGATATATGTAAATATATTATACCCATTCAACTCATTCACATTCACTAACTTCATAATCAAAACAAACTTCATAGTCTAAACATTTACAATAGATTTTTAAAAGTAAAATATTTCGTTAAGATAGCATGAGGTAAAGCTATATGTTCTCTTTGGATATGGTATGCCCGTTATCATGCAAAACACATGCATTTTCCATTGACTTTTACACAATGACTAGAAATATGACATTTTCAGCAAAACATTGGTTATTAGAATATTAATATAATGCATTGAATACAATAAGCAATTATGGTAATTGAATGGATAATCACAGAAAACAAGGAGTGCAGAAAATGCATTGGTTATTTGATTTAGGACTTCAAAACCTGCATAATTAGCAAGGGTCCTTGTCTATTTACAGAATCTGAAAGGAGTCTTTTATCATTGTAACTCTCAATGCATATTTTACACCAGTATTTAAAACTGTGTTTGAGCAGGTAGGAGAAAATGAAGCATTTCCAAATAACTATAGCCCAAATCATGTCCTGGAGACCCCTATGTCATGTAGGCCCTATGCGAACTGACTTTCTGTTGTCTACTTTGGAGTAGGGCATGCCTGGTTACCACAAAAGATGATCCATGGAATTGTGGCCCACACGTGGGAAAAAAGCTAAGATGTGGGGTGGTGGAAAGAGGTGAACTAAGTCCACTGGGGCTGCACCATTAAAAACAGTTCACTTCAATGGATGCCGCATCCCTCCCTTTGTCATCACAGGAAACCAGTCGGTAATTGCCTCAACAACTAATTCATCTTCAAGCTGTTTTTGACAGAGAAATCTTAATATGAGCCCCTTGGGCAAAGTAACTTAAAAGTGAGCACTTTTCTAAGGGAAAAGTTTAGTCCCAAGCTCTTTCCACAGGGAAAACTTTGCATGCCAGCAAGTTTAATCAGGATGAATTGACTCCTGCAATCACCAGACTTCAGCATTAAAAGAAAAAAAAGAAAAAGCATGAGTAATACCCATAGAACAAGTTAGACAAACACTTGTCAGGGATGGTTTGGGGGAATGGACTTCCTGAGGTCCCTTTCAGCCCTACATTTCTATGATTCTCCCCTTACTTAATGCAGTGGTGTGCCGGGGGTCTCCAGTGCCTAGGGGAATACTTATATTGGCACCTCCCCCCATTGGCAGCAGCACCACATGGGAGGGATGTCTGTGGGCCTGTATCCCGCTCTCCCCCACTTCCTCCCATCAGCGGCAGCGGTAGTGGCAGCATCCCATGGAGGAGAGTCTGTGGGCCCATTCCCCACTTTCCCCCTGCTGTGGGGATGGCAGGGATGGCCGTGATAGGCTCTGATCTCCATGGCTCCCTCCTTGCACCTAGTGCAGGGGCGAAGGGGCCAGGAGGATGCCCTGGCTGCCTTCGACAGGAGGCAGCTCCTCTGTGGAGGGCCTAGCAGGAGCCCCTCCACAGGCTGGTAATCGGGGACAAGGGCCCTCTGTCCCCCGCTCGGTACACCACTGACAATGCTAACTCCTATTTCCCTAGAGCAAGCTATGTCTGTAGGCCTTAGTCCCACAATTCTCTCCCATCTGATTCAGTACATGTGATATTCTTAGTTCTTCAACCACAGTTCTGGGACTCAGACACATTTGATCCATGGAGTACATCTAATGGAGGAAACAGTTACTTACCTGTACTGTAACTATTGTTCTTTGAGATGTGCATTCCACTCAGGTATGTGCGGACTCAGCGTATCAAAGATGGAGAACTTTGCATGAAAATACTCATCATGGTAGTGCATGCCTCTTATTCCTCCTCATGGCCCCTCCCAAGACTATTTAAGAGCAGCATTGCCTGAGTCCCCTCAGTTTCTTTGCACTGTAATCTGTGTCTGAAGACTCCAATGCAGAGGGGACAGATGGTGGGTCATGGAATACATGTCTGCACCCACATCGCAAACACTACATGTTAGTAACCATTCCTTCTTCTTTGAGTGGTTGCAGATGAGTATTCACTCACTTAACTCACAAGCAGTAATGGAAAGAGGTGAGGCTCAGTCTATTTAAATAGTGATTTCAGAACTGCTCTTCCAAAGCTTGCATCCAACCTAGAAGCAGTCATGATAGCTTAGTGCTTGGCAGAGGCATGAGCGGAAGATCATGTTGTGGTCCTGCATATGTCCAATAGGGGAACATACCTGAGAAACACAATTGAAGTATCTTAAGCCCTTATTGAATGAGCCAATAGCCTTTGTGGAGGTATGGCCTTTGCTACACCATATGCTGTCATAGTGCAGGAAGTAATCCATTTTGGAAGCTTGACCCCTCATCCAATCAACATAGGGGCAATAAACAAAATGGTTTAGTCCTGTCTAGATGGAACACCAGGGAACTTCTTACATCCGGCATAAGAAGGCACTGATCATCTGAATCAGAGTGTGAAAGACAAATATAGACAGTGAATTATTTGAAACTGCTCATGTGGGAGAAAGGCTTTTGAACTTGTAAAGTCTAGCAGTGCCTCCAACGAAAACTTTTAGTGTTCAAATTAATGTGGACTTTACTTTGTTTAAAATCAGTCCCAGACAACTGAAGAGACATAGTGTGAATTGGATGTGGTGGAGAACTTGGTCTTTGGACTTGTCCCTTCCTAGACAATCATCCAGGTATGGGAAGACATGAATCCTATTCTCCTGAAATAGGCTGCCACTATGGCTATGCATTTGGTAAATATGCAGGGGGCTGAGAACAGAACAAAAGAGAGTACTATGTATTGAAAATGTTGACCCACTACTGCAAATCTTAGAATCTTTCTGTGGCTTAGTAAAACTGTTCCATGGAAGTAGGCATTTTGGTGATCAAGGGCAGCAAACCAGTTGTTGTTATTCAAGGTGAACAGGTGGAGTCTCATATTTGTTGAACTCATAGAAACCTTGGATGTTGAATATCAGTCTCAACACCCCCCCCTTTGGACTTGGGGATCAGGAAATATGTGTAGAACCTCTTTCCCCAGTGTTGGAGGAGAACTTCTTCTGTGGCCTATGAAGCATGCAGAGTCTGAAGCTGTTGAAGCAGGAACAACTTCTGTGATGGGTCCCGGAAATGGGACAGGGTAGGAGGATCAGAGGACAGGATGGTTAGAAAATGGATGGCATATCCCAATCCCACCCTTCTTGAGACTCATCTATGATTATTGCTTCCCAAGCATTGAAGAAGAGGGACAGCCTGTCCACAAATGGGGGATATGATTGAGCAGTCATAGATAACTGGAATGCTAACCTTGAGAGAAGAGTCAAATTGCCTGGTTGCCCAAATGTGACCAGGGATGGGCCAGTTGGTTAAAGTTGGAACCACAGTGCCTTCCTCCTCTGTGATATGTGTTTCCTCTTGGAGAATTCTTTCTATCTGGAGGAATAAGCTGTCTATCTGAAACACAGCTGAGAGTACTGCCAATATTGTTGTTGTTGCTGCTTTCCATTGTTATGCTGTCTCTTAATGGTGGGGGGTATAGACTCCCAATGATTGCAAAGTGGTTTCAGAGTCCTTAAAAATGCAGAGTCTCATCTGTTTCCTCAGAAAACAAGAACCATCCATCAAAAGGAAGGTCTTCTATATTCTGTTGGACATCAGAAGCAAACCCAGAGTTTGTAACAAGAAGTCCTTGTAATTGTTACAGTCGAGGCCATAGTTTTAGCAGAGATCTCCCATATTGAGTGCTGATTGCCGTGATATTGGCCACTAATCGATCTTCTGCCAAGAATGCCTTAAACTCTTCGTTGGCATCTTTGGGCAAATTATACATAAATTTGGACATCAAAATCCAATTTACAAAAACTTATTTAGACAAAAGTGCCTGCAAATTAGCAATATGCATTTGTAATGACAATGTAGAATAAATCTCTCCCTCCATTAAATCCAATCTCTTTGCCTCTTTTTCTTTGGGCATTGACTTATATCTCCCCTGCTGCAAGTTGTCATTTTCAGTAGTTACTAAAAGAGAGTTAGGGGCCAGATAGGAGTAGAAACATTCAAACCCCTGCATGGGTAATAGTACTGCAAGTCTGTACATTTGGGAGTTAAGGAAGCTAGAGTGTGCCACAAGGATTTTGCAGGCTCCAAACGAGTGTCTTTTATAGGGAGGGCTATCTTTCCCAGGGCTGAATGTTGAAGAATATCCAACTATTTATGGGTATGCTTTTGGACAAACTCAGCTTGGATGCTCAAGGTTTTAGCCATTCTCCTTTGGAGATCCTGGTAAGACAAAGTCTTACATGAAGATTAGTTTGGAATGGTGAAATCATCCACTGTGGCAGATGACAAAGGAGAAACAAATAAACTCTCCCGTGGCAAGGCTTGTCCCTGCAGTAATCGTCATTCTGCTGTATCAGAGATTCAGTAGGAGCAATATCAGTTTGTTTCTCCAGTCTAGGTGGGCCAGGAGATGAGACGAGAGGAGGATTTGGTGACTTTGTTCTAGAGTGAGCTGAAGATCATGATCTTGAAGTCTGGGGAAAACCCCAACAGTTTAAAGGAGACCAATGTGGAAGTGAATATGGTACAGGAGACTGAAAAGTAGGAGGCTAATAATCTTTGTCTCTACTGTGGCTTCAGTACTGATTCTGATCCTCCAGAGAAGGTCTAGAGGACTTCCAAGACTGATACGCAGAAGAGGAAAGAGAAGTAGAAGATGACTCTGAGCCTAAGTATGAGGTACTCCCCAAATAGTCTGCAGGCAACTGAAGGGCCAAACCGGTCTTGGCCATCAAGTGCCTTGATCTGTCGGAGGTGCAGTGAAAAAAACACATTGATACCCAGGATGGTACAGTAGTCGGTATTGAGAGTACTAGCTGGAAAATTGAAGCCACACTAAAATTAGGTACCAGAAAGGCCATTGGTAACCAACCTTCTTAGGACCACCAGAAACACTACCACAGCTGAGTACTCCTGTTTCAGAGGAAAGTCTGGGATGGAAAGGCAGAAAAAATCAGTCTGTGGGATTGATATCAGTGATGGAACTAATGTTGGCACTGGATTCAAACGGATGACGCTGGAGTCAATGGTACAGTGCTGATTTGTTCTCTTCTCAGTACAAGGGAGCAGATAGATAGTCATGCTCTATCTTGGGCTTCCATGGAGTCTTGGTGATGCCTGCACTCCTCTTAGAAGAGGAGAAAGAATCTCTCTGAGCCTTGGAATGGTTCTAGTCAGTCTTGTAAGTTCTCTTGCTCTGAGGACCAGAGCAAAGAGAATGGTCCTTTCTTCTCTGTGGAGAAGAATTGAGGCTGGCAGTTCCAAAGTAGTCTGGGGGCCAGGCAATCTGAGGTCCTGGATACAAAGCGTATGAGGATAGCTATCCCCCACAAAGGATAATGTTTAAAATATGGTGAGGCATAGTACCAGGCTAACTACTAAAGTACTAACTAACTAAGGGGTACTACTAACTAAACTAGTTATTTACAAAAGCACACAGAGAAATTTCATTGTAGTGCAGTAACCATGAGGGAAAACACACATGGGAAGTTCTGACTCAGGTCATGGATGGTGAGAAGGAAGTGAGGAGGAGTCAGGGTGGCACTGCCTTTAAAGAGCCTGGGAGGTGCCACAAGGTGTCTGGTGTGTGCGCTGCCCGATGGGTACTGCTATGCAAAGCTCTCATGCTTCAGCACTCTGGGCGTGCACACACCTGAAAGGAATACACCATGTAACCGCTCGAGGAAGAATCAATCTGTGTAGTACTTCAATGCTTGGCCTAGACTATAGCAAGTAGGAGGGAATGCAGCTCTGGAACCTCACACCTGCTGTTAGAGGATGTGGCCCATGTCAAAAGTAGGTTTAACTCATGCAACTCTGCACTTTTTAGGCATTGTAGTTCATGTTGTGCTTGAAAGTTCAAGGACTCACACCAGACACGGAATTGCCAAAAACTTCAGTTCGAGATGAGAACATTGCCATATTGTGGGGAACCAGTGTTTTAGTCCAAGCATATTTCTAACAAGAGCACCTCGTAAAGCTTTGAAACCACCCTGATTCTTCTTTGGAAGGCCTTCTGTTTCCTTTTAAAAGAAAATGCACGTATTTAATAAAGTTTATGATTAATATAATGGCTGAAATCCTGGCCCCATTGAAGTTCATGGCAAAACTCCTATTGATTTCAGTGGGCCCAGGATTTCACTCAATTTGTCATCCACTTACATATAACTGTTATTTCATTACTTATGTTAAATTTTGTGAATAATTTTGATTAGGTAAACATTTAAGTGACTCAAGATGTTTTAGAGGAAGGATGGTCTTGTGGTTAGGGCACTGGACTAGGACTCAAAATATCTAGGTTCATTTCCTTTCTTGGCCACAGACTTCCATTTTGACCTTGGGCAAGTCACTTCATCTCACTGTACTTCAGTTCTCTCTCTGTAAATGGGGATAATAATCCTTCATTTCTTCTGTCTTTTCAGTTTAGGTTGCAAGCTCTCCAGGCATGGACTGTCTCTTACTATGTATTTGTACAAGGCCTAACACAACAGAGTCCCAGTGTTGGTTGAGGCCTCTATACATTCAGTGTAATAACTTATTGCAGCCTTTGGCATGTTCTTGCTGCAATATAAGAGATAATCAAACGTTTTGTAGATGTTCATGTATTCTGCCCTTTGTATGTTGGCTTTCAGTAAAGTACTTCACTTCCAGAAGAACATGCCCTTTCATTGTTCTAAAGAAAGTAAGCTGTATCAACTCTTGGTGAATGAGGAATATTCATTTTTTAAAAACATCTTCCCTTGGTGTCTAGGCAGTCTATACTGAAGGAAATTTTCTACCCCCATTAAAGTTGTGTTTACATCAAAACCAGAAACATTTTTAATACCATTTTTTCCTTGTAGTATTCTTCCTTTAGGTTTTATTCCCAGATTTATACATTCAAAGGACAGTATTTACGAAATCACCACTACTTGCTGTCTGTAACATGGTCATAAGTAACCCTTACCTAAAAAACTTCCAGTGACATCAGTAAGCTATTATTTCAAAGATTAGTTCCACTCCTAGTTCTTAGGAATTAAGTCTGTAAGGCCCGGTCTACACTTACCTTCGGGATTCAGCGGCAGTTGATGGGAGATACGCAAGTGACGTAAATCACTTGCGTATCTCCCATCGACTTTGCTGTGTCTCCTCCGCACACCATCCACACGGCGCTGCATTGAAGGGAACAGTGTTCCCTTCGATGCAGCACTATGCCACTTACCAGGGTGGTTTTCCTGTGTCGATTGAAATGTCGAACTGATGGCACCAAATTTGCTGCCGTCAGTGTGGACCCAGCCTAAACTACATAGAGTAATAAACAAATATCAGTATAATCTCAGTTCCTAAAGAGCAGTCAGTTTTAACCTCTTCACTTAGCCAAAATATAAAGAGACATTTTTCAGTAATGCCAGGTTGACAGTATTACAAGGAAAACTACCAATTCTGTAGTCAAGGTTCTGTCAGTATTTCTATTATAATCTCTTTTCCCTCCAAAGTTTCCTACCTTGGCTGTGAAAATTGCTCTGGGATAAGACTTGTTATATCCAGTACACTACAAGTTCCCAGCTCAGGGACAAAGTTTTTCTTGTAATTTTTTTAAGCTCAGTTCTGCAGCTGGTTAGTTACTGGAGGGCAAAAGACAGGCAATTTTTACCGTTTCCATTGACTTAGTTTTGAAAAACTGTATTCAGTTTTAAATTAAAGTGTGCAGAAACATGGACTAGGCCTTTTTGGCTTTTTAACAACATGATTTAATATCACTACATTTCATACAATTAGATGTACTTTTGTATTTTTTCATAACGTTGTTGATTTACGTGTTTGAGTTAGCATCACAAAAGCTCCATGCTATGGATTATTGACACAATACACTTTAACATCTCTTTTATAGTTACTATGGGATATGTTTAAGAGTCTGGTATGAATTGCTTCATACAATGAAGTTATGTTGTTTGGACTGAAAATCATGAATTAGACTAGTTTAGGCAAGAAAAATCTAAACGTTAGGAGAAGTGGGGGCAGCTTCAATCTGAGTTTTTGGCAGCCCCCACAGGATCAGTGGGATTCAGCTGACTGCAGGATTCAAACTCCAACACACATCATGACTGTAAACCTTAGCCTGGGTTTTATTTTATTCCCCAGGAAAGGTTCTTCCACCACACACCATGTCTGGTTCTACAGGGAATGCTAAAAGTCAGAATTCACAAGGAGTCCAAGCTTACCCTGCATGCTGCAAAAAGGGTACTCTCCATCCAGGCAAGCACACATATCCCTAGGAGAAAGGGCCGAAGCCCTTCCTTTTTAATGGTCTACTTCTTTAACAAGACCCAGCTGTCAGCCCCTCCCTCCAGGGCAGTTCTCTTTGGACAGGTATTCTGCCTCTCTTTCAAGGAAGTTTATTAACTTCTTTTTCAAATCTCGGGTGCACACATCATTAAAGGCCCCTGTGCACACTGAATGGAATCTTTGTCATATTCAGAGCCTGAAGCCAGGAATCTTGGCCTTGTAGTTTTGGGGCTGCTGGCAACAAAGAGCTGGAAAATTGGGTTTATGAAGAAGCCCAAGTCTAACCCCAAAACTCTTATACTGTATCATGTCAAAGATCCATTCTTGTAGCACCTCAGGAATCTGTCACAGAGCCCTGGACCTCTGCAGGTTTTGTTATCCGTTGATGCACTGACCTAGCAACAAAACATAAGGTGAAACAGAACTTCCTGGCAGCAATTATTTTCTACTTTTCAGTTATCATATCATATAGTGGCTGCCCTGCATGAGCTGAGGACTGTGTGGCCTCTCTCTTGTTAAAATCAAAACATTAACATTTTAAAGTATTTAATAAGCATTTTAGTATAGCTTGCTAGCATGGAGGCTGCTCATTATGAGCTAATTGTTCAAAGAGCTGCTGAAAATGCTTAAATGTTAAGTACATGCTACTGTAAGCAAATATTCACAAGCCTTTCAAAACAGATGTTTGAAAAATGGGAGGCTATCTGCTAACAGCAGCAGTACACAAAAGACAGCAAGCAGCAAATTTGAATTGAAATATTCTCACAATGAATTGATGCCATCCCACATAATTTATTTTTAATTGCATTTAAATACATTAATTTATTTTACCTATTCATTTTTATTTTATATTCTTGTGGTTTTTGTTGGCATTTATGCCACATTGTTTATACGGGCAATTGCTACTGAGAGTCAGGTATGTGCATTTCCTTGCGTTTTTTTGCTTATGGTTGTCACATTTGTTATTATTTATTCCTCTGACTCCCTGTAGCGCTTTACAGATGTGCAGGAGGAATGGTCTGAGCTTAAGAATCTTACAAAGCCTGAACACAGATCCACACTCACAGATCCTTATTCCCATAGACTCCCATTGAAGTATTGGACCATACTCAATAGACACAGACACTTTTTTCTCCTTGTGAAATGGGCTTGAATTTCAACCTGACTTCTAAGGCTCTGACACACAATGGGATCCATTGTTCCTGGAGTTCATATTTACCTTCAATTTACACCACAAATTGTTGTGGTAGAACTGTATTTACAAACATTAACCTGAGCCTGAGCTCACTTTTCATTCACTTGCTGAACTGGAGTTAACGAGACCCCTTTGGTCTGGCTCGTAGAGTGAGTCAGAAGACTAACGCTGACAGACATGCAAAGAAAAGTAGCTAAATGTGACAATTTTTTTCGCTATACTATTTACTGTAGACATTTGAACCTTTGCCGTTTATTTATTGTAACCTCCTTCTCACTGCTTGTCACATTTAGCCCATTGTAGCCCTGGCATCTCCTGCCTGTAGTCATCCCACTCCTCTTTTTTCTCCTCACAGTGTGCCATTCACCTGATTTATCAGAAGATCACCAGAGTTAGCTAATCAATGAGTGCCTGGAAAGATGTCATTGTAAAATAGTCTGATGCTGGAGCAACAGAAGGAGGGAAAAGGCATCTCCCATGCCAGGATGTCCAGATTATACTCCCATTCCCACTGCACTATCTATGAATTTGTAAGTTTTATTTTATAATATTTAAATTGCAAGAGACCCCAATCTAACATCCCTTTACTTATTTTTCTTGGACACCTCCACAAGAGGAGGATTAAACTGTAGGGGTGTAATCCTGCATCCAACATGCAGATTGATTTCAATGGGTGCAGGAGTGAGCCTTTAATACTTTGCATCATTTATAACAATGCTGGGCTGTTACAGTTAATGAAACGAAAACATTCCCCAATAATTATCTAACTTTGCTAGCCTGATGTGCCACAAGAGGGCAGAGACATGTGTCACTCAACTACATGTACTGTGATACAGTGAGTACATACCACTGATTTTTAAATGGGCAATGTATAGTGAGATAAAGAGAAGGTTAAAAAATGAATATCCATTGTCATATCTATCTATTTTTAAAACTGCTTCAGGCTAAAAGGCCAAATGCAGAAATGTGAGCTCTTCAGTCTCTGCTGTCGTGAATAAGATGATGCTATACTGCTAGATAAAGGCAGTAATTAGTATATAATTAAGCAAGGGGGAAGCTAAAATAGAAATGCACTGTATATAGAATAAGGTTTCATTAGTTTGATAAAAGTTTCAAGCCAAGATAGTTTAGCTACAATATAGGCAGTGTCAATTGTTGCTTCTTTAATTTCTCTATATAAAATCGGTGGATTTTGAAGGAAAAATGGTATTTGGACATCAAAGGACATTAGCCTAACTTTATGGCAAGTCACATTTTGGGTGTGAACAACTTGACAGTGTCTCTTTAATTATATTGTTTGCTAATTTAAGTGCGTGACATAGCTATGTAAAATCCCCTTGGTTTGCTGCATAGATTTTTCACAGTAAGAAGTGATGGTTGCACCCATTAGCAAATTTTGCCCACTATAAAACCTTGCACCAGCAAGCTCTCCACCTACTTTCTGCCCAGAAGAAGGACCAGGATTGGCTGTTGTACACCCAGATCAGCAAAAGCAAAAAAGTCTCCATGAAGGAATAGTGTCAGCCCAATCCCATGCTCTGGCCTTTTCCAAAACAGTAGAGTGGTCACAGTGGCATGGGCAGGGGTCAGGCTAGTCACCCATTTACCTAGGATCTCAGACAGGTTTGTACTCAAAGAGGTACTCAGGCAAGCCACTGCCTGTGCTGCAGCAGCCACATGGCAATTTTTAGTGTACTAGCTCAGTCAGAGCTACTGTGTTTACATCTATCTGAGCTGGCAATGTGCCTCTCACTTGCAGTGTAGATATCGTGTGATGGAGTGGCGCAGGGTGTCCATCTGTGAACGGGTCTATTCTGAACACCACTGAGTAACGTACAGCCCAAACTCTCCCTCCCGAACATGTTTTATATTATTTATAATTATACTCAACACTTCTTGAATGCTTCATGTTATTCAAACCACTGTACAAACATAATCACAACACCCGTTAGGCAGAGTCATGTTATTACATAGGTTTTTAATGTGGTACCACTCCCTGTGTTAACTGGGAAGTTATATGGGGAAAGCAAGAGAGATAAAGGGCCAGATTTTAAACAATATTTAGGTGCCTAAAGATGCAGGTAAGTGCCTAGTGGGATATTCCAAATCAATGGGAGTTAGGCCCCTAGGAGCTTTGGAATATCCCAGTAGGCACTTATCTGCATCTTTAGGCATCTAAACAGTGTAGGAAATCTGGTCCAAAGTGACTTGCCCAAGAGCAAACAGCAAATCAGTGGCAGAGATGGGATTAAAAGCCATGAATTCTTGACTCTCAGACCTGCCCTCACTCCAATACATTGTGCTGACTGGTGGCTGATGGATCGTAGATCAACTCAAATCAGAATGGTAGCATTTAATACTCACCTTGCACGGATGTGACTGGCTGTCTGAGGAGCAAGGCAACGGAAAATCAGAGTCAGAGTTTTTTCACTGGGAAGATTTTGCCTGCATACACTGACTATCACCATATCAGAGTTTATAAATGTGAAACTGATGAAATCATTACTTGTTTTGTCTGATTTTTCATCAATGGTGCATGAAGAAAAACAACTGGAAAAGTCTTTGCTCATGCTAACAGCCTGTATTTGTGCACTGTTTATTCTTGATAGAGAATCATAGAATCGTAGAACTGGAAGGGACCTCGAAAGGTCATCAAGTCCAGTCCCCTGAACTCATGGCAACTCTAAATATTAGTATTATAACTAAACAGGTTGACAGCAGAATAGATGTTTCCTGTGACAATCAGATAGTTTAATTATTGAAATGAAGCCTTTAAAATTTACACATAGCAAATTTGTTAACAACATACATAGTTTCAACAAAGCAAGAAGGCTTCCTTCCTCCCTTATCCCAACTCCAGTAGATACTGTAGCTATAAAATAAGAACTATTCTTGCAACAGCATAGCTCAGACAGTTTATTCGTAAGCATCATCTTAGTGAACAAGTATGCTCTAGGCAAGTGAAACAGGAACAGTTAATGCTGTTTGCAAAGTTTGGCAAAGTACAGATTTCTACATGGGCAGATCAGTGCCACATATTTCTCCAATGCCTTTTTAAAGACATTGAAAGTAGCTAAGAGTGGGTGGAAATAAGACACGTAACCCTGCTCATTTACAGGCTTACAAAACCCATGGCAATAATTGCAATAACCAAGGACAGCATAAATTAAATGGTTATAAAATTTCATAAGTAACATTACTGAGTTAACACTGTAATTTTTTAATGAATACTGTCTATTCAAGATGAAAGCCTTTTCTTTATCTTTCCGACTTTATAATGGAGACTGGGGGAAAAAATCCTTCCTTTGCTGTAGGTAAGCAGAATTCATATCCCAGAGGCTGATATTACAAGTCTCCCCATAGGTTGGGATATGGAAAAGCTTTTAACATCTCCATACATCCCTGAATTAAAAAGCTTAATATAGCTAAGTCATGCTGGTACAGTCAATAGAAGTGATTCTAATATGGTCAGATTATGCCATTGAAATATCAGATTGAATGGATGCCAAATTAAACACATTGACATTTAATAGATTATGGTTGTGTGACTGCAACTTCACCACCCGGTTGGCAACAGTAAACTGGATGTAAACACCACAAATTTGCATCTCATTTATTTTCGTGCAAACATAACTAACTATGATTGTGCATCAAAAATCAGTTCTTTGGGAAAAAATGCTTGAAAAGCCTGAATCCACTTTCAGAGAAGAGATAATTTCAAGCACCTGGGACTTCTTACCTACATAGCTAAAAACGGACACCAAACAGTGCATTTTAAAAGAAATGCACAGAAGAAATATTTTATTATTGTTTGTTAACATGTTTTCTGAACATATCTTTCCCTACCCACTGCTATGAAATATTACTGATTTGGTTTCATAACTTTATCGGAGACACACTGTGTTCAAGTCATTGAGATTTGAATAGTGCAAAATGTTTGCAATAAAGCCTTAAAATAACAAGTAACTCATTTATTTTCTGGTTTTGTAACCAACTTTAAAATCAGGCCAGCCAGGCTTACTAGAGCTTATAAAGCTTTCCTGTGAACCTGGGTTGATTTAGGAGTTAGCATAGAAATCACAAAGCTTGCTCTTCCCATGCATAAACTGAAAACACTTCCAAGGATTCAAGTAAGAGGGAATGCAGGGAAGGGCAGGTCCTCTCCTCCTAATCCTCTGCCTGGCTTGAGATAGCACTGGTTTTCCAGAGCTCTTCCTCATCTCCGGTGGAAAATGAAAACTTGTGGAGCAGGGGAATCTAAACTGGGAGCTCTGACTTTAGCAGGACTCTGTGTAGGTATAAGGGTCTGTCAATACACCTCTGATTGCAGAATTAGGGCCTTGTTATTCCTTAGGCGGGCACTTTATTATAGGAGGATCTCTTCCACTCATCTGATCGGAAAGGAAAATGAAAGTTTGTTAGGTAGCGACTGCAAAATTGTCCAGGAATGGACAGACACAGCGTAACCAGTTTAAAATGTATCAGTTTACTGTGAGGTTGTGGATAACAACAAGTAAATGACCACGGGTACATCCATATGATGGATAGCTACGTGAGTCAATGAAATGCTTTGGCAGTGTGAGGCAGCAGGAAAAAGCTTCAGCCAGAGCCTTTCCCCACTGCCTCCCCCTGCCAGAGCCCATGGAAAGTTTCCAGCAGCAGGGGGGCAGTGGGAAACTACACTTCTAAAAACTGCAGTGTAGATGGGGAAGATGCTGCTTGGGCATGTAGAGAGCCATGTAGCATGCATATCCAATGGGTTCAGGTGTGTCTTACTCACCTAAGCAATGCCTCACCATCTATACTACTATTTGTACACATGGTAAGGGGGTGTATAGAGTACATCCTCTACATGCCATCATAAGGGGCAAGCAGTGTAGACATACCCTATAAAACACCCATCACCATGAGTGTATGTCTGTCTAAGTACAGCTTCAGCTTAGATGGTGAGAAGCAGATGAACAGCAAAGCTATCCAGACTTGGCAGAGTCTTGTTTCCAGCATACCTGGTTCCTGGGGAGACAAAGAAGTGGAAACCACACGCCTCATCTAGCAAAAATCACATAGTAAATATTGTATACAACAGCATCACAAAAAAACGCAAATACAGTGCACTTACATGGTATGGCACCTTATCTCTAAGAATCTCCAAGTACTTGACAAACATTAAGGAATTAAGCCACAAATCACTCCTGTCAGAGAAAGCAGCTTTATTAGTGCCATTTTACAGATTAGAAAATGGAGGCATACACTAAACAGCTTCATTGTGCCTTAAACACACAGGGCTGTACAGAGAAGATCCCTTCCTGTGGAAGCTAGAGGCATTTGCTAGCATGGAACCAAGATCTCCTGACTCCTAGTCTCTGTTCTCACTATTCCCTCCCAAAAATAAATATGTAATTTAATTTCTAAATCACGTAGTTCTGCAGCCATCCACCATGAAGTATTCTGGGAGCGATGTTCTCCCCTATCATCCCATTGCCTTTTGCTATGTTGGATGAGTTATGCAAAGCACAGAAGGCATTCCCCTCTTCTCCTCCCCCTAGGATAGATGACTCCTGGTGCCATATGAAAAAAGGACATTTTTTTCAAATACATTCTGTAGCATGACCTTTACCCTGGAGTATGTGTAACGTCTGATTAAATTTAAGGCCTAATATGTAGTAACCAAGATTTTTTTTTTAAAAAAAATAGTTGATTGGCCACATATCTAACTGAGACTCCCAGGAATTACATTCATTGCCCAAGCTTAATTTAAAAAACAAAACTCAATTTTAAATTAAATCACTGAATGAGCTTTTGAAATACTGAAACAATTTTATGTAAGTGGTGGCAGCATCACGTGCCTGTCATTTTAAAGCAATGGTTTATATATTTTATCCTGTCATATAGCTGTCCAGCATGTTAGTTTGTGAAGTTAATCTTTTGTGATCTAGCATTGACAAATTTGTCTGTTCTGGTACAGCAACTCACTAAGAGCACTGCCTAAAGACAACATCAGGGGAAGAAGCCAGCTGTGTTGCTGAAGATGGCAACTGTGTAGCAAGGTGCAACTCTGGTGTGTGAGCTTTGGAAAAAAAAATCTATTCCCCCACCCCCTCATTTTTATCTCCTCATCCGCTTTCACTCAGACCTGATAATATTTTTTCAATCTTTTCCACTGAGAATTCAGTCTTCTATTCACCAGAATACAGAACCCCTGAAAAGTGTCCACAAAGAGGTTTTCTGGTATATATTTACTAAATATAATCATATCATTTTTAAGGCAATGTCTACAATATGGGTGTTATAGCAGCAGTGCGGCAGCTATGCCATTGTAGCATTGTAGTGTAAACTTCCCACACTGGTAATCTGCCTCCCCAAGTAACTAGGTCAATGGAAGAATGATTCTGTCAGCCAAGCCACAACTACACTGGGGGTTAGATCAGCTTAATTACAGTGCACAGGGGTGTTAATTTTTTACACCGCTGAGGGATGTGGCTAGGTCAATCAAAATTTCAAGTGTAGACCAGGCCTGAGTCTCTCAGTACATCATCTTTATATTCAAAGGGGTCAAATAGGAAGAAGAGAAGCTATCTGAAAATGAGAAAATGATTAGTCTATTTCAGTCTAACTTCTTTTTTAGCAGAAGAAAAAACTCAAATTTCTCTTGGGGGATGCAGCCCCATTGTGCATTAAATCCTTCCTTGTCCCACCCACAGACATAATCAGCATCTAATACATTCCAGGGTCACACTTCTTGCTGAGATGCACCAATTACATCTCAGGGTACTCAAAGGGTTGAACTCATAAAAATGAATCTTTTAGAGCTTTCAGAGGTGGTGTCAGAGCTCTAATCTAATCTAATCAGGTCTAATCTTAACCAATCTCCAAAAGAGGGAAACCCTCTGATTGTGGAAATCAAGGGTGAAAGCCTGGCTCCATTGAAATCAATGGCAAAACTCCAATAGACTTCAATGGGTCCAGGATTTCACTCAAAGTAAGTAATAATGAAAACGCGGGGTATCTTACTCTGTTTTTTCTTTGATAATTGGACTAATTTTTTTTTGGATTTATTTTTAAAATATCATTTTGTATCCAGAATGTCAATTATCATCCTCACACCCTTTGAATAAGACAGCAATGAAGAGAAGCGACAAAAAAAGACCTGCGCTAAATCATTTTAATGATGTCTTCATTCTTGAATGGTTTTTTCTAGGAATCCTGCACATACAGAAGACCTCAGATAGGCTTTTTGCAGCCAGGCCTGGCTCTTACTCATTAGTTCTGCCAAGTTTAGAAGCCAAATCCATAACCCTCCACAACAACACAGAAGGCATCCTTCTGCTGAATAAAGCACACAGTTTTACTAATCTGATTTGCCATTTAATTTGCCTTTATATTAAGTACTCTAGTGCTCTCAGGCTTTGGATTTTTTTTTTTTTTGGACCACTTACAAGAAACTCAAATTGGAATCCTCCTTCCCCAAAGATTTCATATAATTGAAGCTGTACCTAGCAAAGGGGGAATCTGAAAATCCCCATTTTATTGCAAATTTAGGACAGTGTTTTTCGTAAGCCCCAAAGCAATTATTTCAGAGTGAATTAAGAAGAAAATATATAGAAAAAATATCAAAAATAAAATAGTTCCAAAGCTTTGATTTAAATTGGAATAAAGGGAATTTCATGAGGTGAAGTGTTCCACCAACGCAGCAGACAAAAAAGCAGGCAAAAGTTAGATAGTCAGAGCTGGGAAATGGTGTCACTGTAGATAGTAGAGATGAGGCTGAAACAGGCCTAGATTCACACACCCTGGGTAACATTTTCAAAAACTCCCCAGTGATTTAGTCTCTCAAGTCTCATTTCCAAAAGTGATTTGGCTCTCGGGTCCCACTGACTTTCAGTCCGACTCAAGTCAAGTCGACATGGCAAAAAACCACAGCAGTGAGTCTCAGAGACCAGGCCAATGGTTAGGGTTCACAGGGCTTGTGCTATAGGGCTAAATATAGCACTCTAGATATTCTTGTTCAGGCTGGAGCCTAGGTCCTAAAGTCCTTCCTCCTTGCTGGGTTTCAGAGCTCCTGCCTGAGTGGAAACATCTACACTATTTTTAGCCCTGCAGCATGAACTCTACAAGCCCGAGTCAGCTGATGGCTCTGAGACTCACGGATGAGGAATATTTTTGCAGTGTAGACATTCCCTTAAGCTCCTACATGCATAAATCACTTGAAAATAGAACTTAATGTGGGTGATTTTAAAAATGTTACCCTTTGTCTATAACAGGAGTGACTTCCCTTCTGCTAATGGGTCCACAAACAGCCAACACAAACCAAACAATGGGCTGTGCTGACTGGGGAAGAAACATGACTAGAATTATCAGAGAATGTTATGTTTCAACACATCCCTAAAGAAGTCTCCACTGGTTAGGCTCCTTCTACTCTCCTGGGTGGAACTACAAGCTCTCTCTCCTGGTAAAATCCCACAAATGAAAAACAATCATGGAAGCACCAATTACCCTCCCCTGTGGATGTGTCTTTCTGTGCACGACGACACAGGGAGCTGAGACTTGCACATCCTTGCATCCACAGACGTGAGTTTGACCCACTGAACACAAAGGTCAAGTAGGTGAAGAGGCTGTTAATGGATTCCATCGGTTATAGCAGCGCCTTTGTCCACTCTCTGTTATTCTTTTGATCTCAAAGCTCAGGTTGCAAAACTGATCTCAAATATGGAACACGAATAGCAACTGCTGTAATAAAAGGCATACCTTGTGTCATGGCTTTGTCAGGTCTTCTTCTTGTCATGTCCTCATGCTGCTTCCTGCCACTTCCATGCACGTGCGATTACCCAGTCATTGCACTCCACCAGCTCACTGAACGAGCGTTCACACTCAAGCAGCTAGCATAGCAGCTCATATTCTGAGGCACTTTCCCGCAGTCACAGGTATTGAGACCAATGACACAGTCCCATTTGATCAACATGTCTCTAAACTGGCCAGCTCCAGTGCCTAGTCTTTGTCAGGGAAAACCTAGAAATACTGCTACAGAATTTAACACCGATATTTAACTAAAATATTTGTAAGGCAGAAATCAGTTCATCTGAGAGAAATTTATGGGAATTTATGGGCCAGACAGAAACTTGTGAATCCAAAATTCTCCCATATAATGACTTCAGTCAATAGCCTGGTGAAATGGTAAAATAAAAACTATTTTAACCTTTTGGTAGGTTTTAGACATTGTTTATGACAACACTAAACTAAAACACACAGTTGAAATGATCTAATTTTGACAAGATCTTTTCAGAACTGACGGGTCTGTGCACTTTCAAATTCTGACCTGTATCACTTTCATCCTTTCTTGTTATGCAGTTAGTCCCACTGAGAGGACCTTATTTTTTACCCTTCTATGTTGCATGAATTTTAACATTAAATTTCAGGGTCTTTTTTTTTTTTAAACTCCTTCACAGCTAGGTGTAATTGTTATCTTCTGCACTGCATGAGTATTATGATTTAGTGCACTAAGCAATCTCAAGCCACCCACATTTTATGTTTCCTATGAGATGTACTGGGCAAACTATATATTGATCTTTATCAGCACATTCTATACATTTCACTAAAGACAGGGTTTGGTGAGTTGAGTTGATACAATCATGAAATGCTACTCAGAATAAATAATCTAAATGTAAAATATAATTAGGACAGCATAAACTACCAGAATTCATGCTGTTCTGCGCAGCAGTATAGAAACTTACATTGCTTGAGTCATCGAGAGACCATTCTAAAATTAACAGAAATGGTATTATATATCAAAGTTATGTGCATACATTGAATGGTAAATATATCTAACATGTTAATTTAAGATCAGTATAGGCAATAAGAATGCTGTGAGGAGAATTTGAATTTTATAACTGGAACTAATGTAATTTCACATAGATATAATAAAAAGTTAGATAAAAATGAGATAAGTTGATGCGCATTATACTGTACATTTTTAGAAAACTAGTCAACTAATTAATGAAAAATTTAGGTAACTGGTCGTCTTCCAAATGCAAGATATTTTAAATCATATTCCTATTTATTATTTTTAAACTAATTCATTTGAAACTATAGGGACATAGAGATGTAGGACACTTCCATTAAAATGTAACGCCACCCTGCAAAAAAACCCACAAGTCTTTTTTTAGTTCAGTAATGAGAGAGAGAGAGAGATCAATTTACTCCAGACTTTAAAAATTATTTATCTTGAGACTAATCAAAAAATATTGATGCCCAAATCATTTTTCTTTCTGAAGTTCTCAGGGAGGGGGAAACTTGAACTCACAATGAACTCTCATAGACTCATAGGTCAGAAGGGACCAATATAATCATCTAGTCTGATCTGCTGCACAATGCAGGCCACAGAACCTCACCCATCCACTCCTGTAATAGACCTTGGACCTATGGCTGAGTTATTAAAGTCATGATTTAAAGACTTTAAGATACAGAGAACTCACAAGCAAGTGAGCCATGCCCCATGATACAGAGGAAGGTGAAACCCCACCAGAGCTTTTGCTAATCTGCCCTGGGGGAAAATTCCTTCCTGACCCCAAATATGGTAATCAGTTAAACCCCAAGCATGTGGGCAAGACTGACCAGCCAGACACCCAGAAAGACTTCTCAGTAATAACTCAGAACCACCATATGTAACATCCCTTTACAGGCCATTGGCATATCTACCACCAGGAGTCAAAGATCAGTCAATTGCCAAATTAGGCTGTCCCGTTATACCATCCCCTCTGTAAATTTATCAAGCTCAGTTTTGAAGCCAGCTAGGCATTTTGTCCCCACTGCTTCCCTTGAAAGGCTATTCCAGAACTACACTCCTCTGACGGTTAGAAACCTGCGTCTACTTTCAAGTCTAAAATTCCTGATGGCCAGTTTATATCCATTAGTTCTTGGGTCCACACTGGCGCTGAACTTAAACAATTCCTCTCCCTCCCTGGTATTTATCCCTCTGATGTATTTATAGAGAGCAATCAGATCTCCCATCAATCTTCTTTTGGTTAGGCTAAATAAGCCAAGCTCTTTGAGTCTCCTCTCATAAGGCAGATTTCCATTCCATGGATCATCCTAGTAGCCCTTCTCTGCACCTGTTCTGATTTGAGTTCCTCTTTCTTAAACATGAGAGACCAGAACTGCACACAGTATTCCAAATGAGGAATACAGCACCTTGTATAACGGTACTAACACCTCCATATCTCTACTAGAAGTACCTCGCCTGATGCATCCAAGGACTGCATTAGCTTTTTTCATGACCACATCACATTGGCAGCTCATAGTCATTCTGTGATCAACCAATATGCCCAAGTCCTTCTCGTCCTCTATCACTTCCAACTGATGCGTCCCCAGCTTCTGGCAGAAATTCATATTATTAGTCCCTAAGTCCCTTGCACTTTCCCTCTATTAAATTTCATCAATTTACAAGATCACGAGATCTTCCTGTATGATATCCCGATCCTTCTCCGTATTGGCAACATCTCCCAACTTTGTGTCATTCACAAACTTTATTAGCACATTCCCACTTTTTGTGCCAAGGCCAGTAATAAAAAGGTTAAATAAGATTGGTCTCAAGACCAATCCCTGAAGAACTCCACTAGTAACCTCCCTCCAGCCTGACAGTTCGCCTTTCTGTATGGCCTGTTGTGGTCTCCCCTTTAGCCAGTTCCTTATCCACCTTTCAATTTTCAGATTAAGCCCCATCTTTTCCAATTTTGTTAATAATTCCCCATGTGGAACCATATCAAATGCCTTACTGAAATCTAGGTAAATTAGATCCACTGCATTCCCTTTGCCGAAAAAGGCTTATCTTCTCAAAAAAGGAGATCAGGTTGGTCTGGCACAATCTACCTTTTGTAAAGCAATGTTGTATTTTATCCCAACTAGCGTTAACTTCGATGTTCTTAACTACTTTCTCTTATAAAATTTGTTCCAAGACCTTGCATACTACTGACAACAAACTAACAGGCTTGTAGTTACCCAGATCATTTTTTCCCCCTTTCTTAAAAATAGGAACTATGTTAGCAATTCCCCAATCATAGAGTACAGCCCAAATTTACAGATTAATTAAAAATGCTTGCCAATGGGCTTGCAATTTCATGTGCTAGTTCCTTTTATATTCTTGAATGGAGATTATCCACCCCTCACCCGATTTAGTCCATTAAACTGTTCCAGTTTGGCTTCTATCTCAGATGTGGTAATTTCTATCTCCATATCCTCATTCCCATTAGCCACCCTACCACTATCCCCAAGCTCATCATTACCCTCATTAAAAAGAGAAGCAAAGTATTTGTTTAGATATTCGGATATGCTAAGATTATGCTTAACCTGCACCCCATCCTCAGTGCTTAGCGGTCCCATTTCTTCTTTCTTTGTTTTCTTCCTATTTATATGGCTATGGAACCTTTTACTATTGCTTTTAATTCCCTTTGCAAGGTCCAGCTCTACTTGGCTTTTGGCCTTTCTCACTTTATCTCTACATATTCTGACCTCCAAGAGGTAGCTTTCCTTGCTAATGCTTCCCATCTTCCACTCCTTGTACGCCTTCTGTTTTTTCTGAATCACCAGTCTGAGATGCTTATTCATTCACGTTAGTCTGCAGCTCTTGCCTATGAATTTTTTCTCCTTCCTTTGGATGCAGGCTTCAGATAGTTCTTGCAACTTTAACTTGAAGTAATTCCAAGCCTCCTCCACCTTTAGATCCATGAGTTCTTTAGTCCAGTCCACTTCCCCAAATAATTCCCTTCATTTTTTTAAGTTAGCCCTTTTGAAGTCAAAGACCCTAGTCCCCAATCTATTTTTGTTTATCTTTCCATTTAGTTTGAACTGAATTAGCTCATGACTGCTTGAACCAAGGTTGTCTTCTACAACCAGTTCTTTTATGAGGTCCTCACTACTCACCAATACCAAATCTAAAATGGCATCTCCTCTTGTTGGTTCAGTAACTATTTGGTGAAGGAATCCATCAGCTATCACATCCAGGGAAATCTGGACCCTATTATTACTAGTAGCACTTGTGCTCCAGTCTATATGTGGGAAGTTAAAGTCCCACATAATTACACAGTTCTCAGTGGTATTTACTTCATTAAAAGCCTTAAAGCGGTCTCTATCCATGTCCAAATTAGATCCTGGAGGTCTGTAGCACACCCCAAACACAATCCCAGGGGAATCTCTAGTAGCTTTCTTCCCCAGTGTGATTTTCGCCCAGACAGATTCTGTCTTATCAATTCCATCACTTCTAATTTCTTTACAGTCTACCTCATCATTGATATGCAATGCTACTCCACCATCTTTGCCTTTATGTCTGTCTTTCCTAAACAGCACATAACCTTCAATACTTGTACACCAGTCATGACTACTATTCCACCATGTTTCTGTTATCCCTATAATATCTGGTCTCACTTCATCTACCAGTAGCTCATGCTCCTCCATTTTGTTACCCCGGCTCCTCGCATTGGTATACAAACATCTTAATTTTTTATGTTTGGCTTCACTCACGCTCCTTACCAGATTTGGAACAGTCATTTGACCACCAGCATCACCTATTAGACTGGTATCTACAATACCCTTCCTCTTGTCCATTCTGCTCCCCACTTCTGTGTCCTTTCTCACTTTATTTTCTCCATCTCAAATCAGGCATGGAGATTACCTGGACATTTCCCAACCATCTTCCCCAGCTCTCTAGTTTAAAGCTCTCTTAATTAGTTATGCCAGCCTCCATCCAAGAAGTGCATTTCTCTCCCTGCTCAGGTGAAGTCCATCCTAAGAGAACAGTCCTCTGTCCATGAATGCCTCCCGGTGACCATACATCCCAAAGTCCTCCTTATAGCACCACTGCCTGAACCATCTGGTGATCATCAGAATCTTGTCACACCTTTGTTGTCCTCCTCTAGGGACAGGCAGAATCCCACTGAAGATCACCTGAGCCTTGATTTCCTTAATAATCTCCCCCAGCCTGGCATAGTCTTCTTTGATATGTTACAGCGAGAATCTAGCTATATCATTCGTTCCCAGATGAAGGAAAATCAGTGGATTCTTTTCCACTCCCATTAAGATCCTCTTTAGCCTCAGGTCCACATCCCGTATCTTAGCACCCAGCAGACAGCACACTCTTCTGTTCTCTGGATCAGCTCTGGTTACAGGCCCATCTGTTCTTTTCATCAGGGAGTCCCCAATCACGTAGACCTGCCTTTTCCTGGTAACGATGTGAATCTCCAGCCTATCCCCTGTTCTTTCTGGCTGCAAATCGTCTCATCTACTATTCTGCTTTGCAGTCCTCTGCGACCATTCTTGTATCTTCCTGGGGCTCTTATTTGGTGGTATCTCCGTTGGCTCATCCATTCTTTGTATAGGACTAGCTGCTCTTCCTCCCAATTTCAGCAACTACCTGCTGTGTCCCCCTTCCTCATTTTCAAACTCCATAAACTTGTTTCTGAGCTCTATTTTTCCTTCACTAGCCCAGTTTTTCCTCTGCCAGACTCTCAAAGTCACATGCTTCCACTGGCCACTTTCTTCACCCAGCATTCTCCCCTCATAGTTCATTGGGCCTGCTTCCATCTGCATGTCTGGGTTTTTCCCTTCAACCTCCTCAATCCTTTGTTCCATCATCTGCTTGAACCCCCTTCTAAACTCAACCAGAGTTTCCATCTGCATCTCCAACCCTCGAATCTTCTCTTCCATCAGCTCTATGAGGCAGCACTTCATACAAATGCAGTTCTTTTGAGGTACTCCCTCCAGGATCATGTACATCCCACAGCTTTCACATCCAGTCATCTTCATTGTCTCTTCCACTGAATGAGTGACTACCACTACCACCTCCATATCTGTCATAGCCTTTCCCTCTAGCTCCTGTCAGTGAAAGACACAAAAACCTACCAAAACAGCCTCCAATGAGCACTCCAACAATACCAGAACACCACACACCCACTCAAACTCCCCTATTTTCAGCTCTGTTTTCTGGTTCCTATGCCACTGCCTGATTGAGTGACTGCCTTTATAGGGCCCCTAATTAGGGAAGCTTCACCCCCTAATTATGATCAGCTGATCTCAGTACACCACCCAGTACCAGCTCCTGCAAACTGAAGAGGGAAAAAAACCCCAAAACCACGAAACAAAATACAACAAAACAAAGACACAGAACTCCACAAAACTCACCCACTGCCCTTAAGGCCCACTCAAACTCCCATTTTCAGCTCTGTTTGCTCTGACTGGAACCTTAATTTGCAAGAGGCTTTTTGTTTCTCTCTAAGAGAAACAATTTGGAAAATGCCAATCTATTATAGATAGGAGCCTTTGTTTTTAGCTTAGGTGCCCATATGCTTCTTTCTGCAATAATGTGATATAATGTTTTAAAGAACCAATTTAAAGAACTAATTGCATAAGGTAACAAAGAGTGTTCTACCGACAGCAAAGAGCAGTCAGGAGAATCAATGAAACATTAACGGAAGAAAATGATCTAATGTCACAAAAAGACAATAAGCAAAAGTAATAACAGATTTCTTCCATCACTGAATTAATTAAAAAAACAACCCCAACAACAGAGTTCCATACAGTATAGTTCACAGGTTTTGGTGGATGAGTGCATACTCATCAACTTCGTTATAAGTTTCCTTGTAATGATATATCCTTTGTTTAAGGCTACTGTACTTCCCCAATTACAAAAACCCACATTTGCACTCATATCTAGTTGTAATAGCATCTCTTAGCTTTGCAGAAGACGTTCTGAGGAGAGTGAAATTTTGATGGCAGTGGCAGTTCTGTCACTTCAGTTGAGGCCGGCAGAAATTCTGATCTTGCAAACACATACACATGAGTAACTTTATTGCAGGGCATATCTACACTTAAAATGCTGCGCCACTGTAGAACTTTAATAAAGATACTCTACATGGATGGGAGAGAGCTCTCCTGTCAGCATAGTTAATCCACCTCCCTGAGAGGCGGTAGCTACGTTGGCAGGAGAAGCTCTCCCACTGAGACAGCGCTGTCTACACGGGGGTGGGGGGGTTAGGTCAGTGTAATGATGTTGCTCAGGGGCGTGGATTTTTTACACGTCATAGCGACGTAGTTATACCGATATAGGTCTGTAGTGTAGACCGGACCTCAGAGACCTTGATTCTATGTTGCCCTGCATGGTGTGAAGTAATTCACACCACAGCAAAGTGGATATAAAACATGCTCAAATCAGAAAGGCAGCCTTTTAAGCCCCCACTTTATGCTCACTTTGCACTGGTATAAATGACTTTAAGCCATGCAGGCAGGGGCAAAGGTTTAGGCCCAATGGAACTACATGTGCGTAAAGTTACTCATCCTTGTAAACTTTTGCAAAATTGGGGCCTTACATTTTTCACCATAAACCAAAATTTGGAGTGTTGTACAACAGAATAAAAACAAATACAATATAATAAACACCAACAAATGCCACCCTATAAAAACATTGCACACATGAAAACAATGGGGGGACAGGGAGGAATTTGTGAAAGAGAGAAAGAAAGGTTCCCAGGTCTGGCTGAGCTGCACTCAGTACAAGACCTGGGCTGGATCAACTTTCCATTCTGCTGACCAGGAGCCAAACCACTCCCGAGCATAAGGTAGCTCTAATTTATGTCAGCAGCACAGTTCTCTAGGACCAGTCCACCAAGTGGAGATTGCCAGAATACAGTGCTGCACTCCAGTCCCTGGCTCCCCCAGGAATGCCATCTGTACCTGTGACAGTGACTCTCCATTCCCTTTGTGCTCCAGAACAGTGAAAAGAGATGGAGCCAGCCCTTTATTGGGGAAAGGTTGATTCTTGAAAGGTTTTTCTACTTTTCCTGAAGTAGAAGTTTTTCTACTTTTCGACACCATTCAGGAGGCCCCTTCTAAGCCAGACGGGTGAGGGTTTGGTAAGCCACTGTACACTCTCCTGAAACATCCAAGCCATCCAGTCATGCCCAGCATAGATATGATGGCTGTCCAGAGACTCACTCCAGACATCTTCCTATTTCTCCTTCCTCCACCTACAAAGGGCACTTAAATGGAGTGGGGAGGAGGCAGAGCTGATCTCTGCTCCCTCACTCAGATAACTCTTCCCTTCCCTGCCTTGTTAGGCTAAACCCCAAGCCCAGAAAACAGGGGGGATGTTGTTGTATATGCAAGTGATTTGCTCACATAAATGGCTCCCAGGAAATGAGTACAAAATGCAAATGTGATTTCACATCCAACAAATTATTCATGAACAATTTTAAGCCAGCTCTACATACAATATTATACTATATTGCTGTTAACATTGATTTATATTCCAGTCACTGGTCTTTTCAGATCGAAAGGTTAACAGCATATATGAGACAAGATTTAAAATGCAAAGGGGTGCTCAATACCACTATAGTGCATGTAAATGAAAAGATAACAACAACAATAGCATGTTATAGTAATAGACATATCTATATGTTATATTATAATTTTAGAGAAAAGAAAGTCTAAGTTACTGATGTGCAAGCATTTTTTTCCTTCGGCTACATTAACTTGCAATATGAACCACTAGTTCATATTGCAAGTTAAAAATCAAAATACATTTATTTGCATTTTTATTAGTGAAGATTTTACCAATTTCTATCAAATAAGACCAGTTCTTGTACATTTCTCTTGAGACTTTCAGTGGGAGTTAGACACCTACTGCCATTTTTGCCTTTGAAAAATCTCCCTCTTAATCCTTCACACTTAAGCACACTGTCCAATTGTAGTGTATGAAAGGATAACAGAGAGAAAGTCACCTACATCATGCCTTAGGCTGTTTGTGTTGGAGAGTTAGGGCATCCTTGGAAAAAGAAATAAAATCAAGACAGCAGAATCAGACTTTATTACAACTTGACTGTAGTGTTATTTCTGGATACAAGCGTATATTTCACAGTTAGCTTCTCAAAACTTGGCCAAGTCTCAGGAAGGAAACTGGTCTGTTAGGGGTTTCAGCAGCTGACAATAGTGTATGATGTCTTGAATCCCATTCTCTGCAGATTTCAGAATATCACATGGTAACAGTTTTAAGGGGAATAAAGAGAAACCCTCATATTCCTATTAAAAGTCAAACTATTTTGAGCATAGCTTTGAAAGAAGGGTTTCCTCCAAAGACCTGTCAGGACCCAGCCCAGACCCTTGTCAAAATACAATGCGAGACACACCTCTGACACAGTCTCACCCAGTCACACCAAGAGGCACAAGACCCCACTCAGACTTCACCCCACCTATTCACAGAATGGGGGAGTCCGGAAGAAGGAAGAGCAAGAATAGGAGCACAGAATAGTTCTCACTAATATTACCTACCTCCGAGTATAGGGAGAGAAACACACAAAAGAAAATCAACTCTAAATAGATCACTAATATGGAATATTTAATTTCGCAAGGTGCTCTGAAAGCTCCCTACCACAGTGCTCCGTGGAGTATATAAACCTAGTTAGCTAGACGGACAATACAGCCAAAACACGGCTAATCAGAATGTCTGTGTGTACACCTCACAGTGTCTTAGACAGAATGATGTAACATTCCACTTTATGTAAAAGTTACACTCCCTTTTACAGATTAGAGAAAGGCATTTTATCCAAATGATGTTATCTAGGGATATGAAATATTTAATCAACTTCCTGAATTGGGGATATTAAAAGACAATGGGCCAGAGCCTGACCTGGTGTTAATGGATAAGTTCCATGTACTTCATTAGCCTAGTGGTTTTAAACAGCTTTGAACCTGGAAGGATCTAGAACACTGTGATACTTTCTAATAGCCCTCACAAAGCTCCCATAAAGCTTGTTGTTCTGCATATGTGCAGTCCAGATTCAGCTATTGACACACAAAAACAGGGCTAATATTTTTTCTTTAAAATTTTGCCAGGTCTACACCCCTGAGCGATGTAATTATACTGGCCTAATCTCCCCATGTAGACAGTGCTATGTCGATGGGAGAGCTTCTCCTGTCAGTTTAGCTACTGCCTCTTAGAAAGGTGGATTAACTACACCAACGGGAGAACCTCTCCCATGGGTGTAAGAGCATCTTCACTAAAGTGCTACACCAGTGCAGCTGTGCTGCTCTACATGCAGACAAGCTCTTTGTTTTTCCACCATGTGGATTTCTTCAAGCTAGTTTAGAGTCATGGGTTTCTAGAGATCACAGAACTCTTCATCTCTGATGTGTGAGAATTTTGGGGTTCATATGAAATCTCTATCATATACACAAGCTAGCAATACATGCATGTGACATGTCAGTGCAGACCTGAAAAGCCCAATTAAAAATACATTTTAAACTCCATCATTGTACATGACTTGTACATTCAATTAACCAGATATCATACAGTGAATAGCTATTTTTATTTGTCTTCTCCTGTTCACAATCGCATCCCAATAAAACAAAACAAGAAGGGAAACTGTCACTTCCCCTTCCACCTCAGACATTCTAAAGCAATACATTTAAAAAATAACTAAAACCTCATGCAAGGAGACACTCTCTAATGACCTGATCCCATGCCCACTGAAGTCAGAAGAAGTCAGATCAGGCCTTATGCCTCATTAAAAATCAACACACAGAGACTGTGATCTCTCTCCACAGACCTACAGTGTAATTATTCACAAAACAATTACCTAAATCAGACACAAAAATGTTCCAAAAACACAGTCACAGATGGGTGAGGAGGGAAAGGAATAAAAAGGGAAAAGGATATAAAATAGATCTGCCTACCATGGTCACCAGCTTTCTATAGTGAATGGCTTCAAAGTTTAATCAACGACCTTAGTCACCATCCTTCAGTCACTAATCCAGACAGGAGCCTACCTTGTGGGATTGGCTCCCCCATTGTTTGCAGCTATAGCAACCCAGGGAATCACACAGATGGCTCGTCCAAATGGTGGCTATATTAAGATTATTCTTAGAGGGAGTATAACACCACAATATTAGTTGTAATAAAAGGAATCTCATTTCATATTTCAATGCATTGTATGAAGTGTGAATTGTACCTTGATTTCGCCATGCCAGAGCCACTCAGCAACAGTTCACACTCCCATTGCATCAAGAAGTAGTATTTTAGGCAACACACTATAATACACATTTAGGCTTCTGTCATGGGAACATAAATAAAGGATGTGTCAGCACTACTTGACCTAAGAGTGGCAACTGAACAGAGCTCAGCAGTGACTGAGGAACAGAAATGAAAAGGTAAACCTGGTAGTGCTTGGATTTGAAAGAGCAGGGTAACTTGTTTTATGCATGAACACACAATATCTGCTGCTTGTGCTGATTCAGCTCTTCCAGCACTGAATTCCCACTGCACAATGGTGTTAATTTCAATCTTTCTTCCTTCATGGGCAGTGATGATGCTGTCCTCTGCTGTGCCCAGTTGGAAACACTAGAAGTATTGCCTATGGAAGAGCTGGCTCAGCGTAATGAGGGATGATTGACAGTCTTCAGTGAGATTAAAAGCATTTTAAACAACATTACAATAACTTGAACACCTTTTTCCCCTTATTTCTATAATTGTATATGGTTTGTAGTTTAGTAAATCTACACTTATCTGCTAAATCAGGGGTCCCCAAACTATGGCCCACTGACACATTTTGACCAGCCCACTCCCCCCTCATTGCCCCACCCCTTCCCCCCCACTCCTTTCCCACAGGTTACAGCGTGCCACTCCTGGCCCCAAGCAGCGCCATAGGGCGGCCGCTCACCCCTTCCAGCCCCACTCCTTCCCTCACCCCCTCCTACGTGACATGGGCCCAGCACCCTGGCCAGGAGCCACTCGCAGCCCCAAGCACAATGCATGGAGGCCGCTTCCCCCTCCTGGCCCCTTTCCTTCCCCATCCCTTCCCACGCAGCATGGGCCCAACCACTCCAGCCCAACATAAGAGCAAGACTGAGTGGAGTGGCCCTTGCAGCTGAAAGTTTGAAGACCCGTGTGCTAAATTATTCATAGAGCTGGGTGAATTTTTTTAAAGCAAATAATAAATTCACCAAAAAATGCATTTTTCAGCACTCCAAAATTATTCGCAAATTTGGGTCAAATTTGGCAAATAGTTCTGACAAAAAGACCTGATTTTTTTTCCAGAAGTGTCAAAACATGTTGTTTTGGCATTTTCAAAATGAACTGTTTTGACATTTCATTTAAAAAATATCAATTGGAGACAACATTTGAAATTGTTTCATTCAATCTGAACAATTTTTTTTGTTTGAGCAAGAACTTTACCTCATACCCCAAAACAATTTTGGCTCAAAAAGAGTATTCCCTCCCCCATTTATTTTTCAATTCAGCCACTGAACCAAGAAATTCAATTATTCACTCAGTTCTATGAATTAGACATGTTACAGATCATTAAAATAAAGAAAATCCTTCTTTGGCCCTTGAAATAGGGAGCGGTACCGTTCCCACCCTCTCTGTTCAGAGGTTTCTAAAACCCTTCTTATCCAGACCTGAAGGGCTACAAAAGGCAGGAATTGCCTAAGCCACCCAACCATCAAGAGATGGGCAGGTAACAATATAAAATCAAGGCATGATGAGACAGTGACATTATAAAACTCCTTGCGAGTTTCTGCAAGGAGCCTCGGTGTGGAGAAGCTGAGAGGAGAAAAGAACCTCTACAAGCTGTAATAGTGAATGTGGGTTACAGTAATAACCTTCATCCTAAGGGATTGTCTTTACACTCTGTTGTAGGCAGTCTGTAGTAAACCAAATAGTGCTCCAAGGGGTTATCTGGGCTGGTAAACTACTTCATTAATCCTGAGTACCTACAGCCTGCTTTTAAATAATTTTCAAGGATACTTTCATAGGTATCTTTTGTTTGTCTGTATAAATCTAAATAAATAAATAAATATATCATACAAGTGTTGTGTCTGTGCTCTCCTGAGATTCTCTCCCACTCACTCTCTGCAAAATGTGTGCTCTTGTAACCCCTAATTCAGAAGGATTCTGCTTGTGTGCATTTGTTTGCCTTCTGCAGTAATGTTAATGTAGCTCAGATATGGTTTTAAAAGAAGATGGCACGACAAACACTGAGTATAATAAGTATAATAAAATAATAAGAGTATTATTTATACAGTGCCACAGGAAAGGCCATTGCCCTGCAAGAGCTTACAACTGAAGGGTTCATACCCCAGCCACGTTGCAGCAGAGTTCATTGTAGGCCAGTTCTAACTCTTCATCAAGGGAATTCCTACCTGCTCCTTTACAGAAGCTTTCTGGTGCTCTGTACAGCTGAGGATTTGGTCTTAAGGATAACATTCACCTAGATGCACAATTAAGTTCCTCAGAATTCACCTTGTTCTGGCCCTGCATATGCATGAACTTCATTCTAAGGGCCTGCTCCTACTGAAGTAAATGGGGAACTCCTAATGACTTTCCTAGGAATAGGAATGGGCCCAGAATGCAATAAAAAAATCATGCTGACTACTTGGGTTTGATCTGTGCATATATCTTTTCTTATGGTGAGATTAATTCCAAAATAGGCATAAGGCATATCCTGAGCTTCAGATGCCTGTGGAAAACCTGAGCATATGGTATTTTCATAGCAGAAAATGGACATTTTTAGACAATCTAATTTGTAATATTTGTAGTGAGCCATACAGACATTCCTATCAGTTAACAGTTTGAAAGGGCTCCATCTAGCAAAGCTTTAGCAAAGCTTTCGGTACGGTCTCCCACAGTATTCTTATCAGCAAGTTAAAGAAGTATGGGTTGTATGAATGGAGTATAAAATGGACAGAGAACTGGCTAAAGCATAGGGCTTAATGAGTAGTGATCAATGGCTCCATGTCTAGCTGGCCACAAGTGGAGTGTCCCAGGGGTCGGTCCTGGGGCCAATTTTGTTCAACATCTTCATTAATGATCTGGAGGATGTGGTGGATTGCACCCTCAGCAAGTTTCAGATGACACTAAGCTAGGGGGAGTGGTAGATGCCCTGGAAGGGAGGAATAGGAGACAGAAGAACCTAAACAAATTGGAGGATTGGGCCAAAAGAAATCTGATGAGGTTCAACAAGGACAAGTGCACTTAAGATGGAAGAATCCCATGTACAGCTACAGACTGGGGACCAACGAGTTAGGCAGCAGTTCTGAAGAAAAGGATCTGGGGGTTACAGTGGATAAGAAGCTGGATATGACTTAGCAGTGTGCCCTGGTTGCCAAGAAGGCTAATGGCATATTGGGCTGCATTAGTAAGAGCATTGCCAGCAGATCATGGGAAGTGATTATTCCCCTCTATTCGGCATTGGTGAGGCTGCATTTGGAGTACTGTGTCTAGCTTTGGGCCCCCCACTACAAAAAGGATGTGGACAAGTTGGAGAGTCCAGCGGAGGGCAACAAAAATTATAAGGGGGCTGGAGCACAAGACTTATGAGGAGATGCTGAAGGAACTAGGCCTGTTTAGTCTGCAGAAGAGAAGAATGAGGGGGGATTTGATAGCAGCTGTTAACTACCTGAAAGGGGGTTCCAGGGAAGATGGAACTAGGCTTTTTTCGGTGGTGGCTGATGACAGAACAAGGAGCAACAGTCTCAAGTTGCAGTGGGGCAGGTCTACCTTGGGCATTAGGAAAAAGGTTTTCACTAGGAGGGTGTTGAAGCATTGAAATGGGTAGAGAGGTGGTGGCATCTCCATCTTTAGCGGTTTTTAAGCTGCGGTTTGACAAAACCCTGGCTGGGATTATTTAGCTGAGGTTAGTCCTGCTTTGAGCAGGGATTGGACTATATGATCTCCTGAGGTCCCTTCAAACTCTAATATTCTATGATTCTATGATCTAGCATGCTGCTGAATGCTGCTAAGAAGAGGTGTGGACTGGCAAAGTACTATTGCTCAGCAGTGCACGCTGCTTTGGATCAATGCCCACGAAAGAGTCCTCCATGTTGTAGAAACATGTACAGCCTATGACAGCATAAGTAAATCTCCAGATGAGCACTAGGGATTAGTGGGGAGTGGTGGATGGGAGGGTGAGGGGGGAGGCTGAGAAAGGTCTGCTCATTGATGTATGGCCAATCATAGGCATGCAAATAAGGTGCATAGCTGCCATTTTCATTATGTTAAGCTATTCCTGACACCATGCTGAAGTGCTACTTCATTCACAGGTGCAGAAGGACTGACATTAGGGGAAAGCTGGAGACAAGGGAGCCCTGAGGGACAATCACTGATGAAAATGCTGCCAAAGGTTCCCACGAAACAATATCTTTCAGAGACAGTCCCTCAGTGCTTCCTATGTATGTTAGGCACCATGTTCCTCTGCCCCATCCATACAGAGCACATGCTTCCCTTGATTGACTTACACTCCAATCAGTTGAACAAAGCACCATGTTCAGCATCCTGGCCAGTGGCTCAGTGTTAGTGATGGGGGAAAACATCAAGATTGTGCCTTTTCCTGTTTTTCACTGAAATTTCAAAGCAATTTTGACCACCTCTGCTTTTTCACAATCCTCATTGATGCCCCACCAAGATACAAACCCACACATATAGTTTAGCGCAATAGGACTTTGGTGCAGCCAGCCTATTCATAACAGACCTCCACAATTCAAATCAGAGCCTTCGCAGTAGGGTAAACATTGATGCCAAAACACACAATTGGAAGTATCCATTTCCATATTGTAGCAAACTACAATGGGGAGAACAGCTTAAATACAAGGGTAAAAAGCTTAAAAGGTCGCATCCATGGAAATTAATGTAGGTTATCAGCATAGATAATGAAATTTTGTTTCTGGTTAGTTTTTAATATAGGTCAAATAAATGAGCTGGAAAAGATAATTAAACAGAGTGGCAGTTTATTTAAGGGAAAAAATACTAAAAATTAAACATAGGCAGCTTGTGGTTTTGAAGTCAGGTATTTCATAATGATTCTCTTTCTTTGGGGACATAAGCCCAAGAGTGTCACCTTAGCATTGTACAGTAAGGCCTACAGCAATAAATGAAAAGAGAAATCATCCAGCAGGAAAAGACTGCAGCTAATAAATATTTGATCAGATATACAATTTCACAAAATTTGATTATGCCTTAAGAAATTTGCCATCATTTATTAACTCCTGCCACGTACAGCACTATGTTTCTTAAGAAACACCAAGCCCATATAAAGCTATTACTCTTTTCAGTCAAATATTTTGCCAAATCTATGTACATCTGAAATGCTGTTGGACTTAACTTGCGTGGGTGAAACAGAAAAAAAATGCAATGACGCCTCTGCATCACACACAGCAGCTGTAGAACCTCTATGCGGTTCTGAAGAGCTAGGCAGTTTTTACATAGAATTATAGATGTTTCTTGCAAAACAAACCACTTCATTTCAAGCAAAATAACATTTCAGGACCTAAAATAGAAAATATCAGCACCCTGAACTAAATCACAATGCATTTGCCTCCGGAGACTGACATTTGCTTTCTCCAGATATATAGCCACTACTTCAAAAATGAACAAAAATATCACACTTTACCAAAATGTCCTGAAAGGTACTGAAGTCAATGGAAGTTATAGAAGCAGCATCTCTTAGGATCAGGCCCTATGCTATCAAATCTATTTTCTATAGTTCCCTTCCGAATGTTGTTGAGAGCTAAGCTATTCCTGAATATATTTATAATCAGCGTAGTCACTCCGGGCCAGATTCTAATGTTTGTGCTCGCTGCCCCACTGAAATCAGAGAGCTGCTCGGAGAATAGAGCTCTACTCAGCCTAGGAGCATTCGAATCTGGTTTCTAGAGATGAAACAATTCATTGTTTGTGATACCCCAATTCATTACCATGCTAATGAGAGAGAATGAAATCACTTAAGGGATCAGGCAACAGGAGCAGGCTGAATATAAAGGCAGCTTGTATTATTTTAGTGAGAAAGGACTATTCAGCCAAAGAAGCTAAGAGTTAAAGGGCACTATGCTTCTGGATATTATATACACATCTTTCCCCCTGAAAAAACTTGCATGAGTGTGGCTTTGACTTTTCAAAAGAATGCTGAATGTCCTTTCATTATCAAGGAGCATGCAGGTTTTGGCAGAGATGACTTTCCTCAAAAGGAAAAGAGTAGCTTGCTTTTGTCAATGAAGGAGTCTCATTGACAGGTTTTGAAGTAACTTGCATTTAGTCCTCTACAGTTGGACTGACAGAGGAGTGAAGAGAGAATTTAAAGTAAGAACCATTCTGAAAGGATCCTTAGGACTTCAGAACCTAGGGTTCCTAGGTCTTCCATAGTGCACGGACTAGGACTTCCCCGGGGTGGCTATGGAGAGAAAATCCTTTCCAAGAGTCTAACAAATGATTAAGCTGTGAGAAAGACTTCACTGCATCTGGCCCAGGGAGGATTACCTCACAGCAAGAGTGACGCCGCAGAGGCACAGAGCTGACGCCAGGATTCCTTGCAGCTAATGCAATGGAGGAAGGCGGGCAGGGGTGAGATGTCCTTATGCCACACTGATCCTGGACTGCATTTTCAGCCCACTTTGACACTAAAAGGATGGTGCAAGACAAAGGAGCTCTAAAACAGGACAAGAAGAACAGAGCAGAACCCGGATGAGGGACGTATACAAGAGAGCTCTAAGCTGTTTTTTGATACCTGCCACTAACTTGACCTTTGTACACCTCCCTTATACAATGTTTTTACTTTTATCCTCTTGAGAATTTGAGAGACTAGCTTTAATTATCTAAAAAGAGGGTATCAAGTATCCATGAATACTGCTGCAGTGCTCTATATGTAAACAGGTAACCAAACTCATATCCAAACTTAAATTTGGCAGCAATAAACAAGCCACATTAAAATGAACACGAATGGATCAAATAATATGTCTTCCAAATAATGCATATTTGTGCCCATGGCCAGTCACTCATCCACAGACTCCAGAGGAAGGATTACGAAATATCCATTCGCACCCACCCAGCTCTCTATCCTGGATCCTTTAGGTAAGCGGATTATGGACATCTGCCTCTCTTCACTTCGGAAAGCCATCTTTGGGGTGAGGGGAGGGCCTTTCGACATTATTTCCTTCCTTCATTCCTTCTTCTGGTGGCGCTGACAGGCACACTACCCCATCATGGGATCTTTGAGGGTGATTAGCTGGCCTGGTCCTTAATCTTGTATCTTTAGGAATACTAGCAAAGTGTGGCATAGACTTTCAAAACCCCTCTGGTATACTGTGGAGTGGTGAACAGCAAAGCAAGCTTCTGGAGAGGTGGAAAGGACTTCCTATGGACTGAAGCTGGAGACATCCCAAAGTACCACATACAGCAACGAGGGAAACCACAGGTGAAGGATCCTGAAGTTTATCATGAACCCTCCTATATGCCTTCTACAGTGTTTTTAGTCATGCACATAATAAGACTCATTGATCTCACCACACTGCCTTTGTTTGCCCCTTAAATAGCCTTTCCCTTACATGGTCTTTAAAGAGGAAAGATATATATTTTTTACATTTCCATAATACTGGTACAAACCTAAATAATAGCAGACAGAACAAGTACACTTTGGGGCGCGTAAGGAACACACACACTCTTCTCATCCCCACCCTCTACAAAAGGACAGGTGATTTTTCATCTCGCTCTCTGGTGTGCATCCACATAATGCAAAGTGCCAAACTGTCAGTTCCTGCAGAACTCGAATTGCCGTACCTACCTGAGTTTCTTTTTATAAATATAAAAAGATTTTAAAAACAAATGGTGTAGAAAAGACCTTCCCACTGGTCTTGGTCTAACTAATGTTCAGATGTGTTTTTTAGTTAAAGGCTATGTGCTAACACTAGCTAACAACATTGCATTTTAGGAGGAAAAGTTTACTAAGTTATCCCCAGTGCATCTGAGTTACTGAAACACACATTTATTTTGCTCCTTCCAAATATTTTAAACAAACAAAAACCCCTTACCTGAATCTTCAGCACCAGTCACATCTCATCCTCTCTCCCCAGGAAGTGGGATAGTTTCATGGTACTCTATTTGATTCAAGTATAAACAGGGAAAATATTTTAGGGTTAAAAGCCACAAAAACACTTTATAGCCTCTCTTAAGTATTTATTTTCCTCTTAAAACCTAGCTGAAGAATCTATGCCACTGATGCAGGGAAAAGAAACAGAACTAAATTCTATTGATCCTAAAGCACAGGAGTAAGGGAGAATTACTGTAGATAAAGCATTTTTAGGGATTATGGTTTGAGCTGTGAAAACCTTTTAGCTTCTAGTTCTCACAGCTTTCTGAAGATTTTCAAGCAGATTTTCCTGGGCCCAAATGGCAAGTTATGTATTCAAAAATAGTTTTTTGGATGTATTTGAGTTTGGGAGGGAAATTCTTACAATCGTGACCCACATGAATGGATAGGTTTGCCTCTGAGAGTTTGCAAGATTCCATAGTTAACAATATACAGCTACAGCATTGCTGACTCTGATTTGGGCACTGCACACTACCCACAGAACTGAAGAGGAACAAATCAAACCGACAAATTAAATTAGTGGGGAAAATAAATGACTTTTTCAACTGAGCTTGAACATTTTATTTCCACAAATATATATATTTCATGTTTCAATAAAATAAAGTAAATTGTTGAGATTTAAGACTGTGGCAAAATAATTTTACTGTCTAGATTAAAAAAAAAGTCATGGCAGCACTCTTGTCCCAATACAAAAACAATGCAAGGACAATGGATGGGATTTCATAGTTATGAACTCAATTCCCATTTAAATTTATCAGTTGGGTCCCTTAGAAAACCCCAGTCAATGATTTTATGCTTACCAAAGGGTTTTTTCTTCTACTTCTTTAAATCTCAGTGCTTTTATCTTTCCAGGTGCACTTATATTTAGCACCTTTTAAATGGTGACAAAAGAGATATGCAAATGGTTCTGAATAGTTATATAAGCCCCAGTCCTGAAAGCTGACCTCTGCGAATATAAGAGTCTACCCAAACCGTTAAACTACGTACTGGTCAGGAGAAAAACTCAAAAGAAAGTCTCACTTGAAATAACAAAATGATGAGGCTGGCTTTGACCACAGATGTTTCCCAAACTGTAATCCTGCACACTCATTGAGCCACAGGTGTGCATTGCACCACCCACTGCCAATGTTACCGTTCAATGTGTGAGCCCATCCCTGAAGAGGAACTGGTACATCGCTTTATATACTTATCATACAGTGTAAGCAGCCAAGCTTTTTTCTCCTTAAGGCCCACAAGACAAAAATTGAACTGGTGATAGGAGATGGCACAACAAGTGGGTTGAGCACTTTTTAAAAGGTTAGTAAGACTCTCAGGGCCTAAAAATATTTTTTAAAAGTCACCGTACATGATATCCAATTAGATGGAGGAGATTCTGTATAATTTGGCATATGTCAGAGATAAGACTCCCCACAGAGCTGTCTTGACTGCAGAACAGAATGGATGTGATCTTTTAGTACAGTTAAAAATGCTAGTCTAATTAGATACTAATACAGCTAAAAATCACCTAGTCCCAATCCTTACCAAAAAGACCTAAATATTTTCAAATGTAAGAAATACTGTTGCAACAACAAACAAGAATATTCAAGTCAAAATGAGAACCTAATTCACATATCCTCAAACCATTTAGGCACACTGCTTAACTTTAAGCATGTGAGTAGTCCCGCTGCAGTTCCCAGGCTCAAAAGCTTTGATGGATCAGGACTGCAGTGCTCAGCACTTTGCAGGATTCGGTCCTATGTGAATAGCACATTTCACTCTGGCCTGATGGAACCTAAAGACTGTTTAAACAAGGACCACTTGACTCCTGGCACAGTCCCTACCACACCTTCTGTACATGAGCAAGCGACATGGATAATATCAGTCTACATTACACACACACGTTAAGTTAACTCTCTGGTCTTGACTTGCCTGTCTTGCAGACAGGAGGTTCCTAAGGACAGGGACTGTATCTTCATTGCTGGCACAGGGTAAAGAATAGCAGAATGAGGTTTTGTCAAGCATTTGACCATGTTCTCTACCCAGAAGTTTCTATCAAGGAAACTACCTGGCTATCAAGGAATTTCTTGCCACTAAAGTACTCTTGCCACTAAAATATTCTTAGTACTTGATGAGGGTACCCTGGGCCTGAGGTAAAAGCTTCTCACTGTACATCCTGCTCCTCTAGGACATGATCTGAAGTCCACTGAAACCAATGGGAGTTTTTCCATTAACTTCATGGGCTTTGGATCAAATCCCCAGGGATGAAAAAGCATGATGAAACTCACTGCAGACATCCTACACTGGCAAGCTGGCAGTGTCTCAGAAATCAGACAAGAAGGGACAACTGGAGGTTGGAGATAAATCTGAACTAGACATGGTGGATAAGATGTTGAACTGACTGTGAAGACTGGGAGGTTGATAAGAAAAAATATTAATATGTTTAGCATAAAATATGTTTAGCATAAAAAAGTTATATTAGTGGAGAACATGAAATTCAATTTGAAATCAGATTTCATTTACCAGATTTTATGTTCTTATTTATTACACTGCTAAAAATGTTGAAAAATAATTATTTTAAAAAGTTAATGCAATGTTGTTTTAAGAATAATGGTGCCTTTTAAATACAATTTTACTAATTCTTGGCACCAAAACAGAATGAGAATTATTTGCAGCAGTTTTTAATGAAGACAATTCACTGCTTTTTTCAGACTCCAGATGCGGTCTAAAAGATCTGTGCAGAGAAAAGGAGTGTGATGACATGGACACATGGATCATGTGTCTACTCAAGGTGGCATTCAATAAAATACAGGTGCTGGAAAGCAAATTGTATAACCATGGGAGCTGGGCAGTCATCAACAATGGATAAAACCTCTTTCTGCAGAAGATCCTAAAGTGCCATTTTCAAACAAAATGGTTATGGAAATGAATGTAATGTCAAGACATGCCAGGTATGTTTGGCCAGAAAGGAAGTATATACCAGTCAATAATAGCTAGTATGTTTGGAAGGAGCATGGAGCAGTTAAAAAAAAGATAGAGCTTTGGAAGTGAATGTTGTAATAAGAAAAGTTGTGATACATTATACGACAGAATCAAAGAGTGAAGAACTTTAGATTTTTGTTTTAAACAATGTGTACATTTTTAAAAGGTCAGTGCATGTTTTTCAAATGTCACTGCACATCTGTGCATCAGTGCATTATTTTTAAGTTCTGGTCTCTCTCTCTCTCTCTCTCTCTCTCTGTTTCAGTGACCTATCAGTGCTGGGTACCTCCACATGCATGATTTCCAGACCAGGCTGGCCTATCTGTCATTGAAATGGTTTTGAAGGAATTGTTGTGAAGTGAACAGATTTGTGTTTCACATTATGAGAGGTAATGAAAATACTAGGGGTACAGGAACTTCACCACTGGCTGTGCATCTGGTATGTAGCTGAAGGCTGTGTGGAGCTTTGGGCCATGTTCCAGTAGGAAAGAGGCTTATCTGAATGGGACAGCCAGTAGCTCACAGGAATGGAAGCTAATCTTCTCTGTTGAAGGCTAGCTGCAGCAACCAGGAGGGCATTAGTGCAAGGTGACGGTGCTAAGAAGACAAATGCAGTACAAACTCAAACCCAGCATAATCACAAACAAATTGAACCAATGAGACAAAATATAAATAAGAAAATGTTCTATTACTTATATAGCAATGCTAGGAGTTTGGGTAACAAGTAAGAGGACTTGGAAATTCTCACAGTAAGAGTGATTAGCCACTGGAAAAAAGCTTTTAAGGAAAATGCTGGAGTCTCCATCTCTCAATGTCTTCATATCAAGACTGGATGCCTGGAAGATATGCTTTTGCCAAACCTAAGTTATGTTTTAAGTCAAACATAGACGTTATTGGGCTCAATACAGAGGCAGCTGCATGAAATTTAATAGACTATGATATACAGGAGATCTGTCTAGATGAATCCAATGGTCCCTTCTGGCCTTGAATTCTATGAAACTCTTCTCAGTAGTTTCCAATATTCCAAGATGATGAAGTTCATCTTCCTAGTGAAATAACCTACCCAGCTCTAGATTTACTACTGTACAGCTGCTCTAGCGGTCTGCTCTCCAAAATACACATTTTATACTTCTCTCCCATTTCCAGTCTTAATTCCTTTAACAATAAGGACAATTTAAGCAAGTGGATAATTCCTTCTTGAAATGATTTTTCTCAAAAGAAATGGTGGATTCTCACACAAGAGGTACTTCAGAGCTCATTATGAGTCCTTAACCTGTAGAGGACCAAACAATTGCAAATCAGAAGGACTATAATTCAGTCTGATGGTGTCCATCCATGAGACTGAAGCTTGCATAGATTTTGTAATTACCAGAGTTCTAAGAAAGAATTATATACCTCTGATTAAAAAATGTGTCTGTTTTTAGTATTTATAGAGAACTGTATTATGAATTCAACTCCATTCCTCCCCCACAGGCTTATAACAAAAACTGTAAAAAATGAAGAAAAGTTATACAGATAACTACTAATTACAACTACTGATGTTTTTAAAGTATTCTAAATCCAAAAGGAATGTTAAGGAGAACCTGCTCTCTGACCAGTTTTTTAATTGGGACCAGATCCAGGAAATCTTTGATTATCATTGTGCTGGGTTGATGGGCAACAGAGCTACTTGCATGAGTAACAGCTTGCAGGATTGGGCCCTTGGACTTCAATTGGGCTACTCATATATTAAAGTTCAGCATGTGTGGAAGTCTTTCCATGATCAGGGCCTTGGAAACACAACACAGTATTTATTGAAACGTGGTTCAACTTTTACATCCCAAAAGTTACTTTTTTCTTTTCATATGTTCTTAAGAACGGCCATACTGGGTCAAACCAATGACTTATCTAACCCAGTGTCCTGTCTTCTGACAGTGGACAATGCCAGGTGTTTACTGTTTATTATAGCAATGATGACCTTCAGAGTTTAGCATTGCATGTAAACGAATAACCAGCTGGATTAAGGATAGCGCTGTGTAGAAATTACAAGCGCCTTTTCCAATTGACTTTGAGAAATTTGGTGAAAATATGTTTGTCTTTTTATTCTTGCCCTAGAAATTTTTTACGGGTTTTTTTAAAGTAAATTTCACATGGAACTATATAAAATTTCAGAAGTTTTGATGCAAAATTGTTTTGTTGAACAAAGAACTCAACATGTAAATTCTAAGGTTTGGATTCAAAATGGGAAGCATGACAACGGACCCATTCTTAATAATAAAAATAAAACATCCCTGTTACTGAGGAAAAACTGTCAGATTTTACAAAATAAATTCAAATGTCCCAAAACTGCAAATCTGAGAATATAGAAAACCCTGAGTTGAGGGTTCTTCACTTTGTGTTACTGTTTCATACAGGGCTGATAAAAGGCCATTAGCTTTTCCCTTGGACCCGCATACCCTCTAACTAGTCATTAATTGCTTTTCCTGTCATTGTTAATTGCTTAAATAATAAGTGATCAGAATATGCAGGCTTCTTGCACATAAAGGATAGAACCTCCCGTATATTTGTGTTTGTGACACTTCTAATGCTTTCTTCCATACAGGGTGGAGCGTCACTTACTCTATGGAAGTAACAGAGATTGGTCTTCATATGAGTAGACCTCCCACAGTCTACAAACATCTCAGATCATCAGAGTCCAGGGCCTTTCATATGGAGGCCTCATCCCTCTGAATTGGCTCCTAGTCCCCATTGGTCCTTTGTCAGCATCTCTTGTCTTCCAGCCACTGTCATGCAGGAGGAAGGAGCTGGGGGAAGAAAATGGGCACCTTGATGCTGCTAAATGTGCTATTTACCTGCTAAAATCCCATAGAGCTGAGGGGATACAATGCTATGGACAGTGGCTGCCCACTGACTTCAGTTCCTCCTACCCACATCTCAGACCCTCCAGCACAGCAGAGCCTAGTCCTTACGGAGCACCCATATAAAGGCATATGGGGTCAAGGGATGGCAGGCTATGATACCAAAGATATGACCCACTGTCCTTCCCAACCTGACTCCATCAGGTTCATGTGATATCCACCTGCAGAGGTGAAGGGGATAATGTAGCCTTGTTTATACACAAGGTCTTTCCCAGTCTTCCCCTCCGTCCCTTTCCTTCCTCACATCCTTATAAGATATTCTTAGCCAGTACCTAGACAGATGTGCAGATAAAACCCAGTCATCCTCAAAGAGAATTCTGTAAATCCTATTAAGAAAATAAACATGGGGCTCGAAATTAATTAAAAGTGTTTGCTTTTTACATGGGGCAGGAGAAGAAGGAAGAACAAATTAAGTACTTTTAATTCTGAAAAACTGAGTTGAGAAGTAAGATCTGAATGTTGTTAGGTATTAAAGAGACATTTTCTCTATTCTTACTAATACTATTAAAACTACCCTGCTAATGACTCTTTTTATTAAGTAAAGTCATTCTGACACCCTAAGTGTTCTCTACCCAACCAACCCCAGCAGGCTCTCTCTATCCCCCCTCTGTCAACCTCCCTGCCTCCTGTTTCTGCAACTCCCCCTTAGTTTAACTTCATGGACTCAAATACACATGCACAATACTGTAGCTGCACACCTTCACAAAGCCTTTCAGATAGTTGTCTTTGCTATTTTGCCATGGTCTGCTCAATAAGCGAATGACAAGACCTATGAAATGACAGGATATTGTATTTGCACTCATCCTTTGAAGAATTCAAAATGCCACCATTCTGAACTGGGAATGCATCTTAATTGGATGCTATTAGAAATTATGGAATTTCAATTGAAAAGGATGTAAAAAATGTCCTAAAGTGTCTCATGGCACTATTATCATAGAATGATCACCTAATGAGAAGTTATTTTTCCAAGCATTCTCCCCAGAGAGCTTTTAAGGTGCAAAGAGAAGACCATAAAAAAGACTATTTCCCACATGGAAATTAGCCTATGTTGCACAGTAGTGAATGAAGGATGGATCCATGGATCAGCACATGAAGGGATCCCAGAGTACAATGTTTTTACCGTGTATAACACTACTATGAAGCACATTAGGATGCTGAATATTTGTCAGATTTTGTCCAACCTCCAAAAACCTAATATGAATAATCAGAGGTAAGGTTTAGATCAGGCTCCATGTAGGGAGCAAGCAGCTATTTTTAGGTACTATCTGTGCACCATGAATAGTTACCATCTATATCAGAGAACAACCTGTATTTGTTTCTGGTTACAGAAAATCCAAATGAATACCCCGTACAGCCATTCAGGACATTTTTTCCCCCTGCCAAAAAATTGAGATTGAAGCACATTTTTTTCTCTTTGAAAATTTTCAAGGTACTGGGTATTCATTTGGATCAATCAAAAAAATTTAAAAATTTTGGATGCTGGGAATCAAAACATTTTCTCTGTCTCTCTCTCTCTCTCTCTTTTTTTTTTTTTTTTTTTACAAAAACAAACAAACAAAAACCAAAACAAAACACTTTTTTCCATAAATGGAGACTTTTTTGTGAAAATGTCCAATTTGTTGAAAAGGCAATTTCCATCTACCACCACTTATACAGCAAAGTTTCAGCCATCTTTTAATATTCAGAAATAGGCATTCAGTACAAGGGCAAACAAACAAACAAACAAACAAAAAAGAATTATGATTTCACTCCTCTTTTCTAAAAAACAAGTCAGTCCTACTCAATGGTACATCTATTTTAAGTTGGTCTAAATGAACACAAACTCATGGTGCCACCATTTGCCTGGCAAATTGAATCGTCCTGCTTTAAACCCAGATTAAGCCTCTAAATACCATTATCTTCTCTGTTTGGCAAAACAGTAACAGTAAATAACTGCTGACCGGTCAATAACTTACTCTATAAGGACATCAGGCTTGTTCTTATTCATCATGTAGTCATCTACAATCAATTGTATGGATCTGATAATATTGAAATACTATAGATATAGCTATAAAACTGCTATACAATGTCTTTGGTCTGTAATTTGATGATCCCTGGTGCCATCTGTTTGAGTCCTTTAGTTTGAGATTCTTCCTTATGACATCACCTGCCTGGATGTTAAAACTAATACAATAATGTATGCAGATGCATGGTGACTAGCCATGGTGAGATACCAACTTCCCATGGTCTGGCTTGTTTGGTGATGACCCACAAAGTTTCAAACAACAGTATTTGCTCATTCCCCAAATCTAAATACCAGAGGGGCATCATCCACAGGAGAAGCTTGAACAGTTGTCTTCAGCTTAAAGTTGTCTTCAGTCTTCATTTGCCATTTAGTGTGAAGCTTGCTCTTGTCTAGCTCCAGCTTCCTTGCCTTAAGTTTGCTGGACTGTATATCCCAACACCACAGCTACACAAGGCAAGGAAATAAGCAGTTAAGTTATTCAACATCCCTTCCACATATCACTTCCCCTCCCATACTCACCTCCCACATATCTCCACTTTTGTCCCATACAACGTATGTACTCTGATCAGATTCACCAGTTACGTTTGTGTGCATTGATGACTATTGAGGGCTGCAGTGCTTTCGTTGTATTTAGTACTGTGTATGGATTGGTATCGGCAGGTGTAAGTGAACTGAACATGGGCATTATAGTTCCACGGAGGCTACGCCCTTCTGCACGGTTGTTTCATCCAGCAGAAAAATGCAGGCTAGGCAGCTCATACTAATGAATGAAAAGCCTGCAGACATGTTTCAAACGTGTCTATACATACCCATATTTTGGGTCCACATTTAGTGGCTTCTCACATCTACAGTTTTCCTTTTCCGAATTGCTGATATCAGCACACTTGTAGACACATCAGCTCATGGAAAACGGCTGAATAAAAACCACATACAGCTCTCCAAATAATTTCTAAATGAATTAGGCCCTGAATAATTTCTGTGTGTTTGTAGATAGTGAACTCTCCATGGCTGAGGACATGCCTGAATTGCATTCCTAATAGTAATTTTATAGGGAATAACAACTGGCATGAGAGTCAGCAATCACTAGCACATATGAGGCGCACTGCGTTAATAGCTAATAATCCACCATTAACCTCTGTGTATAATTCATATTAAGTGTACAGGATATGTGCTAAAATGGAACCAACTTGAAGGCCACATTCTAAGAATGCAATCTATACAGAAGCATCAACTTTCAGTTGCTGGGCTAAATTATGCTCTCACATTACAGCACTGCAGCCCCAGTTGACTGATAATATTACCTTAAGGTAAATCATTTTGTATTATATTGTAGGCTTATATGCTATAATGTGTGATGGAGAATAATGAAATGGTAACTCAGTATTAGCTGTCTATTCTCTGATGCTAATTTGGATAACAAATACTGAATACAATCCATACACATTATGGTGCTGAATGAATTCAAACCGTAAAATGTCTATAATGCTGTGTGCTGCAGTTTGCATGTTACTTAAATTGTATTTAGTTAGATTTCAGATGCTAGCAACCACCAATTTATAATCCATTTGCTCCCTGATATGTTTGCTTTGAGAGATGGTTCAGAAAAATGGCCTTAAAGTAGAGGTGTGCTTAGATACCCACCACTCAACCACTGGGTATTTGCCACCTGCTTACTTTACACTGCTCCCGTAGGCCTTGTCTATATTCAAAGACTTGCTTTGATGTAACCAAATTGATTTAAAACTGATGCAGTTACACAGTCACACCAGTGTAAATCCCTAATGGCTTTAATTACCAAGTTGAACTAAAATTGTTTAAGCCCCACTTTGCATGAGTGCAGTGCATCTTCATTAGGGGTACCACTGTAACAACATTGGTTTAAAATCAGTTTAGTTACAACAGTGGCCTCCATTTGGAAGGTCTTATTGGGAACAGGCATCAGTGATATGCAAACATATAGAAGGAGCGGGAGACTCTTTCACAGTTTAAGAATTGAACTTCATAGGAAAATTAGTGGAATATTTTCACCTTTCCTTGTAACAGATATGAGAAATTCCCCCAATCTGGCTGATAGTGACAAACATTTCACCAAACATATATAGTTTGCCACATACATCTTATTGACTTTGTCTCATCTTCACGTAAAACAATGACCTGACTCTTTCAGCTAAGCTGGGTTGTAGACTTGATCCATTAGAGTGAAATGATTTGCAGTAAATGGCCAATTTTTTTCTTTTCTTTGTTCTTATTTTATCTTACCACCTTCTGTTCTTTGGAGACTGAAGGGAATCATTTGCTTCTTAGCGTCATGACCATGAGGCTGAATGATGCTTCTTAGTTGGACCCCAGCAAAGTTACATAAAATAGTTGCCATTGTCTAACCTATGAGCAGAATCAGTAGGGTAATTGGTGTCTTGAATCTTGATGACATGTATATTTCATTTACCGCCCATCCTGTGGCTAATTTTATGTATCCTATACAGTCCTGTTTTCTACACTTTGTATATTTTCTGATGCCATGCTGTGGAGTAAGATTTTTGCATTATGATGCCACTTCATTATTGATAGAGTTTAGCAATTATGAATTCATCATTTCAGACAAGCCATCACAGGTAACCTAGTGAAGAAATTCACTGCCTTAAAGTCAATTTTGTATTCCCATTGCAATTAATTGAAAACTAGGTCAACAGCTACTCCAGACGGGTGATATTAAATGTGGTGAAAAACTTTACAGAAATAATTAAGCACTTCTTCTATTAAAACGTGATAATATTCTTACAACTGTGTCAGCTGACATATAAACTTGAAAGCAGATTTTGCTACATATTGTATCCAGTTTCAGGACTGCAACACAATGAAAGCATCACTTTTCTTTGGCGCTTCAGTAATTGCCATGTGATAAACATGCAGGCGTTCTGCATGCTAATGAGTGGACTTAAATATAGAAACTAGTAATTATTTTTTTTTCTTTTTTTACTGCTCTAATTGGTAGTTAATTTATGCACCTGATTTTTCAGGTGCTGTATGTACTCATTAAAAATGACCTCCAAGAAAAGTAGGAATGCTGAAGAAGAGGCAAAATGACAGGTCTGCGGCAGCTAAGTTTAGCCTTTTTTCTATGTAGGGAAATGCTTTTGTAAGTACTGTAATTACATGAGATGGAAATAGGGCAGTTTTAGAAACTTTTCACAGTTGGCAATATTATAGCAGGGTAAGTTACCAACAGCATAGTTACAGACCTGTCACTGTCAGCATTTCTCTTCTAGCCTGCTGTTTACCACTTGGTTACAAAATTCACTCAAGGCTGAAATTTGGTGTGCATTGGATTAATTTAACCCTGCAAGGAACAGTTTTGCAATTTCAAAAAAATATTGCATTTTTTCCGTAAGAATGTTAAGAAAATAGTTTATTGCATTCTCATTTTATGAGAAGAGGAAGTAAATTAAAAAGTTGTTGTGTTGTATTAATTGAAAAATATGCAGATTAAATGAACTAGAGAGTTTAGAATGATCATAAAACTGTCAAGCTCTGTACAACTGGCTGCAGCACATGTACAATGGTTTTATTTTATATCTTTTCAAATTCACATTCCTGTGTGTCTAACATCCCAATGACTTCACACAGACACTGGTAAGTTGTTAGGCACTGACTGTATCACTGAGCTTCTAAATTCTGCAGGTAAATAATGCCCTGGGAGAGGGGACAGACAGAAAGAATTGCCCTAAATGTAGATCTGCCTCGTGGCAGATGATCAACACCTCTTAAATGTTACAGATTTTAAAAGTATAATAATTTTTTTGCACTGTAGACCACAACATCTTCAAAGGAGATAAAATCAAAAAGGAGTCAATATTGTCTTTTGGTACAAGCTTGGAAAACATGGATCATGATGCTTTCAAAACTTACATGTATGCAATCCTTACAAAATTCTCATGCTTCTGATGTCAGATGCAAGTGCTTTGTTCAACCGAAGCAGCAAAAGAGAAGCACTAACAGGACTCTCAACAATCCTTCCTTTAACCAGGAAGGAAGTGACCCATAAAGTGAGCATTCAGAGATGAAAGAAACAATCAAGTGAATTAATCCAACACATGGGGGCAACTTGTGCTTCTCCTGCTCACGGGCTTCTGAGGCCATGCTGGTCCCACTATACTGGCTAGGGAGTTCTCTACTGCCATTGCCCAGTTGGAGTTTTGTATAGTAGGAAGTTGCAAGGTATCAGATCACCTCAAACACACCTGCTCTCAGAGCTGATCCAATCCTACTCTGTTTCCAGCCAGTTCTGAAATGCCTCCCCTGCACCAGCGGCTTCTTTGGGAGAGGTTAGATTTGGGAAAGCCAGATCTGCACCTGGTAAAGAGACAACCACCCCATGCCCATGCTACTGCAATACTGGAGCCCAGGGTGGAATGCCAACAGTGGGAACTGAACTTAGGACCTCTGGATCAAAACACAAGCCTGCATTTTCTGAGGTAAAAGACCCAGTTCTTCCAGCCCAGGCTGTAGCAGCCTCAACCACTAGATGTGTCCAAGAATGCCACAATGAATAAGTGTAGGTTACATAATTCAGCTGAAGAATTCAGCGGAGTCTTACACCTACTTATTCAAGTGCAAGGAGTCGAAAGGCAAAGGTGAATCTCACCCACTAAGAAAGTTATGAGGGCTCTGGCTAAGATGCAAAGATCCATCTGACCACCAGGATGTGGAAGGAGAAGTTATTTCTGCAGTAGATTAGATATCAATTCACGTTCATGCAAATAATTCAAGGTAAATAGCTGGGGAAAGATTTTGATTTTATTAAATAATTAGGGACATTTTTTTTTATGTTTCAGTTGTTATGGTGATGCTACTTTTGGGAGGAGGAGTAAAGTTTTGAAAAGTATCTGATTCAGGAATCTCATTTCTATTAATTTCAATAGAACATAGGCTCCTAAGTCATTTAGACACTTTGGAAAAATATGCTCTATAGCTTATGTCCATGCTTCTTGTACAGAATTGTCCACAAATTTCATAAAGAGAATCAATTGCATCTTTTTTCTTCCACTGATAAATAAGGCCTTCTTAAAGAAAGAGAGATACTTGTTATTGTAATATCGGTCTTCCTTTTATAGAATTTAAAGGGCTAAATGCTTTACTCCACTGTGTTGTACTTGAATTTCCTGACTTTTCAGCATTTACATTTTTAACCTCTATTCTGATCCTGCCTATATAGGCATGTACCACATGGGTGCAGGGTCTACCCACACCATTCTCTTTAAAGATTCACGGCCTTAATATTTATTATGATCTCTCTCTCTCTCTTTTTTTTTTTTTTTTTTGCATTTAATAAATGCAGCTGTGGTGATTATTTCTCCCCGTGCTATTACTCACAGAAGCAGTTTGGATGAAATGGAAAGCCGAGGCTCACTCTATAAGCAAAATATACATGCAGCAGCAGCCATATATTTATACATTGTGAAGAATATGCAAGGATTTTGTGTAACTTAATTTTGTTTCTGAAATAATATATTAATGTAGTAATTAAAAGGAAAGCCCCCTTTCCTCCTGTCCCTTTAACTGGCAAGGTTCTGTAAGAGGAGACCTCAGATTTTTTCATGACTGTGTCACAGATTTCTTATGTAATCTAGGACAAGTAATCAATTTCAAAAATTAATTAAGATAAATGTTCCTGTGTATGTCTGTGTAGACAGCCCTAACTGATGTTAAAATTTTAGCATTTTGAGTGACTGTTTTTGGTTGCCCAATATGAGACACTTGTATCTCAATTTGGGCACCCAAAGCCAGGAGCAGCTTTTGAGGATGTTGGTTTACAGTGGCTGTGTCTGGGTTCCCCATTTGTAAAATGAGAATAATACCTCTCAGGGTGTCATGAGGATAAAGTCATTAATGTATGTGACGCAATCAGATTCTGTGGTGCTCAGCACATTGAAGGCTCTTGGAATAAAACAAAATTTTTAAAAAACAAACAAAGAAATAATTCCTTAACTATTCCACTGCATGAATCGAGATCAGGGTATGGAGCCAATGGAGCCAATGGAGTTGCTGCACATTCTTGGAATTAATACATTAAGAACTGTTAATTTCCAGACAATTCTAACAGGTTTTGTCTGACTTTAAGGTGCAAGGCCAAAGATCAGGTAAGTTACATTTAGACTGTGAATTCTTTAGATCAGGAACCATGTCTTCCCACAGTGGCTAACACAATGGGACTACAGTCCAGGCATCACTAAAAGATAGGATATTAAATAGCAGCAACTCTTCAAGTAGCCCTTTAATATCTCTAAAGTGCACAGCCTGAAGTGTTTTATACTTTTTACAAAATAGAATTTGTAATAAAAATAAGCAATGCTAAAATGAGCATTGATTGAACATTAAATATGGTCGGACATCACTGACAGTACTAATTTTCTGAAAGGTCCAAAAATCATTTAAAAAAGGAAAACATATGGTAATATCTATGACTTGTTCTAGAAATATATAGTTTCCTTTTCCATGTTAGCAGATGCTGTATGCTTCGTTTTAATATACACATTGCATCCTACTGTATGTTGCAATGAAATACTCTGGGCCAAATTAATCCCTAATGATATGTAGTGTGTTTATATCATACCATTATTACAACTTCTAATAGCATGAGTTCAAGGTGACTGCATTATTCATGTATAGCATAGCTAGGCATGGGTTATTCAGTTCACCTTGAACACCTGCAGTCTGGGATTGTACTTTTCAAATGTGTGCTTACTTTTTCATTGATTGATACTAATTTTTTTCTTGTACTCCTATATCCTTACAGTCAAGGTGCCTTAGTTACCATTTACAGGTTTCAGAGAGACATAAATACTAGAATAAACTTTAAACGAGAAATGCCCAAAAGAAAAATTCAATGTCATAGCAGATTCTCACTGTTAAAAGTTTAATGGAACATGTTTAATGTGTTTTCTGTGTCCTGTGGCTATTCATTTAACATATTCATTATGTTGGACATCAAGTCATGCTCAGGCAGTCACAAGACCCTGTTCTAATTTTTAGCAACAAAGCTTTTGCTGAATTCTGTTCACAGGCAAAATTCTGCTGTGTACAACACAAGCAAATCTGTAAGAAAAATTTTGAAGTAGATATTATTATTTTACCTTGTTTTAACAATCGCCTTGATGGGTGTTTTACCTGGAACTGCCTTGGAGGGAGGGACATAAAGCTGCTAAAGTGTCTTTGTTCCATTCTCTCTTCCAGCTTCCAGAATAAGGGATGTGGCGCAACACACTACTGCACTCCAGCTCTTCTGGCTTCCATGGCTGTGGTCACCTGGGTATGAATTGGAGGCACACGAAGAGTCCATGTAACAGGGTGCATCACCTCCCAAGCACGCCTATGTGGCCTGGGTTGACTCTGCAGAGGCTGTTTCAGTTTCCCCTTCTTTCCGGGCTCCGTAGTAAACTCTACACAGGCTTCGTTGTGGCTAATACCACCCCGGCCTGGGACCAGTTAAACAACATCAAGAGTTCAAAACAATCCTCAACAGCCCAAAATGAAGTTCATCACCACACACAAACTCATATTCAGCTCTGGCATCTTTAGGCAGTCCTGGGGCTTCTTCTGGCCAGTCTGTCTTCACCCAGCAGCCACTCCCAGCCTTCCCCAGCCAGAGCGCAGCCTTCTGCTGCTCCCTCCCACTGTGGAGCAGGCCTCCCAACCTGAGTGCACAGACGTGTGCTATCGGGGCCTGCACTAGCGTGCTACAAATAGCTGAGCTGACATCGTTTTGATGCTGTGGCTTGGGCTGGAGTTTGGGCTTTCACGCCCAGCTTGCGAACCCCAGCTGCAACCTCTACACAGCTATTTTTAGCATGCGAGCGTGAGCCCCAGTACCACAGGTCCGGGAGGCCTGCTCCCAGATACAGTGTAGACATGCCCTCTCTTGTGCAGAGAAGTCAGCAGGCAAAACTTCTCTTCTGCTCTCCTGGCCCTTTCCATTACCCACAGCTTCCTCTATGGGCTGCAAGAGGTCAGTGGGTAGCCTACCGCACCTGCTCCTGACTCCCCCTTTTTAAGATCCAGGTACCTTCCACTTAGACCAACTGAGTAGCAGGAAATCTACTACTGGGTGCACTGGACCCCATTTCCTCTTAAAGAGCCACCGCCCTGTGACAGCCCTCTAATTTACACTATAGACTAAACCAATCCTTAGCTCCCTGAGAATCTGGGGCCCACAAAAGTGGGGTAGAGTGACCGACCTCCCAGAGTGACACAAACTGGACCTCTCTCTTGACATGCTTTCCAGCAGATAAGAATAAATGCCTAGTTCAGATGAAGGCACATAGAAACTGTCCCTCATTCACTTCATATTCCACATCTGTAATATTCAAGCACAGCATGTGTAAAGCTGCTTTGAAATCACATTTTAATAACCATCGAGTAACCCCTCCTTACTCCCCAAATCTACTTTTAATCTGTTGGTTCAAGAGGTGGGGGGAGGCAGCGTCCTGACACTGTAGGCTACAAATGTCCCTTGAGAGGATTGGGGAAGAGTCGTGAGTGATCTTTGAGTTGGAGGGCATTCTGTGACCTTTAGAAACATGGAGATTAGTGGTATCGGGAGAGAACAGCATCACGCAAAAGTGAGATTTTGAAAAATGCCAGTGACTAGGCGCCAAACTGAGGATTTAAAGGGCCAAGAGAGCTGCAGCACCTAATACAGACTGCATATTAGCAAAGAACAAACATTGTCCAGGCTGTGTTTTGAAAAATCCCCTTGCTTTCTGAGCATCCAAAACAAGCTGGCCAAATCCCTTTTATTCAGGAAAAAAGGCCATGCTGATCTTGCTTTTCAAGAAGTTATCCTGTGTAAATTATTGAAAAGATAAGTCACTGTTTCCACAATTTCCTGCAAACACACAAATATCTCATGCTTTTATATGGGAAAAGCATTTTTTAGAAGCCTAAAACCACAAACTTATAATTAACTTCTGTAATTCATGAGTATCTGACATACACAGATCAAATATAAATCTTTTTTTAATTCAAGATAAATTTTTGATTTCACAGGAAACCTCAATTAGTTTTTTATTTTATAGCACTACATTTTAACCATTATTTATGTAACTTTGCTTATTTTCACCATATTACTGAACATTTGCAACCAGGGGAATATCGTATGCAAAGATACTGAATTGTCACATACCTTCCCACTTTCTCCTCTAACTATCCCTGAATGCGCTGCATTAACCATGAAAAAATTAGAAATGGTCTCTTGTGAAATATGTAGCTCAAGGACTCAGTAATGGCCTTTTACATCTAGACCCTGATTTAAGAGCCAGGACTGCTAAAAGCATAAGATAATATGCTGCTGTAACACATTAAAAAGGTCAAATTTAAATGAGCTCATGTTGAGATGTCGTTTATCTTAGTGAGGACTCCATTATGAACTCTATACAAGTTACATGCTGAAGTATTTTTTTAAACCAGATAGAATTATAAATTTAGGTCACAGTAAAGCAAAGATTACATGTGTGCTTAACTTAATACATGTGAGTAGTCCCACTTCTCATGTTTGTCAACTGAAGTGCATGCAAAAGAATTTGCAGGATTGAGGCCTCATTTAGTCAGGATTTGAAGACTGGGTAACATTATCATATGCACTTCCCAAAGAGCTTGGTTTGAAAGAGGCCTTCCTGCTGACCACCACTAGCAAGCGGAGGACTTTTTTCCCCCTCCACCATCAGGGCAAAGCAGCAGCTGAAATGCCAGGGGTAGGAGATGGACTTATACCAAGTGCTTCTGCTGTGGGCAGGGAGCCTATCTTTTGAGGGTGGGGTTCACAGTCTGTTTGCCTTTCCTTTTCCTAAGTTTGTTTACATGACGTGACTACTTCAGCTAGGGAACTCAGGGGAGTGGGCAGGAAAGGGGACAAACAGAGATGGACATCACCTTCAAGGCCACGGGGCCATTAATAAATCAAGACAATACTAAACCAATAAAAATGGGGACATAAGGAGGAGAGACATGGAGGAGAGAAAAAAAAGACTGGATGGGAAATGTGAGAAAATGCTCCAAAACCCCTAAAATATTTTTATAAATACCAAAGCCTTCCTTTTGAAAAGGCACCTCAAGATGCGAAGAGGAAACACTTAAGACACCACTGTAAATTGTTGTCCTCCTACTCTTTCCCCACTGCCCTTACCTCATTGTGTAACATCAAATTTAGGTCCTGATCCTGCAATGGGATCTATTGTGCCCGTGTAAAATCCCAATGAGGTCTATGAGTCTCCCTAAAGATCTGTAAGAGTGTATTGATACAGGCCTGGTGCCAGAGACAGTAAGTCTTGGGGCAGGGTGCATATTTCCTATTTGTCTGTAAAGCATCATATATACATACGGTGCTATATAAATAATAATTATGAAAGTAGTGCAGACCTGGGTTTATTCCTGTCTGTACATCCTGCTTTAGAGGAGTGAATAGGACTTTTGCTATTGATTTCAATTGGATCAGATTCAACAGATAGCTATATTTGAAATCAACAGCATTTAAAACATTTTCCTCTGTTCAGAAATTCAAAATTTGAATTTCAGGATAACACGCCCCCATACTTGGAAATATCCTGAATGGGGAACATAGGACCTTTAGATAATTAAGTATTCAATAATATTTAGCAGCTTGATGATGCTTTTCATCTTCAAAGTGCTTTGGAAACTTTAACTAATCTTCACATTCTATGATGTGGGTGATTTTGTATTTATTATCCCTATGAGCGGTTGTTATAAAGTCACCAACATAACTAGGAAGTGGTGTAAAATAGCACTTTTTAGTTACATTTCAGTAAGCAGCATAAGGAAAAAATGCATCAAAGAATCTCAGGGCCTGTATTTCCTGTGTACTCAACTTCCTTCAGTGAGGGTTCCAAAGTGCAAAAGGGACACATCTTGCTCTGTACTCCTTGGCCCATGGACTGGGAAGGGAAACCTACTGTACAGAGAAGCTGGCCCCTCCCAAACAACATTTCTATATGTCATGGGAACTCCCACAGGGAGACTTCCATATAATCTGGCATGGAAAGGGGCGCATACTGCAGAGGAAGCATGCCCCACTTCCATGACTTGCCAAGCCAGGTCTGTGGGTCCATCTGTTTGAAGAAGTGAACGTAGGGCCCTACCTTATTTATCACTAATGATGTTAGTTTTCCTTTAAGTACATATTATATTGGAAATTCTATGTTCTTACTGTGTGCTTCCAATTCCCAGACAATGGGAGTTATGCAGAGAGATTGATCAGAGAATGTACCTTTTATATAGTATTTCAGTGTTTAGTAGCATTTCTCAATGGCGCAGGTAAAACAGTGTTTTCTTAACATTCATTCAGCATTCCAGAAAAAAAGCCATAAACATTCCAGTATATTATAAACCATGAGAAAGAATGTATGGTCAAAACATCAGATTTTAACATACATAAATGCATTAGGGAAGCTTCAGCCTCACTTTAAATACATTAACTTTGCATCCTCCTACTCAATACTGAACCCACAATATCAAAATGATAGCTAATGCAGCTCTGGTGTGTCGTTTTAGTCAAGAGTAGGTTAGCTGGTCCCTGGCTATGGGGAAATAAAAGTAATAAAAAGGCATGATGGTATTGGGGAGTGCAAATGCAATTTCAACATCAAACCACAGTGTTTTGCTCTGATGCACCCCAGAACGGCAATCCAAAAATCACAAGAAAATTGAAGCAAGGCACGCAAGGAGGTGGTCAATCAAAACACATAATAAGCATGAACCAGTAAAGTCAGCAATAGTCAGAACAAAACATAACAACTGTCTAAATGGCAGGTATATAGCAGCAGGCCCTAAGTAATAGCACACATCCAGTGCTATGTACGCACACGGGAACTGGCACATGGAGTTCAGGGAACAGGAACCAGGAAACAAACAGGAACAATGAGCAGGAAGCAATAAGCAGGAAGGCGACGCACACGCATGCACGCAGAGTTCCAATGGAACTCTGTCTGTTAGGCAAGTTTTCATCAGAAACCTGCTTGGTTCCCTGCCAGCTCACCTGGCCAGCTGCTGTGAAACTCGGCTGTCCTGGGGGCAGGGACCCCAGGTTTCTGGAGTTCATAGTCCAGGGCAGCCCCCATCATGCCAGGGCTTCTTGGCTCTGCACTGTGAAATCATGAGCCTGAGAGCCCTGGAAGGATCTTGGCTCTGCAGCAGGGAACCTGGAAGCCTTGAGAACCCCATCTTGACCTAGGCTTTCAGGATTTCCAGTCTCCTAGCTGTGGAAGTGGCAGCATGGAAGCCCAGGAGAGCCAGCTCTGGCCAAGGCTCTCAGAGTGTAGTTGTCCAGCTCTGCAACAGACAGCCTGGAAATCCTAGGGGCTCTCAAGAATTGCAGGCTCATCTCTATGGGGTTGGTAGGCTAGAGGTCCTGGGATGGGCTTCCAGGGTCCATGAAATGCCAAAATTTTTCATGAATGTGAAATCCCAAGTTTTGGCCAGTTCTAGATCCAGTATTGCAGTCCTTGCATTCCAAAACTACAGATCCAAACACCTCAGTCACTGAGGAATCAGAGCCCCCAATCAATCACTGAGGAAGCTCAGATGTCAACCCAAATTTTGCTTCCACAGTGCCTCTCCAGCAGATGTACATATGCAAGAATAGAGGCATTCAGCATACCTCTTTATACTGTAATTATTAAAACTGAGGGTCAGACCTAGTGGAATTATTGATAACAGTCATGTGAACCCAGCAACAGTTCAATTCAGAACAACAGTACAATTGATTCCCCATGGAACAGAGATATGAAAACTACGTTTAGGAGGACCTTCCATGAACTGAGTTATAAAATATTCATTGGACCCCTCTTTGCCCAGCTTGCATTTATGATGTTGCTTCTGGGGATGCCCCTACAGAAGGTACAACATTCAGAAAACAAGCATCTGTTAATTATATGCATGGTACTGTAGTAGTTACATGAGAAACATGATTTACTCCCAAGGAAGGGTATTAATTCTGAGTACGGGGCCTTCAGGACTTTCTAGAAGACAAAAGTACAAGAGAGAGGGGGAAGTGGAGCTGTATGTATCAGGAAAAAAAATCAGAATTGAAAAATTGCAATCGTGAACCTCAGAGAAATATAATGAATCAATCTGGGATTAAGCTACTAGAAAGGACTAAAAATAAGGATAGCACTAGGGACGTTCTATAGACCTCCAGGGCAAAGAAAAGACTTGAGAATAAAATTCTGCTCAAAGATGAGATGAGAGAAGGAAGGTAAAAAACAAGAAGATTGTAAGAGTGGGTAATTCCAACCCTCTAATTACCAAAAACCTCTGAGACAGAGGAGGATATATACAGAGATGAAATGGTGAATAATGTAATCTAAATTAATTAGAGACTCAAAACTCTATTGCTAATAGGTTCTATATTGACTTGGTATTAACCAATGACAAGGAAGGCATTAGTGCTTTCAGAATAGTTGAGACAAGTAAGATAAGCAAATTATCTGGTGTTAATGAGGCCTGTGTACCTCAGTGCATTACTAAAAAGGATAAAAAAGTTGAAAGTAAAACCATATATATATGACTTTACACAGACCAACTTTACAAATAGGCAATAGACAGTTGTAAGAAAAAGAGAGTTTGAACTTCCGTATATATCACGGATCATTAAATTTAACCCATTATCCCCATATTAAGCCCATTAATTTGTGCGTGACTAAAGCATAACTTCTGCTAAAGTTTATCTTCCAGGAAGGCATCCAGAATTGATGTGATGACATCAAGAGGTGGCAAATCTACCAGTTTCCTTGGAATTTTGTTCCAGTGGGTAGTTACTGTCATTGTTAAAAAAAATTGTGTTATTTCTCATTTGAATTTGTCTGCCTTCAGCTTCTAGCCATTAGTTCTTGTTATGGCTTTCTCTACTAGATTAAAAAGCCCTTTAGTGTCCAATGTTTTCTCACTGAAAGTACTTGTACATTGTAATCAAGTCATCTCTCTTCCTTCTGATAAGCTAAACAGATTGAGCTCTTTAAGTCTCGCTTTAAGGCATTTTCTCCAGTCCTCAAATTATTTTGTGGTTTTTTTCTTCACTGTTTCTAGTTTTTAAACCACCTTTTCAAAATGTTGATACCAGAACTGTACATAGTATTCCAGTTTCAGTCTGACCAATACCACATACAGAGGTAAAATCTCCTTGCTATTCCCACTTGTTATTCCTACTTACTACTCCCTTGTTTATACATCCAAGGATCAGTTTGACTCTTATTGTCAAAGCATTGCACGGGGAACTCATTTGCTTGTCCACTATAACCCCTGAATCCTTTTCAGGACTCCAATGGAATTTTTCCTGTTTACCCTAGCAAACTATTTGGCACAGAAAAACGTTATGGACACAGGAAAGGTTTATCTCACTTAGGAGAGGACTTAGGGACATCCAAAGGCATGTTTGAATCCCTTGGTGTGCCTGGAATGATGTTCCTTTTCCAGGTAATTTTCACTAAAGGGACAAAAATAGGAATTATCAGGCATTCCCAGGCCTCACCATCTCTCTTCTTGCCTTGCCCCATCTTCACCCCCCCCCACCTCCACCCTTGATCAAACAGACCCTAGACCAAACAGAGAGGTCTTTGCAGGTTCTGAGATGGAGGACAGTTCCCAAGTCTTCAATTGCTCTGCTTAGGAGAAAGTCATGTGTGGAGGGTCCCCATATGCGCAGATCCTGGAAGCATGACCTAATCTATTGAATTTACTCTCAATTTAAAAAAAAAATCTGCTAACCACCTTCCTGTGATCCTGTCACTATCTCCTCTTACCTTGTATGAGCACTGGAAGGATCAGTGGCAATGGTTGAGCTTATAATAAAGTCCATGACTTTTCTTTACATGCTTGCCCATTTCCTGATTTCAATGCAACCAGTAATGCACATTGTGACCAAGACACACATGGTGCTCCAGCACTTAATATAAACTATTCTAGTCCATCAGTGCAGACCGCAGCTAAAACTGATGTTGCATAAGCAGAACTTGTAGAGCAGACTGATTCTGAATACACCATTTATTTCTATTGATGACCTTTCATAACTCACTTCCTGCGCTGCTTTGCTCCATCACTCATAAGTGATGAGGTCCATCTATAACCCAGAGAAATAAATGATAGCTCCAAAGTTCTGTGTTAAATATATTTAACTAGGATCATTTGGCTTTTTCCATAGAAGAAGATATACATTTGTTCACAACATAACAATGTATTTCATACTTGTCCTGCGTTTTACAGCAATACAATCAGGCAGGCCCATTCGTACCCATTGCTGATAACGCACATGATGGTGAAAAGTATTATTTTTAGGTTTGTCTGTTTCAGTGATGTTAATTCCAATACAATGTGCACCAAGTAACATCTCATTGAGCTGGAAAGAATAGGTACCGCAGGCATCCTCCCCGAACAATCACCCCTGATTCACTGAGTCCTCTAACATTCTGTTTTGTCACTTAGAACATTTTCCTCATTCTCAACCATTTCCATCCTCTGAGGCACTTATCTAAATGGTGCCTGGAAATGGATAGAGGGACAGAGAGCATCGGTTTTCATCATTTTGTTTTTGCCGGCTCAGATGACCAGGGGCTATTTGTTTATTTTGATATTTTATCATGTGCCCAGCATGAATAAGTTACCACTCCACAAACAAAACTACAATGCATGTACCTGCCCCACAATTAGCCCTTGCCCCATTCAGTCAAAAACCTACTTAAATACAGGATCCCTGGTTTTTCAGCTATACACTTGACCAGAAGGTCAATAGATTGTGGCGGTTTTAGAGCTCTGAGGTCTGATATCTGTTTGCTATAACGATTTACCTCCATTCCCAGACAATTCAATCTATGGAATGTTAGCAAGACACACCTTCTTCCCCCTGCTGATCTCAGCTGCTGTGATGAGGAAGAGAGGTGATCTCTGAAATGGCCTGAGGCCAAACCAGACATAGAAAATGTTATCAGGTAAAGTTATCACTAGTGTTCTTGCATAAGAATGAAAGGAAAAGCAATTGTACATATACAAAGGTAGAAAGATACACGTGGTATCACTGCAAATGTGGGTATCTGAACAATTTCACGCATCTCTGATTAGACAGAAAGGAATGAAAACTGAAACTGCAGATGACTATGATAAAATGGCTGAAATATACAATATAGTTGCTTACTCTCAAATTTGTCTAAGAATTTAAAATATAAAACTAGCTCTCTTTTTTCCAATGTTTGTTTTTTAAATGGCCACCAAAACACACTATAACCCAGTTTTGTTATTACACTTGATTTTGCATCAACAATTCATATAAACTCATGTGTTTTATTGACTTTGTGTAATTATCTTTTTAAAAATCTTTACAAATATTAAATTTTATTTAACCATTGCTTTTCAAGAATGAAAGTTCATAGTGGCACAGAGAAGCATAATAAAGTGCTAATGCTTTAATTTTTCTAATTTGGTCTAGTCGATCATTCCCAGATAACATATTATTTTCAGAAAATGATTATTCCACATTAACACTCAAAACAGAGGGCTAGGTTTCTCAGGACATTGACCTTCAACTCTGGCCACTGTTTGAGCTTTCCTTCCCAATAACAATTACATTACAGTTCAACACTGTCTGAAGCTGCTCAGCAAAATATTTATAGAAATCAGAGGATAGGCTTCTGGAATTATTAAAATGCTCAAATAGAAAAGTATAATTTTCATAGTGCATTGAGAATTCTTCCTTCTCAAAGGAACATCTGGAATGGACCACTTCATTTTTCAATACAAGAAGACATTTGCTGATGCAGGTATGGACAGAGCAAAGGTTTTCGCTCCTAGGAGTGAGCTTCCAATTTTCATCATTTACAGATGGAGCCAGATCTCTTTGCACTAGGGGACAGAGCTGTCCTCTGAAGTAGGCAGATCTCCGAATAGCATTCTGCTGGTGTACCTGGGACTATAGCATATGTTTCCTTCCTCTATATGTGGGAAACATTCCTGGGTGGAACAGGGAAGGGAGAAGACAGAGCAAGAGTGCACTTTACTTGGGTGATCCATGGCCATGCAAAGTGGACCTTCAGCTGCTCTAAATTGTGCTGAGGGCTGGCTTGGACCCTGATTAGGCTGAGGGTCAGGGGAGCAGGAAGCTAACATCCCCTTCCACCCACTCAGAGTCCTGCACTGGCAATAGGCCCATGGTGTGTGTATCTTTTTAGACATCTCATCATAAACAGAAAAATGAGATTCTACAACAATCAAAAAAAATTACCAGTTACTTTTTAAAGATTAGAAAAACATCTCTGCTATGCATAAGATTTGGGGTCAGATGTCATCTAACTTTTTCCAAGTAATTAGCAATGAGAAATAGAATAAATAGGTAGAAGATATTTCAGAACTAGCATGTCTCTGAGGAAAAGCATTAATTTAATAAGGGATAACTAGCATAGTACAGAATGTGATGAATTCTGCCAGTCTAATTTCCTTGATATTTTAGGGGAAGTTACAAAAGTTCAGTAATGGCAGATGATATTATTTATTTATATTTTCAGAAAGCCTTTGATGAAATTCCTAATGGCAAACTTCTATTAACTACAAGAATCCTAGGTCAGACAAGGGGGTGGATTAAGAACTGGCGAAGAAATATCAAAGAGTGGTAATGGGAGCTGGAAAGTACTAGTGTTCCAAAAAAGTTAGTGTTCAGACATTTGCTTCTTATTTGTACAGAAGTTCATGAAGCCTGTGGGCCCAGTCCTGCGAACTCTTACTGAGTGGAGCGTCTTTAGTTATGTGAGCAGTTCCATTAAAATCAATAGGACTACCCATCTGAGAAGGTTTCCATAATCAATCTTATAAACTTGAAATTTCAGATGTCACAGCTGTGTGGAAGAAGTTAATAAAAAGCAAGTAGCAAACTAAAGTCAAGTAGAGCTGTAGTCAAATTAACACCTAGCACTATGCATTTGATCAGTCTTTGCTAGGGGGTCATTTAGGTACTGCTGTACATAAAGGAGGGATACTGGCAGAGGATTTTACTATACACAGAACTATTTTCCAACACTAGTGGTCCATTTCCCCTGAAATGTGGCCTCTGTGAGATGGTTGTTCTAGGAATGAAATGTGCCATACATGCTGCTTAAGCAAAACCCATACACAGCAGTGCAATGTCCTTAGTAAATGCATTACAGGGATGGGCAAAATGGTTTAGAAAAAAATGGAAACTAACCTGGACCACATCTGAAACACAGAATTGAAGCTCATTCTGAGAGGAGAAATTCAGATCTGGTCCAAATTCTCCAAATTTTTGATCGGGAAGGTCTCATATTGGTGTTCTGTTCAGGTCTGTGTACACAGAAACAGACAGAATCTTTTTGGAGGTTTGGATAAATATCCTCCTTCCCCGAAATGTCTATTCTGCTTCCAACATCCACTAGTGCTTGTGTACTTTAGAAATTCCCCAGAATCAGTGCTCACAATTAGAGCTAGGCAAAATATTTCTGTTGGACCTGGAACCCATTCAAAATAAGAGGTAGAAAAAGAGATCATTTTCATGATTCTAATGATGCATAAATCTTTCAGAGAGCAAGAAACGAAGGCAGTCAGACTGACTTTTCCTACTTCAAATACATTTTATGATCAGAGAGTCAGGGATGGTTCCAGACGAGCACATAGGACCCCAACACCAGTGAAGTTTGGATTTGAATCTGTAACAAGTCTTTAGAAAACAGAACACTGTATTAGGGCATATTAGATCATCCAATCCAAACACTGCCAAATGTGGAGGCATTAGGATTCAAATCCAAACTGGAAACCTAATTTCTCAACCCAGACCCATCTCTATTCAGAACCTGTACGAGAGTTAAGTCTCATTACTCTGAAGTCAACCCCCCAATGAACAATTATTGTTCGGGAAGAGAGGAGGCATAAGCAGTTATAATGGAATATTTCTTTCTGCTTCTTCCCTCCTGCTCCTGGAGCCCAACTTCTGCAAAAACATTAGTAAAAAAGAGAGCAGAAAGCTAACAGCATAAGCAGCATATGCTGTTTTTTAAAGGCAGAGTACGTTATACGGGGACATAACCATGGTCACGAACCATGAGTTATGCAGAACACTGTGGTTTTCACTGCAAGCACAGAAAGTGACCTTACAGAATCCTGTCGCAAGAGTAATTACAGCTGCTGCTCATATTGGCCTTAATATGAATGTCAGAAAAATCAAGGTAAATAGCACATTACACAGAGCAACTGGGCTGACAGCGCACCCTGGAGCAAATTGCATTCTTTCAGTTATCTGAAGTCGTTGAGGAATGAAAATGATAACATCTCTGGAAATTTGCAAGAGTCTAGTTATAGCCTGATTATTATTGGTGACAACAGTTTTCAGGATTCAACACGGGGAAAAAAAGGACCAATTCACTGAATGTGATTGTTGGCTTAAGGCTCGTTATTTCATCTGGCTTGCTGTAGGAAGCCTGAAAATTGAGTCAAACCTGTGAAACTGAAGTAAATTTAAGAAGAAAGGAAAACATGGTCCCAAATGTCTCTGATCTCTTGAATACCCATAGCCTAACTTTCCTCTGTTTCTAGTTAATTTTCATAGATTCCAAGACTGGAAGAGACTATTATGATCATCTAGTCTGATCTCCTGTATAATACAGGCCATAGAACTTCTCTGCAATAATTCTTAGATCGTATCTGTTGGAAAACATCTAATCTTGAGTTAAAAATTGTCAGTGATGAAGAATCCACCACAACCTTTGGTAAGTTGTTCTAAAGGCCAATTACTCTCATGTTTATTTTCTTTCTTTTGTGGATTTCCTGATGATCAAGATGGAAACTAGACAGACTAGTGTCACTCAGCTGCAGTTCAAAGATGGAGCCTGAACATTCAACTGTATTTTCTGAAAAGCCTTTTTTTCCACAACTAGGTCAAAGTTCTGTCACAGAACCAATCACTCGGACAATCTAGCATGTCTCTGAATAGTACTATGAGGGAAGTGCAACGACAGCAAGTCTCCATATGAAACCACACGCCCCACAAATAGGTAGTAATGGGACAGCATTTGAATGTATTGTACAGGTATCTGCACAAGGTATCTGCATTCCAATAGCCTGCACAACTCTTACCAATGTCAGTTAATTCTTTCTCTTCCTATAGGCAACTAAGGCTACGTCTATATTGAAGGTGGCAAATTTGCCGCCATCAGATCAAGGTCTCCAGATCAACTGAGTGGTCTGTGTAGACCCGCTCAGGTCGATCCAGAAATTGACAGAGGAAAACCACCGCCGTAAGTGGTGCAGCGCAGTGTGCATGGTGGGAGGAACAGACGCAGCGAAGTTGACAGGAGATGCGCATGTTTTTTACATCACTTGCGTATCTTCCATTGACTGCTGTCGAATCCGGAAGGTAAGTGTAGACCAGGCCTAAGTAATTCACTAGCAACAAAATAAGTATCATTAGGATTTCTTTACCTTACCTTTGTTTAGACTCTTCACTCCTGCCACAGGGATTGATTCTTCTAGGTATTAAGTGCCTCTTTCAACTCCCAGTGAAGTCAATGGCAGGTGGAAGAACTCAGTACCTCACAGAAGACATGGACATTCGTACTTCAGACAAACCTCCCATTGAGCCACATCCTGAGAGCCTCTGAGCATATGCAGTTTCCACCGCAATCCAAGAGTTGCCAGTTCTCAGCGATCCTCAGGCTTTCCCTGCATTGATTTCATTTGCAGTTTTGTCTAAGTAAGGGATAAAAGTCTCCTGTGAGCTACTGAGCACATCCTGTGGGGTACTGAGAATCTGAACCTCCCTGTGCTCCTTACAGGACCAGACCCCAAGTATGAACTTCAGGATTGAGCCCATAGAAAATGCTATTAATTCTTTCCCCAAGATTCATTCATTCGTAAGAGAAAAAGACATAATAGCCATTTAGGCTACGGCTACATTTGAACTGCTACAGCAGCACAGCTGCAGTGCTGTAGTTCTGCTGCTGTAGTGCTTCAGTGCCAACACTACAGCAATGGGAGCGTCCCTAATGGTAGTAACCCACCTCCTCAAGAGGCAGCAGCTAGGTTGACAGAGGAATTCTTCTGTCAACCTAGTGCTTTCTACACCAGGAATTAGGCTGGCTTAATCACATCTCTCAAGAGTGTGGATTTTTCATGCCCCGAGAGACACAGCTATGCTGATGTAACTTTTTAGCATAGACCAGCCCTCAGGCTGTGATCCCACACTGATCTCTATATGAGCAGAGTCCTGTGTCTTAGGCCATGTCTAGACCACCACTTACGTCAGCAAAACATGTCATTCAGCGGTGAGTTTTGCCAGCATAAACAGCGGTGTGCACAGTGCTATGTCAGCAGGAGACCTCCCGCCCACGCAGCTACCACCACTCATTGAGGTAGTTTTATTAGAGTGGTTAAACAAGCAATCCTACAGGTATGCAATTGCATCAGTATAACTGTGCTGCTGTAAGGCTGCTAGTGTGGACATAGCCTTAGAAACGCATGTGAGGGGCTAATGGGAATAGTTTAAGGGCATGTCTACACCACAAAGCTTACGCTGACCTAACTATTAAAGTGCACACGCTGCAATGCTCCTCCCACTGCTTTAACTCTCCTGCTACACTGACCTAATAAAACCACCTGGATGAGAGGCATTGTGCTTTTTATGCACACTGGTATGTCCAGTGAAGTTTAGGTTACCAATACATAAATACCTGTGCATGGGTGTCGAATAAAAATGTACTTATGGATAGTGAATGAATCTTTATTATTCTCCAACATATGGTGACTGCTGCTAACATTCAGAGACCGTACGAATAGGTACATTTGCAGCATTATTGTAGTGTGCACACAGTAATCATTACACGGTTCACATCGTGGTGCCTCCCGCCCCCCCCAAAAAAAGCCTGGTTAAACACATTACAGCACACCATTACTAAGGGCAATTGTTAAAATGCTCCTTCAAGCTTCTCTGATCCAAATAGATCCCTATTGAGCCCCCCTTACTGTCTTGGTATCTGGCTGCTCAAAAGCAGCAGATAGCTGCTCCACCTCCACCCCTGCGGAAATCTCTCCTCCTTTGATTCACATATATTATGAAGGGCACAGCAGGCAGCTGTAACCATGGGGATGTTTTCCTCACTGAGGTCTAACCTTCTGAGGAGACAGTGCCAGCACCCTTTTAAGCAGCCAAAGGCACCTTCAACAGTCTTTCTGCATCTGCTGAACCTGTTGAAGTGCTCCTTGCTGTTATCAAGATGGCTGGTGTAAGGCTTCATGAGCCTTGGGACCAAAGGGTAGGCCGGGTCTCCCAGGATCACTGCTGGCATTTCCACATCCCCAGTGATAATCCTCTGGTCTTGAAAGAAAGTCCCTGCTTGCAGCTTTCTGTACAGGCCTGCGTTCCTGAAGATGTATGCATCATGCACCTGCCCTGACCAGCCCAGGCTGATGTCAGTGAAACAATTCCGGTGATCCACTAGTGCTTGCAATGCCATAGAAAAGTAGTCCTTTTTATTGATGTACTCCATCGCAAGGTCTGGGGCCAAAATGAGGACATGCATGCCATCTATCACTCCACCACACTCAAGGAACCCCATTGCTGCAAAACCATCCACTATTTCACATACTTTGCCCAGAATCACAGTCCTTTGCAGCAGAAGGCAATTAATGGCCCTGCACTTTTGCATCAGTGGAACCCCCACAGTGGATTTTCCCACTGCAAACTGATGCTTGACTGATCGGTAGCAGTCTGGCATTGCCAGCTTCCACACAGCGATCGCCACTTCCTTCTCCACTGTTAGCATAGCTCTCATTTTGGTATCCCTGCACTAGAGGGCTGGGGCAAGCTCTCCACACAGTTTCAAGAAGGTGGCTTTGTGCATCCGAAAGTTTTGCAGCCATTGGTCCTCATCCCATACCTGCATAATGATGTGATCTTACCACTCGCTACTTGTCTCTCAAGCCCAGAACTGATGGTTCACCATGTGCAGTTGCTCCATGAATGTCAACAGCAATCTTGAACTGCTTCTGTCCATGGCACACAACAGGGCAGACACTACGGTATCATCATCATCGTCGCAGCTCATGAAATACTGCAGAATCAGGAGCATGGTGTTCATAATGCTCATCACAATACTGGATATTGAGTAGTGTAGGATCCCTGCTTTCTGATGCAGATGGTGGGCAGGCAATTTGCAGAGTCTGTTGGACTGTACTAGGAAGACCATGGAATGATGAGACGGAGAAAGCAGCATCATGGGACACTAAGCCTTCCCCCATGAGGCATTGCAAACACTTCCCAGAACACCCAGCAGCAGATGGTGACCAGCTGCACGGTGGGATAGCTACCCACAGTGCACTGCTCTCTGTGACAATGCAAGAGCTTCTCTGCCGACACAAGGAAAGTAGTGTTGACATGCACCAAAGGCTTAATTGCAACAGTGGATGTACGTAGATGTAATTTAAGTTAACTTAATTTTGTAGGGTAGAAATGCCCTCAATAGAAATAATTTTGACTAACCTTATTAGCAAACCAAAACACATGCTGTCAACTGTATCAAAATATCACATCTAAAAACACATTAGATCCACATTATTATACAGCACCTTAAGACTTCTGGAACTTTCCAAAACAAATAAGAACTTACAATGTAATTTTAGAAGTGACACAATGAGTGAAAGTAACACACAGTGAGTAGGGAACGAAATGGGGACAAGGGTGATGAGGGTTAGCTTGTAGGTCACTGTGTGCATGCCTTAACAGCTACACTATATATTTTGAATATAATTATTTTCTTTCTCCTCCAGCTCTTACTGCTTCTCCTTTTCTTCGACCAATGTGGGTTAGTATGCAAATACATCTGAAACAGACATTCTGTGTACCACATGACCAAACAGGCAAGCCATTTGTCTTCTATCTCATTATTTTTTGATGTCCTGTTCACCTTCCTTCAAAATTAGGATGGATGGATTTATACAAAAACTCCAGCATCAGCTGCTTCTGTCAATCTTATTGCAACCCACTTCAATTTAATTTTCCAAAGGTGTCCAAATCCATGCTCCAGACAAAGTAGAGAACCACGAGAAAACTACTGCTGCACTTAATAAGCTGCAGGAAGCCATAGCAATCTAACAAAATAACAGCCAAAATATCCCACATGCAGTAACTGCTGAGTATGCGGCACCAGGAATATTTTCATTCTTTTCACACATCTGTCCCCTTTTAAACCATTGTAATCATTTTCCTTAAAGAATCACTCTCTTTTCTCAGGTGTAATAATTTTTCTTTTCTTTAAATTGCAATGTAAAACAGTTTTTCTCCCTTGCCTCTTCCAACCAATTTCTTCCCCTCCCTTGCTTGTAACATAATAGAATATCATCACACCAGGCTTTTTGATTATTTATATTGTGTGATCTTATTTTTATCACCTTCCTCCCTCTCCAGCCTCTCTTCTCTTGTTTGTCACACTGGATGTGGTGTCTTGTCTCTCCCATTAGGATTGTAAGCTCTTCATGGCAGGGTCCATGTCTTCCTGTCTGTCTATATACTGCGCCAAGCAAAAGGAGCCCAATCCTGACTGGGATTTTGAGGGACCACTCCAATGCAAATAACAACAATAAAGCTTTGAACTCTAAAAGCCCGTTTTCATGATTTCTTCAAAACAGATTTTTTAAAAGCTATTCCAACTGTAATCTGTGTTGACCAGAGGTAAATAGGCTGTGCCATTAATGTGTTAGCTATGTATGCTTTAAAGCTAAACTTAAATGTTTGGCTTGCTCCCCCGGCTGGTGTGGGGAGAATGATACTCAACTATTGGAGGAAGAGGCATCATCTTCTGGCCAGAGCTCAGGGAGCCCTGTTGAAGAACACCAGAGAGATTAGAATTAGCTTTTCTAAACCAGAGGGAAGGCCTTGGTGATGCAAGGCATACAATAGAAGTGGTGGGAAATTTTCAGACAAAGTTTTTGTCAGAAAATGCTGACTCTGACAGTGAAACATCTTTTTCTGGGCAACATTTCATTTAGAAAGAAAATTGAGAATATGCTTCAAAAAGGTCAAAATGTTCTGTTTCAACTTTTTTTCTGAATGGAATGTTTTTATTTTCTGTTTTGAAATGAATTTTTGTTTCAATTTTTTATTTTATAGTCTATAATACAACATTATGGTTTAAAAAAAAGAAAGAAATCAAAATCAGAACAAGTGGATTGACCCAAAACAAATTTTTTTTCCTGAACTTAGTTTTGCAAGAAATTCTGAAAAATGTTGCTTCATCTGCAGTACAGAAAAGTCTTTAAAACTGCAGATTTTCCCATGAAACAGAAAATCCAGTTCCCACCCAGCTCTAGCCCGAAGGTGACAAAATAGTTATGTCAAGATCAAGTGAGTGTCAGAAGTAGGGAGTTCTGTAGCGCTTTAAAGACTAACAAATTTAATTTTTGCAGGCATAAGCTTTCGTGGGCTTTAACCCACTTCATCGGATGCGGGGAATAGAAATCAGATAGGTGGTATATATACGCAGTCAAGGGGTAGGTACAACAAAGAAATAGGGAGGAATTAGATGAATCCCACATCTCTCCACCCCCAGCCCAAAAGATGGGTTACATCAATGTTTTAAGAACTTATTTACATCATTTCAGAATGTAAAACTAGTGGCATTTGGTGATTCAATGATTTTAAAGTTCCCTTTTGCTTCTTTTCTATACATGTATAGTTTAGACAATTGATTTTCTGTTAAAGTCCCTCATTCTCTCCTTTTGTTATGTGGTTCTTTGGACTGGTTCCCATAGTGACACAATTCTGTGATTTCTAGGCTGTCATATTATGATCACACAATAAAACACAATACAGCACTGCCAGTATGTAGCACTGCTTAATTTGTACAGTGCACAATTAGACATACCCAAAGGCACTTACAGTGTCTGACAGTGAAACCTAAGGTGGGCTCTCTGAAGTAAAGCAGTAGAGTTTAGTACGTGGCAAATCTAGCCAATTTTCCTTTTTACAAAACAAAAATTAAAAAATCCTTCCATCAACAAACTGCTTTAAACAACTCACACTGACCTTTACAATTTCATGGCTAGGAGTTCGTAATAACACATAATTTCTTGATCTTAGAATATTTAGCAATTCTAAGTCTTTTGTAATTATTTTGGACAGATATTACAGGTAGTTTGATTATTAAGGTTGCCCAACATTTTCCATTACAAGATCCTGTTTTCAGTTGCTTATAACTTTGTAAAAACTAATGATTTTCCATGCTGGGTATCTGCCTCAAGCTGACTTTTTTTTTTTTTTTTAAATTTCAGCCAAAATGGTTCAACTGTTTCCAAGAACAAGGCCAGGGGAAAATATACTGTTTTGCCCCTGTTAATATATTCTTGAAACCTTTTTTTTAAATAGCTCTAGTGCCCTCATGTTTTGGGCTGGACTTCAAATTTGATAGAGGTGGCCTCCAGTGTCTGGGATGGCCTTTTTCCATTGAAAAATCTTGGTTTGCACATGCTCAATAGATTTCTATGATTCTAACAGCTAAAATCTTTGACGGTTTCATCCACACTGAGCATTTTTCCAGCTTCTCACAGCTCCCAGTGCTGACCAGACTGCATATGTGCCATCCCCACAGAACAACGGGGGACTCAGAAGGACCTTCCCTGTAATTGCTGCTCCAGGCCAGCTGCCAGGGTGGGACTGGGTAAGGGAACTGGGTACAGAAATAGAATGCTGTCTGGAGAAGTAGATTCTAACCCTGCCTCTGCCACAGCGTTCCTGTGTAAATCACTGTAGCAGCCCACATGGCGATTTTAAGCTGTGCAGTATAAGGCTGAGGCTCCATCTTCAGCCACCATAAACCCTCTAATGGGCGTTTTGCCTTGGGAGTTCACAATGTGTGTTTGATGTGCCTGTGGACCTTGAAAACAAAAAATAATCCTACTGCTTTCCATAAGTTTTCTGTTCAGTTTACAGGCGTAACTTACAGACCAATGTGTTTTAATAATTGTGATTTCTAAGTAATGATTACCTTAAAAATAATTGCGATAGCGAAGTGTTTTAAAATCATGAGTTGACAAAAGCAGCTTGTCTCTCCAATTAACCTCAATACTTTGTCAAAAAAATTCTCCTCCAGCATAGGACTAGACATATAATATTTTACACTGAAAAGAAATTGCGTGTGTCTGGTTGGGGAGGAGAGAGATCATCAAAATGGGCTCAAAATGGAAATTGTTTTACATCTTTAAGTATGAAGTCATTAGTTTGACTCCAGAACATACTTTCTAAAGAATACTATTGGGAAAAGCTAATATATGGCTGCAATGCATAAATGAAATTTTTAAAGACATTAAGTACATAACTTCAGATTCAGAAGAGCAGCTATCAAAACAATCAAATTATAAAGCAAACCGACTAACAATTAGTATTAAGTATACCCTAGTATGTATATACACTTATTGCATACAATATAAAATGTCTACTTGACAAAATACATGTCAAGAAAGGGTCATCTTCAAAAATCATGTAATTACCTCTTTAAGAGAGTTGTGAATTCTGAAATTAGTAGAACTTTAGCTGCAGCCACATCTACAGAAGCACAAAATAAACAAGATGCCTATAAATTTTGTAATAGATATGCTGATGTAGGAAAGTGGCATAGGGCCTAACCTAAAGCCTACTGATATCAATGGAAGTCTTTCTACTGATGTCCTTGGATTTTGGATCAGGACCACATGGAGCTATGCAAAATGGGTCCCAACTCCATCCTCCACATACTCCTCCAAACATACACAAAGTTTGATTGGATTGTGGATGTGTTACAAAATGAGACCAAGTTTGCTAAAATTTTTTTTTTTAATATATATTTACATTCGTCTTAAGGGAATAGGCCAAAATACACAATTTTGCATTGAAATAATGTAAAATCTCACAATTTCACATGGCTTTGATATGAATCTCAATATTTTGAGGTCTGGTGAACACAAAATTCAAAGTGAAACTTCAGGCTTATGAACGCATCTCATATGAACCAAAACTAAGGAAAGGTTTTGCCCCTCTGCCAAGAGAAAAGATTAATTTTGCTCACTGTTAGTCATAGCTAATTTCCACTTTTGCATCTTACCCACAGAATTTGTAAATTAGATATATAAATGGTTACATTTATAGGGTACTAGCATTAGAAATCTACTTTAAAAGGAAAATAAAAATACAGTCTAGTGGTAGGAACAGGTTACAGTGATTTCACTGGACATCTAGTGGACACTCTTAACTATGCCACTGTTTGAAAGAGTCTGAAAATTGCAGATATATTACCTGTCTTCAAAACATGGAATTTTATTAGACCTGATAGAATCTTTCAAGCCAGTGGGACAGTTTAAAGGAGCTCACTGTAAATGAGATTTGTTTCTTTGCCCTCAACAAGGATGGTATAATCTTGGGGAAATTCCTGTACTCTGTTTTTGCTAGCTCTTTTTAAGGGACAATTAATCCTCTTTCCCCGAGATATATCATCATCAAAGAAAGATTTTCAGCAGTTGATTGTTTTACATGTACTTATATGAAAACTGACACTTTTAGATGACATTTTTTGAAGAGGGATTTTGGATTGAGGTTTTAGACAGTGGCTTAGGCATGGTACATGCCACTACAGTTACACTTCAGTTCAACATTCCACTATGCAAGGTTTTATCTATGAAAGATGGATGTTCAGTTAATGAATTCCCTGGTTTTGTGTTCTTACAGAATGAAGATTTATTTATTTAGACTTTTATTGTATTTCTCTCAAACTAGATGCATTACACAGATTTAAAATGGCACAATATTTTACAGATCTATAAATAAGCCTTTAAACAAAGTGAAAGAAAGCTTTCCCAACCTCAGCCATCAACGACCTCAACCAACCCCTTAAAATCCTCTTCCCAGGAAAAGTGTGCAAAAGAACTGAGTTTTGCACAGTATGCAAAGCATCAATCCAGAGCTGCTGACTTCTCACTGAATGCCCTGCCACCATCCACCTCTTGGTTACAGCAGGCAGTTACTCATCCTCTTCAGATGATCACAACCGCCATGGTATCATGCGAGACAGTCTTGGGTGTACAGGCTCTAAACTATTTGGGGACTTATAGGACAACCTGACATCTGGAATTTCACCAGGGAATTAACTAGCAGATGATGTTGTTTATAGAAGACAGGTAATATGTGCTCCTGGAGGGAAAGGCCACCTAAACCAGCTACTGCATTCTGCACTTGCTGAATGGTGTCAGTACGTAGCTGCACATACAGCATGTTACAGCAATCTAACTTAGAGATGGCAAAACTACAGATGAGTATAGTGAGAGTTGTCTTTGAAAGAAAAGGACACAACCTGCTTGCAGAGTACAGATGATAAGAAGCACACCTTACTGCATACCCAGCAGTAGCTGGGGATCCAATGACTTTTGGAAACAAACAACAGGCATCAGTCAGACATGCCAATGTATCTTCACCATTTTCTCTGGCTGCTTCTCTCATCCAAGAAGTATGATCTCAGTTTTGTCTGGATTGAGTCTCAAGCAGCTAGCTCTGTTTGGAGAAGTTGCTTCTCTGCTACAGCTCATGGGAGATGAGAAGAGTATATGAAGCTATGCGTCATCAGCATACTAAAGCCATCGTGACCCCAGATAGAGATGAAGCCAAACCAAAATCTTGGATCAGTTCAAAAATCTGAAACCATATTGGGATCCAAGTGTTGCAAAAATCCTCTATCTTGAGGTGAACTGAAACTTCAGAAACACTAAAACACTCTGGAGTATTTAATGTCCGGATTCAGACCCAATTTTTATAACTTAAGCCTATATTTTCTATAAAGATGTCATTATATAGTGCCATCAGCATTTGATGCTACAGTAATGGGGCCATCAGAATTCCCATTACTGAGAGAGAATTTCAAGGCACTTGTAACTCAGCTCTAAACATTTTCTCCAGGATGAAACTTGGCATATGGTTCAACAAAAGAAAGGATGTTTTCAGAAATGTGTTAAAAATATACATTGTAAAGTTTTATTTTTAAAATCCAACTCTAAGTTCCTAGCAGTCGTGTCACTTTAAACAGTTTTGTGTTGTAAAATTAAATGTTACAAACCAGTAATCCATAGTGTGGACTTGGCAGCTTTGGTATTTAGGTAAAATGTAAATAGCTGAAATACTAAAGTGTAAGAAGGGCTACCTTGGGTGTGTAGTAACTACTTTTCATAAAGATTTTTACTGCATATTTCATGTGATGGATCTATATTTCAGAAAAACTCATTATAGATCCATAATCCACAAATGTGTCTGAGAGTTAAAATGAATTAACAGCATATTGTATTTCATTACAGGGCCGTCGGGGTGACTGCAGGATATGTGCTCTAAATACATACTTGAAACAGTATACACACAGCCAGCTTTGCATTCAGAATATTCAGTTTGAACTACTGTCAGCATGCAGATGTAGTGAAGAACCATCATGGTGTATGGTGTGACTTGCGCATTGAAAATGAACAACAGAATTTACTGGAGTTTTCAGGTGGTTATTTGATACCCCACAATCACAACATTTGTTTCACGTTTTTTATGGTCTTTCCCATGAAACCCTCAATAAGAGAGACATGGATCCATACTGGGATCTGAGTCTGAACAGTTCTGAACTTTCAAGTAGATGAAGGGAGAGTTTAAAAATGTAGGCCTATGTCCAAACTTCATTAGAATCTCTCTCTATGAGAAGCCGAACCTGACTACTTGGAACATGCCCAAGTTTTGGTTGTGTCTGACAACTGGAACAAAACAGACATGCATTTTCCTTTGTCCAATTGAATATTAGCTCTTTTTTTTTTTTAAAGGCACTACATGTATTTTGAGATGCTGGGTGCAATGGATAGCAAGGATAAATGGGTCTTTCAACACACAATTAACTTTTTTGCTTCATTTTAGCCAGCTGTACTTCTTTCTGTACCAGGATTCCCCATCACCATGATGGGGATGCACCATGTCCAGATGCCACAACTATCACCAGACATCTGCTAGTTTTAATTATTTTGTATATTTCTGCTAGTGACTCCACCATTATTTATGTAATAATTATTTATTCATAATAAATCAGATTTGCATAATAAATTATGCCAATTGCTAGGTAAAAGTGGAATCTCATTGGAGGCAGCAAGGTTTATTGTGAGAATAAAATTTTAGAAAATAATGAATAACTGAAAGTAGAGATTATAGTACAAAAGTGTATATGCACCCATAACTCAAGAGGGTAGAGCATCTTTAGCATAAATAACATATAATCTTAAAAAATTGCCTATTGGTTACAAAAATTGCCTATAAATATACAAAAAAGAATAATTAATTTTAGCCCCAATCCTACAAGGCTCATGCACATACTTATGCTTAAGTGTGTTAGTATTCACATTAACTTCAGTGGCACTACTCATATGCTTAAAATTAAGCACATGTGCAAATTTTTGCAGGAGCAGGATCTAACCAAGCTAAACCATTTCTGGTTTATGAAAAGCATGAAATTTGCCGTCTTAAAAATTTGAGCAAAGTTGTCCCTCTAAAATAAATGTAGGCGTCTCCCATTGACCAACATCTGCTTTTTCGCATTCACACTTGACTTAATATAGTCCCACTTTAGCTTTCTTCAGTTGTTAAATTATGGATAAAGATATTTTCATCTGTGTTTAATGCAGTCTCCCAGAATGAAAATAATATATTTTCTGTGATAAAGGTGACAAATAGAAGTCTAATTTATATTGATAGGCTTTTCCTGGATTGTATAGTGGTAAAATGTGAGTGTCTTTAATATGTTTCTTTTAGTCCTACTTTTTGTTTCTGGCTGTTTGAAATCTGTATGACTGACAGATCAAATAAACAATCACCAGCAAAAAAAGGAGTAGCAATTGTGCCTGTTTTCGAGATTAATTTTCTCATTGTTGGCTATGCCAATAAAAGAAAGGCAGAAATTTCTTACAGTTTAAAAATGGAAGGAGGACAAAGAAGATAACAGATCGATAAAAATATTCAGAAACATTAACTGGAGGATAACATTAGAGCTTTGAATGCTGAAACACATGAAAAGAAAACATTTTTAGGTTTTGAACAAAGAGCTGTAGATGGTAAAGAGAAAAACGAAAGAAAAGGGAATATTACAAAATTGGAGATCTCTTAAAATAAATACATGTTCCATATAGCAAAAACAAGAGGAACCAGAAAAAAAGGTCACCAATAAATATGTTTTCTTTAAAATGGGAGAGAAGTGTGCAAGCAGAGAGGGCTAGGTTGAGCTTCTTTAAAGTATATTGGGGAGGGACCCAAAAAACCTATGTTAAGAGGGTCAAGCACTCAAAAGTTAGGAAATGTCTGAATTAAAGCTGCCAGTGCAACTTTAAGTTGGCCCGTTTTGCATATGCATTATGATACAATCTCCTTTCTTACATGATGACATACTATTTGGAAAATCAATAGGACTTGTGTTCATAAATTGCTCAGCTGCTTTTGATAAATGTACATTAAATGTTTACCAGGACTCCTCACTGCTCCTGGATACTTAGGCTGATAAGGCCATGAATAATGCATTTTTCTGTTTATGGCTGGGAAGAAAAGTGCCCTTTGCTCTTGGGAGTTGGACTCAGCCATGGTAATCCACACATTCCTATATTCCAGGCTTGATTATTGCAGCTAAGAATGAAATTGCTGACCTTAACAAAGCTATAACTAGTTCAGAACCCTGTAGTTCAGCCACACAGGACACCAATAGCATATCACCCAAATGCTCTGCTCTCTTCACTGGCTCCTCATGGAATACTAGGTCAAATTCAAAGTTTCAGTGCTCATCTTCCAAGTCCTACCTACATTTGGCCCAAGTTATCTGAGTGCTCACCTCACTCTGTGTGGAAATCTTCCTCCAACAGAATGCTGGAAACCCACAGCTGAGTGAGCTCTCTGGTCACTTAAACAGCAATTAATTCCCCTCAGGGTGGACCTGAAAGGGCCTAATTAGTGGATTAGAATGGGCTCAGGGAGGACTAATGAGTAAATTGGCCCATTAATATATGATGTATAACTATAAGACAATGACAGGAAGGAAGTGCAGAGGAGAGAGAGAGAGAGAGAGAGAGAGAGAGAGAGAGAGAGAGAGAGAGGGGCAAGGGCAAGGGCAAGGGCAAGGACAAGGACAGGGCCCAGGCCCAGGCCCAGGCCCAGGCCCGATATATGGGAAGAGAGATCTCTTCCCTTTCCTTGAATTGAGAAGGAGAAACCAAAACTGTAGATAATTATGGTGCATGGACTGGTAAGATGGTGAGAAGTTCAAATATAAAGAAACTGCCCTGGGAAGTTTAATAACTGGAAGTCTCTGAGTCTGTGTGACAGAGCAGAAAACAGGAGCAGCATGTTGCCCTGTCACGCATGCACAACAGCTAAATTCTACTGTCAACATCAAGAGTAAATCTCGTGTGCAGCAGACTGCTTTCTCAGAGACTGGCCTGCAAACCTGGAAGTCACCGCCAAAGGAAATCAGGACGACCATGAACATCAGTGCAGACAGTCAAAAATGAAAACCCAGATCTTCAGCCCATCCCTTAAATGCAAGCCTGACCTTCCTATGGCAAGCCGTAATATTGGATGGTATCTTTAGAGTGCAATGAGGCACATGACAGAAGCTACCTATTATGAAAAAACATGACAATGTCCCTTTGGTAGTTAGCACATATTGTAAGGGACCATTCAAGGCAGAGTGGCCTGTTAACACCTCTACAGTCATAAGATAAAAAAGAAGGGGTTAGCAGGTTACAGACTGCTGTAATAAACCATAAATCCCATGTCTCTGTTCAGTCCATGAGGGGAGAGGTGTTAATGGGCCACTCTACTTTGAACAGGTCCCTTTCAATAAGGGCTAACTACTTATACTAAACAACCTGTTCCACCTTGCATTTTTCTGTGACTCTGGGGGTACCTTTCTGAGACATGAAGAGCAACTCTGTATGGCTTGAAAGCATGTCTCTCTCACCAAAATAAATTGGTCCAATAAAAAAGATTACCACAACCACCTTGTGTCTCTAATATTCTGGGACCAACATGGCTACAACAACACCACATATAACTTTTAAGTGGATACATATGTGGAAGTTCTGCATTTAATCTTAATAGCGTTTGAACACACAAGTGCTCTAAGGGGGTCACAGACTGAGCGTTGTTTTCAAAATGAATACACATACGGATTTGTGAAGCTTCATTTTCATTTTCAACCTTCCTGAATCCACAATTCTCTCCCCACTTCCTTTAATGCAAGAAAATGAACCACAGGAGCCTCCATGCAGACTTTCCATCAGTGGTGAACAGAGGTGAATTTTTAAAACATCCCAATTGAGCCTAAATGGGCATCTTCAGTAATAAGGAAAAAGCTTTCTGTAGTTGTCAAGCTCAGTAAGTTCCCTTTTTCATTTTTAAACACATCAGACTTGTACTTGTACTGATTGTGTGTATTACAGTATAAGACCTTAATTTGTGCTTGCAGGCAGTCCGTTCCTGTCTGAGGCCCTGATCCTGCACGTTGCTGCATTTGTGCAAATCCTTACGTGCCTGAGCAGAGCCCCAATGACTTCCAGTGAGGCTGTTTATGGGCGCAGGGATCTGCCCACGCAGATCTCTTTGCACGATCAAGATCAAGATCAAGGGCCCTATTCTGCAAGCATTTATTACTAGTCATGGGCCTCAATTCAAGAAACCTCTTAAGTCCATATTTAAGACCTTGGCCATCATTTCTGTACTGAAGTCGAAGGTGTGATTGCAGCACTTGTAGACTTCCTAAAGTAGCCCTGCTCTAGCTAGCTGGAGTACCTATAGCAATGAAGCCACAGAAGTATGGGCTGCAGGCTGTAGCACGGCCTAGCCACCTGAGCACAAGCCTGCTAGGGTTCCTGGGCATGCACTCAAGGGGCTACCCTGTGCTGCAGCCCACACTGCTGTGGCTTCACTGCTATTGGTTGGTACCCAAGCCCAATGTCCCATTTCAAAAATTACTTAGGCTCTTACGAATGTAATTTACTCTCAATTATTAGTTACTAAGGCCTAGATTGTAAAGGTATTTAGGCATTATTACCTAAGACTCCAAAGTACCTAAGTCTGTGTGAAAATAGGAGTTAGCCATCCAAGTCACTCAGGCCTGGCAGGATGTGTGGAACAATGCCTACATACATTTAAAAATCTTGGCCTAAGTGCCTAATAGTCTGAACTAATCACGCGTTACTAAGTTACTAGCTACCAAGTCCTAAGGGCATGTCTACACAGCAACTAGACACCCCCTGTGGCCCTTGCCAGCTGACTCAAGCTCATGGGGCTGTTTCATTGCTGTGTAGACTCCTGGGCTCCAGCTGCAGTATGGGCTCTGGGATCCTCCCACCCCGCAGGGTTCCAGCACCCAGGATCTGGCCCAAGCCCAGAAGTCTACGCAGCAGTGAAACAACCCTGAGCCCCATGAGCTCAATTCAACTGGCACGGACCAGCCACAGGTGTTTAGTTGCTGTGTAGAGAAAGTCACTTTTGAAAATGGGGCATAGGCTGCTAAGTCATTTCAGTGTTTTGAACATTGTACCCCATCTTTTGAGGAAAGCACTTAATGATATGCTCAAGTCCCACTGATTTCAAAGGCACTTATACATGTGCTTAAAGTTAAGCACATGGTTCCTGAATAGGAATATTTTGTGAATCAAGTCCATAGTGCTTATCACCATTAGCAATGCATTGACATCACACACTAGTAAGTACTGCACCTGGTATAGTGGTATTAACTGTTTTCAGGACCAGGTCTCTATACAGAATCTATAAACCTTAAGGAAACTTTTTGTTCCCTTAATAAATTGAGGATTTGCAATTTTCCTACATCCAAAGATTATTCAAAATTACTGAGAGTAAAAACTATGTTTAAACAATAAAACTATGTGTAAGAAATTAGTCCTTATCCTGGTGAAATGATCTACTGAATTTCCATTTGTAGAAACAAAGTCATCATTCATGTGGAGAACATAAAAGTTAGTTTGTTTTTTAAACTGACATCTCTGAAAAGGCCAGAGTTTAAAACTGTAAAATAAATATATTGGCACAGACCTTCTGTATCAGTTCTGAGCAGGGCCTGAATTTTTATGGCTAAAATAACACCCTGAAAATCTAGATTTAATACAAAAATGCTAGCTGACTCTTAAACATAGTGGTGTGAATAGTGCCAGTGTAATTACGCTATAAAATGCAGGCAATCGACATGCTACTCAACCAAAAAATATGCAGAGAGTGCAAGAGACAGAAACTAAATCCAATATTTAAAGCACAGTGGTTGGAATAACATTTAAAATCCCCAATTTCATTCACAGTTCACAATTGCAATTGTGGGGAAATATGAATGGGAATGCAAAAAGCTTTTCTTCCATTAGTGTGTGCAAAATATAGTGGAGAATTTTCCAACAAAAAAGTCACAGACCTATAAAAGCTACAGATGTGTAAAATTAAGCAACATTAATTTATAAATCCTGTAAACAAGCTTAGCTCTGCAAACAGAAGACAGGTGTACTTACCCACTTGGCCCCTATTCAAATCAAAATGCTGTTTCTTTTAATTGCTGTGCTGAAAAAAGGTTATTTGCAGCAAACCTAGTCTATCTTTCTGACTCTGCAATAGCAGCTTCAATCTTTTTATGTTCTCAGCAATTTATATACATTGCAGCATAGCCTAAATTTTTTTGAACCTGACTATTTCATCTCCATCCCTGCCTGAGAAAGATATAAATTCTTTCATATTCCTGAGCAGCAATGAATAATAAACTGGCAGGAAGAATAGGTGGATGAGTCAGCAAAATCTCTCTGTATGGCCATACAGGGTCCCCTAGAGCTGGACATCCCATTACATTGTGCATCTTGGGATTTAGGGAAGGAGACACAAAAGAAGGAATTAATTGTCCATTATACCTGTATAATAATATGTTCTGAATGAAAATAAAGATGCAAAACAATGTGAGGAAAGAAACTATAAACCCACAGGACATTTTTCACAAACATTTATCCAAGATGGCTGCTCAACTACAGGTTAGGAGGTCACATGACCATGTAAGCAAAAGAGAGATGGCTCAGCAGAGGCTACATTTAGTTTAAGGTTGATGCAGAATTAAAATAAATATATCATTTGAGAATCTGGCCCTATGTTCTAAACTAGCATAGACCTATTGGATGGCGCTATGTCAGCTTAAACCAGTCTGAGGCCCTGGCTCTCAGGTATAGAGAAAGCAAATACTCCTTGGTTTGAGAAAGTGACTTTGAGTGTACACAATGTACACCAAAAGACACTTAGATATTATATACCATTATCATTCACTTTATTAATATATTAGGGCAATTTTTCCCAACTATACATCTTAACACCAGTCCATATATAGTATGAAGGATTTTTTTTTTCCAACTTGACACACAGTATTATACCTTAACCCTTAACACAGTAAGGCTAGAAATTGGAGATGGGTGGGGAGGGAATAGCCTCCTACTACTACTGTTGTTACACTTGCTGTCATTTCAAGTTGCAAATAACCAAGTGAATTTTCACAGGCAATTAGTTGTTAGAAATACCTGTGAAAGCACAAATATCCCTAATGTCGCTAAGTAATTTAGACTGACAGGTGTTGAAGTACTAGTACCTCTCCAATAATTCATAAACAAATTCCATGGTCTCAGTGGTAAGTCCAAAGAAAATTAGATTCAAGAGGACAAAGCAGTCTATATAGTCTGTCTGTTTTAAGCTTAACCATAAAATAAGCATCTACAAAAGCTACTAACAACAGTCTCTGGAGCTTGCCACTGCCAGATTCAGCTGTTGAAGAGTATCTTTGACAGCAGAACTGAGGCAATTAATTACACTATAAAAGGGGAGTAGTCCAATCCATAAATGTCATTTTGCAACACACAAAAAGGTCCAAAAATGTGATTGTCTTTTTTTAAAATAAAGCACAGAAAAGTTGAAAACTAAGGACTGCATAACAAAAATAGTATAGAGATATTCTTTTGTTATGTGGAGGGAAAAGTAAAGCATATTTTTCAGCATATGTTCACATACATATTCTTGTATGTATGTGTTTGTACATACTAAACATTATGTATGGTTTCAGAGTTCTGTCTACTAATGACTTCAATTGTCAGTGTAAGATTCATGCCAGTAGTATCTATTAAATGCAACTTCCATCCTCATTTCAGTTATATTTTCTATTTCATAGTTGTAATAAGGTCATCAATGTGCCATTCTAGTGCTGGATCTACACTGATGGCAAATTTGCCGCCGTCAGATTGATTGCTCTGGATCGACTGAGCGGTCTGTGTAGACCCACTCAGTTGATCCAGTAAGCGATGCAGGAAAACCACCTAGAACAGACGTCACAAAGTCGACGGGAGGTACGCAAGTGATTTACGTCACTTGCGTATCTCTCGTCGACTGCCTCTTTATCCAGAAGGTAAATGTAGACCAGGCCTCAGAGACATTTGTAATTCGTGGGTGGTTAAAGTCAGTCAGGCTTCAGTATTGTGCCCTGGAAATCTTCCAGCCCCTCATGTTTCAGTATAGGGAAATATCATAGTATCACAAATACTACTGTGTGAATACTGGCTTTCTGATGTCATCCATCCTCCATAGGTGACAGTGATTTACACAGATAAATCCAGTGAGGGATTCTAGGGCTGTATATCATAATTTTATGTAGATGAGTAATATCCATCAAATAATTTATCAAACAAATTGTGATGATTTTCAAATAAATCTGACAAATGATATTTGTTATTCATCCAGCATATAGAGCCTAATAATGAGCAATTTTTGAATATATAAAAATTTCACAATTTTTATTATATGTCTTTAAAGTTCCAGTGTAATTTAATTATGCAATGTGGCCCTGGTGTAGTATAAATAGAGCATCAACTAAATTTTTACATTATGCAAATAGCTTGAGATGTATGGCTACAAAAACAAAGGGAATTTGCTCAGTGATTATAATATTCACAATCTGCATGATCTCTTCTTCAAGAAGGAGGCAGAAAATCCATAAGAAAACAGAAGGATCTAACTCACCCTGTTGTATAGGGCACACTATATTACTAAACCCTGCTCTTAGACTACACCAGATAAGCAGCTACAGAGCTGGCAGAGAGGGGTCTCTGCAGAGGCAGCTGTCTGGTGGGTTGAGGAGGGGACATGAGATCATCAATCAATCCATATTGCAGATGCAATGTCCTTTACACCTTACAAAAATAGCACCAAAGGGTTGAGGCTCATTTCAAGCTTTATTCAGGTGAAGCAAATTTCATTGTAAAATGGGTACTGGAGGGCTTACTAGAGGCACAACTGAAAGTGATAAAGGGCTGATTGTTCTCTCATGCTAAATTGTTACTGGTCTGCTGGCTGGTGACTGGATGAATCACAAATTTCTTTGAGATTGGGTGTCAACTAACAGAACTGTCAGGATGAGTTAATCAGATGTCCTCACCTGAGACAAAAGAGGGTCATAACCCTATTCAGGAGTTTGGACTGAGTGCATGGAGAGATTTTGCTGTGTGTGCATGCACACTTTTGTACACATTCATCCAGAGAACAAAAGAACGAGAGAGAGAGAGGCAAAAGGCAAGAAAGCCAAGCAGTAACTGGTGAGCACAGAGTGGCCCTGGAAAAAGCTAGGGAGCACGTTTGGGTCTGTTACTAAAGAAGCTGGGGGCTGTAGGCTAAGAAATTGCTCACCTTTGTTTTGGGTTCCTATTGCATTCGAAGCAGCAGCACTTAGCACACTCTTGTGAATTAACAAGACAGCATCAAAGAAATACCCATCACCAATCTTTATGTTGTGTGCACAGCCCCTCACTGATCTGATTAGTTGAGTCACAAATTCAAAATAACATTTTTAAGGGGGAAAAAAAAAAGACAAAAGGGGCCTTTGGGAGTTCATTAATCCCTCCTCTTTTCCTTTCTTTCTGATGGTGAAAACTCAGTGATGATCACCACCAGATGGTTTCAGCAGCTTCAAGAGCTGCTGTATAAAAGAAAAGTTTGACATTTTCTGACAATTTTGTGACTGAGGCTGGGTCTGTGTTTTATATAAGGACTTTGATTCTTTACATCTGATTATGAGATTAGTTAAAAGGATTGCTACTGATTTAGGACCCAATCCAATATGCATTGAAATCAGTAGTGTTCTTTCCATTGATTTCTATCAGCACGGGACTGAGTCCTTAAAAGGAAATTACACTAGGAGGGGAATACCCAAGCAGTGTTTCATTTCACTGTGGAGACAGACTAGAATGGTGTCAGTAATAATGATTTTAATGGTGTGTATTCTTTTCCATTTGAAGATGGACGAAGACCACCAATTTAGTTCACAGATGCCACAAATCAATGCAGTTGGCTTTAATGGCATTACTCCAGATTTACACTTTTGTGACTGAGATCAAAATCTAGCCTGTAGTAGAGTGAAGAAGAAATAAATTTTCATTGTTAGCATACTTTAAAGCTTTGTTCTAAGTACATTTGAGCATAGATACAATAGTAAAGGGCATATTACAAATGTGTACATTAGACATACCAATAGAAAAAGAAGCCAAACATTTAGCAGATCTGCCCTTCTGAAAATACAGCTGTCATTTTAGTGCTGCAGTTTATCATTTTTTGAAGCAATTCTGGCTGCTAAGTTAAGAAACCATAAAAGGTAATTGACTGTTGTTTACCATAGGGCTCAGTGAAGCCTGGAAAAGGGTCTTTCAAGTCCTAAACCAAGATTTTAGGGGATCATCATCAATTTTTCTAGAGAGAATGTTTTAAAACTTCACATCAAGATGTCAAGTTTTAAATATTTTTGTATGAACTGCAAATTTCTATTTAATTTTCACTCACACCCTTCTTACTACAAGCTATAGCCACAAGGCAACAGGGCACCCACACAAAATTAAGCTACTAATTATTTAGTTTTGATCAATATATTAGAAATTATTATTAAATGTAATTATGCTGAACGCTGGATTTTTAATTACAAAAGACATCAATACCTTCTGTAGACAATTGATTTTTTATCTTGCTTTGGAATTTTTACATTTAGTTTGATCCCATTGTTTGGACCATAAGAATTGTTGGTTATTTAAATAAAAAATGTTAATTGTTTGTTATTCCCAAAGGTCTTTAAAAAATCTATTTTCTATATTTCTTGATAAGTGCATGTATCTGATATCCGGTGAAGTAGAGGAATGACAAGATAATACAGTATCTAGATGACAGAGGAAATGGCAAAAATTTCAGATAAAACAGCATAAATATGAAATAATATTTGAAATAAATGTTCCTCTAGTGTTGCAGTGTTTTTTCTCCTAACCCAGTTGTAAAATGAGTCATTGTTACTGAGTGATGTGAATTTACTCCATTTAGTTCCAAAGAGACGTGTAAGGAGATGTAAGTCTGAATCCTTTTTACAAACATAGGCTCCTTTATACTCTGAGGCTCTCATAGGCCTTCTTACTCACATTTACCAATTTACCAATGTGCCCACACATTCAAAGGAATCTAAACTGGTTTAGTTGGCAACATGTAAATTAAAGTAGAGTGAGGATACCCTAATTTAAAACTTCTTCTAGTTCTTGTGCACATAACATTACACCAACTTTGAGTCCCATAAGTGAATCTTGAGTGTGAGACACTGTGAAATAGTGAAAAGGGTATAACTCACACTATCTTACACATCAGCTACGAATTTGGCCCAAAGACACAATGTGACATTTAAGTCATAGGGCACTCTTTTAATAAGAACATCTACATGTGGAAAAACACTCAGAATATTACCTAGCAGCAAAACACATCTAGATATGGGCCTGAATTCAAACCTGAAATGAATAATGCTGGCTTTTGGGGAAGTTTGGATAGATGCTATGCCTTTCCATTCAAATCATGGCTGGAGCTAGAGCCGCACCAACAATCCCAGTCACTACCAGAAACCAGACCCCCAATAAAGGGAGCGTAGAAGAAGAAGAAGAAGAAAAAAACCTACTAAAAAGGGTGCTCAGAAAACAGCTTCTAGTGGAGACCCGCATTCCTGTCCTTGATTTCCCCTTCTGGGAATAAACACCCACCAGCTATCCTCCATAACGGTTGTAGTACACTGAAGCCAGTACTTACAGAAGAGGCAAAAATAGCAACATTTGTGTTATTGGGCTATTAGTTACTGTTAGTTAAGCTCATCTTAAGTGGAAATCCATAATATTTAACGTGAATCGCCAGGAGCTAAGCACCTTTGTTTGGCTTGAGCACTAAACTGGGTCTGTCTGATCAGAAAACTGATTCTTCATAAAGGACTTGAATTCAAACATGTCATAAAGCCCTGCCTGCCCTAGACAAAGAAATATGTATTTGCTTGTCCGACCAGCTTGATTGCAGAGGACAACGAAGGTAAACAAAGTACAGAAGTTAAACAAAGCCATCAAACTAGCAAGTGTGGGAGATCGCCACTTAATGATCATGATGAAAGATGGACTCACAGCAGGAAGCCTTCTTTGCTCTTGAAACAGAGACAATGAACTTTGGGGTAATGTGAAAAGGGCAAAGAGACATCTAAGTCATCCATCAGCTAGGGGACAAAGGGCAGCAGCAGCCTTTAAGTTAATGAAAAATGGATCCTCTTGGCCACTGAGGCAAAAATAGCTGGAAATTGACTATAGTGAGAGACCTGCTTAGACAAAGATTATAACTTGCCGAAATTTAGATTTAGTTCCAAGAAAGTGTGTTTTGTTTTGTTTTATTTTTAATCATACCTGTCTCTTTCATTCTTACCTATTGTTACTTGAATCTCTGTTCTTTGTTAATAAACTTAGTTTTACTGCAAATTCTCAATGCTGTGTATTAAGGTGGCGCGTAGAATGCCTTACAAGCTGTTGTGTGTATTGGCTGTTTGGAGGCAGCGAACTTGGTGTTACTTCTTTGAGCATCCAGTAAGAGACAGAGGACCTGCAAGGGAGATGGTTTTGGGGGAACTCAGGACAGGGAAGGTTGTTGGGGTCACCCTGTAAAGAATAATTGGGCTGGTGGAGGCCACAGTGAGACCATTGTGCTCTGAGCAGGCTGTTGGTGTCAGGCTCTGAGCCACTGCTGCACTGCAGAGGCATAATCCAGGGTTACTATGCATGCAGTGACCAAACCCCTTATGGTCTGGGTGAACCCCCGAAGTGTCACACGTGGACTTTTGTCTTAAGAGTAAAAAAAAAATCCAAATCACTAAATTAAAAATATTTAAGTGCAACAAGAGTCTCCTAGTAAATACACTAGTATTTCCTCAGTGTGCAGCTGTGAGTAACAGGTATTAAGTGGCTGAAGACATCAGTTTATGACAAGAGATGAGAAAAGGTTGTTCTTAATGCTTAACTTGTAAACTCTTTAGAAAGGAAGTAAGTCTTCCTCCAGCTAGTGCATTCATGTCACGACTGTAATGTACTTTCATTCTTGTTCATGGATTTGGTAGCTTTTAAAAAATAGTATTTTATACTGAACATGATTTTTTCCTTCTCAAGCAATCTAATTTAAAAAATAATGTACCAGAAATTAAGTGACTTCATAGACCCTAAGATGTCAGATTCCCAGAAGGGAGTTTGAACACTGAAATGAAATGGCTAAAGTGCCATTTATTCAGGCATTTCAAAGACGCACGTTGAATGAACAGGATTCAAAATTCCCTTTCACTAATGGTTTGACAAAAACCAACTCCTACTGCAACATCACCTTGCACGCTGCTTGATGTTTAAGATCATTTGAGATGTTTGAATAAATTACACTTTACAAGTGTTATTATGGTGTGAGAAGAACTGCCCTCTGGGATCTTCCTGACATGGAGTACTTTAGCCCCAGTGTTAGTGAGCCAATTCTAGGGATCCTGTTATTAACTTTGCATGGTAGTTTGCAACTAAGTAATAAGAATTTAGAAAATAAAAGGACCTCAGTTGAAGGGATTGTTCCACAAATCTGGATTGTTATAAATATTGCATACAATCAATTGAGCATATTGAATAAATACATTTAACCATAAACATTTAGTATCAGCCCCACAGGAGAATCTGTCCCTGGATTCATTTATGCCAAGAAGCTGCCAAATGATATACTTTTGATGTATCCCACATCAGGCAGAACAGGCATTCACATGCTTCTTCATTATTGATGTCATTTATTGAAGAGTCTGGAGCACCTTGTTTACTACTTAATTTGAATTTTAAATTATCTCTGGGATTTCCCTTTTGATTTAGTTTTTCTCCAGATAATGTCATTTTCTGCCATGAAATCGACCTCCACACATTACATGGGGGGAGGGAAATGAAGACTTTCCTTACACTGGGTTTCATATCACTATTTGCCTTCATAGGTTGTGGAGACCATTAATACAATGCAGGTTTTTTCTAGGTGCCAGACATCCAGAAGTTTAGCAGATAAGCTGAAGCCCATGCTAAAATGATTTTAAAATGAACTTGTTTGTTTTGACATATTTATACTATGTTTCTTAAAAGAGTTATCAATTACATTTTAAATTCAAATAAAAAAAGATGCATTAAACTAGCTTTGAAAAACATCTACAGTCCTAGAAAGTTTCCAGAGGTTTCATTAATTCAGTTTCTTCTATGATTAGTAATGGTGTCGAACTTCTTCTATGTTTCAGGCTACCACAAATTGATCAAAACAAGTTTTGTTGGGTTGGGATTCTTGCCTGGTGTAAGTTAGCATCTCTCCACTGAAGTCAATGGCGTGATACTAGTTTATGAGGTGAGGATCTGGCCCAAGGTCATGGGCTAAACCCCTTTTGAAAATTAGATTTGGGCTCCTTAACCAATAAGACATTGCAACACTGAGCACAGCAATGCCTAAATATCTTCACAAATTTGGGCTTAAGTATTCAGTATGAATAGATCAATATGCTGAAGGATTGTGGAACATTTACTGTGAATAATGCACCACATTATTTTACTTATTGAATCTATTGAGATTAAAGACTTGGGAGCTGAGAAAGATTTTACACAGTGTGATTGATGGTAGCACTCCATTGCATTTTCTAAATAGGCAGATCAATAGTACAATGTACTAAATAAGTTAATTTTATTTGGCAATACAGCATTATTTGTACATTGTTGAACATTAAGCATACAGATGAAGCAGGTGTGGAAAATATAGTCCATTATATATATATGACGGTGACATAACAGCCATGTTGGATCACCATAAAATAATTGTAATGTATCTAGAGTATCAATATGAGTGCTTGAGTCCCTTTCCCTTGAGAAAGAAATACAATATAGGCTTATTTCATTGAGCTGCCCTACCTTTGAATAGGGATAGTCATATTCATCATATTTCATGTTCACAAGGCAAGATTTTTTGTTGATAATTTAGTTAATTTTCTAAGCTTTCTATTATAAGGCATCTGATTTTACTATATTTATAGATTAGCAACATCAATATCTAATATAATAAATTCAGGGGCATTACTGCAGGAATATAAAAAGAGTGCACTAGGTAATGGATATGACATTTATAATACAGAATTACCTGGCGTTTTAATAAAAAAGGGAGTTATAAATAATCACCCTAGTCAAGATATATTTCAGCAAGTTCTCATTTGTATCTGTAGGTCCATCCATTCTGTTATGGAGTTTTGTGTTTATCTGTTGATTCCAATGTCACCTTTAACCTTGATTACGTTGAGTGAATTGAATGAGAGAGATATTAACCATCATAGCATTTTAGCATTGTAATTTGCAAGAGTAATCTATCTTTTCCTTTCTACCTAAACATGGATCTCTTTAAAAAAATCACAACATTCTTGTCCACATTTAGGGAAAAATTTGCTCTTAGATATGCATGTTCAACATGCATTGGCAGCTGTGGAAGTTAAACATGCATTTTATAATTGCAGCTTAATACCTTCTTGTCTTCCATGTTCTCCTCATGTCCACAACGGCCTTGCACCAGGCCTTCTGTGGACCTGTTTATTAAGGAGGAAGATCACAAACTCTCCATTCCCAACCTTTATTCAGTTTTTCTTTCTTTCTACTCTGCGTGCTGGTGTATCTTCCTTTACCTTTTTTCAGTATCTGTTTTCCTTCAATCTTGTTTCCAAGACTGAATAATTTCTACTTCCTTTCCTCTTATTTCCCTTTCATCTCATTCCCACGCTTTTCCTGTAGTATGTTCTCTTTTTCCATCACCTCTGATCTTTCAGTCCTCCTCCTCCCATTCTATTGCTCTCATCTTCCACATCCTTATTTTATCAGCCCCTCCTTATTTGAGGTCATTTGGGGTGAGTTTGTCAAAGGTATTAGGTGCCTAAAGGTTCAGATTGGCGCCGACTAGGATCCACAAAAGCACCTCACCTGAAATCCCAGTGATTTCAATACGTATGCAGCGTAGTTGTAGCCTTGTCAGTCCCAGAAGATGACAGACACACACAGTGGATGAAGTAATATCTTTAAGTAGACCAATTTCTGTATGGAATTGCCAAAAATAGAGGGCCAAAAAAACCTGAGGGCTGCTTTTATGTCCCCAACACAGCAGCCAGGTGTAACAGGAGTCCTTGTGTTAAAGCATTCAAGGATTCTAAGGCTTAGTACCACCGTTGGTGTAAGACTTCCTACACTGGGCTGGAAGGAGCTGGGGATATGGAGTTAGTTTAGTTAAAGATGACAACAGACTAAAGGGTAGCACAGCAGCTCTGCACCCCAGGAGCCATCTAGAACAATACCGCCAGGAACTCCTGCTGTGTTGGGGTGGTTCCAGCCAGCTCGCACACATGGCGATTGCTTAGTGTCACAGTTTAGCCTAATTTTCTCTCATTTTCATTCACTTCATTTCCCCCAGTCACCACCCCCATTTCTGCACAGCAGGAGGAAACTAGGACTCTTAAGATGTAATTGAAAAAGTTAGCTAGTCCATTCTTTGCCTATTTAAGTTGTAACTTTTACCTTTTGTCTCCTTGTGAACTCCTTCCCCTGCATGGAAGATACTGTGAACTTAAAAAAAAGAAAAAAAAATAGAAATCTGATAACTATCCTTAAAAATAATACAGAATGGATAATTTATAATGTTGGTACACAGCCTTTGAATAAATATAACCATTTCTCAGTAAAGTCAGTTAAAAGCAGAAGTCTATTATCCACTTTTGTTTTAGTGCTAACGTGTATATGCAAGCTGATAAAGATTTTTTTTATGGAAGGATCTTATCTCAGCTGCAGATGATCTTGCCTGGCAGTACAGATTGCTACAAAGAATAATATACTGCATTTTATCCAGGCCTCACTTCATTACATGTATCAGATTGCCTTCATCCAACCCCATCATATAATTGGTCTCTTCTAACCCAACTCACAGGCCTTTGCTAATTTGAAAATCCCAGGTGATATTAACAGTAGCATTGCTTCATCTCTGTATGATTTCTCTGGTTTCCAAAAAGTGCAATAAAGCTTAGAGAATAATTTATGAAGGTGTTTCTCTGCTCTAATGTGTCTTTTTCACCAGTCTTTTTGTAATAATTTCAGCAAAACATAAGAAATGCTGTAACAAAAAATTGTTTTGTAACTCAATCTACTAGAAAATATGTTGAGTAATTAAATTAGAATGATAGCTACATGCTACTTAGATAAATTAGGAAAAAAAGACTATGTTGTTCCTGATTTATGAATTAATGTTTCAGTATTTAAATGTTAAGTTTTTCTATAAAACATTTTTTATAATCATAGCCATTAATATATTAACTAACCCTACAATTTATTGAAGTCATGCTTTCACTGAACTCTTTACTAGCCCAGCCCTGTATCTGAGTGGTCCTTTGTGCATAGTGTTTATTGTTCACTGGGTCAGAAGCAATTAAGACAAATGATGGCATAGTGAATGGGAAGATAGACATATCCAGCAGTGCCACAACCTCACCAAGCATCAAAACCTTTTGTTCTCCAAGTAAAACAGCTTGTGTAGAGGAGGAATTTGAATATATGAAGGCGCACAGGAAATATTTATTGATGTCAACACATAAGCAGGCAGTGTTAAAGATGATCCTTATTTGCTTTAAAGGTGTGAGTAGAGTACATTTGAAAATACAGTTATTGAGTGACCAGCTGTGGAAGCCTTCATGTACACAGACAAAACCACGTCCAGTTCTCTAGTCATGAGTTCAAAAACAGAGTATAAGTTTTCATGGTCTCTTACATTACTGTTACTATCATGAACTAAATTAGACTGCAGCAAGTTCAAAGCTTCAGGTATCTGCGTGTACAAGTAAACTTTCCTCCAAGTTAATTACGGAGTTGTAAAAGCATTGTTTGGGAGCCTGAGCAAAGGACAGTCCCTTGCGTCCCAAGCAATGGATGCTGTCTTATGCTGAAAGAAGAAAACAAAATATCTTTTTAAAGACCTGAAAGTCCAGAACATTATGTCAGTGTTTGCTTACCTAACCACTGGACGATATAACTTTAGCCCTGAGGGATGGACTGACAGGTTTGCTTAATTTCAAACCCACTTAAACAAGATGCCTAGGAAAGTGCAACTCAAACTTCAATGTTATTTGATTCACATGCCACAGAGGAAAGGCTGGGGGAAAAAAGCCAAATGTTGGGTCATCTTTCTTGCCACTATTCTCCAGTATCTCCCACCATTGGCAGTGGGACTTGCATGCAAGGGGAGGAAAGGTCTTAACTATCCCCCTGGTATACAGGGTGAAGCAGGCACTTGGTAGATATGGCATTTCTACAAATACTGCTGATGGGGAGAGCCTTCCACTCCTCTCCACTCCCCCCGCCCTCCCGTAGTATTGTTGTAGGACTTTGTGGGGTGGAGTATGGCCACACAACTGAGCTATGGCTGGGCTCTGCACTAGCCAGTCAAAATATTTGAAATGTGGTTAGGTTATACTAACAAACAGTATTTTAAATTTAGGTTAATAAAAATATATATATAAAAAGTAGACAGATGTACTGAAAATTAAGACACCAAAATGAAAGTGGCACAAAAATCATGATATAGGCACACAAATAAGTGTATGTATAAAATTATATGTAAATATCCACACACAGTAGCCAGTTATACCTCAATTCGTGACATTTACCGTATTTCCCTACTCTCAGTTTAATATCATTGAAGCTTCAATAAACGGTATATGTGAAAAGGGAATGTTATAACTATATTCAGTCACTGAGCATAGATAAATTCCAAATCCCAGCTATAGTTATCATAAACACATTGATTTATACTGATGACAGAGTAGTAGAGACTTGCAAGAAAATGTATGGGATTCTGAGAGTGTTTCCCATTTATTTTCAGTGAGAAAACCTGAGAGACCTGACAACTGTCTGCAAAGCTTTCCTGTAATAAGATCTGTGTGATGATCTCGTAACAAATCTCAAAGCCACATCAAACTAGTCTTTTTTCCTCACAACAGGCCTTAGACTTCTTCTTACATTTTGTAGTCTGCAAATAGCCCCCATTTCTCCAGTGATGCCCAGGTCAGCCCATGAGACCAGGTGAAGTATTTTGGTTATGGATGCAGAATAGGGGCGTGGGCAGATAGCCTGCTCACTTGACTGGGAAGGAAAGGTGTATTCTGCTAGCTTTTGTCCCTAAAAATAGGAGAAGAAGAAGCCTAGAGAGCTACCTTAGTAAGAACCTTGGAGGTGAATGGTACTAGGAGCCATTCCTTGCAGAAATCACAAGCTTTGTGGTAAATAAATGAAAAGTATTAATAAAGTCAGTTAGTGTCAGAGGTTAGATTAGAACCCAACCCTCAAATCCAAGCCTTTTGTTTAATTCAGATATAAAAAAATCATGGACTTTTTCAGGGAGTCTCTTCCTTCTTCTTCTGTAGGCTCTTCCTAAGTAAGCATTTTCATGTTAAAGTGGCTTTTTCATAAGCTTCCAGATAGTGACAAATATTTTGCACTAAAGGCTGGATATTTTATAAAATGTAAGCCATTTTAGAAAAAGTTGCATGAGTCAAAAAGTCACATTTCACTGAGAAATAAACTATGAATATTTTTCACAAACTCAAAGTTAAGAACTGCCTTTTTCAACTCTTATCGGTTCATACAACAGTTTTGTAGCTGAGGACATTATGTGAAAATTCACTGACATCATCAGGGCTAAATTTGAATGTAAACAGGCCAACAGGATTCCATATTTTTTGTAATATTCCATTAGCAGAAACCTAGTGCCCCTAAGGTTAATGTTGCCAGAACACTTTAAAGGATTTCTAATCTGACAGTCAACCTACCCCAGTTATTATCCTTAACATTGCTAGATGTAACTGTCAGAACCACGGACAGGGTTGCAATAAGGTAATTACATGGCATACATGCATCTTTGTAATGATGAGGAAAATATGCCTGAGGTTACAAATTAATGGAAACCTTCCGCACTGGCAGAAAGATGGTGACCAGTAGGTCTTTTCCATCTCTAATTTCTATACGTGTATGAAAAAGCTACTTTTCCGTAATAGAGAATATATCTTTGATAATGTCCGTTACAATGAAACTCAAGATTCCTTTTGTACTGGAGCAGTAGAACTGCTTATCATTGCAATGTGTATTGTATTTAAAATTCAGGCTGTAAAAAGAAAAATGTAGTAGGTACAATAGCTTTAATATGATGGTGCTAGATCAATGTACGAGTAGATCTAGTCAGAGTTAGTGATTTCTTTCTTCTTAAATTATTCTTATTCTCAAGACTTTTTATTGTGCCAACTGTGAGAAAGGTGATCCTACCGTTTTGGGATCAAGGAGACCAGATTTCAGTTCCTAGTTTGCCACGGACTGTGTGATCTTGGGGAGATGTTTTAATCTCCATCTCAGTTCCCCATTGGTAAATAGGGATAATAATACTTTTCTTCCTATAGAGAGGCTATCAATCCCAATTAATTATCTTCAGAAATTCCATTTGAACAAAATTTAAATAATGGAGACAAATTTGGGGTGTCTACAAAGGGACAGCACAAAGCCTAAAAACCCCATCACAGTTACAGGGTGATCCACATCCAAAATCCCTTTTTGTTCTTCATGTGTACAATTTCAGGTGACATGCCTGAGCTCCTGCACCTCTATCAGGTGGAACCACAGGGCCCCTGGGTGGCAGTGCCCCATTTCCCAACCACTTTAGTGTGACTAGCTCAACTGAGTTTGGCATCTATAAGAGTTTCCCTTCTGGAACCAACAACAGTATAAGTGGGAAGTGACACAGCCACAGCATCTTCAAAACAAAGCATTATTGATTCTTTTAGCCAGAGGTATGTAGCATGCAGAGCAAAGGGTTAATACAACATAGCCCTAAACACATACACTTTAACTTTTCCCAACAAGCATTTATAAGTTCCCTTCAGCCCAGCTAAACCCCAGCACTGGATGGGAAAAACAAAGTGCCCTGCTTGCAGCACACTATCTTTGTTTGTATGTCTCCTTACCAACCCATCAGTTCTCAGAGACACTCCTATACAGAATCTTGAAGAGTTAGACCAACGGGAGTCCTGTAGCACTTTAAAGACTAACAAATTTCTGCAGGCATAAGCTTTCGTGGTCTGCAACCCACTTGTTCAGATGTATAAAATGGTAATCACAGATAGGAGGTATATATGTACATCCAAGGGTAAGAAACAACAATGGGGAGGGTACGTGTTAAAGCCCATTCAGTTAGAGTAGTTGAGGCTTATTCACAACCATTGATTAGAAGGTGAGAATGTGTGAACAGTGACAATTACTTCTTGCAATGAAAGAACTATTCCAAATCCCTAGAAGAGTTAGGAAATTCCCTTTGATCCTAGGCTTTCAGCCTTGGGAAGAGTAATCTATGCCAACCCTACAGGAGCCAGGCAGGTAATTTCTTCCCAATTAAGGGCCACACCATTGTCCTCTTTTAACTGTCTACCTGGGTGTCTTATCTTTGCCATTGTTTTGTTTCCAGTCTGTTTCCTCCTTAAATAGCCTCTTTTGATTTAACTCCTTGCAGTCAAGCAGGTTAAAATCAAACAAACAAACAGAGGGCTTTATGATATTTATAAAGCAAAACCACGAAGGAATTCCCTCATTCTCCATACCTTCAAAACAGGGCTCAAATGGGATTTAAACGGAGCATAAATCCTTTGCAATGGGTGGATTTCACCACTGGTGAATTGTACTGTTTTCTTTATTCTATAGAAGCCATAAAACAGCATCACTTCTTATTAAAGAGTAGTTGCTGTCACATAATGCTGTTTTCATTTGCAGATTACTGAGATGGTATTTAAGGAATTGAAACAATCTTTAGTTCACTAGAGAAACCATAGAACAAATTGAGCAGATTCACACTGTACTATCACCTAAGGATTCATCATTGTGATTTATATAAGTTAAACTATTTCTGTATCAGCATTATGAACACACATGGCTGCTTATTTGTTTTCAAATGTAAATGCGTGAAATGTCCTTGTTATCCTCAGTAAGTGCATAACAATAAAAGACAAGCTTTATGCAGGTCTGACTAGGGATAGAAAGCTAGGTGTCAGGGTAAGTTAGTGCACTCTCTTTTTAGCTCTGGGAACCTGGGTTCAATCATGTTTGGAATCAAAAGGAATAATGAGTTTTCTGAACTCATCTCAGGCCTCCATTTGTGCATATAACAAAACTATCACACAACTGATTTCACAGTCATTGTTCATCAGAGCCAATGACTTGAATAGTAGGGAAGCCCTAGACCAGGGGTCTCAAACTCAATTTACCCGGGGGCCGCTGGAGGTAGAGTCTGGGTGAGGCTGGGCCGCATCAGGTTTTCCACAAGAAAAGCTCTTACAAAAACATTCCAATGTTATCAAATGTCTTTATTTTTTCATCTTATTTTGTGTTAAAAAATAAAAATAAATTAACAAATCCATAAGAAAAAAATAAATCAATCAGTAATAAATAAATAAAATGAAAATGAAAATGTTAATAATAATAATACAGCAGATATAGAAGACTGAAGAAACCACATATAGTTGCTGACTAGAGAAATGTAATTATTATTATTCAGATTCAAATGTCTGTATTAACAGTTCTTTAACATTTAACTCTCTGAACATGAATGGAACATTGAACATAAACTGTTTTGAACATGGCTTCTTCAGCCTACTTCTTGCTGCTAGAGATCTGGTAGCGCTTACTCTTGCATAGCCGAGCCACATTTGGCTTAAGGGAGGAAACAGTTGAGACCCTCAGTAGGGCTTGAAGATGCTCATCAGTAAGTCTGGACCTGTACTTGGACTTATTGAAGTTCAAGGTAGAGAAGAGCTTTTCGCACAAGTATGTGCTCCCAAAAAGACACATGGTCCGCTTGAACATTCGGGAAAGCTCAGGGAAGCTGGGGGCAATTCTCTCAAAAATTGCCTGAGCTTGTCTGCTTTTCCACTCACCTCCCTGAACTTGGCTTTGAGTTCAGAGTTGCACTGCAGGTCAATGAGCTCCATTTGAAGCACAGGAGGGCCATCTTGCACATCAAAGGAGAAGGGGTCCGCCAAAATTTGAAATGTGGCTCTGTGCGTCTTGAAGTCTGCAAATCTGTGATCAAATTCCTCCTGTAGCTTCAAAATGACATCCACATACTCCTCACCACTGAATGGTGTGCCTGCATCCATGAGTGCCTTGCATGCTGGGAAATGGCAAAGGTTTGTCTGAGAAAGCTGGGCTTTCCATAACATAAGTTTTGTAGAGAATGCTCTCACGTTGTCATAGGCAGCACTGACAAGTTGCCCCTGGCCTTGTAACTTCTTGTTCAGTACATTAAGCTCATGTGTGATATCAACAAGAAAAGCTAAGTCCATGAGCCATTTTGGATCACTTAGCACAGGAACAGCAACCCCATCTTTCTCCATGAAGGCTTTCACATCCGCTCTCAACTCAAAAAATCTCTTCAATATGTTTCCCCTGCTGAGCCAACGTACCTCGGTGAAGTAGCGCACACCCCCATATTCTGACTCCATTTCCTCTAAAAAAGCACGAAACCTTCTATGCTTTAAGCCCCTGGATCTGATTTGGTTGATGCATTTCACAACGAAAGACATCACATTGTCAAACTTCAGGCATTTGCTGCAAAGGGCCTGCTGATGGATAGTGCAGTGCAGAGCAATGGCCTCCTCCACATCTTCCTCTTCCAGTTTTTTCTGAACAAGTGCCACCAGTCCATTTTTCCTCCCTGTCATTGATGGCGCTCCATCAGTTGTTATTCCAACAAACCTCCTCCAAGGCAAACCGGCATTCTCAATGGCATCACACAGCTGGTGAAATATCTCCTGAGCGGTGGTCTGGCCATGCATTGCAATCACTGTGAGCAACTCCTCTATGACTTCAAAATTGTCATCAACACCACGAACATAGATTGCGAGCTGGGCAGTGTCGGTGATGTCTGTGGTCTCATCAAGAGCGACTGAGTATACACTGAAACATTTTGCTTTCTCACACAGTTGATCATAAATGTCACTTGACAGGTCAGAAATGCGCTCTGCTACGGTGTTGGCAGAAAGGCTGATGTTGCTAAACTGACCTTTCTTTTCTGGACAGACAATACTTGCAGCCTGCAATATGCACTTTTTTACAAATTCACCTTCTTTGAATGGCTTTCCTGCTTTAGCAATCATCTCACTAACCACGTAGCTAGCTTCGACTGCTGCATCATTCTCTTTGGTTGCTTTCTTAAAGAAATCTTGTTGCCTCAGTAGATATGTTTTAAGATTAGCAACCCGGTTTGCTCTCTCATCTCCCTGGTATTTTGCATACTCCTCAGCATGTCTAGTTGTGTAATGACGTTTTAAATTGTATTCTTTGTGCACCGCAACTTTCTCTGTGCAAATAAGACACGTCGGGATGCCCCTGTGCTCAACAAAGAAATATTGCACTTCCCACTTTTCCTGAAATTGTCTGTGCTCATCACCAATCTCTCTCTTCACTGCAGGCTTTGAAAAAGACATGTTTGGGGCTGTGTAATATATAATTCCACTTGGTGTCATTGTTTCAGTGTTTAGCCGATGCGTCTTTTCCGCTTTTTTTTCTGTCCCGCTGAGCAGCAATTTCCGCGGCCGCCTCCGCTTCTGAGCCCGGGGTAATGGCGCAAGTTCGCAATAAGCCCGGCTGATGTCCCGCCTCCGAGAGCAATATACCCCACCGTGATTGGTAGGTTCATTCAGCTCCGCACACAACACTGAAAATTTCCATTCGTATCAAACTCGGGCCGCACTAACATTAAACTTTGATATTGAGGTGGGGGCCGCAAACTATTGTCCCGAGGGCTGCAATTGGCCCGCGGGCCGTGAGTTTGAGACCCCTGCCCTAGACCAAGAGCAAAATGTTACCAGAGCTGCATTAAGGAGGTGGCTATCAAATTTACTGTCATGTCTGGTGTTAGCCTCATTTTTAATTTGTATGTGAGCTTCCCAGCTGATGAAAAAATAATTCTAGGTTAACAATTCAGGAAATCATCAAATCTACTAGTCCTATTGAGTCAGATCACCCTGAAATTAACCTGAATGCAGAAAGAAACAATGCAGTGTTGCACTGACCTATGCTCAAAAAACAAAAAACAAAAGAACACAACCCACCTTATCACTCTGATCAAGGTAATTCAGATTTCTGCTACACTACTCCTTGTAGATGGAATTGTCAGAGTTACAGACTGGAATAGACTGGAACACTCATCATATCTGTCTCCACAGATAAGTGGTTTGCTAACATTTTAGACACGCATGAGTCCCCTGCAGTATTTAACTGAATCTATGGCTCCTGATCATTAATCATTACTTAGACTGCAAGCTCTGTGGGGCAGGGACAAAAGTTTTCATTATCTAAGTGTACAGTACCTAGCGCAATGAAGCCTCAAACCTAGTTTTGTCTTCTAGGAGCCATTGTAATGCCAAATAATAAATTCATTAATTTTAAGGCCAGAAGGGATCTGTCACTGTTTAAAGCAATTGCACCTGTAGTCCCACTCCATGGTCCCTCAGTGGCTGGGTTCCCAGCTCCTCAGCTGTCATTTTCCATATCTGGAGGTGGGGCATTTTCATGCACTTCCCCCTTAATATTCCTCAGGAAAACCACTTAACATGTTGCAATCCAAGAGTCCATTCTTCTCTGACACATTGTTCAAAACACTATCACATTTCCCCCTGCCATCCCCTCCCCCACCCACAAAGGGGTTCCATACAATCCTGGCTCACAACAATACATAAATCATTCATTTAATACAATGGCCCCAAAGATCCATTGTGATTCAGAACAAATCTGAGTTTCTTCATAAAGGACTTAGAATTTCATCCAGCAATTCTTGCATCAAACTCATTACTTCTGGTTGAGCTAAAGTATAGATCCAATCTTGATTTAAAGACTTCAAGTGATGGAGAATTCACCATATACCTTGGTAAGTTTTTTCCAATGATTCACTGTGTACCTTATTTTTCATCTGAATTTGTCTAACTTAAGCTTTCAACTATTGGCTCTTGTTTTGCCAGTTTCTCATAGATTAAAGAGCCATATATCAGAAGTTTTTTTCCCAAGGAGGTACGAATAGACTGATCAAGTGACCCCTTAACTTTCTTTTGGATAAACTAAATAGATTGAGCTCCTTGTCTCACTATAAGGCAGATTTGTAGATCTTGAATCATTCATGTGGATCTTTTCTGAATCCTTTCCAATTTTTCAATATCCCTTGTAAAGTGTAGACACCAGAACTGGACACAGCATTCCACTGATGGTCTCCCTTCCTTAAACTAATTCAATAAAATACCATATTTCCTCTCTTATTTACTATTTCCTTTTTTATATATCCAAAGACCATGTTAGTCCTCTTTGCTTTTGTCCAGCTGGTTATCAACTTCGTCCCTAAGTCCTTGTCAGGACACAGTTTCCCATTATGTAAATGGAGTCTACAGTCCTTCTGCCAAGAACAACAACAAACATGCCAAAAAAGAGGGTGCTTAAAAGAAGGATAGTCTGGTGGATAAAGCATTAGCCTAGGAAATGAAGAGATCACAGGTTCACTTCCTTGCTCTGCCACAGACTGCTTTCGTGACCCTGGGGCAAATCACATTGTCTCTCAGTCTGTCTACTGTAAAATGGGTCTACTACGTCACAGGTGTGTTAGGATAGCTACTGTAACCCGTCCGTGCCCAGGGTAGCCCACTGATAATACCAGGGTCAGGGCAGGCTGCAAAAGGAGAGCAAATTCTCCCAGCACTGGTGGGTGACACTACAGTCAGACTTCCCAACCAGCCACAAACAGTGCTTCTGATTCCCCCACTCTGGTTATCAAGAAGCCACTGTGCAAATACACACAGCCCCCTTTACTGCATTTCAGTCTCTGGCTCCCAAACTGACACTAGGTCCTGTAAAGAGACCAGTTGCTTTAACTCTATGCTCTTTACTAAAAGATTCCCTCTGATCCCAAAGGACCAGCCACAGTACCAGTTCACTATAAGTTTGGATCTTACCCAAAATACCACGCTGCCAGCCAATCCTTTAGTAACTAAAACTAAAGGTTTATTAGTAAAAGAAAAACAAACAATAAGAGAAGTGTTAAAGGCTTAAAGCAATCAGATATATACAAATGATTTAAAAGTCCATATACATCAGGTTTCTAGAACAATTGTGGAGTTGCAGGCTTGTATAGTTCCTCTGGTATACATCCAGTACCTGGATGGGTCTAAGTCCTTCAGTTCAGTTGCACAGTGTGTTAATCCAGAGGTGTGTCCGCAGCTGGACAGGAACAAGGACACAAGGCAAAGACGAAGACGAAGACAAAATGGTTCCTGTGGTTTGATCTTATATACCCTCTGTTACTGGCCATGTGGCTTGTGGAACTTTACTGGAACCAAAATGAAGTCCATAGTCACATGGGCCAATCCTGGTAACTCTTCAGGTATGCCTTTAGTTTCTTCCCGGGCCTCTGGCTTCTGATAAGGCCTTGATTGGGCTATTAAGCAAGCTATTGTCCTGCCGCCTCTCTGTCTGGGGTGTGTCTTCCACAGCACAGTTTGAAATACAGGGATATCAAAGATCTCCATAACTTTCCTTATACATATTACCCATGAACACAAATATTACCATCTTATTCAGCATATTATAACCTTTCTAACAGTACCTGACATGGCATGTCTTACATGAATTATTATGATTTTGACTTATTAATGTCAAATAACACAAATGCCCCCCCCTCCTAATGCAGCCCGCGTGACAGCTACATTTAAATTAAAAATATTGTGATGCATTATGGTAATGGGGGCCATTTAGTACCTAATATACAGAAAAAATAATGAAAAATGCTGTCTTTGAACTAAAAACGTCAAGTTACATCCCGTATTGCTGTCTAATGCCACTGATGTATATTGAACGACACCAAATCTGTGGGTTATTGTGTAATTGTTCCTTTTCACTGTGACCTACACTAATAAAAAGCTGTATACATAAACACTGCATCTTATGAACTCTCCAGCACTTTGAAATCTTTCCTCCATTATTAAAGTTCTTTCCTTCTAAACTACTTCTCTCTCTCTCTCTCTCTCACACACACACACACCCCCTAAAATAAAACTTATAAAACATGCCAGTTTTTAGGATGTTATGCCACTGATTTATTGTTCTAATACTGTATACCATCAGAGAACAATTGCTGTGATAATGGATTGTTGCAATATATCATCAGAATGGCACCATCAAGAATATCCTGGAGACAAACATTCTGTACATTTATTTAGCTTAAATGAGATTAAAAAATCCCACAAAAAACTATTCAGTAAAAAAGCTGTTGCATCAGCAGATGCAACAACAAAGCTATAAAATTAGATCAAATGAAAGATTTAAAGATGTTTTGATCTGGGATTTTTCTAATAAATCAAGAATGGCTATCAGTAAATCTTTAATGTTTATATTGAAAATACTAAAATGTGTATAATGCAGCTTCTTAAGTATCTGGGATATGGTTCTTAAGGACTTTTGATTAATGTGATAAATGATATTGGTCTACAAAAGACTAATTCATACATTCATTTATTATAATCCCAGAAGAAACCATTGTTATCCTCTAATCTGACCCCTTGCATAACATAGGCTGTAGGTCTTCACTGAATTAGTTCCTCTTTGTGCTAAAGCATGGATGTTTTGCTAAAAATATCATCTTGATTTAAAAGTTTCCAGTGATTGAAAATTCACTACAATTCTTGGTAAACCAATCAAATGCTTAATTACACTTACAGTTAAAAATGTGTGCCTTATTTCCAGTTTGAATTTGTCTGGCTTCAACTTCTAGCCATTGGATCTTTTTATATAAATTCTGTGCTCCGTGTAGGTAGCAGCAGACTGATAAGTCACGACTAACCCTCTCTTTGTTAAACTAAATAAATCAAGGTTCTTGAGTCTTTCACGGTAAGACATGTTTTTTAATCCTATCATCGTTCTCAAGACTTCTCTATAAACTCCAATTTTTCAACATCCTTCTTAAATTGTGGACATCAGAACTGGACACAATAGTCCAGTAGCAATCACACCAGTACCACATCCACAGCAATATAAGCTTTCTACTCCTACCAGATACTCTCCTGTTTATATATTCAAGGATCAAATTAGACTTTTGGTTAGTGTCACAATGGGAACTCATGTTGATTATCCACCATAACCCTCACGCTTGTTTTTAGAATCACTGTTTCACAGGATAGCATCCCCCATCCTGTACGGATGGCCTGCATTATTTGTTCCTACATGTATAACTTTACATCTGGCCCCACTGAAATGCACTGTCACCCCTTTAGACCCAAGCAGTTAGCCAACTTTACATTTGGCTATACTAAAAAGTGTATTATTTCCTTTGCCCAGTTTACCAAGTGATCCAGATCATTTTGTATCAGAGACTTGTCCTCTTCATTCTTCACCACGCTCCCAATCTTTGTGTTACCTGCAAACTTTATCAGTGATAATTTTATGTTTTCTTCCAGGTCATTAAATAGCTTAGAGTCAAGAACTAATCTGGGCAGGATGCCACTAGACATAACTGCTCAGTGAGGATCCCCATTTACAATTATACGTCGAGATGCATACTTTAGCCAGTTTTTAATCCATTGAATATGTCATTCTAATTTTTTTAATCAAAATCTCATGAGATATCAAGTCAAATGCCTCACAGCAGTATACGTTTATTACATCAACACGATTTCCATTTCAAACCTGTGATGGTATTAAATAGAAAAATACACATCTCTCTCAAATTAGTGTGACAAGATCTATTTTCCATAAAACCATGATGATTGGCATTAATTATATCACCCTCCCTTAAATTTGTAAGGAACAAATCCTGCATCAGCCATTTCATTATTCTGCTGGGGATTCATGTCAGGTTGACAAGCCTACAATTACCCAGATTGTTCCATTTACTTTTTAAAAACATTAATTTTCTTCCCGTCCTCCGGAAATTTGCAAGTGTCCCAAGACTTACTGAAAATCAATATTAGTGGTCCAAAGAGCTCCTCAGCCAGATCTTTTAAAACTCTTGGATGCAAGTTATCTGAACCTGATGATTTAAAAATATCAAACATTACTAGATATGGATTAACATGAAGGGCAGCTCTTTTCAGTTCTCTGTACCAAACAAGGACTATTTGGTTTACTCTACAGCCATCGGGGAGACAGTTCCAAAGTTCTGTCCTGTACACTGCGGTGAGTGTGTGCATGCTGCACCCCCTCCTAAAGTGGCTCAGAAGCCACAAACCCCAGGTTATGCTTCTTTTATCAAATACATCTGTTATTAAAATGTACTATGGAATTACTACTGATTTATACCTGTGTTAATAAGAAGCAAATCAAGCCCACTGGGCACAATGCTTCCAGATCACTCAGTGGACAAAGCTTTCTGTACTATCCCTTGCTGCAGGGCTGTACAATAAGGTTACAAGCAGGCTAGAAGGCTGAGCTTTTCCAAGCTGTCCAAGGGACCTGGGTGCCCAAGTCCCTTTGATATTAATGACTGCACTGGCTACCCATAATGCATAGCAGTGCAAGAGGGAGAGCTCCCTTTGCAGGGGCACTACTCCCAATCCTGTGCAGGTCGGTTGGGGTAAGCAGAAGTTCTTGTTATTCACCGTTCAATGTAGATTGTAAGTAATCACTGCAGGGACTATCACACAATGTGTTAGTGCAGTGCCTAGCACAGTCATAGACGTGTAGGACTGGAAGGGCCCTCAGGAAGTGATCTAGTCCAGTCCCCTGCACTTAAGGCAAGACGACGTGATAACTAGACCCATGGGCGATGGGTGAAGCTCCCCTGGGGAAAGCTAACTTCTTGTCCCGGCTCTTCTGCAGCGACCCTGCCCACACTCCACCCCCACTCTGCTCCAAGCCCCCTCCCTGCCCACTCAGCTCCCCCAGCTCTGGCAGGTTTCACAGCAGCGGGTGGGGGTTGGAGGAGGGGGAATCTCACAGGGGAAGTGTGAGGAGCATGGAGGACAGAAGGGATGTGGCAGCAGCAGGCAAGGTGGGTCTCGCAGGGGAGGGAGGTGAGGAACATGGCAAGCAGTGAGTAGGGGGTGGAGCAGAGAAAGGGGTGGAACTGAAGGAGTGGAGGGAGACTGTGGACAGGGAGGATCTCATGGGAGCAGGAGGTGATGAGGGACACTTGTGGTGGGCACCTCTGGAGAGGGAGGGTGGAGGGGTGGAGCAGCCAGGCAGCAGCAGGCACCTCAGGGAAGAGGCAGAGCAGGGACTGGAAGGGGTGAGGCCAACATGGCCAAGGCATCCGGCAGTGGGTCAGTGGTAGTTGTGCCAGGGGAGGCTAAGTAATACCCAAATAAACCTAGATCAACAATATAAGTTCTAGACAGGATCTTAGAGCCACAGCTGAGCATTCAAGGTTCGTTTTATAGTTATTTAATGAGAATTTCTAGACTAAATATAAGAATCCTAATAAGAAAGGTAGCTTTTAAAGGTTTTTGTTTTTGTTTTTTTAACTTAAAACCTGCAATTTATTATCAATGGAATAGGTAAGTAATAGTTTAATTAAACAGGATCTAGATTTTGGCTTTGAGGTGATTGTGTCTTGAATGTTATCTAAATGATAAATTAATGTCAAAGCAACTGTGAGCAGTTCTCATAATTTTTTTCTTTGTAATTCATAATAAATCATGATAGCATCATATCCCCCAACAGCCTGGGTAAGTTTAACAGATTGGAATAGCAATCCTAAATCAATTTGATTCAAATTTCTTTCAACAAGACAAAACCTTAAGAACATCTTCATGAATTCATTTAAATGACAACTTCAAAAGTTAAGACTCAAGATAAGCAATGAAAAAGAATCAAAGTTAAAAAGCAAACCCACTGAGCAAATATTTCATGTCCAGTTCAGTATATCTAGGTATTTATAAAAGAAGAAATAAGATCCAGCTCTCTATCAGTGAAATAGAGTTTTTAATTAGGACCTTATCTGACTAGATTTGCATTTTAGTTATTTCAATGAACCAGTGGCAGTAGGATGCACTGTCAGATTCTAGGCTTTAGATTCTGACATAAGTAAGCATGGTTCCATAAGACACATTTATGAGTAAGTGTAAGCTAATGCAGGTAGAATTTTTCATTTCAGCACAATCTGTTCAGTCTAAGTATATGTCCCTGTGAGATTCCCCAAAGAGAAATGAGGAAAATGAATCTAACAGAACTGTGGCACATTGTCTGAATTTAACGTAAACCCAAAAAGAAAGTCCCATTGTACATACGATCACTATAATGAATTTGAGGCAAAGCAGAATAGGAAACTAATCTCAAGTACCTCTCACAAGCACAGCATTTTTTAAAATTAATGTAAAGAAATCCTAATCTAACTCAACAGACACTGATAAGGTAATCAAAAAAGGTGTAAAAAGTTAAGAATGCTCAGAGGCAAAATATGTATATTTCAAAAGGCGTATGCTCCAACAGGGGATATTTCAGCAAAACTCATCCAAGTAATTCAGATTAGGAATTAGGGATGTTAAATAGGTTTTTGTAGGGAATCAGTTGCACAGAGCTCAAAATGGACTGTAATTCAATCAGAAGGTCTGTGACAGATGGCCTATTAATGCACATTAGTGTCATCTGCATAAAAATGGTACCGGAATCTACAAGGAATCACAAGGGCCATTAAAATATCTAAAGAGAAAAAAGTATCATAATTCAGAGAGTCCCCTGGGGCATCTTTTTTTAATTATTGCTGGTTCGTGTTTTAGGATAAGTTTTTATTCATTACTGTAGAAATAACTTTATATTTAGTTTAGTGTTATGGTTGTTAAAGCCCAAGACCAAAAGAAAATAAAAAATTACAGTATGAATTTGTGAAGGGCAGTCAAGAAATTTAATTTTATAATATCAACGTGTAACAAGTAATGTCTGAAATGAAAGCTGGTGACTCGCTGGTTATGCTTTGGGGACAGACTTGATAAACAAGTTTATCCTAGACAAGGGAATGTTGTTTTGCCTGTGTCTCCAATACAAATTCAGCAAGGTAATGCCAGAGACAAGGGAAGTCTATTTGCATCTAAGGTGAATAAATAAATCAAGCCAATCAAGAAAGCAAATTGGCCGGAGGATGAAAAGGAGGTTTGGCACTGACGTGTCAAAGGAGGAACAGCAGGAAGAAATAACTTTGTCCGGGTTTACTTTTCAAAGGTGTTGTGGACAACGCTTTGGGGACAAAAGGGAAAGCACCTTCTGATTCTGTGAACATTGGATCCTTTTGCCTAGTGGCTGGAGATGCCGGTAGCATGTGGCAGTTTTAGGCAAAGACATAGCTCGCTAGAATTAAGTTTTAGGCACTCGAAAGCGTGTTTTATTTTATCTCTACTTAGAGTCACGCGTCTCTGTTCTTTGTTAACAAACTTGTTCTTAGTTTTACTAAATCACCTCAGTGCTGTTATATTACAGTAGAGGAAGAGTCCTCAGCTGATCTAACAGGCTCATGTGTACGCTGTCTCTTTGGAAGCAGCAAACAATTTCTCCTGAGCCTCCAGTGATAGAGACTGACCACTTCAGAGACGTGTACAAACTTAGGAACTGGGTTTCACTGCTTGTTACCTGCAAGGCAAGGTTCAGACCAGCACAGTCTCAAAAGCTTCCTAGTGACGGTGGCAGGGAGCTGACGGTTTAAGCCCACAAAGTTCTCCCTTGTTGATGAGGAGGGGTAACAGCAGCTCCCAATTCTGGGTATACTGTGGAGGCTATCACACCTCCCCACTCTCCCAGTCCTCTACACGCTTTTTGAAAAGGCTGGTGCCTCTCTCATGCAGTCTTTATATCCCCTGGCTACAAAGGAGTGTCATGCCTGATCTCACATGGGTGCACAAAAAAAAGGAGTTTCCATGTGTACTCTTCCCAACCCACATAAGGGCTGGGCACAAACCTGCCAACAGTGGTGTAAATGTACATGGAAGAAATAAGAGTCTCTTCCCCAGAGAGCTTATTTTCTCACAGTACAGTAAGGGATAGTACAAACCTGTACCAGGAAAAAACAAAAAAAAAACAAAAAAAACCAGACTGGGGATTTATATAAAGAAATAGAATGGGCGATGTTTCAGAAGTTTTTGAAGGTAAGGAAGGAGAATAATTAACATTAATTGGGATGCTGTTCCAAGCATACAGGCAGTTCTGAAAGAAGAATGTTTTGGTTCCCTTTCAGGACTCTGAACCATGGCTGGAAGCATATAGCAACATTTTCTTCTCCACTAGAAAGGGTCACATCTTATATCACCAAGGCAGTCAGAAGCTCTCGTTGAGCCTGTGTTTACACTAGGCACAGAGACAAGTGGTTTGCCGATGAAAGTTCAGATGAAGCCAAGTGAAGGACGAATTTGCCTCTGTGTAAAACCTTTTAGTTTATCAACTATAGGCCCAATCTTTCCCACCGTTAAACCAATGAAACTATCATTAGATTTAAATTCTTGATCCTACTCTCATCAAAGTTAGCTTTACCGAAATTTTCATAATTTCTTTAAGTGGGTCTAACAGTCATAACAGTGAGTGACACAGACTTACGTTGGACTCTCTTCCTAAACACCCTTTAACTCAGTTTACTGAAGGTGATTTGACTTTCTCCCTGGGTACATTTACTAACCCCCCCCTTTTTTTTTTTAAGTTAAGTTTTTTTTACTGCAGCCTCCAGGATGCAGTAATCCAATATCAGATCTGAGACCAAGATATTTGTTTCTTGTGAATATTCTACCTGTTTATCATTACATCATTTTCTCCTGTCCGAGGCCTATTTCCTCTTATCGGCATCAAGCTGATCCCAATTCCCACAGCCTGCTCCCTAGAACTACTTCCTTTTATTGCTAGTCCTATTGTTATAAGTAGTATTGTTCCCCCCATATTGTATGTTCAAACGTGCTCTGGTAAATTTGATTTGGAAAAAGCTAACTCTAGATCATCACATGAGAAGCAAATTGTGGCTTGTTTCTTTATTTTCATTTGTGTCTGAACTTGGTGCATCATTTTTAACCAAACCGTACATTTTGTTCCTTTTTGTATCAATCAGTTTTCTGACCTTTTCAATAGAGTTGTAGTGCACAAACATGGAATTTTTCTAAAGAGAGAGGATTTGAAGTTTGATGCTAACAAGCCAGCATCACCTTCTAAAATGCAGACATACCTTCCAATTCCTGTTAATAAAAGACTTCACAATGTAGTCAAGTGGGTATTTCTTGCATTAAGAAATATTAGAATTAGAAATAGAGGGCATGCTCAGATTTTGGGCCACAAAATCTCCTCAGTTTCTATGGGTGGAAGGAAGCAGAAACCCCAGGAAACCAATTCAGGAGCTCAACCTACAACCCCGGAGCTGCTGGATGTTTCTGGTTAAGTGATCACCATGGAAGTAGTTAAACACTACCATGGTAGTTAAACCATGGAAGTAGTTAAAATAGACTTTTCTACAGGGCACAAGTCCAGATTCACAATTATGAGAACTTTTTAGCTTGTTAATAAATATAGCTAAGTGCACTTTGGAATGTGATAAATAATTTTTAAACACGGTTTAAATGTGGTTAACAGTTCAGAGGGGAGAATGTTTAGGCAGAGTTCACATTTAAGTAAGTGTCATTCTAATCCCGGAAACCTAGAAACTTTTTACTAGATGTATTTAAAGACTAAAAAGACCTTTTGCTTCAATGTATTTTGAAGGTTAACTATTTGAACAGTTCATGGAATCACTCTTTCCTTGTAAACATTTTTAATGGAATGCTGAAAGCAGAAAGTTTTGAGACAGCTGAAGTGCAGCCAAAGCACTAGCTCTCCATGCATAGATAATACGGTTGTATCTTGGTGTGGGAAAAGGAAAATAATTTCCTTTCTTCTCTCCTTTTGAATAAAGTGCATTGCAGCATATAATCTGTTATGGAAGTGGAAAATAATAGGCTGTTACCTTTGATAGAAATTTAATTGAAAGACTGTACATGGTGTGGAAAATTGAATGCTTCCTCTGAGAAATTGTCATGCACTGATTGGTAATAGCAATCACAATTTTAATGTGAATGAAGGACTCTAAGAATGAAGAAACATGTATGTTACTAATTGGTGGGTGGGGAAAAAAGCTTTGAAAGTGTTAATCCTCTTTTGAATTGAATAGCAATCCAATAAAACTAATCAAAAAGAAAGTTTAAGATTATATGGATATGAATCTTAAAATAAACCCAGATTGTGACTAACTTGGAATACTGGACTACCATACCTAAACAACATTGCTTATTAAGATAGTTAGACTTTAAATAAAGTCAAGCTTGCCAGTTAAGTGTTGAAATCCAAGCTGAAGGATAAAAATATTTTCTGAAAATATGGGAGTTATACTGTTCTTTGTGGACCACCTTGACAATCGTTACCTCAAGACTATCCCCCAAGGAACTACATGCAGAAGAACCTTTGCCAAGGATTTAGTACTAATAGAAACTTCACTAACTCCCCCTGTGTCTCTTCCATGGCTACTGGGTTGCTGGGGGAGGATGGGGGGCAGCAGGAGGAGAGGGAGATGCTCAGTCAATAACAACACAGCTCCTGAAAGACACGCTGCCAGAGAGCAGGGCCCAGTGGAGCACCTATTCATGTGGACAGCTCCTGCCTCTGCAGATCTGGGGTCCCTTCCTCCTTAACCCTTTGATCCATGGGCATGAAAGGTTCCATACCTCCACACGCTGTGACCCCCAAAATCTTGAGGCATAATTTGTTGTGAAGTCTTTGAGATGAAACTTAGTTTTTCTGGTCATTTCACTTGGGTTCTGACATGCGACTGGGCAATATAGTACCCAGTTTTCATATAACATCTGCTCTCAATTAAGTTAGTGGGATTTTTGCCCACGTAAAAATTGAGTGAGGACTTCAGGTGCTGGCAAAGTAACTGTAGTCCTTGTTATAAATAGAAGACAGAATGAGGCAGATTCAAAAAGCATCAGACAATAGTTCAAGGTTTTCTGGTTGCTATGAAATTACTCTTGATTGCACCTCAGGATTAGAGGTAAAAGGATGAAATACATGATTTGAGAGAGTATTCAGGTCTCTTAGAACCATCCTTGTTTTTTTGTGGAGAAAGTACTTATAAGCAATTTTGAGAGTTAAAAAAAGATAAATGGTTGTACTGAGGCCTATGTAAAGGGCCAATATATTTACAAGGTTGTAGTACCTCACCTATTTGAAAGATTCTAGTTTCCTCCAGAAGGTTATAATGGAGGTAGGCACTAGCTGTTCAAAATAAACTAAAATAAGCCTGTTGAAATACAGGATAGCTCCGTACTCTTTGGTGATGGGAATTAAGCCTCTCTCCTCTTGGAGGCCAGTGGATATAGTAACGGGAGGTTTTACAATCCAACATTTATTAAATAGTCTTTGTAATATGAGTTAATGGACTTGCTCCAGTTGAACTAGAGCCTAGTGGAAAAGTAGAACTACCCTGTAATTTCTCCAGGTGGCTAATCCAGGCCAGGTTTGTAATACATGGGACAGGTGGTATAAAGAACTTGCAATGAGGTGCCTGTTCTGTGGATAATTGGAGGACTGTCCAGCTAGCCTCAATCCACGCTTAGGTTATAACTTTTACATTTTGGGTGCTGATTCCCCCCCAAAATTAATTGGGTATTTTCTTTACCTTTGCTGTTTTCTATGGAATCTCTTTTCCACCCTTTCTTCTAAAGTAGGAGCTTCCTGCAGCCATAACACCTAAAGCTCATAGTGTACACAACACTAAACCTAGTCAAAACTTGCTGTATGAAGTGATGCTAGTGATTTAACAGGTAACACTCCTCTCTCTGCTACAGTAATAAAACAATGACCCATCATAGAATTGGGGTCATTATGCTACTGGAGGTGGTGTTTTTCAGATGAGATGTGAAATTGAGGTCCTGGCCAGTTATGCTTATTGAAAATCCCTTGGCATTTTTCCCCCAAGGGTAGCTGTGATAGCCAAATGGTGACATGGGTAATTTTATTCTGCCTACCTGAAAATCACCAACTGTTTCAGCTAGTGAAGGTTTTTTGTTGTTGTTTTTGTTTTTCTATTTCTGTTCTGAACTGTTATGAAGAGTTGTGTGCTGTTTAAAGGCTACTACCGTACACCTCAGAGGCAGTTGTGTTTCTGTGATGTGTGAAATGTTCCCTGTGAAGGCTTGTAATCAGTCTATAAACTGTGTGCGCTCTTTAAGTGTCAGTCATTTTCAAAATCACACTTTAAGAAAATATCAAGGTGAAACAAACATGACAGTATTCAAAATTATATTAAATTTCACACCAGAATTTTTAACACAATAGAGGCCAGTGCAAGTGGAAAGGTTTTTGCTCCATCTTGTTAAATTCACTGGCAATGCATTTGTAGTTTACTGAAGACTTCCTTGAAGTTACAGGTTCATCCCTCCCCTACTCTTTTAAAAGAGTTTTTTCTCCTTGTGTGTTTGCTCTAAAAGTCTGTTTAACAGCACTGGGTGCTGCTACAGTGCTCATAAAAAGTTAATTGGATTCTTTTTGTTCCCACAACAGAACAAAAAAAAACAAAAACAAATCCATAGGTTTGATTTCAACTACAGCCTTGAGGTACATGAAGTGCGTAAAGTGTTTTAAGCCCCGATATGGAGAAGCAATCCACACAGTCACTCTGACTTCAATTAAACCTTGTGCTGGTGTGAAGGTCTGCCTGAGCAAATAGCTTTGCAGAGCTGGAACCTTAGCTGGGGCAGCAGAAGAAGGTGCTGCTGTTGGAGTGTAAGCTGTAAAATAGCTCGTGGTAAAACTAATGACTAAAATCCACTTATCTTTAAGGCTGATGGAAGTTGTACTGAATGAATTAAAGCTTTTAGACACGTAACCAACTGGCCAGTCCTATATATTATGATGTATGATGTGATGAACTAGGGAAATAGCTGTATTATTTTCAATAAATAGGATGCATCTCTGTGTGTTTATAATGAGCTACCTGCAATTCAGTTACCTCCAACAGGGTAGTATCAGGCAGGAAAGATAAAACAATGGCCTGGATGAGGAGCATCCCAATAAACAGTAGCTAGGTTTGTAACCATAAAGATGCAACTCACAGGCTCCCGCTGAGAAGTGAGAGAGATCAAAAGGAGCACTAAACCATTACACCATCCCCACCTAAAAAGGGTGGTGATTCAGGTGAACCAAGAAAGGCTGCCCAAACAGTGGTAGTGAAAGCTACAGGCTGGCAAGAGACCATGCAGACAGAGCATACTGGGAGCTGGACAGTCTGCTTCTCCCAGCCAGAGATGTTTTGTACCATTTTGGGAAAATGGATAAATAATGCTTTGCTTTGAAGATTCTGTTTTTGAATCACTTCAGTCAACTTGCTGGTCACAGGTTCCCAGAGAAAAAGGGCTTACAACACAGACAGGCCTGTTGGATTAACATGATAAATAGGAAGCTGCAGTCTACAGATCCAGTTGTAGAGCGGTTGAACCATGGGCTTCTACCCAGAGAAAGATGTATGAAGCCAGACCTGGCACCCAAGGGGTGACTTGAGAGGGACTGAAGGGATCCAAGAGCAAAGTTTGCCCTGTAACCATGACATGAAATACAGTCACCAACAGTTTGATTATATGAAGTTTCCAAATTGTGATGGAATTCGAAGATCTCTGCATTAATTTTAACATGTATAGGGAACCTCTATTAGAGAGGCCTTTGAACTTAGTTGGGGGTGTTCTGGTCAGGAAGTTCCTGAGAGCTACAATCCAGACTTGCAGACTACAACTTCCATGATGCTTTAGAGAAGAGAGTCTTCCACTTCCAGGAGCACAGGGAGCCTCATTTTTTGGATGCAGAGGATGAGGTGGTAGGGTCCATTTCATGGGGAGGTGAGATCCTGTTCAGGGAATGGAAAATTGCTTTGTGGAACTCTGTCTAAGCCAGAAGTTGCTTTTGAGAAACTGCTAGGGCTTTGACCAAGCAGGTAGCTACATAGACTATTACTGGCTTTCACTGGAGGCAGGGCAGAGATTTGCTGTGTCCAGAGCTGACTGAAGTTGGTCTGAGGTGCAGGCAGCAAGAGTAATGACCACTTTTGTTGTTCAGAGAAGGGGTATAGCGAAGAGACTTTAATGCAGCAGAATCCGAACAGTTTCCCTGCATGACCCCATTTTAACATGTATTGCTTTCTAGAACCCCACGCAGCATGGAGGATGCCATTTAAAAATGCCATTCTCCATGCAGCATGACCTTGCATGCACCCTAAGTGCAAAATCATGCTGCTGGAGGACACCATTTTACTTTATAAAATGGGGTCCTCCGCACACTCAGGATTGTTGCAATCCCATCTTTTGATAGAGCAACCCTGCTTGGGATTGCAACCCACAGGTTGGGAACCACTGCTTCAAAGTGTTTCGCTGAGCCTGAGAAGAGAATGGTCTTATCTAACCAGAACTACTGACCTCTGCTTATAACAACTCCCATCTTCAGAGAGTTGTGCAGCTTGGAATGAGTTGAGTAGAGTTGCTCTGTCATTTGTTGCCTTGGCTGGTCTGCTTTACTGGACCAACAGAGTGCTGTCCAAATTTCAAGATCTTCAAGCACACACACGCATCTAGAACTCTTTGAAATTCAGAGGAGTGCACACTTGGGTGGGGTAAATGCTGCCAGTGTAAATTGGTTAAGTTTTATTTACTACTTTAAACGGCATTAATTGATTTAGTAAGGCCCTCCTATTGATTTTAATTGATTTTAATTAATCTCAATCTGTTATTTTTTTCTAAATTGTTAAGTAAAGATGTGTTAACTCTAATATAAGAGGGTATTGTTTATAATTGGTACGTTGAGTGGATTAGCCAGATTTATTCCTGGAGGTTCCCAAGGCATACCAGTGAGTGTGTCCAGGCCCAAGCCAGGTGGAGACACCGCCAAGATTAATTTCCTTTAAGTAAAAGGACTGCAGCAGAGGAGTGGATTAAGGATCCCAATACTTTTGATTTAAAAAGATATATATATTTTAACTTTAGGCACTATGGATTTTACAAAATCTTTTACATATTTTGTTCATTTTATTAGAGGCCAAATAATCATGTTACAACTGCCTAATAAAGCATAAAGCATGAAACAATTTATTGGTTCTGATATCATTTGCTATTTTTAATAGATGGTGAAATGAACCAAAGTCATGTTTATTTGTCCAATGTGAAAAACCTCCAGATGTAAAAGTAATATTTCTTAAACATGCAGCAGTATACAGAACATGGTAACAAAACAAAAATATGAAATATGACATTATATATATATATATATCAATGCTAGACATTAAACTACTAAAATATAACTTACTGAGGATAATGAGAATTTTAAAAATTGTTATACAAAGTCTTACGAAAATGAACAAACCGAACAGATACACCTGTAAAACTGAGTAGGTACTCAAAGTGGAAGCACAAAAAGAATCTTTAGAAACATATTCAGACTATAACACTCAAAGAAAACTAGTCTACACACACTGCTGGCATCAGTGAACCATGCCAACAGCACTTTGGAAAAAATAGCATAAAAAACCCTTTACAACAAAGGACAAATCCTCCATGACGTACCCAATAAAGCAAGAGAGAAATTTCTCCCTGGCTATACAAAGAATTTGGACAAAATGTCATTCTTTGTCTATGATGATGAATAGGTTCTTGCCAGCTATGAAAAAAGACAAAATGAAATAAGTACATACAGTAGGAACTGAGAAACTTTCCTATGAATTTTTATATGACAACAGCTGTCCCCCTTTCAAAAGGTTCTTCTAAGAGAGTGTATTATTAAGCTATATGAATGACAACTTCTCTAGATAGTTCACTTACCTTTTAGGAAAATAGATATGTTTGTCACCTTTGTCAGGCATATGATGATCTAAAGCTGAAGTAATTAAGCACTAAAAGGTGATTTTTAAAATTTTGGAGGGCATAGAAAATGAAAGTCAAGATATGAAATATCCCGTTGTAGGTTGCAGTGTTAGTGATCATTTACTTGTTTAAGCCACTATCCTTCCTTGCTCCTTGCTGATGTCATATGGGGGAAAATTAACAGATGGGCATACTATGCCCACAGTGTAATGTCCAGAAGGGGGAAAAAATACAGAAAACATTTTTTAAAAAAGACTAACCATTGTGCACTGAAGCATGCCTTTAAATAGGCAGAAAATATGACGAATTGGAAATAGTGCTCATAGCTAGAAAGTCAGCACAAGTCATCTAGAAACTCAGCAATCTAATTTGGAATCTTGCATTGGTCAATGCACAAAATAGATAACACCCTCTTCTCCTCTCCTTTCCCCACCACACACAATGCAGTGGGAATGCCATCCGGACCACAGAGAATCTAGCAGTTCACAGAATGTTCTACACATCTGTCAGCAGCATCCAATGCTGGCACCAGATTCTGAGAGCTTCCATTACACAATCTGAGAACATGACAGTGCCAGGTCCTCTGACTCCTAGACACATGTTCAGTCTATCAGATCACTTAATCAAAATTCCCAGTTAAGTGTTTCTGAACCCCCTCCAGACCAGCAAGTAATCCAGCAGTCTCTCAAATATTATATGGTCTTACAAGAAGGATTTCAGTTTGGTCCAAGACCTTGACAACTGCCACAACAGACACACAAACACAGTTAGCTGTTTGTCAGCTACGTCCCCTGAACCTTGTGCCTGAAATTGGATGTTGTGAATATATAGGGTAGAATATAAAGTTCAGTGCATAATACAGCTTTAAGACACAGCCTGTTTGAAGTGCACCTTTTGACCACATACAAGATCAAGTGGCAAAAATATCTATCCATCTATATGCTCACAAGACTGTCCAACTGTAGGTACAAGATTCAGAGTGACATATGGCCTAATATAGTTAACCAGGCTCATGTACAATAAGGACACAGTCCATTTAGTCATTAAAAGCTACAAGATGACCCAATAACAAATTAATAAAATACTACCACCAAAGCTGAATTTGAACTAATTATTCTATGCTGGAGTGAAGTCTGGGGTCAAGTAATCAATACTAATAGAACAGAACAGGACAAAATACCACCAACTGAAACCATGAACTTATTCAGAAAACCAATTTTACAGTTCCACAGACTTCTGACAATGAATGTAGAGTAGAACTCCGGGGAAAACAATCACATTTCAGATAACACCAGAACTTAAGTCTCTCTCTTTAGGCAGGCATTAGAATGACCTGTAACAAAAACCTGAATCCCCACCCTTCAACATACTACACTTCTGCATATCAGCTGTCCCAAGCCATGTGACCATGCTGGACTATCATTTAAGCTCCCAAGCCATGAACAAGTCAGTTGGAATGTCTGTAGGAATCTCAGCTCAAACTTCACTCAGAACTCCAGAGTAGCCAGATGGTTCTGTTAAATCCATCAACAATAAAAGAAAATTGTCTTAAGGCTTTAAAAATATCATACTATTGAGAGGATTGCAAGCAGTTCACATCTTTTATATAGTTATTGTTTCTGTTTATTTACAGAGTCAATAAGGCATCTGTGACAGGGTGACCCCTCCTCAAGAGCCATCCTGAAGGCCATGTCATGACAGGGGCATCTGCCTCTGTTTCTTTTTGGTCCTGCCATAAAAGAAATAGTCACTCTCAAAGTCCAAGTCAAAATCTCACCTTTAGCCATAATTTATTCCTGTATGTGTTCAACAGTCCACAGAACTGTCACGATAAAAACCATTCTTCCAGAATCTCAAAGTAGAATAGGTTTGCAGCACTTCTCCATGCTCCATCCTAGATCATTTTCTGCTCACCCTCCTGAGAGTCCATCTCCAATCTGCCTTTGGGACTAGGGCTCCACTCTCCAGACCATCCACCCGAGACATTCACTCCTTTCCTGACTTCTCTCATGGAAGACCTGACTTAGGGCTATCAGAGAACTCCCTGCAGTTCCTACCCCGGCTCAGGGAACATCCCTAGTTCTGGGATCAGCTTCCCACAGTCCTCCACTCAGGTCTGCTGCAAAGGGGCTTCTGGCACTGTTCCATTCACCCAGGTTTCCCTGCCTGTGAATCTTACCCCTGCCTCCTGGGTTCCACTCCAGCATCAACCCTCATCTTGGGCACAGCTTTGCCTAATCAGGCTTGTTCTTCCCCTTGTTCTCCCCTGTGACTCAGCAGAGGTTCCCCCAGCTCTGACTAGCGCTCACTAGAAACACTCTTCACTTTTTGGTCTTCCCAAAAGCTCTCAGGCCTAGTTCTCCTCTGCTGCTCCTGTTTCTCCTGAGGATCTTTCCTTTCCTCCCCAGGCAGCTCTGACTTACCCTTCCCAGCCCTCTCAGGCAACTCTCACCTGCTCTTTTCCTAACTGACTCCTCCCAGGCCAACTCACTCAGTCTCCTGCCCTCTCAAGCCCAGTTGGGATCAGTGTCAGCTGACCCCAGGTGCACTGACCCCGCTCCCTCTCAAAGGGGCCAGTCACTCTGTGACAGCATCAAGTCACATGAAAGCTTACAATGTGCAGAAGCTAAGACTGGCTTATCAGGCGTATTCAGCCCACCCCGAGGTTCTTAAGGCACTATAAAATAAACAATAGAAATTCAGTATTACCACAATGGAAGGAATAAATTAAGCTACATACCAGAAGAAATTCTAGATCTTCAAGCAGAAACTATAACTCAAGTGATGACTTCACCATAGTGAAAACCCAAATACTGACAGGCCTTCACTATGTACAAAGTTTTGGTTTTAAAGTGATTGACAGCGACTTGCAGACATAAAATGAGCGTGCTTTTCCGCATAGTCACTGCTCAATGCAGCTTTTTCTACAGTTTTAGGCCAGTGTAACTCCAGTGAACTGGAGTAACCCAGTTAAGATTCAGGCCCTCTGTTTCCAGGAGTGGGTCCTAAATGGGAAACCAAAAAAAGTCAGGTTTTGCAGGCAGCGTGAGTGGAAAAAAATCAAGATACAGCTATTCTACTCGCCACAAGACAAAAAGCAAGGATAATAGATTGAAATACATCTCAAGTTATCAGAAATAAAAGATTTTATGCTAACGAGGTTAAATTGTCCATTACTTTACATGAAATGAAAGAAACAGCAGAGAGAGTTTGCCATTCATGAGCTGAGAAACAGATACCATAAATGAGACATTTTCCAACTACTGCTCTGTTTATGCATTGTTGTACTAACTATGGCCATACTTGTCTAATTTATGTCATTAAAGTTATTTGAACCTAAATATTTTAGGAATCAAGCAATGTTAATATTGAAAATATACTTAGCATTTTTAAATGGTAAGAACATTCTATTCAGAAACAAAATTACAACTAACATGTCTTCAACACTGTCCAGCACTAGGAAGCTAGTTTGTCCTGAACCTCTAAGCAAAATACACAGGAGACAACAAATCAAAACAATTTAACACGTTAGTGAGGAATGGGTGGGGAAATCTGTCACCTATCTTTCTTCTCATTCTCTTAGTGCTCTCCAATTTCAGACAGCACCTAAATGACTTGGAAAGATTGCTTTATTTAAAATCAATTGAGAGCATCCTGAAACAAACCTATTGTTAGACATTCTTGTTTTGATCTGATCAATTAAGAATTTAGTCCATCACCTTTTAATTGCTTTCAGGAAGTACACCAGGAAAGTATATTCAGTACATACTACAGTCTGGGGTTTAATTTTCTTCAGATTCTGACAAATAATTTCTCCTATAATTGAACATATTATTTGGTGTTCTGTCTGAGCCTGAAAAATAGGTTATTAGCCACTGAAAACCTCACTTTAATTCTTTCTGAAATGCGTATACTCCATTAGGCATGAATTGAACTGCATCACCTTTCATTTTAGGCTATTGACCATCAGCAGCTATTTAGTCTTTTTACTTGTGTGTTCTGAAATCGCATTTATTTGTAGTGTAGTCATTTTGATTTGTGCTTGGAAATGGTAAAAGAAAATCACAGGTTTCTTTACCTAACAAGAATTGTAACACTTGAGTGCTGGATTTATGCAGTATGTTTAGAGAGCGCTATCTGTGCACACTTTTCAGATATGCTTTGGGGGAAGAGATGAACCCTTCAGAGATAAATACTTTTTTTAATTAAGTTTATCCATAATTAATTGCATAGCTGCATATTCTAAATGAATGTGAATCAGCTAAGTAGGGAGAGCAAGTGGTGTTACTTAAACTGGGTGGGAGTAAGAAGGCAATTTATAGATCTGCACAAATGTGCCTAAAATCAGGTTGCTTCAACTGGAGAGAACGTTCACAGATTCCTGCTGAGTAGGAGAATAAATCTGACAAGATGGAAAGTTTGTTGTCTCTGAAGAATCATAGAATTGTTTTAATTATATAAAAGCAGCATAAGGTGGTAGAAGAGCAGAAACAGACTGATGCATTCTTTAGCCATGGCGTTCATTTACACCTTATTGTTCCTGCACATTAATTACTCACAGCTACGGATTGGGAAATGAAAAGGTACATCTTTTTTCACAATTAAAAAAAATGAGCAAGATTGAGGAAGCAAGGAGTTGTTAACGAGGCCTCTAAAACATGAGAGAACACTATTTAATCAAGCTCGCACTCAGGACTTTATTCCCTTCTCACTCCCACCATTGTACATCTGAGTAGCTTCACTGAAGTCATTGGAGTGAAAACTGGTATGAGCATAATCAAGGCTTGTGGACATGTGGACACTAGTGAACTGAACTGTTGGTAACTAGACAATATCAATCCCCAGCATCTTTGTCAGTTTTTATTATTTCACTTCCCTTTGGATACCTAACCCAGATTCCTGGCACAACTAAACTGAATCAGTGACTTGTGAAAGGATCTTCTGAGGAGGCCAAGGGAATTGAGAGAGATCTGTCAAATTTCTCTAACTCCAGGGGAAATATCTATTTCTGGGCAATAACCTCAATATGGATGCCATCATGAATGATGTGTGCTTGCTGTTTATTAAAAAGTAGCTTTCTGGAGCACCTGAAAAATAATTGTCAATTATTTTAGGTGGCCCAGAAGAGGGGTAAAGGGTGTTCCCATAACATCTGCAGACAGCCAAAGAACCAGCAGTCAATGCAATATGTGCTGCTAATCAGTGGGAGAGAATGATTCCACACACGTGGAGTAACTAGATCTATCCACAACTTCTGTATTAAGTTTACTGAGGAGAGAGATACTGAGTAGGGAGATGGACGGGACCAGTTATTCTCAAGACACTGGATGACAAACAGCAATTAGTTACAGACCTTCAGAACTGGGGGAGAAGGGAGAGAAGACTTTTGGAGAGTGAACCTGAAGCTGCAGCTCTGGATGATTAAGAGGAAAGCTCCAATCACCATAGAAGAGTGTGTGGAATTTGCTTGTGGAAGCCCACCAGTTAGTCAGTTGGACACCAGTTTGGGGTTGGGAAGTTCATGGTGAGTGCAGTGAAGTAGTGATGTATTGAGAGCAAATTAAATTACTGTATGGATGGGGTGGATTTAACACAGAATAAATCCTAAATCAACTTTATTACACAAATAAGCAGGGCACCTACAATAAGGAACAAGTGAAAAACAAAACATTTAAAATGGTTTCAGAATTATGGGGATAGGATATCCTAGGGATTTCAGTTCTTTATCCTGCTTACAACCAAGGCTGGAGTGTTCTGGAAATGCGTGGGAAGTAGCAGGTAAGAATGGGACTATCCAATAAGACCTGCCATTGTGCCCCGGTATTATACAGAGGACTTGGTTCTCTGAGGGCCCTAGTGCATGAAAATAAGAACTAAGGCTAGGGTTAATGGGTGTATTAAGAGCACAGGCAATCAGTGGAATACTAAGGAAAGCAATACAAGTAACACCACTCATTTCACTGCACTTAGCCACAGGATGAATCTGGCCCAGCCTCTACTTGTCAGGAGAAAGGTGAATGACCATTCCCCCTTTGGCTCCCAGTATGCCACTGATGCGGGCCAGATCCAAGAGTGATTATTTTTCTTAAATCCAGATGAAATTTAAGCACACAGAAGCACAATAGACATTAAGGCAGACAGAAAAAGATTCCTAATTTTTCTTTTCACCAAAGAGAAAGCAACTTTACTAAAAATTAAAAATTGCTTATTACAATTGCTTATTACAGAAGCTTCTATTATCTTTTGAAATGTAAGACTAACTCATCTGTGTGTGTATGTTTACCTCCTATAACAACTCATTTCTTTTTTCCTAGTTAATAAAGCTTTAGCTAGTTTATTACAAGATTGGCTACAAGCATTCTCTGGTGTAAGATCTAAAGTGCAATTTCCTCTGCGCTAAGTGACTGGTCCTTTGGGACTGGGAGTAACTTGAATATTGTCATGATTTTTGGTGAGAGGGACTATAGAATCATAGAAGATTAGGGCTGAAAGGGACCTCAGGAGGTCACCTAGTCCAACCCCCTGCTGTAAGCAGGACCAACCAAAATGAAGTCATCCCAGCCAGGGCTTTATCAAGCCACACCTTAAAAACCTCTAAAGATGGAGATCCCACCACCTCCATAGGTAAGCCATTCCAGTGCTTCACCACCCTCCTAGTGAAAAAGCTTTTCCTAATATTAAATTTAGACCTCTCCACACTGCACCTTGAGACCATTGCTCCTAGTTCTGTCAACTACCGCCACTGAGAACAGGTTAGTTCTATCCTCCCTGGAACCCTCCCCCCTTCAGGTAGTTGAAGGCTGCCATGAAATCGCCCCTTATCCTTCTCTCCTGCAGACTAAACAAGCCCAATTCCCTCAGCCTCTCCTCATAAGTCATGTGCTCCAGCCCTCTAATAATTTTTGTTGCCTTGCTCTGGGATCTCCAATTTGTCCACATCCCTTCTGCAGTGGGGGCCCCAAAGCTGGACACAAATGTGGCCTCATCAGCGCTGAATAGAGGGGAAACATCACTTCCCTCAATCTGCTGGCAATGCTCCTACTAATGCAAGCTATCACGAAGGCAAGCTTGCCTAGGTGATGTGATAGATTGGAGTACTCAAGGCGACCATCTAGGACTCCATGTTTAGGCTATTTTATTGCCTGGTGAGTTTACATGTGATACTCGGCTGGTGAAATCTATGTATAGAACTGACAGCCAGTTTGTGGTTTGTGTCTGGTCTCTCAATATCCTGCCTTGAGGTTGGTACTCACTGCTATTGAGCCACTGCAGGACAGTTTGACAAACTCACTGCTAGAACGGAATTGTGATTAGCCATTCATCTAATAAAGCACACCGAAGAGGCAATTAATTTAATTTTAGTCAATTAACTTTTGAGTTACCATCAAGGAGCAAAGTGCTCTTATTGTTGCCTTTTGTCTGTCTGTATATTGAAAATTATGTCCATTTTTTCTTACCAGTGTCTGTCACCACATTATCTTAATTTCAAGGAAACACATAGTACAAGCTGCAGTATCCTCAAGGTTTAAAATGTTGGTGATGGCTGTGAACTTGGTGTAGACCAAACTAAAGCAGCCTCACAAGGAAGTGAAGGAAGGAGAGTACAGGAGGACCTGAGAGGTTTACCTGCATTAATGTAAAATATGGCTAGAATCTATTTAAGAGTCCCATTGTCCTTAGACAACAGCAACAGATTTAGGGATTCAATGGCTGCATGTGCATATGACAAGGATTCAGACATGCTTGGAAGAAGTGAGAAGGGGAAGAAAAGGAGATAAAAACATACTATAAAGTGACTACAGGAAAGTGTGTGTGTCAATATGATTAATATTATACTTAGAGCTGGGCGGAAAACAGGGATTCCATTTCATAAAACGTTTCAAAATTCAGACATTTGTTTTTGTTCTGGACCTTTTGAAATACTTCATGAAAAAGAGCTTTGGGTTCTTTTTGCAGGGAATGGGAAGACAGTGTGAGCCTGTAGAATAACCATTAACCTAGTGCAGGGCTGGGCAAACTTTTTGACTCCCGGGGCCACAATGCGCCACAGTGCGTTCTAAAATTTGACAGAGGAGCCGGGCTAGGATCAGATGAATGGAGCACCGAGCACCGAACACACTGCACCCCAGCAGCCAGCACTTCAGACCAGTCTCCGCCGTGAAATTGACTCGTCCTGGTCAATTTCGGCAGCGGACCTGGAATCACTGGGTGCAGTCTCCGCCGTGAAATTGAGTCGTCCGGTCAATTTCGGCGGCGGAGCTGCAGAGTGGGGGCTCACACTGGGGGAAGAACTAGGGCTCACACTAGGGGAGCCGTGCCTTACCGCGGATGAAGAGCCGCATGCGGCTCCGGGGACGCAGCTCACCAAGGCTGAAGAGCCGCATGCGGCTCGGGAGCCGCGGTTTGCCGACCCCTGGCCTAGTGGTTAATAACACTAATCTGAGAGATCACGTGCCAGGTCCAGGTCCTTGCTCAATTACCCAGAGCACATCCTAGATGAGCATCCTAACTACCAGGCTGTGGTATCAGACAGAGACCGAGACCGATTCTACAGTGCAAGAGGGTGCTTGAGTTGGTTTCTCTCTCATTTTGACCAGAGATTCCACTGTGGGCCTTAAAAAAAAAAAAAAAATCCGTCCAATGACATTTTCATCAAAACCAAATTCCACAAAAGGTTTCACTTTCAAACAATCAGCATTTTCTGAGAAAAACAGTTGAAAAATTTCTGCTCAGCTCCCTGCATACTGCTGCAGACTTTGGAATATTAATGAAGACATTGCTAATAAAAATATTTTAATACCTGCTTCTTGTTGCATTCTATGATCTTGAAATTAAGGGTAGGTTTCTTTGAAGTATCATTAGTAATGAGCTGATGACTGCTTTTTATTCTTGTTGCATAAGAAGCCTATATTGCATTATTCTATCAGTTACTGTGCACCCAGAAGACAGTGAGAGAATACAGAGCAATCTAAAAATGAAATTGGGGTGTTTAGAACACATCCACCGCTTAATTTGTAATAGGTATTTTCTTTTTCCAGGACAAAAACACACTAAAAAAAAAAAAAAAAAAAAAAGAAGAGGTAGACTTTCTGGATGCTTTTTAAACATGCATTATTTTTACTTCAAGACTGCTTATTACTAAATGGTGGAATTGTGATATTAAAGAACCCAAAATAGTTTCTTTGCATATTCCTGCAACTATATTTCTGAGATTTTGTTACATACATTTAATGGCCATGATAGTACAACTGTCAAGAATACATTTATATAATGTTCCATGTTCAAAACTCTGTATAGACATGAACTAATTAGTCCCCACAGTACTGTTGTGAGGTAGAGGTGTAAGTGACATCTACATTGAACAGACGGGCAAACAGAGCCGAGACGAAAGCATGTTACCCAATGTACGAATCAAAGCGACTGGCAGAGCCAAGGTTACAACTCAGAACTTCCTGACATACCTTTTGTACTTATTCATGCTAACCACACTGGCTTGCAAAATATGATTCATCCAATGGTAGCCTAGAAGGGACATTTTTGTTTGTTTTTAAAATCTAGAACAGGTTTGGATGAAAAATTCTTGTTATTTTTTCTTTTTTATGAAAATTCGTTTTTAACTAAATGAAACTTTTCATGAAATAATGCCATCATTAAAAAGCCTGGAAACTGGGTTTGAGGTTTATAATAAAACCAGGAAAAATTTTAAACATAAAAATTTTACATTGTTTCCAGTCAGCTGTAATAACCCATAAATATATAGATACTATGGACCAAAATCTGCCTTCACATGTAATTTCAACTGACTTTAATGAGAGTGGAACACATGTACCTAAGGGCAGAGTCTATATAGTTAATAGATAGGCCCCAGAGGTACTGCCACTTATTAAAATATTCATAGAATATTAGGGTTGGAAGTGACCTCAAGATGTGTCCAACCCACTGCACAAAGCAGGACCAATCTTAAATCATCCCAGCCAGGACTTCGTCAAATTGGGCCTTCAAAACCTCGAAGGATGGAGGTTCTACCACCTCCCTAGATTACACATTCCAATGCTTCACCACCCTCCCAGTAAAAAAGTTTTTCCTAATATCCAACCTAGACCTCCCACACTGCAACTTGAGACCATTGCTCCTTGTTTTATCGTCCGACACTGAAAAAAGCCTAGTTTCATCCTCTTTGGAGCCTCCCTTTAGAGAGTTGTAGGCTGCTATCAAATCTTCCCCCTCACCTCTTTTCTGCAGACTACATAAGCCCAGTTCCTTCAGCTTCTCCTCATAAATCACATGCCTCAGCCCCCTTCACTTTCATTGCCCTCTGCTGGACTGACTTCAATTTGTCCACATCCCTTCTGTAGTGGGGCCCAAAACAGGACACAATACTCCAAATGTGGTCTCACCAGTGCCAAATAGAGGGGAGTAATCACTTCCCTCAACCTGCCTGCAATGCTCTTAAGGCAGCCCAATATGTTATCAGCCTTCTTGGCAACAACGGCGCACTGTTGACTCATACCCAGCTTCTTGTCCACTGTAACCCGCAAATCCTTTTCTGCAGAGCTGCTGCTTAGCCAGTTGGTCCCCAGTCTGAGGCAGTGCATGGGATCCCCAGTCTGTAGCAATGTGTAGTGCTTCTAGGCACCATCACAATAAAAAAAATGATAAATAAGTAAATACTCAGGTATTAAAAGCATCTCTTGAGTGACTCAGACATACCTTCTTCAGGATGAAGTTGTACAGCTCAGAATTCTGGCCTTGACTAAGACCAACCCAACAGCCGAAAATAATGTTTACCATCTGCTCAAATACCAGAAGCAGGTACGTAAAAAGATCGTACATTCATACAATTTTAAGAGCAGTACTGAGGAAGTACTACAGCTATTCTATTTTTCTTTCAGATAATTCATTCTGTTTTCTTCCTAATGTTAGAAGCCAGAGTACATAGGCTACTATGCTTGCCATAGAATGTGACAGGATCAAAGCCTTGCAGACTTGGCACTCATCAGCACAGCGTACCCAAAGGTAAAAATGCCCCTTTAGCTGTCCAAATTTAGTGATAAATCCCTGCTGTGGAATTATAAAAAGAAACTTCCACACTATGGTTCGCTTGGCATTAAAATCTAGTGGGACTCATAGCACAGCTGTCAGAACACTTCAGACAGTAGCCAGAAGCCTAGGTTTTATCCCCAGGTAGGTCATGACTCATTTTATATATCTTTCTACCACAAAAATGGGGATCAAAAAAGTGTCCAGGGCATCCACATAGCTAACATAACAAATCAACCAAATACAAGCCTGTTCTGAGATTTTAATAGCTTCCCCTTATTTATCCTTTGCCCAGCTGGATGGACATGTGGAGTCAATTTCATCTATGGTGTATCTCCACTGACTTCACATAGCTAGCCTAGGCACATTCAGAGCTAGCACAAGATGTTATGAAATACTTGGGTATGTATTTAAATTCAGGTCTGTCAGATTTAAGAGAGCATAAGGAGCTCCAAAGCACTCATTTATGACAGCAGGGAGCAAGCGTATTTGTCATGGTCCAATCAACCACTGCTTCATAACAAGACAATAAAGGCAATTTTCAAAGACAAGTGAGCAAGTGCTGCCGAGTTAGGATAGCACTGTATATTAAAAAGAAAGAAAAGCATCGATGTAGAACACAGCATCCTTTGTTAAGAATTAAAGTTGCGCGCAACACAATTTCAGAACATGTTCCCATTTGCGAACATTAACCTTCTTAGAGATGTCAATTTACCACCCAGTGGGGCAAATTCAGATTTCTCCTGAATTCTATTGCTTATTGATACTGCTTGAGTAACATAAGTTACACAGGAGTTATCATATTTACTCTACTTTAAACACTTGGATACAGCCAGCTGTTTTTAGATCTGACCATTTTCCATTGGGAGCAGGAGAAGCGAAGATTCCAGTAAGAATCTTATTATAGTCTGGGTTTTTTACCCTGCTCATAATTGTAGTAACTGAGTGTGGATCAGGACACTGGAATTCTTTCCTTCCTCATGTGAGGAGGTATGATAATAGCTTTGGTGCATAGCCAACTTTGCTAAAAGGTCCTGGCAATGAAAAAAAGAAGTGAGGCAGCAATTAGTGTAGGGGGAGGGAAAGAGATAGTGGCCTGCCTGTCTTGAGGGATGTTCTGTTTTCAGTGGGAAAGTGGAATAGGGACAGGCAAGGCCAAGTGAGCAGTATAAGAAAAGGGAGAGTTGTCTGCTACTTGCAGTTAAATCACGAATAAGAAACCATTTGACAAGAGATTATTCTTGGGAGTCCCTAGCTTTGTATGCACTGTGTCTTAGTTTTTCTTTGCTTCTGTGAGGCAACAAAAGGAGGAAAGGTACTGTATCTCTCACCCCCCTGTGTGGCCTTCAAATCCATTCAGAGTCTTGACAGACCAAGTGGATGTCTGTCCAAAGTTCCAGAAGGGCTTAACTCAGACCTAGATCACACTTTAACTTGAAGTGTTTAAAAACCTCTGAAGATTTTCAATGCTAGTTGAAGTTCCCACGGAAAACCACTTTTCAGTTTTTAATTTTTTCCTCAGACACAGCCATATTGTGTATAATGGAACACAGAATTGCTAATATTGCCTGCTGGTAAAATAGAAAGCTGCCAATGATTCTTGCTATAGAAATAGTAGAAATTGCAATACTGCCTATTGGTAATACTGATGTGTTGAAAAATACTTTTTGCTAATTTGCAGAACACAAAAGAAGGTTGAAAGGGTAAACATCATCTGTGTGTATCAATGATTGTAATCAAAGATGCTTATAAATGTGATTTTATATTGTAGTTTATTAATAAATATGCTCAGGTTAAAACAAGTCAACATAAAGGAATATGAAAAGAAATAAAAAATAGGGGGTTGGCCAACATACAGCAGAATATCAAACTGACGCAATGCATGACTACTCGTTCAAGTTTTCCAAAAACTCTGCATTATTGATGAGCATGTAGTATTTATGGATTCCCATTTCTCCATAGGCTAGCTGTACGCCAAGCAATATCCGCCCAGGAAAACAGAATGAACCTCACTGCACTAACTCTGCAGCAATTTGCAATCTGCATAGGTTTACATTCTACTTAATGAGAAGCTATACAATGACCTAAAGACGATTCAATCTCCCCTCCTCCTTTTAAAAAAATCAATTAAATCCGCACCACTTTCCACAAAAACAATGAATTGTACTAACACACACACACAGTGCTTTGTGAGGCAAAGTAATGTGCAGTTCATCAAAAATTCTGCTAAAAAAGTGTCAAACTGGCCATACTTGAGACTCTGGGTTGTTTTTGAATCATGATCTCAGAGGTGGAATACCTTATTAGTTTAAGATGTCAATATTGTAAATCAGAAAATGAGACAATAGGAAGAGGCCAGCAAAGTCAGCCATAGATAACAGATCTATTCATGCCCGTGCAGGCCCCAGTGCAAGGAGCCCAAGAGCAGGATTTTTAAAAGAGTACATCTTTTTTAAAGGCAGAAAATAGCTTTTACTTCAGAAGCAGTAACTCTTTATGGCCATTTGCATCTTCCTAAATTAATAAAAACTTGTGATTCTGACACTTCTCCAATTTGAACCTTTGCAAACACTAGTTTATGACAAATGTAATTCAAAGCACCTATCTAAATTTCTAGTGGGGCTGCTTGTTATAGCCTTTATTTCACTGCACCAGAGAGAAGCTAGGAGCAAGACATCCATCTCCTAATCAAACAATGACACCAGCTGCTGTTGCAACCTACCCCCGAACAACCCTGGGAGCAAGTGGGTGAGAGGCAATTGAGAGGGAGGAGCCCTGGTTTCCCCACGCCCTCCCACAACCCCACACACACACCCCAGAAGCAAAGAAGGGTGTAAACCACTCCACAAAAAGGGATGATGCAATTTACTCTATGCAGAGCAAGAGGCAAGCAGGGGTGGCACTGTAAGTGAGCCACAAATTGTTCTCTGCTCTGTCCTGGGGACTGCGCAGCGACATGCCCTTCTGATTCAGGGCAGAGTATAAAGTGAAAATCTAACCCTAGGTGCATGGAGTTTGAGCCTGCAGATAGTTACTCCTGCACTGAGTTCAGTGGGAAAAAGAGCGTTGCAGCTAGTTCTAAAGCTCCAAGCTTTTGGTTCTTAAGATCTTTTGGTTAAATTTAAGAGAGTCTTATACTCTCAGACTGAGTTCAAAGAACAGAAGCTTTTCAGGGTAACAGAAAAGTATCTAAAAGGGGTGCAACTTCCTTGGCATTCAAGTGTATTTTCTTTTGATATAGTTATATCCAGGATGGCCACAGTCCTTAAAGCCTTGAGTTGAAAGCCATGAATACCATGGAATTAGGAACCCACCTCACAGCTACTTAGCACAGTGCATTTTAGTTACTGTCACTCAGCTGTAGAACAGAGGAGCCAGGTATGAGAAGGGGAACTGTAGCCTCTGACAGACTTGGTTTTAAGAAACATTACTTTTGCACATTTGTTTTTGCCTTTGAGAGATATTTCCTCTGTTAGCCAATGTGTGAAATTATATTTTTACTGCTGCCAAGAACAGCAGGGGATTACTAACAAGTGAACATATTTGGTGTATTTGTATATGAAGCAGCACAAAGCTAACTTAACTAGAATGATTAAGCAGAGATTTCAAATGCAGCCCTAACCGAGCTTTGCAGTTATTCTCAGTACAGAGAATTTAGTGAGTGAAGACTCAGACACTCCGCTCTGTTGAATATTGTGATGTGTACTTGCTTGACTGTCCCCTTGGTGCAAACCTCCATTCACTCAAATCGGTTTCATTGACAAACTAAGCTAAATTAAAATCTGTAATTTTTATTATTTTAAGTTTCCTCCTCAATAGATGGTTTTTCCTGGTACAGGTATTTAACCCAGGTAAGGTTGTCCATGCAAATGATTATATTACCTCAGGTCTTATGGGGGTAGAATTATTTTGTTTGTTTACATCTTCAATTGCATTGAAAGTAAGACAGAACTAGACTGCTCTTCAATGCAGAAGAACCCAAAAGTGACAAGAGACAAGTTGCCACCAGATTACCCACAAGCTTCATCTCCCAAAACCTACAGATCTTAGGTGATCCACCAGAGGCCTGCAGTTCTCCTGCAGTCTTCTGCAAACACAGAACTACAGTAATGGAAGCTGCCACTGGCCCTGCCAGCCCTTCAAGTGGGGCTCTACGGCCAAAAGGAGTTACTCTCCTGACTATACTCCTTCACTCATTCCTTCCCAGGATGTTGCTCCAGGACCCAATGGAGCACTCTCTGGGAGGTCCAAGGATAAATCAGCATGGTGCCTCTCTCTTCCCCAGGCAAAGGAAGATTTGCTCTTGGAGGGCTTCCTCCTCAAGCCAATCTTTAGGGTCACTGTGGGATATAGAACAGCAACCCTTCCTGAGAAGCCAGCAGCACAGACCTCCAGCTATCAAACTGCATGCTGCTGAGTCTTTCTTTGCAGGGTCAACAGGAACAAAGTTAAAAAGGAGAAACATGCAGAACAAATTTCTATATATAAAATAAAATCAAAATATATGCAGCACTACTCACCCACTCAGTGAAATTTCTGGCTTCGTAACACATCCAACAAATGAAGATAAGATAACACCATAATAACGGGCTCATCCAAAATCGAGGCAATCCCCACAGAGCACATAATAAGGAAAAAGAGCAGATATTGCTTTACAAAGAGAATCTCACTGCTACTATATTTGGTGAAGAATGTAACATAATAGGGGAAAAGCTGAATGATGTTCAAGGAACCCTGTTTATGCACAATACATGGGAGAAATGGTTCAAGAAGAGTTCACCTCTGTAGAACTGCCCCTGCTATATTATTGTCAATATCTGTAAGACCTTCATTGATTACACTGAAAGTGCCAGACACGTAAAAACTTCTTTTGCATTGCTTTAAATAGTGCAAGTATTTTTCTGTTATTTAGCATGTATGTGTGTGCCTGGCTTATTTGCAGCCAGAGCACCCCGTTTTTCTTCCTCTATGTCTAATTGAATGACATGGTTAATTGCTGGTATATATTCCGATGGCACGGCAAAGCTATAAGTGAATGAGGAATATTGTTGTTTGAGGCATGCCCATCAAGTCTAGATAGACAATGAAAAACAGGCAAAGAAAAAACACTATACAAAAAAACCTACACTCTTCCTACCAAAGAAAGGTGTGAACAGTCTCAGTCCAACATGTGATGTTCAAGGCCCATAGATTGCAATGTATTGAACTGAAAAGACCCAGGTTTTAGTGTACTGAATATATAATCTAGAATCAGTGACACCAGGCACCTGGAACTTCTATCATGCTTATGGACTTCTCTGGATGCATTATACTCCTTACAAAGCATTTCATTATCCTAAGAAAAAAGAAATGATATACTTTACAATGTGAAGCAACACCAAGGAGAACATACTGCTTGCATGCATCTGCCAGCTTTATTTCATATTAGCTATTACAGCAAGCAGAGATCTGGTCCACAAAATGAATGCTAAGATATCTCTGCTGTTCTTTGAATTGGTAGTCAGTCAACACCCAGTCACCCAACACCCAGACTGCTTACAGGTATCTCAGCATTTTCCCAGAACTTGAGATTTTTCCAGTATAAACTGTAGGCTTATGGAGGTCTCTCAACTTTATCATTAATTGGCCCATTCAGGCAATTTTCTTTTTAATGTACAACTACTACAGTGAGATTTTTCAAAAGTCACAATAAGACAGGTAAGTGGGTAGATTTTTTTTTTTTTTTAGCATTGTTGATATTGTTGGGGAAAAGAAAAAATCCATTACTTAGACCTCTTCCTGACTGAGTTTCTATCAGTGGGAACAGTTATTCTTACTGACCACATCATAATAAAAATATCTTTGAGGGCTGTGGGGACATGATACTAAAAGACCAATATGGAGATAGGTCCAGTTGCATTTTCAGAAAGGTAGACATTAAAAAAGATTTTCAATTAAAAAAGCACTTCCAGAAAGTGAGCTTCTTTGATAGCATTTACAGTGTTATTTAGCAATATCTTAACAGAGCTGATTCCACACCATACAGTAACTGGAAGCTGTGATCTGGTTCTTCATCTCAAAAGTAACTCAGTCATTTATCTAGAGATCTGAAATTGATTTTAAGTGTTACCAACGCAAAGTCATCTTCGTGTCATTTGGGGATATCTTAAGATTTTTGCCCTTATTATCCTTATCTCTGTTTTTTGGCATAACCTTGATTGAAAAATAATCATGTTTGTAGAGTCAGTTATTTATGATTCCTAAGTTAAGTGTCTGAAGGTAAACACGCTGTATCTTGTTTAGTTTCCCTTTAAAGTGTATTTTGCCCTTCAGATACCAAGATGGCTATGCAGTTAAATAGGAAAAACAATGAACTTTCATCCCCAGCAATTATAAAGGGACATTCATTACAAAAGGTATATCACATTAATGAACATTTGTGCCACCTGCATAGAAATATTATCAGCAACAGCAATCCTGCAGGGCCTCAAAGGCTGTCATCACTTGCAGAATGTTTTATATGGAATCAAGTTAGCAAAGCAGTGCTCTAATGATGAGATTCTGCATGGTTTTTAACATCTCAGTCAGAAATTAGATTAAGATTAATTCAAGCCAAGCAAGTAATTTTGGCGGGATTGAAAGCAAATTTCCTTTCCCATCATGGCCACATGCTGCTGACATGAATGTCTGGTAAAATACCAAAAGTCTAGACTTGCCAGAGCACTATGTTTTGCCAAGGTGAGAGATACTGTATCACATCCTTGTAAGAAAATAAGATGAGCCCTAGAATAAATGTACAGAATATTCATAATGCATCATTAAGAAAGGACTCTGCCAACAGGACATTTCAAATATCACAATTAAACTTCAAAGCTGTTTTGTGACATCAACTTTCGAAGGTGAGTCCTTTCAAAGGAATTTGCTAGAAGACCAAGATTTAATCTACTACCATTTAAAAAAAAAAAAAAAAGATAGCAGTGCTCAAATTATTAGTGTACGGTAAAGCATTTAGCATCTAAATCCTTCACTACCTCCATTTATTTTATGATGTTGAAAAGGTTATCCTTCAAAAACTGTCAACCAATTCATATAAAAGATTTAATGTCTTAAGGACAGATAAGAGGAAAACATGTCATTACATCTCTGAAAGAAGATGGATTCTAACATCTATAAAGTTATTTTTCAAAAGGAGGGAGAAAGAATACAAGGGCTTTTCACTTCATCCTCAATTCTGCACACCTCGTCAAGAATGATGTAATTATTTTCTAGACAGACAAGTTAGGGAAAGCCAGCCTCTCAAGACCATTTATTTCCAAGTTTGCCAATCTTGTGATCTTAATAATCTAGTTTTATAAAAAGTCAGAGGATGGGAAAAGAAATGAATGCAGACAAAAGATGCCAGCCCAGCTCTGCAGCCAGTGTAAGTTTATGTAGCTCCATAGAAGCCATAACTATGGAAACTGCATGGGATATGGAGCTATGCCAGTTTATATCAGCTGGGCCCAAATCTTCCAGCCTCTGAAAACACATCCAGGTCCTACTGCAATGTAGATGTTAAATACTAGTAAACCATGAATTTACCCATATTTTTTATTTCTGAAAATTTTTTTGATCAATCAACTATACAGCCTATCCTCCTTCTCTGCCTTACTCACTTATCTGAAAATAGAAACTCTCAAAGTTGTCATGGCCTGTGTATATCCAATGCAGGCCCAACAACCAAGAGGTTAATGAAGGTACATCCCGACTCACTGAGTCCTGATTCTGCTTGGCTGGTTTAGGGGTCCTGAGCCAGAACCCCATAGAGTGGGCAGCCCAGGTTCCGCTACCAACCTGCTGAAAGACTCAAGAATTGAGGGGGTTTCCAAACTCCTTGGGCATCAAGACCAGTAGACCCTATCAGCAGTAAGGAGAAAACTCATATCTCAGTGGGACTCAAGCAAGAGGAATTGACTGACCACCCCACCAGACCAAGTGAACTCTGGTGCAATGCCCCATCTGTCCAGAGGAAGCACTGTTGCATCGACACCAGCCCACAGTACCTAACCACACCACGAGTTGAAACCACTCTTTTGATGTATTACCTGATTGCTCATGCAAAGTGTTCCTGAAAGCATTCCCTTTGTACAGTCATTTGTTCCAGGGTAATTTGTAAGGTGGGGGGAGGGGGAGGCAAAGGGTTTAACTAGAACATTAAAAAAGTTTAAATGAAGGCGGAGGGTGATCATCAGCATCTTGCAAAGGATACATGCATGATCAGATAAACAGAAAAAGGGATATAACTTTTATTAACATTTGACAGTCAGAGGATGTTTTTTCCAGATGTAGTCATGAAAGAGTGGCTGTCCATGTATGGAAGGACTGACTGAACTGAAGGTAAGAGTAATACCATACAAAGGTGAATCATAGCTGAAAAGCCAAAAAAATGTGAAACTCAGACTGGAACGAGTAAAACAAGTAAACACTAGTCTGTATGTTAAAAAAAGCATCCCAAAGAAAAACTCAAAACAAATTTACTAAACCACATAACAAGGCTATTATAAACCACTGAATAAAATTTACCAAGACAACAAAACAGAAGCAACAAAACTATATGTGCAAGCTGCGTAAGGAAATCACTCAAATGCTACTTGTGGGTAGCTGCAATTGTAGGTAATATGTGACTGAACATTTCATCGTGATGGAGAGCATGAGGGATGTGTCGGTTCTTTGCTCCAGTTTCTAAATTGTTGATAAATAATAAAATATTTGATGAGACGTCTGCAGCTTCTGCCCATCCTCCTCGCTACAGGGAAAATTAAAGTGAAAGAAGATGACTGCTGGTGATAATTCCCTCACCTCAGACTGGTGGCAGAGGATCTCATTTAGTGAGGGGATGTGTTTCCCTTTGCCTTTGCATGATTCTGCTCCTGAAAATTTTAGATCACAGTAGACTCCACTAAGTGGTGGCATAAATTTGAACCTGATGCTCAGTGTCCTGCACTAACCATTAGATCACTCTACTTCCAAAAAAATGTCAGCATGGATTCACAGAGCTCTAGAAGAGCTGACAGAAGACAGTCTACATGCTGGATAGATGTACTTTCAGAGACAAAATATTGGTAGCAGAAATGTGTCATTGTAACAGCTGGAGATCATGCCAATTGCATTTTGCTATTCTGCCTGCTGGGTGGTATTCTCTCTTTAAAAAATAGTAGTACAGGTGAGAAGTCCTATCCTAGAAAGGAAAGTGATCCACATTCCATCACATGATGATGGTGTCTCATATCCAAAGGATAGATGTATGGTTCTGTTCAACACTAGCTGGTCCAACTTGTGTGAAATGATGAACGTGGATCCCTTGTGGGTACTAGTTTAAAAAAAGCTGGCAACTGTGCTGAAATTCTTCTACCTAGCTACAAATGAACCTTTATTCTCTTGGGTTATATTAAATTATGTGGCCAATTTATACTGTTGTAACTTGTTTCTCAAAAAGGTAGGCATTGCCATCTGACCCTACCGCATCAGATCTCTCTACCCTTTATACAGGTTCAGTGGTGTATGTGTGGGGGGGGACACAGGGGGACAAAAACAAACCAACAGGATTCTTATGTGTTTCAACTGGTCAGAAAGGCAAAGCTACAGTACATAGGGGAGCCATGGGACCAAGTTTTTCAATGCTGTAAAATATGAAAGGTCTCATTCTTTGACACATTGGCTCCTTCTCAGGTTTTCACCCCTATTACTATACAGGTGATCTATTGACTAGAATCCTTTGTGGGCTCCAGTACACCCAATAGTTTTGGAATTTTATTTCTTGAATTGAGTTTAGCAGATTGGTAGCCTTCTTTTGGATAATGTGTAGAGTTCACATCCAATATAATAATGAAGTGAATAAATGAAAGTCTCTCTCCTCCCTGCCAAAGTTTTTTTTCCTTCACTGTATATTTAGTTCTTCTATAGACTGCAGTCCTGACTTCACAGTGGAGTTCTCCCCTATAAGTTGGAGTTTAAGCCATAATTCATTGAACTGAGCTTTAGAGCAGGTATAAGTTGGAGAATGTATCTGATGTAAGTGGCAGTCTTCAAAAAGATGCTCATAGTATCTCATTTATTAATGAGTAGCACTGATCCTAGACCCTTTCGGTGAAGGTACAGTATATAGTACAGCTTTACTTTGCATAATATTCATTCAAACTATCCAAAAATGCTTCAGAGAATAAAATATAGCAGCAGACAGTATATGGTGCAAACTCCAGGAAGGGAGGATGAAGGATACTGAACAGTGAATATGTTCAAGTATTCAGTCATAAGGCAGACTGAAAAAGAAATTAAGAGTTATAGCACAGGGATAAAGCTATATTTTAAGCTAAAATTTGAAGGGAGATGGAGAGTTACTTCGCAATGGAGATATAGGTAATCTGTTCCAGGTAACAGGCACTGCAAAGGCGAAGCCTGTCAAAAAAAAAACACTGGTAAGATTGCATGGAAGGGCAGAGTACATTGCAGGGCTAGGTGAGTGAATGGAGTATAGAAGGGAATAGAGAAAGACAAGGTTTATGAAAGAGGCTGAAGCAAGTCAATGAAGTATTTTATAATGAAGGGAGCAGTTCTGAAATAGATCATTGAATGAGCGAGGGGACTAGGAAGAGTCTTCACCATAGGGCTGATATAACAGAGGACATGACCACCTGTGAGGAATTGGGTTGCAGCATTCTGCACCTCCTAGAGCCTGGAGAGGTGGAACTTTGGGAAAAGATAAAAACTAAATGTTAGATAGCAGTAATTTTGGTGTGGAAAATGTGTGCGTTGAGTAAAGTAAGAGTTCAGGCAGTGGCTGACATGGGCAGTGTTATAGGCATAAGAGATGTGGGAGCAGGAAATTTCAGGGTGATGGGTAACACCAAGGAAGCCAGTTCATTGTTAGTATTCATTTGTTATCTAATCCATTTCAGCTTTGACAAAGGCCATTTGCTAATACTCTGTTCTTTTCATTTTTTTCTTCTGTTATATTTTCATAGGTTTTGAGCATCTTTCAGTCCCACATTGCCTTTTCTCTATACCTGGTCTCCCTGCTCCCTTTCATTTCCAAAAAGAGCAGCAAAATGTGTAAATGCTAGAGCATTTGGGACAGGTGGAAGACCAAAGCAACTAAATATGTACTGTTTAACTTGGCCAAGCAATAGCAAACATGAATGATAGCCACGTACAAACATCTGAAGGTTGTGAACACTGGCACCGAGATCCAGTAGAGTGGAATAGTCTCCCAAGGGAATTAGTAGTCATCTGTAGCTGGAATATTTAAAAGTATACTAGAAAATTCATTGTTCTCTGTAGTGTAAATCTAATGTAACTGAAAGGGGGATGAACTAGACTCAAAACTTTAAGACCAGAAGGGACCATCATGATCATTTAAATCGGACCTCCTACACATCAAACAACTGAACCTCACTCATCCACTCCTGCAATAGACCCAAATCTCTGACCACGTTGCTAAAGTCCTCAAATCTTAATTTAAAGACTTCAAGTTAGAGAGAATCCACTATTTACCCTAATTCAAACCAAGAAATTACTTGTGCCCCATGCTAGAGAGAGGAAGGTGAACCCACCCCTCCCCCAGGTCGCTGCCAATATGACCTGGGGGGAAAGTCCTTCCTGGCCCCAAATATTGTCATCAGGTAGATCCTGAGCATGTGAGTGAGACCAGTCACCTGGGAAAGAATTCTGTATAGTAACTCAGAACCCTCCCCATCTCATGTTCCATTACCAGCTGTTGGAGATATTTGCTAATAGCAGTCATGGATAGGCCATATGCTATAGTAGACAACTCCATCATATCATCCCTTCCATAAACTTATCAAGTTCAGTCTTGAAGCCAGTTATGCCCATACCTCCTTTGGAAGGCTGGCCTAGAATTTCACTCCTCTGATGGTTAGAAACCATCATCTAATTTCAAACCTGAACTTGTTGGCCAGTTTGAATCCATTTATTCTCATGTCCACACTGGAACTTATTTAAGTTAACACCAGGCAAGGAGAGGAGTTATTCCTCTGATGTGTTTAGAGCGAGCAATCATATCCTCCCTCAGCCTTTGTTTGGTTAGTCTAAACAAGCCAAGCCCCTTAAGCTTCCTCTCGTAAAATAAGTTCTCTATTCCCATTCCTCTGATCATCCTAGTAGCCCTTCTCTTCACTCACTCCACTTTGAATTTATCTTTCTTAAACATGAGAGACTAGAATTGCACAGAATATTCCAGATGAGGGCTCATCAGTGCCTTGTACAATGGTAATAACACTTCCCTATCTCCACTTAAAATACCTCACCTGATGCACCTAGGATTGCATTAGCTTTTATTCAGAGGCACATCACACCGGCAGCTCATAGTCATCTTGTGACCAATCAATATGCCCAGGTCCATCTCTTCCTCCACTTCCAGCTAGTAAAATGCTTATAGCAAATGCTTATATAAAAAATTCTTGTTGTTAGTCCAGAGGTACATGACTTTGCAATATTAAATTTCATCCCTTTTCTATTATTCCAGTTTTCAAAGTTGTCCAAATCTTCTAGTATGCTATTCTGGTTCTCCTCTATATTGACAATACTTCACAACATTGTGTCATCTGCAAATTTTGTTAGCATATTCCCACTTTTTGTGCCAATATTAAATAAGCTTGGTCCCACAACCTATCCTTGAGGAGCTCCACTAGTCCCTGGAATTGGTCCAAATACTGCAATCCACCTGCTCAGCATCGCAGGCCACCACAATCACATCATTTCAGAATTCTACTCATTTCACTAGATTTCAAATACAGCTGGTCAGAAAATAGGTGTTTTCTCACAGCAATGGGTGGTTTTGCCTTGTTTTAAACCAAAACAACCCCCCTTTCAAAAAAAGATTTTCCAGAAGACTGCTGAAAACCAGAATTTTTTTGTTTTTTTAAAACGTTTCTTCCAAGTTTTTGGTTTAAACAGCAAACGTTCTAAAGTCTGAGGAAAGCAGACACTGAAATTTCTTAGTTTAATCTAAAATGCAGTTTTCTATTTAAAAGACTTGACAGAAAAATTTCAGCCAGCTCTGCCATCCAATGCAGAATCAAATTCAAGGTTTCATTCCTGATCTTCCAAATCCTTTATATGGATTTGACCCAAGGTACAATCTCACCTTGCAAGGGAATAATGGAATTGTCTACCTTAAGAGCTAGAGACTCGTTGGTATGGCGAGAGAGAACAAGTGCGCTTTCTTGGTGACTGGTCCACAAATCTAGAATTCACTCCCAGAAGAGACCAGGATGGCTATAAACCTCATTTACTTCTGAGTACAACGCAGACCCCATGGCTTTGACCTAGTCTCCCAACAAAAACACCTAAACACCCATGGACTTTTGTATGTGCAGACAACAGGAAATAGATTGTGTGTGTATCTCTTAAAATTAAGTGTATGTGTCATGGAAAAAAGTGCTCTAGAACAGTTTCTCTCAATGACCGATCTGTGGACCGGCCCCAGTCCCTGAGATCTCCCTGACACCTTAGGGAGGCAACAAGCCAGTCCCTGGTATCAAAAAGGTTAAGAAACACTGCTGTAGAAGAGTAGATGGAAAGATAAGACTTAGACCAACCAGACTGACTCGGCCTACTTCACTTCAGAATAATATTGTTTAGCTAGAGCCAGAACACCAATAATCAGTTGAAATATTACATAAATGGGGGAGAAGGGTTCAGTGTAAAATGATGATTCACAAGGGGTATAAGAAATGGAAGTTTTTATGTCAATATAAAGGTGCACTCTAAGGAATCCATTAGTGTAAATATACCTGATACTATCTGAATTTTCTTCATTCTGTGCCTTAGGTTTCCAGGCCTCTTGCTCTTTATACAGGTTCAGTGATGTGGAAAAATGGCTAATACATGATTTTGATATGTCTAGACCTGTCAAAACAGCAGAATAACTACATGCTTAGAACATCTGGGCTTATTTGGAGGCTGAACGTATGCAGTGTGTGACAGGAATCCCACTCCATTTGGAAACATGAAGAGAAGTCTGCATACCACATCACTTTTGTAATCATGCAAAATTGCCAGGTTGACTCTTTTAGTCATTATCCTTGTAATCAGACAAAAAGTTTTAAAATATAAGTTGTTCTTGTACAGTCTCTTGATCATAGCCTGTCTAGACTGTTCTAACAATGCATTCTGTTTAGAGTAAATGCTTGCACCACCTGCACTCTAAATGAAGAAAAGAAATGTAGAATATCTCTTTTTCCATGCCCGTAGTGACAGTATTCTGCTGAGGGTTGGGTTTGGTTACAAACACAGGAGAGCATCCTGCATGAGTCTTAAAATAATCCTTTTACTTATTCCTTTATAGTTGAGATATAGAAGTTCCTTATCAGTTTTAACCAGCTTCTACTTTTATACTAGGAGAGTTTGCTTCCTAACACAGAGATTCTCAAACTTGAAAGAAAATCCTCCACATCATTTTTGTTTCTCCTTTTTTTGGGGGGGGCGGGGGGGGGAGAATGATGCAACACACCAGTGATTTATGATTGTAGCTTGCAGGGATTGGCCACCATTCCTTCTTTGACCTCAGTAAATTGATTGCTGTAACATAGAAAATGATAAAAAGCGAGTGAGCAGTCTTTTTTCTTTGAACGATCAAGTTTGATTTCAACATCCACTTGACTTAGTGATGCAAATGCTATATTTGATCCTTTCCCATCATGCTACAGCAGTGAAACTATTCAAGTACTTCATTCTTTAACATTCTTATTTTTAAACTCAAGTACAAATAATGCATTCCTACAAATAAGCAGGTACTTTGTAATTCAGGCTTGAGGGGAGTGGAGGGGAATGCAACTTTTGACAGACCACTGAAATTGCTAAATTATAAACTTGACAGGAAAGCAAAGGGAATTCCATTGTTGATAATTTCTCTGGTAGAACATTGACAGATACCAGCTAGAGGCTGCACTGGATAAATCAACAAAATAATTATAAAGCAGTCAAATACTCAACCTACATTATATACCAGTGTCTATCAAAGTATCACATATAGAGAAAACGGCACTTTTCCGTTGCAGCTATTCGTAAAATGATCAGTTAAGTGAACTTAAAAAAAAAAAAAAAGACTAAACTGACAAATGAATAAGTTAGATGAATGGTAGATGAAATAAACCCAGTGATACTATGTATGGGATCTATCCAGTCCCAAAAGTATAGTACATGGCTTTTGGGGGCGTATGCTACCTATGCCCCTGACTAACCTATCGGGGTCTTCTAATTCTAGGAACTGTTCTCCCCCAAAATGGGCCTGTTTGGCCCAGAGGAGTTCTCACAGCCTTGCAGTTGTGGTTATCCGTATATTAGACTCCAGTAGGGCTGCAGGTAGGGGGAGGTATTCAGCCCAATCTGCCATTTATGTTCCTTTTACCTGATCTGAGTGATGTTTCAGAACTGCCAGCTATCTAATCTAACATAGCTCCGAATGGCATACATAAAGCATTATATACTATGCATATAGTCCCTTTAGAATTTCTTCCTTGACTGTCAGATATCAGCCAGCCAGAGACCAGTCCAGTGACTCAATGTTCAGACAGTCAGGGTCTGTTCTGTTCTTATCCACCATTATTCCTGAGAATCTGGTCTGGGACCTAGTATCGGCCTGGACAGAAAGAAAGAGGAGCTTAAGAGATGCTCTGATTCAGGGTACCCTCTGCAGGGCTTTTATGAAGGTTTGATTGTAGTTTAGAGCTGGTATTTCTGGCAGAGCACCTCCTGCTGTGGAGTTTTCACCTCCTCTATCTGACTTCAGCCCCATTCTCTCAAGGTGCCCTCAGGTGCTAACAAGAGGGAAAAGTCAAGCTCATAATTAGAGCATTAGTCACAGAAGGGATGAGGGTCTAGTAATAAACTCTGGGATGGTCAGAAATTAGGACTAAAAACTCAAACTGAGTAAAATGCTCAGTTCTCAATTCAGTAAAGCATTGAAGCACATGTTTAACTTTCGAAATGTGAGCAGAAGCTGTGCATGTGTCTGGACTGGGGCTGGAGTGCACAGCACTTCGGCAGATGAGCCTTAATTTAATAAATATACTCAGAGATATTTCTATAGGAAAATGTTATTCTCAAATTCTTTAATGGATGTTTATATTTTAATATATGTAAGTCTGACAGGCCAATAAAGGAGCCCCCTGCTGAACTCCTTTGAATTTCAGAGTCAGAGGGGCTATATGAATTCACTTATCCAGATCTGAACCTGACCGTTTGGTTTTGGACCGAATCCAAAACAGAAGGGGCCTATATTCAGTTCTGTTTGAGAAAAAGATTAGAAGACAGTTGATTTGTGCCATTTGGGGATTCTCATGAAATCAACTAATGTGTTTTTAGCATCATCATATCTGCTCATATTCCACATGGATATACAAACTATGTATAAAATTACCTCTATTCAGAATTACTCAATTATCCTCTCTACATTCAGATTAAAATACTTTATACTAGCTTAAATCAAAATACATAAGGACTATAAAACTTTAAGTGCGAAAGCATTTAGCTACATACTTACAAACTATAAATGTTACTGAAAGTTGCAGCATTTGCCTTGCCATAATATCTTTCAAATTCAAAGCTGTGATTTTCTCAGCATGTTCAGCTGAAAATTGCTCTGTTTTGAAACTTAATCAGTCAGTAACCCTTTGCTATCTATGGGTATTATTGAAAGAACCTAGAGGATACTTTTGTACTAATGATAAGTGAACTCAGAGACATCTGTCTGAGTACTAGCTATTTTCTCCATTATATCAGCCATTTCTCAAAAGAAGCTTTAGTCCTTAAAGATCCTGAATGACATGGACTGTATTTTATGGATCACCTACAAGTTTCAAAAGAATAAAATATATCTAATTAAATAGATGAGTAATCTTCCCATTTACTGCAGCCAAAGGTAAAAGTATTTATTCTCTGCATTTAGTAGCTCTATAATCTGAACCAGAATTAAGAACCATCCAACTTTTTAAAAAAAAGACATAAAAATAAATCTCTGAATCATACATCTAAGGTTGTGAAAGAGGGCTTGATTAAATTCAGACTTTGATTCATTGTATAAGTACTTAGTGTCAATATATATCTTAGTACCCACTGACTGACGGTTTTATTGTGATTTTTTCCCTTGTTTGTGTTTGTTTTTTAGGGCAATGGCTTGCCTCTGACTCAAGTATCTGAATAATGGGCTTGAGTATTTCAGAAACAGAGATAAACAGTATTACTTAAATATAGTAGTATTGTCTAATAATTTCATATGCATGAACTGTATATCCAGGGGATGCCTGATTTCATAAGCCAACAATTCACACCCTTGTCATGTGTCAAATCAAGCTTCCTTACTCATAGAATCATAGAATATTAGAGTTGGAAGGGACCTCAGGAGGTCATCTAGTCCAACCCCATGCCCAAAGCAGGACTATACTCAGCTAAATCATCCCGGCGAGGGTTTTGTCAAGCCTCAGCTTAAAAACCTCTAAAGATGAGGCCACCACCTCCCTAGGTAACCCATTCCAATGCTTCACCACTCTCCTAGTGAAAAACTTTTTCCTAATGTCCAATCTTGACCTCCCCCACTGCAGCTTGAGACTGTTGCTCCTTGTTCTGTCATCTGCCGCCACTGAAAACAACCTAGCTCCATCCTCTCTGGAACCCCCTTTCAGGTAGTTGAAGGCTGCTATCAAATCCCCCCTCATTCTTCTCTTCTGCAGACTAAACAGGCCTAGTTCTTTCAGCCTCTCCTCATAAGTCTTGTGCTTCAGCCCCCTTATCATTTTTGTTGCCCTCCACTGGACTCTCTCCAACTTGTCCACATCCTTTTTGTAGTGGGGGGCCCAAAACTGGACACAATACTCCAAATGCGGCCTCACTAATGCCGAATAGAGGGGAATAATCACTTCCCGTGATCTGCTGGCAATGCTCTTACTAATGCAGCCCAATATGCTATTAACCTTCTTGGCAACCAGGGCACACTGCTGATTCATATCCAGCTTCTTATCCACTGTAACGCCCAGATCCTTTTCTGCAGAACTGCTGGCCAGAACTCGTGGCCTCTCCCTGAAGAAGAATATCAGACAATACTTTTGGCTTCCAAAAAGAGTAACATATATATCTTCCCCATCTCCTCCCCCACCCAGCCATACCTGACATGAAAAAACAGAATGGTTTACAACATGTAGTACTATTATACATTTTCTTTATCATGAGAAAAAGTTATTTTACTGTATGTATTTTACCAGTTATAAGGCACCCAAATGTTAATGGTTATGGATTGAGCAAAAGTGAATTATACACATATTCTTTTTCATTCAAACTCAGCTAAACATTATTAACTCCACAATCATCCCTGAACCTACAAGAAGTGCTCTAAAGAAACACATGTACATTTTTCTTATCACATGATGAAATCTATAAAGGAATGTCTTAACATTCCTGAATGATTAAGAGTATGTGAATTGTTTAAAACTTGATTAATAAATTGATAAATTAATCAGAGATTCAGAGGTCACTCTAGAAGGTAGTCATGTGCATCCTTCAAGGATAGATCTCCCATTTATTCCACATATGGAAGAGAATTCTCTGCCATAGAACATTGGATACAAGACTGAGATGTAGTTTCCATTCTAGTCTCCCTTTTTAGCTGCTTATAACTTTCTCAGATGTGCTCTTCAGGGCCAAATCTTGTTCCTTTGAGTGCATATCCAAAATCTGAAAAGCAGCTGCACTGCAGGGGAGATTGGCCATGCAGGGTGCCACAAAGAAGAGTTTTGCCACATCTTTGTGCTGGAGCAGAGATACAGAGTTGCTCACCTCCATAACACCATGCGGAACACGTTGGTGACAAGGTGGGGGCAAAGCTTTACAGTTATGCAAGTCCACTATCTAAAACTATTATGCAGGGGGCAGAGGCAGCAGGCTTGGAAGCTATTGCAACTCATGGATGCTCCAGGCCAGTGGTTCTCAAGCTCTGGCCCATGTGACGCTTGCGGCCCAATCGGCACACAGCTGTGGCCCATGTGACATCTTCAGAGTCATACAAGTAGTACTGGATGCAGTCCACATAAAATGTGGCCTGCATATGCGACCCACAATGGTAAATAGGTTGAGAACTACTGCTCCAGGCCATACTGCCATTTACGTGGGTTTCACAAAAGGGACTAGTATCTTCACAAAGTTAATGAAAGACCAGATCCAACATCCTCTCCTACAGATTCAGAGGCAGTCAGCCAAGGGCAATCTTTCCACTTCCATTTTTTTCCCTAAAAATCTGTATGTGGACAACTTGCACAATGGAGAATTAGATTCTCTTCACCTGGATGGGCCTCTTAAAGAGTGTGATAGAGATGTGATGGACAGGCATAACCAGGAATATAGCTGTGAAAAGTAGATTGATAGTGGAATAATTAAATACTTACTTCTTTTGTAAAGACAGTTTATTTCATATTAATGATATATTAAAAAGAGTGAATTAAATGAGAATCTATGAGTCCATGCAGCTTTACAGTAACCTCTGCTTATTTCATGAAAACTCCTGAAGAATCCTTTTAGTTGTCTTAAAAGAAACTGGATCCTCCACGCCATAAAACTGTGGTGGCTTAGTTGAAGTGGTATGTTCCTACATCTCCTACAGGCAAGGATAGTCATAGCATTGCATGACACTCATTGCACAGAGCAGGATGAGCTCGGACTCCAAAATGAGTTGTTCCATCCCTTCAAGAAGAGGTTAGACAATGTCAAATTCACTGATAGCAAAGACATAGATGTGCTGAGTGTAATGTGTCGGTTTTGAGGGCTCTGCCAAGAGCATATGAATACAATAAAATGTTATTTTAATGCCAGTGAATTTACTGCTTATTGTCATATCAATACCTATAGAATGATTTTAATGGTTGTTGAGACGGAACCAATAGGTACCGAATAAGGTTCTAATTAAACGATACAGAGGGGTCAAAGAGACAACAGCGAGGCTTTATTTCTCTTAATCAATAAATTCTTTATTTTTAACAACTGATAGTAAAGGAGGAGGAACTCTGTGCGCGAAGGACAAAATGCGCCACCCAAGTCTTTTGCGTTAATGATCTCGAGGGATCAACGCATGGCTGTCACTTTTGTGACACTAGAGTGCCCAGTTATGGAGTTCCTATAGAAAGTTTACAAGACAGACAACAATAAACAGTTAATTCATACTCACTAAGCTTAGGTAATAACAAATCATCTTGGCCAAACTTAAACGACCGCTAGCTTAGATTCTGCAGACGGGAGAGAGTCGCTTCGGGTGATCAGGCCGTGGCGAAGCAGGCTAGTAAGGATGCGTCAGCCCACTGAATCTAACACGCTCGAGACTCTGGGTGTTAGGTAATTCCTTTTCCTCTCTGGCTACTGCTACTTGGCAGCTTGGTTTTATAGTTTTCCACATGCAACAGTTTGCTATGTTTTGGTGACCATTGGCTTGCATTTGCTGCATAGCCTTTTAGGGTGACCCATTGGCTAGCATTTGCTGCATAACCTTTTAAGGTGACCCTTGGCATCTGGTCAACCAGAGGCTTACAGATCGCCGAGCACTTGATGACCATGCACTGGTGCCTTACATCACCCTTGTCGTATCCCCATAGGATATGGCTTAAACCTATGCCATTCCCTTATAGGGCAACATATACGTGTAGTTCATGTTGCTGAGTCAACCCTCCCCAGGCCACTTCCTTATTCCGCATGGGGGTCTGTACGTGGTGCTGCAGACGCCATTATCTGATCCCAGCTCCACAATGATAAGGACAATCAGATCAGAACTACTTAAAATAAACATCCTTCAGAAAGTTACACACTTTACTTACAATAAAGAGTATAATCTTTAATTGAAAAGTATCCAACATTTGTGCTTTTCACTGGTCAGATATTAATCAGCTAGAGTGCACTACAGCATGCCCTTGGCTGTGCCTCAGGGTTACCACACAAGCCTAATTCATTACTGAATAGAGGATCTGATTATCACACATTATTGGGAAGCAAAATGCAGATCAAAGACTGAATACATCCAAGCATAAGGAGAAGCACATGCTAAAGACACAATGAAACACCAAATAAGGCCTGCTAAAAAGATTTAATGAATCCTAAACTGAACAGATTCTGTAAATATTTCTACAGCCAAAACCTGGAAGCCATATGAACTCATAGGCTATAGAGTATTTAAGTTGTAAGTGCCAATTTAGAATGAATCTGAAAGCAAATACAAAGATGTTGGGGGGCTGGGGTGGGGGCAGTGTTTTTCATACTTCTGTGTAATCAAAAATTCTGTAGGACATATTGAAACACTATTTTTAAATGTAATATTTTGAACAAAATATACATTTTGTTCAAAGCAGCTAAGTCAATTATTCACATCAATTAAGGTTGCAATTATGTCCTTTTTTAAAATGATGTTTTCATGGGTGTTTTATTCAATTTGCACCAAAAATATTAGCTTTAAGGTATTTAAAAAGCATTATTAGGCTAATAGGTATACAGTCATATTAATAAAGTTATTACATCTTTTCTATAGTACTATCATGATGGCTCATTAGTATCATAATTGTTCTTAAAGGAGATACTATTTAAATGAAGAAATATAGAACACAAAGAAATACAGAAAGGTTCGGGCCTGCATATCTATAAAGCATTACACATATAGTACATAAAGCATTATATAAAACATTAGCATTGTTGTACAGGTCTAAACCTTTTTTATGGATGGATGGGAGCAGACATCCCCACACCAAGCTACAGGAGTGGGGGGAGTAAAAGATTCTTCTGTTGCAACAGGTTAATCATGGTAGGGGAGAAGGCTGTGATATTGATTTTTTTCCCATACCCAAATTATAAGAGAAGAACAAAAAGTAAAGGAACGGAAAGGAAGGGGTATAGAGAATGGAAAGGAGAGTGACCTCTTGGTTTCCATCCACTAGGAGCTAATCAAAGATTTCTAAAATGTCAACCAAATCTTCTCAAGTTTGTCAGAAGTCTCTTCTCTGGAAGATTACCTGTTCTTTAGCTGCCAGGTCAGCTAAGTCTCTGCACCAAGTTGTATCCCTGGAGGAAGGTTGTTCTTCCATCTAAACAATCTGAGTCATTTGGCTGCAAGCACTGCTCTAGAGAACCAAGCTTTCCAAGATGATGGGATATATCCCCAAACATTTCTGGCAAGTTATTTTTAGAGAGGTGACCTTTACCATATTAATACTCCTGTCTGCATCTAGCCAAATAGATTATCCCCATACATGTGAGCCAGTGAGACTCTGGAAGACCCACATCTCCAGCAGCAGTCTGTTTTGCAAGGCCCATGCATTGTAACCTATGCAAGGTCCAGTGTAAATAAAATAATTTTCTGCTAAATCAGCCTTAATCGTAGATCAGTAGGTAGAGATTAGTGTTTGAGAAGGCACTTCCCCATTGGCTGGAATTCAAGGACATACACAAATCTTTGTTCCAGGCCTGGAGCAAGCAATCTAAATTAAGAGGGTCTTTTGGGCCAGGAACTAGCAACAGCTCCCTCCACAACAATTCTGGAATCTGATGCGCCCAGTACATCAGGGCCAAACATGTCATTCAAGAGATACTTAAGCTGCAGGTACCAGCACTGTTCATTCACTCTCATACTGTAAAAGCAAAGGAACATATTAATGACACTGGAAGAGAAATTTTAAACTGTTAAATTATGCACTGTGCATAATTAACCTGTGGAGCACATTGCCACTAGATAGAAATTAGACAAAAACATAGTGTGAATAAACAGCATCTAGAACTTGTCAGCACCAAAATATTGAAATAGATGGGCTACTGGAATAAGAGTGACAGAGTACAGAGCAAAAAAAAAGGAAGGAGATGGCTGAGGAAACAAAAACTTGGTTGTACAGTGCCCTAGCACTATGGGGTCTTCATCTATGACTGGGGCTCCTAATTAATGCAAATTAATAATGCCCCCTTGCACAGTCCCAACAGTAAAAAAAAAAAAAAAGCAGGGAAAAAAGCCAGACAAATTTGAGATAATTATTATTCAGCTCTGTTTGGAATCCTGTAAGCCCTAACCACCAGGCTAATAGCTGGATGCACTCAGTAAACAAAAATTAGAAGAGCTCATAGACAATTCTAAATAGAAACAAGAGTTCTTAATGAAATAGTAGTTTTGAGTTCATTTGCTCTTTTATAATTCTAGTGCTAAGATTTTATTTTCTCCCCTTTATTTTTCTGTCAGCTCCTGTCTCTCCTTTGATTTCTGCAGAAAATCATCTTTACCCCAAGCTATCAAGTCAATGTCTGCATATGCCTGGAGCTCTGGTTACTTTACAATACTTTTGTTTTTCACTTTCTTCCTGTCATTCATTTTTATCCTACTTCCAGACTTTGCTTATTCGCACACCAAAAACTCAAGATATCATATCATCCACCAGTGCAACCTGTATCAACTAAAACTCAATGCCTTTCTAACACAAAATTTCAAAAGGTGTAAGGTGTGTGCACTTGCCAGTGTAATGCTTTAGAGAGACAAGGTGAGGTAATATCTTGCACTGGACCACTTTCTATTAGTAAGACAGACAAGCTTTGGAGCCACACAGAGCTCTTTGTCAGGTCTGTTCTCTCTCACCGACAGAAGGTAATATTTTACTCACCTTGATCCCAGGATATTAGAGACACAACAGTAGAATGCTTTGTCACTCATTTGTTTGGAGCAGGCAAGAAAACATCAGTGTCACTGCTGCCCATTGGCCAAAAATGGACAACTTTTGTCAGTTTGTTTAATTTGTTATTTTTTCCTTAACTGACCATGCAATAGGAGGAAAACATGGAGAAAACATGGAGTCTCAAGTGCAAGACCATGTTACGGAGTTCTCTCATATGGGTTTGTTTCCAGCAAACAACTTTTTTTTTTTTTTTAAATAATGGGGCCAGTCCACAGACCCTTGTTCACATTGGTGAATAGTCACTCATGACTTCCATGACATCTCAGAGATTATTTGTATAAATAAAGGCTCACCAATCAATGGAGGAACACAACATAGCTCACCAAAAAACCACACAAATGAAGGCTTGATCCTACTCCACTGAAGTCAATGGGAGTTTTGCCATTGACTTCAAATGGGAGTGGGATCAAAGCTTAATGAATTTAAGTTGAAATTAGAACCAACCTTGAAAATTTACTGAGTCTGGCCTTTCTCTCCTCCCAGCCATCTACCAGACCCACCCTCTCCATCCCTCTTTCACTGAGGCTATACTTCATTAGATTCTCATTTCCAGCAAATCTGCACCTTTTCAAAATGTCACTATTAATTTTGGTATTTTGTGTCAGGTAGTGCAGAGTATAGTAAAGACAAAGTTGCTGCAATACATCTGAGAAACACACACCATAAGTTACAATACCCAATACTTCCACCCTTACTCAGCTAGTCCCATCAAAATCTTCCCTGCAAGTCATCTAAAATGACCATGAGGAAGAAATATTTGGGTCAATTAAGAGATTCTTCTTAGTCTTCCCATATACTGTATTGTGTCCATGCTATATTTTACTTAATTTCCAACCTAACTGAGGTTAAACAGGTTTCAGAGATACTAACGGTCACACAAAATACAGTATGTTGTTTTGATGCATGTTTTGTGATTGTCATAGAACAAAAATTAATCTGAGATGGTTTTATTCCTCCCCACCCCCACCTGGTTTTGTCATTGGTAGAATTAATCATCCAGATTATCTAAAAGCCTTATCATATAACCTTTATCTCCATGAGTAGTCCCAATGAAGTCAATGGAATTGTTCATGTTCACCAACAGTTAGTTTCCCCCGCAGCATTTGAGAAAAAATTCAAAATATTTCAGTGATATTCACATCACAGACAACATTATGCTCTCATCTGTTGAGATAATGGCTGAAGAACCATTCATTCACTTTGATTTATGGGAGTTTTCACAAGGAAAAACAGTCAAGAAACTAAAGGGGCAACTTTGCCTTTTCTTTCAAATTGGTATTTGTGTAGGTTGTGTCTACAGAATCAGTTGACCCATTCCAACTCTTAGGAGGTTTCTACTGTTTGTTTCTCTTGAATCAGTTTCTCTACAGAGAGCTTGTCCCAGAACAAAATACCTTTGCTGGCATAAATAAAGTTCTATTTAGCCAGGTCTGACATGGCACCATGTCAATTATTTTTCATTAAAGTCCATTTCTGTCAGTTCTCTCTGCCCTAGATTACAGCACTAACATTTTTGATGGGGGCATGAGGCTTTATATTTCACTGAAGAATCTTTCACTGGAATCTTTGTGCACTTTCACTGTAAAGTAGGTGAAGGAACTATCAGAAAGCTGGAATCCAGTTCTGCCTGCCTGATGAATGTTGTACCATTAGCCTGAGCAATTAGACATGTGAAGTTGCTGTATTTCATAGTATTTTCTGTAATGCCCCAATAATCATGGTGTAATGGTTACAAATAGCTCTGTATGGAAAATACTGGATAGCACACTAGCCATTTACTGTATAAACCTGAGCTGAACATCCCTCACGCCATCTATGTAAACAGGGAGGCTCTGGAGTATGTGGAGCACTTCCCATATCTCAATAGCTCATTGGGAAAGATGGCTGGAATCGATGAAGTCCAGCACTGGGTCAACTGCCACCTTCAAGCTGTGATGTGTCTTTGAAAACAGACCTTTGGAAGTCGACAAACAATCTTGTTTATAAGGCTGCCATGCTGACCACCCTCCTCTACTGCAGTGAAACCTGGACTGTTTACTGACACCACATCAAGACACTTGAGAGCTTTCACCAGCGATGTCTGCATCAAATCTTAGGAATCAAATGGGAGGACTGCTGGGCTAGTGCAAGCATCCTCCATGAAGCTGTGTCCACCAGCATTGAAGCCTTGTACTTGAAGAACCAACTCTGATGGATGGGCCATTGTGTCCAGATGCCCGAGAACTGCTTCTCTCACCAGGTTCTCTCCATCGGACAGCACTCAAAGGAAACGGTATAAAAAGACATGCTTAAGGTCATCCTCAAGCACGGAGTCATAGACTTAACTGGGAGGAACAAGCTGACGATTGCTTGGTGTGGCATCACCTGGTTCATCAAGGCGTGTGCCATTTTGAGGCCCAGTGACTTGACTCGGAGGCGGAACAGTGGAGGAAGAAGATGGCGACTAACTCGTGTCTGCAAATTCCACTTCCCCACGCAACATGCCCTCATTGCCAAAGAATACATGCATCCAGAATCAGGGTTCTTAGTCATCTGAAGACCCACCAAGCCAGACAGATGTCATCCTTGACTTGAGGGACCAACGATGACGACGAAACCTGAGCAAGTCACTTAACCTCTTTCTGCCTCATTTTCCTCTGCAGTCTGAAGGGAATTTATAGATTTTTAACGCTTACTTTGGGAATCTAAAGAGATGGAAAGCACCAACTAAGCACTAAGCATTGTTATTGTTGCTTACTGGGCCAAGGGAGCACTTGCAGGTACTCGCACCTGACAGCTGAAAGACCCCTACTCAAATCCTTCTTCTCCAGATGAGGGGATACTTGATTTGTGGGCAGAGCGGACACGAGGCATAAGCAGTGTAAACAATTGCTTAAGGCCCTGAGCAGCTCAAGGCCCCCCCCTCCCCATTTACTTTTTATTTTATGTTGTGTGAGGGGGGCCACCCCAAAAATATTCCTGCTTAGGGTCCCCAATGGGCTAACAGTGCCTTTGCATGTGAGTCTCCAGTATCCCAGGTGAGTACCATATACACTGTGCTAAAGAAGGTCTACCAGCACCCCTCATTTTGTGGAGCTGGGCAGCCTCTGAGCACTCCTACTGGGCCTTGTATGCTACTGAAGCAACCAAACACATATCTTTCCCCAGTTTGTTAATCATTAGCAGAGTAGGCACCTCACTGGAGCCCAGATTTAGGTGCCTATCTCCACACAAGGGGTGGAGCTTAGCACTGCCTCCTCTGGTTTCTCTCTCATTTGCTACCTTAGGTAGCACCCCACCTAGTGTGCTGACTTTGTGGATTTCTATGGCACTTCTCTCTCCCCATTAATTGTTTAGGGAATCTAGGTACCTAACTCAGGGTTTGTGAATTGCAGTCTTGTTTCTCTGATTTTCTAGGCCACACATTGCAATGGTCCATTGTGAATCTAAGCCATAATACTAGTTACATTTATTGGGTACTGTAAAAACCTTCAATGATTTTTCTATAAACCATGAACCATAAACAAGCTAGGCCCTTCTGTAGTATCATGTGAAAGCGTTTTTGGCACTTGTTTGGGATGACTTGCATGACACTTTTGACTTTTCCACTATGAGTAATACCACAAATATTTCATGCCACATTATTATTAATCTGATAGGAGCAGAGGGGATAGGTGCATGTATACTAGTAAGTATTGTACAGTACAATACTATTTTCATCATGCATGCACCTTGTGCAACTACATATACCAGCACTCACTCCCACACGTGTGAAAATAAACACATTCTGGTGCGATCCCCGTGATGTCATCCCCTTCAAAACTGACCAATTTTGATTATGATAGTAGATGTTGCTGAAGGAGCAACTCATGCCATTATTTTAGACACACACACGCACACGTGCACAAGTTCTCTCAAAGACATTCATGTCATAAAAGTAGTTTTACACTTGGCACATCAAGTGTGAAGCCTGTGAATTCCCACAGAAGGATTTCATTACTTTCTTCATTTATATCTGGCGTCATAGTGGTGTCCTTTCTCATGTCTTTCACAAAACAATTAACCTTTTGCCATATATACAACTGGTTGAAAGCAGCCCTGTGAGGTTTGGGATCTAATCTACAGGAGAAACTGTACATAGTTAATTAGTATTACTACAAGAAAGTAATTCCTACATCAAGCCCAACAGCTGGTCAGTATGGCTAGAAAGGAACTTTAATCAGGCACCAAATTATGCTGATGTTTCTAATGCCTAAATACTTTCACACCTTCCATATCTGCAGATATTTTAAGGTCGGCCACGTGAGTGGGATGAAAGGATAAGCAAGCATGGGTGTACAGTGGGGGATTGCACAGCAAAGAATTCTACTAAATCATCCGTTATTTATATGAAAAAGGAAATGTTTTATTTTCTTCACAATATTTGCATTTCTTGTGGCCTCTTCCCTTTTATTCATATTTCAGTTTTTACAGATCCTCAACTCCTGAAAATTCATGCTCTTACATAACGTATATATACAGCTTAGGGAATAACATGCAACAAGGTAGGGTGACAGATTCAGATCCAGCTGTACTTGTTTACACCAGTTGAGGTTCCAGCCCAACCTTTCAAGTTCCCTATACTGGTTGCCATTGGAAATCAACAACATGATAGCAATAGCTATTTGATATCACTGTATGGTAACTGGCAAGTGTTACTTTTGATAACCATTCTAAATTAGGGTGTCTATTTTTGCAGCTGAGTGTCTTAGGCACTTGCTTAACTTTACACACTCAGTAGTCCCCAATTAATTAAAACATGGCCCTAATTCAGCAGAGTATTCTAGCATGTGCTTAGCTTTAACTGACAACTTGGAAGCAGATTTTGAATGCTTAAGGTCAGTGTTCTAACATTGAAAGCACGAGGTAGCGTACAGGTTGGGGTTTATTACCAACCATCCAATCACACTAGAGAACAGGATGACCAGCGTCTAAAGTATCTATCTATTTTGTGAAGGCCAAAGCTGCATCGTTCTGGGAGACTTCAATCTGAGTTACATATGCTGGAGGTCTCACACTGTCAGTATTAAAATATCCTCACAATTTCTAAAGCAGAAGTCAATAAGTATTTCTGTTCTGTGTTTGGGAAAAAGCCAGATGCATTCAAATCACGATGAAATATTTTCCTATTCCAACAACTTGAAAGCATGTTAAACAGCAGCTACTAATGCTAGACATTCTTAAAATCAGCAGGTCCCAATAATTGGGATCTGAGAGTTTTAAAAGAAGTGACCAAGGAGCTTACTGGATCATTGATGTTGATTTCCAATAAGTCTTGGAATACTGGGGACATTCCAGAGGCTGAAAGAAAGCAATTGTTGTGCCAGTGTTTTTAAAGGGTAAATGGGATGATGCACATAATATAGGCTTGTCAGTCCAATCCTGACCAAAATAATGGAGCAATTGATATATTCTTGGCCCTACACTATTTAACATTTTTAATCAATGACCTGAAAGAAAACAAAATCACTACTCAAGTTTGTAGATGACAAAGATTGGATCATTTGGCAAACTGGACACAAGCAAACAATAAGCCATTGTGTGTTAAGTTAAACCTTGCAATTATGGGTGGGGTGTAACCACCACCTTTCCTTCAGAATGAGTGTAAAGAAATGACTAAAATAATAGTCTCCAAGCCTAAAGCACAGGCACATATCTCCAACCAAAACAAAGGGAAAAACACAAAGGTGCCCAGATATCTGAACATGAGCAGCAGCGTTCTCTGGTTATTGTTAGACCATATGTGGCGGTAGTGGGGAGGGCTGGGTAAGAAAACTAGACGACAGCAGCACGCAGGGAGAGAGAGCTCACTCACAAAAAGACAGCCTGAAGAAGCATAGTGTGTGACCCCTGACAGAAGCTTCTGGGTCTGGTGCAGGCTAAAGACGCTGGAGGTTGTAACCACAGCAGCGATCCCCTATTTGCTACCTCCAGTGTTCAAGGAAGCAGAACTTTGTGAATACAGAAGATGCAACCAGCCATGGTCTGTGATGGAATCATCAATTTCTCCTCCCAGCAGAAGCAATCTGCAACATTCCAAATTTGTCTAGCAGTGCATGTTAATACGGCCAAAGGTAAAGATATATATCTAGGAAGAAAGGAGGCCATACCCACTACTTCCCAAAATAAGAGTCCCCCATTCTATAATTCGGTATACCATGACCCAAGAGTCTTTTTTCAAATCAACTGAACATGGGCTCCCAGCAGGACACTGTGTTCAAAAACAGCTAAAGTGATCCTTGGGTGTATATACAGGGAAATTGTTAGTAGCATTACAGTGGTTATCTTACCGCTGCATTTAGCACATGCGAGACTGCTGCTGGAATGGTGTCCAGTGTGGCATCCACAATTCAAGAAGGAGCTTGATAAATGTGGCTCTGCACTGAACCCTCTCCAAAGAATGATTAATGGATTGAGAAACAAGCCCTATAGTGAAAGGCTCAAAGAGCTCAGTCTATTTAGCTTAACAGCGAGAAGGTTAAGGGGTCGCTTGATCATAGCCTGTAAGTGCATATGTGGGGAATAGAAATTTATATGAGATCCAATGCCTAGAAGCTAGAAACATTCAGCTTGGAATTAAAAGGGCATATTGTTAGTAGTGAGAAGAGTTAACCATGGGAACCACTTACTAAGGATTAACCATCATTGAAAGTTTTTAAATCAAGATTGGAGTTTGGACACTATAATCTAGGCATCTCTCACATAATCATATCTCACGTAATCAATTCCATGCCATTGCAGGGGCCTCAAGCATTGGGGGCACCTTAGTCTCCTGTTCTGTGCCTGTAGCAAATTATTAGTCTCCTGAGGAATGAAATGTTTTAGTCTACAACAAGTCTTTTAGTTTAATTTATGGGTATCTGGGTGAAATTTAATGGTCTGTGATATATCGAAGGTCAAACTGGAAGACTAAAATGTCCCTTCTGACCTTAAAGACTATTAAACCATAGATGTTTTTCTAAAAGATAAGCTTTAGTTCAAACAGAAATTAATTCAGGAAAGTCCTTTGGCCTGTGTCATACAAGAGGGCAGAATAGATTATCACAGTGGTCCCTTCTGGCCTTCTAGTCTATCAATCTATGAAGTTTCATTAAAGTTAAGAATGTGATTAAGTGATTTGGGGCCTGGTTGGAGTAGTTCTCTTTTGCAGATAGCCATATAAATTAGAGAGTTATCCACTGAAGAATAGCTCATCACTGATAAGAGAGCCTCTTACACTCTTTTGGTCACTGGCCTACTAATAGAAAGTCATTTATTACAGTTTAAATATTTTCTACTATGAACAATTTAAGAATGAGCCAGTAACCCTACTTTGTGGTTGTTCTACTGGAAAATAAGTAGTGGATCTGTGCTCACAGAATAAAAAAAAAGTCTGTCCTTAAAGACATTCAAGAAAAACAATTTTTCTGATGGTATTTCAAATGAAATTCATTCTTTCAGGTTCTGTAGAGGTCATTAAGCCCATATTTACAGTGAGGATAAACAAATTTATTTTGCCTAATTTCAAACTTGTAGAAAAACATGTTTGAAAGTTAAACTCAGATTCCAGTATTAGGACTTGCAAATCCGCTAAAAAGGTGAAAAAAGGAGAAGGGAAAGGAAGCCTAATGAGAAATAAATGTAACAATAGATCAGAAGCCATAGAGTTAAATATAGAGACTGTGTGCAAGGAGCAGAGACAGAAATGTGAGAAAAATTCTAATGAAAAGTAGATACCAAATATAATGTATGCACAGGCCACCCACTAGTATTTGTCTCTATCTTCATTGTAACTCCTCGGTTTCCCTTTAGCAAGGGAAGTGCTCTTTTGCAACTTTTAGGGAAATACATGTTTCAACAATAGGAATAATTTTCATCAACTTGGATTAGTTTAGAGAATTTAAAAAATAGTGAGGAAATTTCCTTCTGCCTCGAATTAAAGAAAAAGATGTTCTAGTTTTAATCCATAAGCGATTTCTGCTGCGAGTGTTCTTTCTTGCCAGGATAGAGATCCTGGGGAAGTGTAAATTGGCATAATGTTAACATATTTTGCTGGCATACCAGTCTCAGCAAACTAGCCAGTCAGAATAAATATATGAATGTAATAGATTATATGGCATCAAAGGGTTCTGTTCTACTTTTGGAATAAGCATCTGACCCAAAGTGTATTAAAAGTCAACCGAAAAACTCCCTCTGATTCAGTGGATTTTGGATCAAGCTCTAAAGCTCAAATCCTGATTTTACAATGTGTGGCTCCATTGAAATCAGTGAGATCCCAGGTGGGTCCAGGAGTCGGCTCATATTGTAAATTGAAGGAGCATGGCCTAATTGATTAGTTTTGTTTATATACATACAGTGTTTGGGACTTACTTGTGATATTTATTATTCTGAATGACAGATGTGCATTCATACGCAATGATGTGATACTGGTTTTGATACCTCTCTCTCATGTATTGTTTTTCATTTTTAGATCCCAAAGCACTTTACAGAGGAGCCCAAAAGCATTATCCCCATTTTACAGATGGAGAAACTGAGGCACACAGCAAATTGCCCAAAGTCTTCCAGCAGGCCAGCAGCAGAGTTAGGAACAGTCCACTGCACTCACCAGTAGCCCATGTTAACAAGGTAAGTACCATGTTGACAAATATCCTATGTTTTTAGGTTTCTGTTTTCCCTGATAGGTTTTAAAACCTAAAAATAAACAAATCTGTACTTTGTATCTCCAAGCTACCATATGGTGGAAAAGTTTATCTAAACAGTAGAAAATGGATTTAAAAAAATACAAGGGACCTTGAAAAAATATTCATAACTATTTGGCATGAATGACAGAAATATTGATTCTCTGTCTGCATTACACTGCTATTATGGAGTAAATTCTTCACAAGTTAGTACAAATATTTTTAAAGATCTGTATCGGTGTCTAAACAGTTAAAAGTTGTCCATCCGTCCCCTAAACTGCATTCTCTCTCTCTCTCTCTCATTCTCTTCACATCCCATAGAAACAGATGCATGGAAGGTGTGTGGCAGGCTTTCTAAATTACCTGTCAGAATGAGGGAAAGAGACATTACAGCAAGAGCAAAAGACATGACATGGCACTACTAAGGTGTACTGTAGTCCTTGGAAGAAGATTGAGGCCAAAACAGCAGGAGTAATGATCTGGATTAAATATATATTAGTGTCACAAAGTACCTATTAATCTCCTTAACATCAGAGCACAAAAACACATAACAGAAGAGCCATTTGGGAGGAGGCAAGATAGAAATACTCAGGGCCACAAAAGGTAGAATGCAAATGCAATGAGATCTACTACAAAATTAGGGATCGACATAAAATGTATCCCTCTTAATTTCAAACCCCCTTGAATACTGTCAATTTAAAATTTTGGCCCAATTTAAAACCTGAGCATTCTGTAGCCAGGCCATTAAAACTTTGATAGATGTTCTTACATTGCAATGTCTACCATTCTGTGATGTCCACAAAATATATTCATTCCAGTTACGTTAGTCACTGGGCACAATACATGTACTTGGAGTTATAACTAGAGAAGTTATTTTCATGCACATTGAGCATGAAATGAAACAAAGTTAAGTTAGTGTGGTAAGTACATTTCCAAAAGGGTGACAAAGAGGAGTCTGAAGTCATTTAGGGCTTTCTAGAAGGCACTCCAGATTTCTTCTGCAGCACACCCCAGCAATATCTTTATGAGGAGACCTCACCAATCCAGACAGCAACCAGGAGCTTGAAGGATTAATTCCTAGCCAGAGTTCAATGCGACCAGCGTAACATTCCAGTTGGGAGACGATGTACTGTTGAGCCTACTTATGCTGAACACCTTTAAAAGAAGGAAGGTGTATTATGTACAGATAAATATGTTTCTATAAAGTCTGGAGGTCTGTATAGGTAGAGGAAAGGAGGAGATTGTTTTAATACAGAAAAATTCCTACCTGTTGGTTCTGGTAACCACCCCTCCCCTCCCACCCCTTTTTTTTGGGAGGGGTTAGATCTCGTTGTAGGTAATCATCCTTCTCCTCTACCCCATAGCATCTGATACTGGCTGAAGTAGATCTTAGCATTTAAAAGAACTGTAATTCCTTTCAGGGTCTCCAAAAGTAATATATGCTGCTCAAGTAATACCATCACCACCACACTGTTATACGGGGCTGGTCATCCACAGATCTTTACAAAGGAGATCAGAATCATTATCCCTATTTTACAGATAGAGAAACTGAAGCATAGAGAAGTAGAGCGACTTGCCCAAGTTGGTCTGTGGCAAACCAGGAAATAGAATCCAGGTTTCCTGAACCCCAGTCCTGTGCTCTATCCATTATGACGACACAAACCCACAATGTCACTTTACAAAGAAAGTCATACATAGAATGCCTGATTCCCCTTAAGACAATGGGTTCTCCCTTGCTCTTTGGTTAAGAGGGGACATTTGCCAAGAAGGTTCGTGCTCTGAAATATTGCAGGACAGTGAGTTGGTCTGACGTGGGTCAAACAGTTGCCACAAACCCACTCCATTCTAGGATATTTTCCCCTCTATTCCATTCACCTTCCTTCATCACCACAGCATCAATTTCTTTCCCCTCCCCATAAATACAATAGAGTTAATCTCTTGCATGTTTGCCCTGAAGGAGTCACCAGACACAGCATTTCCCCTGATTTATGTATTAAATAAAAAGAAAAATAGAGGCACTGAATAACCAAAACACAATGCAGAGATATCAATTATATTTTCCTCTTTTATGATGCAAAAAGAACATAATTCACTAGTGTATTTATAATTAGAAGCCAGGACAGATGGTGAAAGTTCAGTTTAAAGCAATGCATCTATTAAAATAACCAGTGCTGCCAAATGATCATTCAGTATAAAATGGATTTTCCCCCCCATTAAACGGTGTTTTTGCTACCCTCTAATATGCTGGATAGTAATGAAATTGTAAAAATATTACTCTCAGGGGATTTGCTATAACAGGGTTCACTTCATGGAATGTGAAGTGGGACTGGACAACTGGGGTTGCAGCACTGAACATTGTCACCTCATTTAAGTGTACTCCTAAGAGCCATCTCTCCAAATAGTCAGCAGGATGACCTCTAAAAGGTCAGCCATGTGTTAACATTCACAGAAAAGAAAATGATGAAGTAGTAGGCACACATTTCATGCTCATTTATTCTTCATTGACGACTACACCATGCGTTCTGATCCAGGAAATAATATTTAGAAGAACAAAGCACATTTTTAAAGCAAACACCACTTCAGTTGGTCCTGTGAGCTTTTTTTAAATCTCTACAAGTTTCCGTGGAAAGCAGTTGTATTGAATTAAATAGACATTTCCTGTTTCTAGGATGCCTACTTGTGCTGCACTCATTCACCCATACCTCACTTTTAATCAGAAGAGGATTGTACTGCAAGGAAGGATGAGCTACTGTGTGATATAGCAACTGTCCAGTTCGTTTTGGCTCTGGGAAAATAAAATTGAATGCAGTGGTGAACCACCACCCTTTTTGAAGCTCAATTGCCAAAACAAACATACATGCAACTACAAGAGCGAGGGGGAACATAAGGGATCATCCACAGACCTTTCCCCCCCCATAATGGTGTCTGGGTAGAAAAATGTTTTAGGCCTAGATCAAGTGTGCAGGGAATGTACATACTAGCATTTACAAACATGCTATCAATTAACTTGAGGTACAAATTCTAGTGGAATCAAGCACTAGGGCAGCCTCTTCTCTCTTTTGTATGCGCACCTGCATCACAAGAGAAGAGCAACCTCTGCATGGCTCCTACTCCCCCTCCCACAGATGTAGGGCAAAAGTGGCTGGGCATGGGGGCAGATTAGTTCACCACCATTCTGGGAGCGGGGTCTGAGGGGGGGAAATCTAGGAATCAGACTGTGATTGTGTCACAGATCTGTGTCACAGCCTGGTTCCCAGTTGGCTTCTGGATCAGTACGATTATGTTCTACCCCTTGCTCAGGCCTTTTGGGACAGCCAGATCTGAGACTTTGGAAAGTTCAGTATTAATTCCAGATGCTGACCATCTGATCAGTTTTTGTGAAATGTGTTCCTTTTAGATGCAGATTATTCATTACCAAGCCAAAAAATATATATACACAAAAACCTTCAGATTTGTTCAAAATCTCTGTGGTACATGTCTGCAAAACATGATACTCTTTACAAATGCATTAGAAAGCATCCAATTCATGTGTTAGTCTGCTATGAAAACACCACAATTCACTTGGGTGTATCTTCTTGTAAAATAAAGCCCGTTTTATCTCAACTTTGATTACAGAACCGAGTAAACGGCATTTGTGGAACTATAATCCTTGACTATTTGCGGCACCATGTATTGCACAAAACTAGAAGCGTTATTTTAATATTTAATTAAATATTTACAAAGAAATGTCTCCTTTATATATTTGTACAGTTGTCAGTAGTCTGCTCTTGCATAAATACTTCCTGTTGTAACTGGTGGGAGGGAAGGAGGAAATCAGCAGACTGTCCATGCAACAGCCAAATTAGTTTGTTATTTTTAGGATTATTCTGGTGAAGTTATTTAATTGTCCTCACAAATCATAATATGTTCTAAGAGGGGACCACAAAATAACTGGACCTCCTAATTATTAATTATAAAGCTAATGGACTCTACCGTGCTGTGATTGTCTGCTAGTGACAAACCAGAGGCTTTTATGGCTTGTAATGACACAAACACATGAATCAGGAAGGCCATCCCCTGCAGCTCTCAATTCACCTTCATATCTCATAGACTTAACTTACACCTGTGTCCCACAACAGAGGCCAGATTTAGATATTGATCACCAGTGACAACATCCACACCATCTGAGTCACAAAATGAGGGAAATGCCAGATATGCACAGAAATAATAGATCTTTGATGGATGATGTCCTGTTTAAACAGTTACAAATACAAATAAAATACAGAAGATCTCCCAGTGTCACTAAATTGTTGTATTATTCTACATGATGGATATCCAAGACACCCATCCACACAGCAGGTTGTCATGACATATTACACGTTTCCACAATATTCATAAATAGATCCTCATGATTGAGAAATAATTCTTTGAGTCTCCATACCCACAAATGTAGATGGTTAGTTTCCCAAAGAAGGCAGCTGAGGCCATTTTGCAACTTTATGAAAGGTGATCCCCAGTAGTATAAATTTCACAACAAGGAGCCCAGCTGCATGTACAAGTTCAAAGGGCCCCACCTGAGTGCTAGCACTGAGCAGGGAGTGAACAACCGATTAAGGGGATCAGTGGGAGATGTACAGGACCTCTTCACATTTGTCCTAGTATTAAAGATATTCCCTTTAACCCCTTCTACTGTCATCAACTCATCTCTTCTCCTTATATTTCCTCTGCAAGCCTTAAATGACAAGCAGTGAAACAGCTAAGTGTTGGCCATTTGAATCACGGGCTTCTGAATCTACAGACTATGTTCACGTTTGAGTGGCTTTTACACAACCATGAGGAAGTTTTGGTGTCCTTTTTTAAGAAAGAATGAAAGCTTAGATTCTAGAACACAATTTTGCAGCAGTGGAAGGTTTGTGACTAATTCACTAAAAAAAGCCACGTATTTGGAAGAACTGCTTTTTTTAAAAAGTTTTTTTTTTAAAAAATGTTATTGTTACAGTATTATTTTTCATATCCCTTCATCTGTAAAATCACAGTTTGTACTATAAATCCAATCATACAGGCCTTGGAGTAAAGAAAAAAACATTGTACTTTAGAGATTTCAGAAATCCTTTTTATATACCAATCATCATATAATACCTTGCTATTGTCCAGAGTTAGAAAGGATGCCTGGATACCACTGAAAAGGGGAAATTCTCAGCATTCCTAAGGAACAAATCATCCATTTCTAGCCCTGACAGTTCACTAGATCTCAGTCCTTGAAGTGGTCACAGACCTTAAACCAATCCAGGTCTGAATATTCATTGGCCACATCTCAGACCAATGTCATTTTGAGTGGAATTGATTATTAACATCCCACAATAATGTTGTAGGTTTGAAGCAACTCAGTTTTGGAATGTCATCCCAGCAGAAGTAGACTTATGAGCAAGTGAGGAGGCCAAAATTACCCTTTTCCCTCACATATCATCCTCCTTTGGGCACGAGGAGAACTTTTGAGTAGGAAAAATAATATGATCTGTTTATAGTTCACAAGAAACTCCAGTGAGAGATTTACTTGTGGTGGCACATTCAGGAAAGAAGTGTTAATGAATAGTGTCTGAACTTTTATGACAAGGAGAGGCCTGCTCCATCTTTTAGAATAATTTGTTAGTTAACATTCTTCACCTGTGATAGTCACATGTAAATCCCAGAGAGAGTTTCATCTTTCCTTGACTAAAATGAATCTAGTTACCTTACATCCCTGGAGACATTGCTACAAGAGCAAAACAGATGAAAAAAGCTCATGCTTGCTCTTTACTTTGATCTTGTAACCCATTCAAAATGTTAGGGAATAAATCCCTTAATCGTACAGTAGAAGGATCAGCGAGTTCAGAGCTTTTCACTAGGGCAACATATAGTTCTTTGCTCCTTCAGCAGTCATTATGGGATACTGGTGACAAGCTCCTTGAAGCAACCAGTATGATGGATTTTGCAATACACAAGAATGCTACAATCCTATTTAGATGTCCTGGGGGCCAAAGTCTAGCAGAACCCACCAACTTCAATAGAGTTATGCCAGCAGAGAAGTTGGTCCTATATTTCTCAAGCTGTAACTTCCAGCTGCATTCTATGAGTCCACAAGTCACCTTCCCTTACGTCAGCGGCTCTTAACCTTTCCAGACTATTGTACCCCTTTCCACAAGTCTGATTTGTCTTGCATATCCCAAGTTTCATGTCACTTACAAACGACTCGCTTACAAAAATCAGAAATACAAAAAAAGTGCGTCACACTCGCTCTCTCATCTTTACCATATACTTATAAAAATAAAAGTGATCACAATATTTATATTCCACGTACATTTCAACGTGAAACTTGAGCCTGTTTGTCACTTGTGAGCCTTGCCTGAGGTCAAGCCTCAGGCAGGGGGGCTGAAACATGGAACTTAGCTTTGTGGCTCCCCCTGTGGCCTGGGGCCCTGGGTAACTGCCTTGCTTGCCACCTCTTAATGCCAGCCCTGCACTAGCGATCCCCCAAAACCCATCCCATGAGTCTCCTAGGGGTTGCAACTCCTTGGTCAGTGTTGCTCAACCTAGGTAAGTAAAGCACCCCTGGAATACCTCGTCATACCTCCAGGGGTATGTGCATCCCGGCTGAGAACCCCTGCCTTACGTGAAGCAATGCAACAGGAAACAAAAGCAAAAAAAGTTAAAACGAATAAGCCACCTTTTCAGCAGAATTTTAAAAATCAGATACAGATTTTTAGCTGCATAAATCTCATGTTGCCTCCTGAGGCTTTATATACAAAAAAAGAATTCCACGCTTACTGTATGTACTTCTCACTTGTGTTCAAGGAGCTGTACAAACTTTTACACACTTTCTATTATCTAATGCTGAATGAAATCTAACCTAAGGAATCTCTAAAGCATGGGAGGACAGGGAGTAACTTCCAACAACACTGAGCCTTTATATAGATTCCAGTTTGCATCTTTCATTCAGGACGTGATATTCCTTGACTTTAGCAAAGCTTTTGATACGGTCTCCCACAGTACTCTTATCAGCAAATTAAAAAAGTATGGGTTGGATGAATGGACAGAGAATTGGCTAGAGCAAAGGGCTCAACGAGTAGTGATCAATCGCTCCATGTGTAGCTGGCAGCCGGTCACAAGAGGAGTGCCCCAGGCGTCGGTCCTGGGGCCGGTTTTGTTCAACATCTTCATTAATGATCTGGAAGAGGGGGTAGATTGCACCCTCAGCAAATTTGCAAAAGACACTAAGCTAGGGGGAGTGGCAGATACCCTGGAAGGGAGGGATAGGATACAGAAGGACCTAGACAAATTGGAGGATTGGGCCAAAAGAAATCTAATGAGGTTCAACAAGGACAAGTGCAGAGTCCTGCACTTAGGATGGAACAATCCCATGCACAGCTACAGACTGGGAACTGACAAGCTAGGCAGCAGTTCTGCAGAAAAGGATCTGGGGGTTACAGTAGATAAGAAGCTGGATATGAGTCAGCAGTGTGCCCTGGTTGCCAAGAAGGCTAATGGCATATTGGGCTACATTAGCAAGAGCATGGCCAGCAGATTGAGGGAAGTGATTATTCCCTTCTATTCGGCATTGGTGAGGCCACATTTGGAGTAGTGTGTCCAGTTTTGGGCCCCCCATTACAAAAAGGATGTGGACAAGTTGGAGAGAGTCCAGCGGAGGGCAACAAAAATGATTAGGGGGCTGGAGCACAAGACTTATGAGGAGAGGCTGAAAGAACTAGGCCTGTTTAGTCTGCAGAAGAGAAGAATGAGGGGGGATTTGATAGCAGCCTTTAACTACCTGAAAGGGGGTTCCAGGGAGGATGGAGCTAGGCTGTTCTCAGTGGTGGCAGATGACAGAACAAAGAGCAACGGTCTCAAGCTGCAGTGGGGGAGGTCTAGGTTGGACATTAGGAAAAAGTTTTTCACTAGGAGAGTGGTGAAGCACTGGAATGGGTTACCTAGGGAGGTGGTGGCATCTCCATCTTTAGAGGTTTTTAAGATGAGGCTTGACAAAACCCTCGCCAGGATGATTTAGCTGAGTATAGTCCTGCTTTGGGCAGGGGGTTGGACTAGATGGCCTCCTGAGGTCCCTTCCAACTCTAATATTCCATGAATCACTTTCGTACATGTAAAGTACAGAAGAAAAGATGTAGAAAACAGGAGTCCAGGGAATGAAGATTCCATCAAGGACATCATTTCCCTTAGAACAAGGATCATTACCTTCCATTATGTGTGTTACTGGAACACTATAGAATTCCCAACAGGATAGGATGAAATCTTTAAAGGAATAATCTCATAGGTCACAGGACCTAGAGTTTTAGTAACTAATGTAACCCATGGATAAAAGGGATGAAAGCCTGACCCTGCTGAGTGAATGGCAAACTCTTATTGACATCAACAGAGCCAGGATTTCACTCCATATCACTTAAGCTCTTCCTACATGGAAAAATCCTTAAAAATTAGTAATAACTTTAAAAAAATGTTGTCTCTAGCTCTCCAAATTGGGATTTAAACAACAATGCTTCAGAAAATAAGTATTAGCATAGGCTTAAGTACTGCTTTCCTCCTTTCTTAACAAATTTAAATGACCTTACATAGTCCGTACAACAGTCTACACGTTTAATTAATTTGATGCCTTGATAACCCAGAGAGGCACTGCAACTCTTAAAACTTTAAGAATTCAGTACATTACTACGCATAGAGTGTTTTAACAGAGTGCTTTACAACATAAGAAATCACGCCCCCAATGAGCTTACCATTAGTTAAACAAACAATTATGGAACATGCACAAATGATGGAGGAATTTGAAAGAGGTAAGGGAGGGCATTGACAGACAAGCAGTGGGAAGCTGTGCCAAGGCAGCTTAAGCATATTGATAAGAATAGGACAAGGAAACACATAGGAGAAAAGATCAGGTGGACCATAGGGAATAGGATGGAATGAATAATGATACCCATTACTTACGTAACACTTTTAATGAGTAGATCGCAAAGCACTTCATAGTCTTGTAGCATATTTATCTTCACAATGCCTGTGGGGTAGGGAAGAACAGAGGAAAAGCAGCAGGAGCTGAGGCAAAAAGAGGCTAAGTGACTTGCCCCACATCCCAGAAAGTCAATGGAAGAGCAGTGAATTGAACCCAGGTCTTCCCTGTTCTAAACCGGTGCTCTAATCACTGTACCATCCAGATTGGGGTGAAATTGTGAAGATCTGTGAAGGTGTCATGAGCACATAACTGATATGGAAAACAAAGCCTGTGAAGGGAGCCAAGGAAGTGGATGGCACAGAATAGGATAAATCACCTGGAATAAACTATTACAATTATCTAAGCAATAAAAACAATATATGGGTGTGTTATTAGAAACTTCTTTGAGACTGGAATGGTTTATAATCTGAAATGAGGGTGAAAGCAATTCACTCTAATACAGGGAGACTAGTAGTAAGAAGAGAACCATGGGCAGGTTGAAAAGACTGAGAGGGGCAGAGGAGGAAAGAAGAACAGAGATGCAGGTAGTGGCAGACATGACTATATATCATGGGCACCACTTGAAAATGGACATTTACCAGACTGCAGTATTTATTAGAACCACAATCGACCGTACTGCTAGAACCAGAAACCACAGTGTTTTCCATATTCAGAATGAAAAATAACTACCGTGTGTGTTAAATGTCCAGTTTTAACATTGCCCACGTACACATGTCCTTGCCATCATGACACAGTGTTTCAAAACCTTTGTAGGGACGATCAGTGGTTAATGCTACGGTACTGGCTATTTCTAAAAATTACTGCTTTATAATAATATACTGTACAATTTATTTGGGTGGCATTTTCACCTTAAAAAAAGTTTCACAAACAATAATTATCCAGTCATTTTTCTTGTTTTAATTTCTAACAGGTTTTTAAAACTCATTATCTGAAAATCTTAGATGTAGTCTTGGTACAAACAATACAAGAAGGGGCACGCACAAGTGCAGTTCTCACCACTGGCATGTTATTCAGAAACGGAATGCACAAGTGGCTTTTTTTAAAAAGCACTTCATAAACCTTAGAGAATCAGGTGTTTTGCATACTACAAATAACGAAGCATTTTCAACAGCAAAATGAAACTACCACATGAAAGCTACAGAAAATCCTCCTCAATAACTAGAAAAAAATTCCACAATGCTTATTAATTTCACTCAGCATATTTTAATGGCTGGATTTTGCCTTTGCTATGGAAGGTTCCTGGGCATTTGCAAAGGGGTTTACTCAGCCAAGGTGGCACCTCCTTGTGGCTGTTCTGGGGATCAGCACTCACCTAGTCTGGCGTCGCCTCCTGTCTTTTCACTCTGTAGGACTCAGCATGCTCCTGCTGCATGACTTGGCCCTCTGGCCAGGTCACTGTGAATGTTTCCCCTTCCAGGTTATCAGTCAGTATCCAGTTCCACTGCCCTGACTGTGCCACTTCCCCAGCAGCTGGTAAGGGAACACAAGCCTGCCCACTCCTCCAGGTTCCAGCACAAGGACCTTCAGTCTAGTAACCACAGTGCACTTAATTCCAGAACTTGTTGCCATTTATCTATGCTCCCTCCTACTTTTCTTCTCTAGGTATTGGCCTCCCCTCAGGCCAGGATCGCAACAGGTCTTCTCCTCTCCCCTAATTTCTTCCTCTTTCCTCTAACACACAAGCTTTGCTCCACCCTGTAGCACCTTTGGGCTGCCAACTTTCTAACTGTATCATAGCCCTGTCAGTTCCTTCTCAGCTGGGCTCTGTTCCCAATCAGGGCCTGCTTACCCAGCCTAGTTCTCCTCAGGTCCGGCCTGTCAACTTAATTGGCCCCCTGTTGCAGCCTCTTTAACCCTTTCAAGGCTGGAGTGGGGTGAACACCCCATCACAGCATTCCTGATGTACTTTAACTTTGTGTCCAAAGATGTGCGTCACGTCTTCAGCTCTTTCTCTTTTCTGATTCTAGTGATCACAGAGGGGCTTAGTTAATAGATACAAACTCCAGCCTTAACCTAACCCTCTTCCTATAATGGAAAGAAAAAATTGTCCTGCATATCCACCCCATGTCTTTTTCACATCAGCCTTGCCTGGACCAACTCCCTCCCCAGTTGATTGAGATCTGGAAAAGTCACTGCCATGGCTGTGATTCCTGACATGCCTTTCATTTACCTAACACTTGCTTTCCTTTTATGTATAATTCATTTAACTTCACACCCCCTTCTTCTTTTCAGCCTTCTGCACCAGAGTGTTATTTATCAAACCCATGTTCCTCCAGCCTTCCCGTGTCTTTGTTTCCACTGCCGTCAGGCATGTAAGGCAGTCCTTCATCTTGGTCTGTCAACTGCCGGTACTTCCACTCTCTCCCAGAGCAAACCAGCTTCTTGTCAATTCTATTACTTCCTCTCTCTCCACCAAATCGCTCTTGCTGCTTCCATTCCATTCCTTTGCCTGTTTTCTCAGTGAACTCTCCTTTATTTTAGCAACCGTCAGACAAGATTTCTAACAGACTGTACAAATTTACAATTATCCGGTTTCAGTTTGCATCTTCATAGTGTGGACTGGTATGGAAGCACTAGGACTGCTTCCTTGTTTGCTGTGAAATGCAAAAAATTGTTTAAGGTCCAGGAATTCACAATCTGCACAATATATTAAAAGATATAAAACCATTTGTGCCTGCTTTTATCCTAAAACTACAACTTTAATTTCTTTATCTGATCCTCAACTACAGTCCCAAATGCCTCAATACACTTTCACTCTACTTCTATTTAGATTTTTGCCTTCTTTGTGGAAGGTAACTGACATTTTGAATTGGCTTTCAAGGGTTCTGCAGTTACACTTATTAAATCCCTTCTTATTCTCTATTAGTTTTATCCAATTTTCTTGTCCTTCTCAAGGAACAGGACTGAGTTATGGTCACACCTCACCTACATTTGCTATAAGCTTTTTCATTCTCTTTGGACTACTGCAGAATCCATATATTAAAATTACAAGAGATCTTTTGATTCCTGCTACACTTCAGCATGACGTAGCATTTCTCTCTCTGTCTCTCACTCTGTGTTCTTTTAGACATCACTGCTGCTTTTGATCATGGGATGCTATTGAGCTGATTTCAACTGCTGGCGGTTTTGCCCTGATTGCTATACTTACCTTGTTTAGCTTCAGTATGAAGCATGGTGGGGTCAGTTTGTGACCTTGGGCTGTTTTCTTCTTCTGCAGAACATAAACCCAGCTCTGATGTTCCCCAGAGGGTTCCATTCTTGGCCCAGCAGTATTCCTAATCTATATGCTGGCACTTAGAGGCCTAATTCCCTGGCACTGTGTGATGCCTACATGGATGTTGATACCCAGCTATATCTTTCTTCAACACCTTCTGTCCCTCAGGCATTTTCATTGTTGTTGCATTGTTTGTCTGATCTCTGCTATTGGATGGGTTGCAATATTTTGCACCTAAATTTGACAGAAAAAGCTAAAGCTATCCTTTTGGGCTGCAGGTGATGTTTAGCTATATTATCTCTTTGTTCTTCAGTGTATGGTCAGTGCTATATCTTTCATTCAGCCCAAGCATTAAAACAGAGGAGAACTTTTGGATTTAGGATTGACAGTTAAGGCTCATATCCATACCATTATCAAACTATTTTACTAGGAGAGTCCACTTTTTCTGTTATCTGAATATCAGTTATTGATACCCTGAGCCTACGCTTTTATAACTTCCAACAAGATCATTGCAAAGCCAATTGTATTTACTAAGATCTTTACTGGCAAATTGAAGCTAATCCAAAATTTTATCTTCCTTGGTATTTTGTGTTCTATTTATGGTCACCCACAGAGTTTATCAGTATTTGTTCAGAGGAGGGATGACTATATTTTTAAGCTTATAATGCTTTTAGACGTACTTTATTGTCAAGCACATGCCCCAGACTAACTCCAAAGTGTGAAAAAAGCTTTAATTCAGCAACCTCCAAAATCCACCATTAAAGCTTCTGAAAGAGACATGTGGCACAGCTGTACTGTCAGAGTTAGTGGGTTCCTGGAAGACTCACAGCTTAAGAGGATGGGGCCAGGTCCTACTGGAGGATTGTGGGTAGTGCTAGGAGAGCTATATGTAACAAAAGGTATTCCACATATTGAGCCTTTTTTCTATATGCAGATTATCCACAGAGGGCATTATTTACAAGTTTGTTAGTTATTTGACAAATGTGTTATGTGAAAAATTTGATCTTACGTATTTCATGCAACTATTTTCTGCATCTACTGCTTTGAGTACTTGTTATTAATAATTTGTTGCTCATGTTCATACACATATTTATAAATGATCTTGAAAAAGGGGTAAACAGGGAGGGGGCAAAATTTGCCAATGATACAAAACTAATCAAGACAGTTAAGTCCAAAACAGACTGTAAAGAGTTACAAAGGGATCTCACAAAACTGGGTGACTGAGCAACAAAATGGCATTCAATGTTGATAAATGCAAAGTAAGGCACAATGGAAAAAATAATCCCAACTAGACATATAAAATGATGGGGTCTAAATTAGCTGTTACCACTCAAGAAAGAGCATGGCGTCATTGTGGATAGTTCTCTGAAAACATCCACTCAATGTGCAGCAGCAATCAAAAAAGCTAGCAGTGTTGGGAATCATTAGGAGAGGGATAAATAATAAGACAGAAAATATCATATTGCCTCTTTATAAATTCACGGTATATCCACATCTTGAATACTGTATGCAGCACTGGTAGCCCCAGCTCAAAAAAGATATACTGGAATTGGAAAAGGTACAAAAAAGAGCTGCAAAAATGATTAGTAATAGTTTGTCTTTGATTAGACAGAGATTGTATGGTAAATTCCTTTCTAATACTACTAAAAAGTAATTACTCCGCTTTCCAATTTAAATCCAACAATTTGTACAGAATTTTTTAAATCCATCTGAATTTGTACAGAATTTTTTAAATCCATCTGAATTTGTACAGAATTTTTCTGTATTAGGGGTTTGATTTTAACAACCGGGTTGTTTCCACTTTGTGCTGTGGTAGGGGAATGGAACAGCTTCCGTATTAGGAGAGATTAATAAGAGTGGGACTTTTCAGCTTGGAAAAGAGACAACTAATGGGGTATATGATAAAGGTTTATAAAATCAAGACTGGTGTGGAGAAAGTAAATAAGGAAGGGTTATTTACTCCTTCTCATAGCACAACACTAGGCATCACCAAATGAAATTAATAGGCAGGAGGTTTAAAACAAACAACAGGAAGTATTTCTTCATATAACACACAGTCAACCTGTGGAACTCTTTGCCAGAGTATGTTGTGAAGGCTAAGGCTGTAACAGGGTTAAAAAAAGAACTAGATAAATTCATGGAGGATAGGTCCATCAATGGCTATTAGCCAGAATGGGCAGGGATGCAAAACCATGCTCTGAAGTGTCCCTAGCCTTTGTTTGCCAGAAGCTGGGAATGGGTGACAGAGGATGGATCACATGATGACCTATTTTGCTGATTTCCTCTGAAGCATCTGGCTTTGGCCACTGTCAGAAAACAGGTTACTGGGATAGATGGACCATTGGTCTGACCAAGTATGGCCGTTCTTTTGTTCTATGTTCTTATGTCATGTGATCAGTCACTTAATTCACATGTTATTATGTCTGTTCTCTGACCAGATACCGATACTTTTATTCTCTTATGCAAACACTTCCCCACAGTGTTTGAAAGACTTTCACTTTCCACCAAGATCCTTGTGAACAACAAAAAAGTTTTTTTCACACAAATCTGAGAGAAAAATGTATAAAGGGGGTTGCAAATAGCACGGTTGGGAACTCATGGTTTGTATTTGAATGACTATTTGAAAATACATTTTTTGCTGCATCTGCCTGACTCTAGCTCTGAGCAGAAAGTGAATGAGGACATACTGGAGAGTTGAAGGTAAAGAAGAGTGAGCTGAGAGGAGTGGGTAAGGCTACTGAAAAGCCATGTGGAGATTTGACCTGCAGGCTACTGAAGTGCTCCAGTGAGAAAGCCTTAGGAAAACACAAACCCTTTAGAGAGATTAAAAGTAAGCATTAACAATCCTAGGTGCTTATTCAAACTGCACCTCCAAACCATCACTAGCAGTAATACTTTGCCTTTGATTAGATAGATATTGTATGGTAAATTCCTTTCTAATACTACTAAAAACTAATTAATCCTCTTTCCAATTTAAATCCAAACAAAAGTCCTGAATTTTTACAGAATTTTTCTGTAAAGTCCAGTGACCTGTGTGAGCTAAAGTATCTATTTGAACAGGATCTGGATACTCTAGATTAAAAAGAGCATTAAACTAAAAATGCTCGGCATGGTCTTTTCATTCAAAGCCATTGTCCGTTTATTTATCAGAATTGTATTAATGTGGTGTTTTGAAAATGTAAAGCTCTCTATATGCTTAAATACTCAGATTAATTAGGATGCAAAGCATTAATACATATGAAATTAAATGTTTCATGATCATGATACTGGCAATATAAATAAGAAAGTAACAACTAGTTCAGACACTGCCACTTAGCAAGTGGCACAAGATGTTGCCTTTCTTGAATCATTTATACAAGTAATCAAACATAGAAAATCAAGAATACCTTCCTTGTTCTTATTCAGCCCCACCCTACTCCTACAAAAATTATGGCATTCCTGCGATTTACACTTAAAATTATTCATAACCCTATCGATTTCCCTCATACTAGCATTTACAAAATCAAAGTTCAAAAGTGTGCAATCAAAAATTCAGCAAATATTTAAGCAACATTTTTCAAACAACTTCATTAATGTCTAGACAAAATGCACTGTCATCAGAATCATAACAATTCAAGCACAGAAACCTCTACCATAGAGCAGCACATTCATCTATGTCCATGCTTCGGAAGCATCTCATAACTGCAGATGATGATTGCAGCAACCTGTCAATGGCTGGCTTCAGCAAAAGCCATCTGGATGGGACATAGCATAATAATTTTCTCCATCATCTCAAAAATACTTGCAGCTGAGCTCTTCCTTTTGCAGACTTAAGAAAGTAGTTGAATACTTTTAACACAATAAATTGTCAACATCCAGTTCCATACAGCATTTGAACATATTGCGTACCACGTAAGCTCTGCAGTTTACATTTACCAACAGCTGTTTTTCTTTGTGGAGCAGATGGTATACTGAGTATACCGTGACATAATTCACATTTGCTTTATCAGTCATGAATGCTAATGGCTTCAGTAAACTGAGTTTTGTGTTTAGCTAAGACATTTTTAATAGCAATAGCAATGGAAGAATCATCCTTTTTAGCATCTTAATAAAAGATGTTAATTTGTTAATGCACTCATTGGACCAAATTCTGTTCTCAGTTGCCTGGACATAATTTAATGTAGAATTTAGCCCAATACCTGCAGTAAAACAGTGGGCAACAAATGAGAGCATTTTTGTTTTCACCTTCATTTAGAATATGCGTGATTATTCTGTTTGCATTTTATAAGCAGTCAACATTCTTAACAGTTTAGGCAACTGGAATTGCTTTCAGAAGACATTCCAGAAGCCAGTCTTATGCTGTTAGTAGGGCTTGCCAGAAAATGAGAATTCTGCTTTGTGGAAAATTTGAAGGTTTTATCATTTGTTTGTGTTGCACACTGGAACAAAAACTAAACCATTTGAAAATTTTCACAAAAAAGAGAACCCCTCCTGCCTTAGACTGGCCAATAGCCCAGTGGTTAGGGCCCTCAGCTGGGATGGGAACTAGGTTCAAGTCCCTGTGAGCCCTAAACACCAGCCTACCAAGTCAATCTTTCGTTGGCCCAATGAACATTTAATAATTTATACAAAGTGGAAATGTTCCAACAGAAGACACTGACTCTGCAATGGGGCAGGGGAGGGGCACTTTTCTGAAATGTGAAAGATCCATGTTCAAATCTCTGCTCTGACTTGGCAGAGCAGTGTCTCGAACCCCGATCTCCCAGTTGAGTGCTACTGGCTTTTTTAAGGCGGGGGTCTCTCTCTCATGCTCACCTAGAACCTAAGTAACCTTCCCAACAAAAGTTTAACCAAAACCAACATCTCCACAAAAAGTTTCAATTTCAATGAAATGCATTTTCCATCAAAAAAATGTTTTGTCGAAAAATTCCCTGCCAGCTCTAGTTCTTCTCAGAGAAGAGCAGTGATGATAATCTGTCCATGCAGTGCACACCAGCATAAGTGCAATGATGTTTGACAGCACGATACCCTCCTGTCAGTTATAAAGCCAATATCTTGTATATTCCTGACAAGGATTACATCTGAACAAAGAATTGCTCTATGGTTTCAGCACGTGACCACAGCTTGTATTAACTTGTTCATTAGTTTCGTATTTTAAAAGCTAGAAGTCTGTATAAAGTAGCCAGAATTCCTGTAGAATATCTACTCTGTTTTATGCAGGATTTTGTACCATGCCCATCTCTATGGTATCCAAGTGCCCATTCATCTTCCTATAACTCTATTCTCTGTACAAGTTTCTTTGCTGATCTTTTGTACATCCATTGCATACTTTTTTCCTCATTTCAGAGAAACTAGATAACTGCAAGTTTTTTCCTGTATTGTATTCACTCCACGGAGGCATTCTGGGTCTCATTCAGCTCTGTCCTTGGCATAGAAAGGAAATACTCCACTGAAGACAATGGAGGTGTGCTGGTGCAATACCAGGATAAGTTAGAGCAGAATCAGGCCTTCTGACTTCGAAGCATAATGTCTGCATCATACTGTGTAAACGGGAACCAAAACCTCCTCATGCAAGCGCACCAACCATTAGCCAATGCCTTGCAAAGCTAGGTGACATGAAACTTTGTGAATCATGGAATTGCTACTTCCCCCATTCCTATCTTCATTTTACATAGGAAAGACCATGTCATACTTATCTGAGCACAACAGAATTCATTCGGTCTCTTATAAGATATGAAAAGCCATGACTTAGAGAAAAGATACTGGCCTAGGAATACCACTGGTCTGATATGGTATGGCAATTCTTACATTCCTAAAATATACAGTACTTTCTGGATAAGATTTGTATGGAACCCAAAAATAAACAAGAGCATTCATTCCTGAGGCTATTTTGGTAATTACTGCATGGGATAGCAAGAACATGAACTACCACTGGCATGGACAAGAATCAACAGTGTTAACTTTCTATTCCCATTCATATGCAGAGTTTCCCTTGGTATTCAAATAATTGATATATAGGGTGATGAGTGTAATATATAGGTGTATTCATTTGCAATTACCCTGTCTGCTGTCTTCTCGCTTTTAGCTGACCAACTGGTTGTCATGAAACTTCTGTCTGGCGCTGTGCAACACTGCAAAGATCTAGGGGCATTTCTTGCAGATATGAGACAGCAAGGTGGGCCATTATTTTGTAAAGGAGCAAGAGTCCTGGAAAAAATTAAGAAAACAAGTTCAATCTAACATATTCATCTGTTTTGTGCCTTTACAGATTGTAAACGCTTCTAGCCTGCACTTGTTTCTTCCCATGTACTTGGACAGTACCGACCAAACTGGACACTCCCACAATAAATAATAGATGCCTGTTAGAGCCTGAATCCTTTTAAACCTTCTGATCTTATATGTGCCTCATGCCATCAGATTTCCTGTGTCAAGACTATGCTGAGGAGCATTCCAAAAAATCTAAAGCTGCCGTATGGTCTGTTTGACTATTGTGATGTAACTGCTTTTTTTTTGTGTCCAGTCTAATTTGCCTTGAACTAGATTCTGCATAGAAACTCAAACACAGTGCCTCCACATGAATTGTGAACTGTCTTTTAATGTTGCCGATTTGCAATGTTCTCATTCTTCATCAAGGTCTCAACAGATCCTCAGTTTTCCTAAGCCTTTTTTAATAACTCCCACTAGCTCTTATCAATAACTCTGATTTAATTTAAATTTCATTGTCGTTAAGGCTGTTAGCAGTTTTTCTAAGGACACGTATTACCTAAGTCATAATTCTTTTAAAAGTGTATGTGGTAAGCCTCTGCCAGATCCTAGCCTTTAAAAACTGTCTTGTAATGACAATACCTCTATCCAAACAATTTTCATCTGTTATGTTAAGAATAACTTTAACTGTGTCACATTATTTGTTTTGCAACTAAGTTTTAGCATCTACAAAGTAGATGTCCATGAAGCATTTGTTCCCTTAGCATGAGCATGCTTTCTGTAATATACCAATTACACGTAATGTAATTAATGTCACTAATGGTCGTTAGGGTTCTGGTCATTCTACAGTCCCTCCTTGTGGTATCATAAGGTTGTGTACTTACTCCAGCTCCAGTCACTCAGGGACACTCAGTAGTTCTGTCACAGGGGCATAGACTCAGCCCCCCAGCCAAGTCTCTCTGGATGTTTCTCTCTTCCAGGGCTCCAGCAGGGGAACAGACAAATGAATTAAGAGCAGGAAAGTAAACAAAGGAAAAGGAACAGGTAATCAGTGGCAACCTTTCTTCCGTCCGAGAGATCTTGAGCAGACCTAGGCCTTGTCTACACTACTAAGATAAGTCAACCTATGTTAGGTCGACTTATAGCCACCACATTCATTACTGTGGTGGATGATGTCCACACCGCCCTCCTTGGGTCACTTGTGTGTGTCCTCACAAGGAGCACTTCCACCAGCCTAAGAAGGGCAGTGTGGGGAGCTGAGCATGGTCTCTCAGCTCTGCTGGCAGCTCCCTGCTGGGAGCCTGGCTGCCCCACAAGCTCCTGGGCTCCTGGCAGGCTGCCCCACTCACTCCCCATTCCCTGCTGGGAGAAGCTGCCCGGGGCTTCTCCCCTCCCTGTTCCTTTCTGGGAGCCGGGGGAAGCCGCCCAGGGCTTCTCGACCCACTCTCAGCTGGGAACGTGGTCCAGCCACTCAGCTCTCCAAGAGAGCAGGGGGAAGCTGCGCTGTAGATGCCCAGCTTTCTTTTCAGTTTCATGGCTCCAGCATCAATTTCACTGACACTGCATCACCCTAACTACACCGACATAAGTCCTGCCCCTCTCACTGAGTTGGTTTTATTATGTTGGCATAGCAGGGGAGTTACATGGGTGGGCGGAGCATCTCAGTGTGATTTCTCTTGGACAGGTATCACGGCACTGCTGAGTGCTTTCATGTGTGGATTTTGTTTTGTTCTGTTATTTCTAAAGAATTTTTCTTTTTGATTTAACCTGTCTTCCTTTTTAACACACTGTAATTCTTTGTTTGCTAATAATTTCACATGACCTTTGAAGCGGAGTCCAAATCTAACGTGTCTATTTGGAGGCACTTTTCTTGCAGTTATTTGGGTTGTGTAGGCATTTAAATTCACTCCTTTATCATGTCATCCCAATTGTCAAAGCAGCCATCTGTTGCTAGCAGTCATAGTTAAGAGACCCACTCAGCCATGGAGTCTGTCTCATCTTGGTGCTTTCATAAACTCTTTCCCTGCACACAGTCATGTAGCAGGCTGGCTTGCAGTATTTTCAAAATGCTCAACTTGTTGGAGTCTAATTTATCTGCTTGATGATATCCATGACCTATATACATCCCTGACTCATATTTTCACCATCACAAAAATTATGCTGCCTTCTCTGCCTCTCACCCTGTTGAGGTAGTAGGTTTTATGCTATTAGTTTTGTACCATGTTTGATTGTGTTATTTGCTGACTGGCTCCAGGTGCATACACAGGAATTTAAGTTCCATCGCTTTTGGACAGGCACCTTCTGTGCCCCCTCCGTGGTCCCAGGCCTAAAGAGTTGTCAGCTACTGCTGGGGCCTCAGGGCCAGAAGAGCTTGCTCTCCCTGCGGGGTCCCATAGGCTGGAGGAGCTCTGGTACTGTCCTCACCTGGACCCTGGAGGAGTTGGAGGAGCTCTCTCCCCACCAGTACCGGGGGCCAGAGGAGCTCACTGTGAGCTCCCACTGGGGCCTCGGGGGCTAGAGGAGCTGTGTCAGCTCCTGATGATTAAAGGGGGGCCATGCTCCTGCTTGCCCTCTTTGTGTATGCCCCTGACTGGCTCTGTACTAGAATAAACGCCAAAGAAACAATCTCTTCCCCCAGGAACATAGGCTCTCGAGAACCTAATCCTGCAAGCGGATCTGTGTGGACTTTCATATCCATGTGGAATCCAACTAAAGTCAACAATGTACCATCCAGGTTCAAAGAGCAGTCCATGTAGATCAAATTGAAGGCTGGGGCCTAAATTTAACATAGGATTATACTTTTGCTTACAATGGTGTAAATGAAGAGTAATATCTTTGAAATTGGGCTTGTGATACATGTGTAAAATCAATGCAGGAAGGGAAGCAGCCATACTTCAAATGTTAACATACATGCTATAAAGGTTGATAGTTAAACTTTCAAACAGTTGGCATCATTTTCTCTGCTATTTTATACATCATTCATTTTCCAATCCAGAGCCAGCATTAAAGCCATTGCAGTACTGAGACTCATTGTAACAGAAATACACCCTACATTAAGTCTGCTACAGATGAGATGTATTAATTTGAAATTACCTTGTCTGCTATTTTCTTTCTTTTAGGTGTTAATGAATAACCTTCTAGCAAGGAAAAGGCATTGCAGCTGAGAGGCAACTCAGAACACAAAAGGTGTGTGTCAGGTATGTGAGTGAGAGGGGGTCCGCCTAACCCATGCTGCTAAGTGGGCTTTTGTTTCTTTGGTGTAATGAGTTGCCTTTATGTGAAAGTTTGTCCCTTATGTCCTGGAAGTCCTTCTGAATCCGTACGTTGTTTTGAGCAGACCAGTCTGCAAATGGGGTAATATAGTATCTAGGGAAGCTTGTGCCAAATACCCCTGGGAGGGCCAAGTTCTAGCTTATTCAACCTTTAAAATGTAGCTTTGTTATGGTTTTCTTTGTCAGATTACTTTGTTTGCTTAAATGCCAACATGATAAAGTAAAATTAGGAACCTTAGTACTCACCCATCATGTCTCCACAGCTGGACTGCTCTCACTAATGACAACGATTGACTGCAAACTGTAGAGTACGCTGCCCTTTAATTTCCACCCAATGAGTCCTTGGGATATGTAGTTTAGTAGTCATCTTGATGCAGACAATGTAGATTGTCCAGTTAAAATTTTAAAAATCTTAATTTATTGGGGCATATTGTATTAAAGGATGGTGCTAGGTTTTGTGGCCATGGATTGAAGAAAGAATTTCTTATGTTTTAAAATGAGGGATTTTAAAGAGGGTTCAATGAAGTAGAACCTTTTCTAATAGTGCTTTGACATTGAGTGAGGTGATATTGGAACAGAGAGAATTTGACTTAGTAGACAGCCTTAGGCCAAAAAGTATTATGGATTGATCTGTGTTGTGAGTGATTAGGGAACTCCTTGAGCATGAGCTGAGAGGACAGTGGGGGAGGAGGAAGTTGTTTGTTTTATATAATAAAGAATTTTTATTAACCCTTACTCATCCACTAAGTAATATTCTTCTCTTGCGTACAATATAACAATCCATAATTGGATTGAAAAATTATGGAGGGGAGACTGTTGTGAGGGAGAGGTTCCCCTTTCTCTCAAGAGTCAGATGTTAGTTACAGCCAGGGAAAGGATACCAGACTTAATGGAGCACTTATTTTGCTATCCTGCTTTCAGAACACAGCAAGGCCTCGGTCAAAGCAACTGTATTTCTTCATGAGCAAGCTGGGTGTAATTTGGAAAACAAGTCAGGCCAGAGGGTGACATTCCCAAGGAATGCTTGGTGCAGCTGAAGGCAAGATGCCTTTGGCATTCTTCTGAATCTGAAGACAGCTCTGCACCGAACTGCAAATAGCAACAAAGTCTTGTTACAGAAGCCAGGGATTGCCAGGGCAAATGAGAGCCTCATTCATGGCCCCTTCTTTCTGTCACAGGGAATAGACGTTGCAGAGAAGCCCCTACAGAGGCTTTACATCATACCTAGATCTCTCTACATAGGACAGATTATCTGGGACCAGAGCCATTTTGTATCAGTAAAGGGACTAGGATGGAGCCTCTTGAGTATTTTATACTCTAAGACAAGTTGGTAATTAGTACGAGATGGTAAGAACTATATAACTTGTAACTGAGAATGCCCACTACACCACATGTCTGTCCAGGATAGCTTGTACAGCTCTCCCCACATTCTCCCCAACACATAGTCAGAAGGCACACAACAGATTCTCGGTATGATCCACTCAGAAGAACCACCAGGAACACCTATGCATAGAAAGAAGCAAAGGGTGGCAGTGGCATCAGGGTGGAGATAGAGCAGAAATGCCATTGTGAGTATCAAGGAGGAAAAATAAAAGGACAATGTGCCAGTAAGATGTCTATTTCTGCTGTTCATCCATGGGTTTACAGAGTGGCAGTGAAATGATAGGACACCCTACCTTACTGAATAGCAGGTCCTGTAATATCAAACATCGAATTGAGGCGCTTGAAAAAGGACATAAAAGAGAAATGAAGTGGGGAAAAAAGAACAAGAGGCCTCACCTAGGCTGGATTTTGTGTAGAATCCATGCCCCAGGAGAGAGTCACTTTTTAGACATGTGGAGAAGATGGGAGACCCAGCACAGAAGGGACCTGTGTGTCCATGTGGGAACTGCCCCAGAGCGGGAATGTAACCCTGCTAGAGATACAGGGGACTTGTGACCCATAGAATTCCACAGTGCAAGGGTTAAACCGTCAGTTACGGATAAATGGAATTAATCCAAACTGGGAACCTGACACGGGGAACAGATAGCACCACACTACAGCTTGTACAAGATAAACTGCAAATGCATGTGGGTGGATCTTAGGTAAGTGCATTGGCCCCAGGAGGGGTGTACTGACAAATGAACCTGAGTGGTGCTGTTCCCTGAGGAACTATCTGAGCAGCTAAGACACATTGTATCTGGTGCTATCTGATCAACATAAAAGGTGCCTGATGCACAAACGCATCTGGGGCAAACACTGGTTACGCCCATCTTAATAGAATGATTTATATTTTAAAGCAATTACTGCTGTAATCAGGTGCACCTCAGCTGAATAGCTGCAACAGAAATACAAGTTAATTACTGCCAGTGAGCAAAACCAGTAGCAGTGGCTCTGGATGTATATAATATATAATATTCTGGAATATTATTGCACCAACAGTCATTCAGATAAAAGTTTGTCCTTCCTGCAAAGCCTTCCAAGGTCTGAGTCTTCATTTTTTATGGGACTCGTCATTTTCCTCACTGAATCTTTTTGCCCCCCGAGTATATTATTTTTAACTGTAGCTGCTGGAACAAAGTATGCCATTAAGAGAACAATCCATATACTTTACAAGAGAGATTCCACTTCACACCAGTACAGAACTCTGTGAGTAAGAGGAAGCCCTCACATAGCCTAATTGTATAATTGTCCCCACCGGTTCTGGCAGAAATGAAATCAGGATATGAGTGTGATGCAAAATAGTAATTTACAGAGGGGGCAGAATATGCTGATTTTTATTTTTTAAAATTGTGTGAGAATGTGTGTATATCTCCACACACAAATTAGGGGTACTTCTCAGGTTTTTGACAAATTAGCAGAACAACCTCAGCATTCTATGCTTCTATGATTCAGAAAGCTTGGGCACTGCTGAATTTATTTATATATAATGTAACCTACAACACAAAGAGCTACGTTGTCTGTTTGCAAGATTCTGCAGCGAATCATTGAGAGAGACAAGCTCCTCCTACTCCACCATCGATTGTTCATTCCTGGTCCATTGGTGCTGTTACCAATAGACTAAGTAAGGCATGCCCCGACATGGCTCATTTCTGGTAGGATAGCTTTAAAAGCATTGAAAGAGACAGTTTGGAGTAATAATTTGCTTTAAAAATATTTTTTCTTCATATATCTGTCACTATAACAGAACAATGCCTAAAGAAATGTGGGATATAAAACCATGTTTATTGTTTGTAAACTTTATATCAGATATTCCTGGATATTTGACAGTCACTGAAATTTATCAGAAAATTATTAAATATACATTGATTTTACTCTTATTTTAACTTGGCTTTGTAAGTCTTTTGGTTCTCCCTCATGATCTCTCATTTTCTGAAGCAGAATAACTATGCAACATTTCAGCATTCTCCTTGCCATACAGGCCCACCAGCAGGGAGGCAAAGGGTGCAATTGCCCAGAGGCCCAGATATTTAAAAGAGCCCAGGTGGATGGAAGGATAGATATATATCCTCCTTTCCTCCACACACCCCTTCTTCCCCTGAGACACCCGCTGCTCATGCTGTAAGCCCCTCTCCTGAGCCGAGCTTATTTATTATGCACCATGCAAGTTCTCCAGTTGCTGAGGAGGTGGTATCTGCTTCTCAGCTTCCCATGTTCATCAGTAATCTCCCTGGGGAGTCCAAGGGACCCAGGAAGCAGAGTAGCAGATACCACCGCCTCAGCTGCCCAGAAACCGGCATGATGCATAATAACTAAGTAAAAACTTCTGGTGGAAGCCTACTCAGAACTCAGCCATCCCTTTCTAGGGCAGGGGTAGGGAGGCCGGGCATTAACTGTTCTTCCCTGGGGCTCGGAATTGCTGTCAGTGGGCCTTTTGCCATATTTTTGCAGTCCTTCCCAGTAGAGCAGTGGGCCTATACTTTCTTCTTGCTTCATAGCTATACAGCTTGTTCTTGCTCCCTTGTGCATCCTTTGCTAACAGCACGTACTTCATCTTCTGACTTTGCCCCCACCTGTTCTACTAGCTGGGCCTAGTCACTGCCTGAGGTTGATCTTCTGAGCTTCTTACTTCTGCCATTGCAAACATTTGATGTACAGTCCCACCTTGAGTGCTCCAGCTCACTTCCTAAAATGTACGCCATCCTGTGTTACAAAAAGGAGGACACTCTGGTAGTAACCCAGAGAGCAGATCCTCAGATACAAGTGTGAATACCAGTTGATCCCTTCTTCATAGCTCTGAAGGCCAGAAGGGACCATCATGATAATCTATTCTGACTCCTGTATAACTGACATACAGAACCTCCTCCTGTAATTGGATCCTCGCTCAATAATAGTAATTTTTGTAACTCATGAATTCACTGTGAATCTCAGTTATTTCAGCTTGTCATTGTTTGCAAGAAATATATTCATTTTCCATGTGCCATATGATGAAAAGTCTGAGGAAAAAGTGACAGAAAAAGGGGATCAAACTGATGCCATGTTTTCTCCTATGTTTGGGGATCTGGCAATCACTCCATTTGCCATACACTCTCCTCCAGGTGACATAACATAGAAATGCATATGCAAGCAAGATCAGAGCTATAAGTTGCAAAAAGTTCTTTAAGCAGCTATCAGGGTGTTACATAATTCCTCTGTGCTATGAAGTATGCAGAAATGGCACAATCCTACAGTGTCGTTTCTGATTATTTTTTTGCTCTTAATTTAGACTTGTATTTAGATGTGCAACTGTCATTTTTATTCTCTTGCACTAAGAATGAAAGATCCCATTGCTGCTTAACTATCAGAATAGTGATGCAAACATAGTAGAAGGTGCTTCCTGTATACAGAAAGCAGACTTGTCTAGAAGAAAAGGAATTCAGGGTATCAGTATGTTAAATTCTATTGGGAGGCTAGGCAGAGATGAGACGGAGTAGAGTCATGCTGGAAAGTGTTGATAGGTGTTAAGATGGAAGGTGCTAATTGGTGCTATCAAACTTGTTACTTGATCTATAGGCAATTGTAGAGATGCTTGAAGTGGTGGCTGTGCTAATCAGATGGCAGGGGCTCCATGTGTCGCCCATTTTTTTTCCCTTTTGGTTTTCTGATTTTCCTCAACAATCAACAGAATTCAGGACATTGATGCCGAGCCCACTTCCTGAGATATTGGAATTGAGTGGATCTAGCATTCAAAAGATATCATGTCACAGTGAAGTGTTGTTGTGGTGAGTGCAAGTCTGCCACAAACTGAGCCAAGTATATATTTTCATTCTGATTCACTGCTGCAATACATTATCGTTTTATGCCAGTGAGTTTATTGCAAATCTATCAACATAAAACTGAAGTAACTTAGGGTTACCATACGTCCGGGTTTTCCAGAGATTGCCTCTTTGTTGAGGCTCCATCCTCTGTCTAGGCGGATTTTTCAAACAACAAGAAATGTCCAGGATTTTTGCAGAGCAAACATTGCAGTTCAGAAAGAGCCCCGATTGGTTTGCTTCCCGATTGGTCCATTCCCCTGCAGCCACAGCTGCCGAATCCTGCCTACCTAGGCCCCCGCTCCCAACCCAGGGGCGAAGGTCACGCAGGGAGGTGCTTACTGATGGCTGTTTGCGTGTCCTGGATTTGCGCCTACCACCATGACAAGAATCGATATTGCTTTCCACCTCTAGTAAGTACGCCTGTCACAGGTACCACTTCTAACACCCTCAGCGGTGCTCCCCTCCAACTCTTGCTCCTCCCCTCCAGCTTCCCCTCTCCCCAGCAGTGTCCACTTTTGGGGAACCCTGAAATATGGTAACCCTAAGTGATTCAAACTCTACCTACTGCATGTGCAACTCAGGAGCAGAAGCTTTAGGGGCTGAAATAGATATTCTTTCTAGGAGCACATATATACATCAACATCTATAGGAATTCTAACTAATATTTGATTCAGTAATTTTCTTTATAAATAAAGACACATTTACACTTGTAGCAGATATTGAATTCAGAATAATGGGCACTAATAAAAACTCTAAGATATACCAAAGCTGTGTACTGATGAAAATCTTTTTACGCATTCCTTTCCCATGGTTCAAGGTAATCCAAGCCAAGATGTGCGAAAATTTCTTCCTCACTTTTGGCTTTGAGAAAAATCCTCTGTAAAGGGAGAGAAAAAGGTTAATATGAGTGTTAAAGATTATTTAAATTAATGCCGTTGCTTTTTGAAATTTAGGTTATTCATTTTTCCCTCCTCCACCCTTGCACTCCCACCCATAAGCAACTCCTTTCTCCATTACCATATCAATATGCACAAGTGATGACCTCAGAATGTGGGATAGGGTTAACGGACTGATTCCTTATACTGCAGAATTGGAGCCAAGTTGCTTGTTCCCTTCAACCTCAGTGACTAGTTTACATCTTTTTGTACTGATTTACATTTTCAAGGCTAGCTGCATAAGGATTAGGACTTAATTTTTTAAATGAAAGCTAAGATTTTCCTCCATGGTTTGACTTTCCTAACAATAATAACAGTGTTATATATATGAATATAGCACTATTCTAAAAAAATGTGTTCACACAGTTACACTAATTATTTATGGGCAAAACTCAGCAGTGTCAGAGTTCTCCTAATTTCCATTACTTATACAAAGAACATCCAAACATCAGAACCATGTATCTAGAAAACTGGGATGGAAATTTTGTAGGACCAGGCAACTACAGTTAGAATTTTTCCCAATAAACTTGTTACAGTAATATTCACATTCGCTCTTACATATGGGTATTTTATATTGTATTGTAACATTCTAGCACAGAAAACAGGAGCAAGCACTTACTCTTTAAAGAAACAAAACCAGAAAATGTGACAACTAAATGGTATGGTAAAAAATATAATCACTTGTAGTAGTTAAATACCTTTCATAACTGTGATGCAATATTAGTTAAAGATACAAAGCTTGTCATTCAAATGAGCATTAAAATATACAGTAGTGTGAACCCTATCATCTGGAGGAATTTGGAAGTAGGACAAGGGTTCAGCCAGAACCCCAGAGTGGAACAACCTCAAACTTTGGGCCCATTAAAAATCCAGGGCTAGACACCCCCAGTCCACTAAGTTCACTTTGCTGTGGTCATGCAGAACAAAATGAATTTAAACTGGCTGGCGAAACCTGTGGAGAATTTCCCCTTGTGGGCATATCTCTGGTCAATGGAAAGCTAGGAACTTAAATCTCATGTTCTGAAATAAAAGAGGGATACCAAAAAAAAAGCCTCATTAGAAAAAGATATTCTTTCCCATATAGAGGGAACTGTAGAAATGCCAGAGAAGACAAAATCTAAGAAGAGAGCAAAATGAGAATCCTCACAAGTATTCCTCAACTCTCCATCCAGTATTATAATGGCATCCCAAATATTTCTTCTCCAGAGAATGGTATACTGCAACTGAGTTACAAAACATCAGGTGTGCAGCCTTCCAAAACTGCAACACATTTCCAAGTAGCACTGCTTTCTGGGCTGCTGCAGTACTTCTAGGAATAGCATCAAAAACCTAGTGGCACCTACCATCCACTACTTTTTGGAATGTGAGAGCGTAACGAATTAGGTATTCTGATCACCATGGTAATTGGAAGGACCCAAATTTTCCTCAGTCTACTTTTCTCCTCTCTTTTTCTTTACTGGGTTATTTCTAAAAGGCAAGCAGGATTTTTTCGCTCATTTGTAAATAATGGATGGAAGAAAACATAAATGGATCATGGCATATCTGAAGCACCGTCTCACAGTAAATTAAGATGATCAAACATTAATTTTTATATAATCATTGAGTGAGCTGTGTTTTGATTGTATAATAATATTTTTTTCACAGTTTAACAAACTGTGCTAAAATCGTCCAATTAAAAAATCAAAAAGCAGGCAAGATAATTATATTCCCCCCTCCGTGCAGGAGGACAGGACTTGGATGATTTTTTTTTAAACATGCATGAATCATTGCAGAAACCTGAAATGCATTCTTAAATGTGTGGCCATCTGTGCGGGATGCTCTTTAATGGAAGCATTTCATGTCTTCTGGACCCCAAATGACTTACCATTTCTGTTGCACAATAGAATCCCACTTTTTAATTTTTGTTCTGTCACCCTACCTATAGACATGATATTTCTATGAGCGCTACTCATCTCATTTGCCTGACAAGAATTTTCTAATACAAGGAGTTGATGCTGACAACTGTTCTAGATGAATCTCTAGTTGGTACCTGCCAACTATTTTAGTTGTATGTGTGGTGTTAATATAAATCATAACCGATTATGCTGCCTCTTCGTCAATCTGTACTTAGCTAATACAATGACGCATATTTGATTATTACAATGAGCAATCATCACTGTTCTTTTCCTTTTTGGTTCTTTTTACCCCCTGGGGTTTTTCTTTTTTCCCCCATTCCTTTTTGCTGAAGAGGAAAAGTAAATAATGAACTGCCTGCCTCCTTGTGAATTTTTTGCAGCTTCTTACCAATATTCAACAGAACCAAGATCAGTCCCAATCATCATCACCAATTAAACTTACAAAAACCAGCTGGTATCTCTCGCCTCTTATCCCATCTAATCAATTCTATTATTCCAGTGGATGAAAATATTAAATTTGTGGTTGCAAACATGACCATTAACTATACTTAATGCAGAACATCTGCCTTCCAAATGTTTTCTTCTGTGAATTGCTACTTCTTATTTTTCATTTCGGCATTAATGATCAATAAGATCTTTAATAAAAGTGAAGCAGAGAAGAGGAACAAACTCAGCGAGCACTATTTGATAATTTCCTAATTAGTACTCCCAAAGTTCAGTCAGATGTCATGCTATTTTTATTATTACTTTGTTTAAACTCGTATTTAATTCTATGAAATCAATTGCACAAAAACATTAGTAACATTAATTAGTATTAGTTAAATAAATCATAGTGGGCCAACCCAGCATTCTGTTTTGGAAGCAGGAGGCAATTTTTGGAAGGGGTTATAAGTATCGTTTAAATAACATGAAGAGCTATAAAGCATTCTGGATCTTTTTGGATCTGTGGCTCACAGGTTCCCTTCCCCCATTTTACAGAGCAACTTTGTGTGTAATATTAACCTTCCTTTTTCGTCCAGTCTCTTGAGTAGGCCAACACATATACAGACGAGCTAGTTCCTCAATACATAACGGGCAATTCTTCCAATACAGTAAATGCAGAAGGGTAAAACAATCCAAAGAAAACAGATTGGTGAAGAACACCATGTGGAAAATATTTTTTTACAAATAAAAAGCAAAGGCCTTTCTAAATTACACAGAGACCAGCTTGTAGATACTGTTCAATTGATCTAGTTTATAAGAAACCCCATGATTTCAAGTCTTACTAACCTAGTTAAACCCTTTTACAAACTTATGCTCTTAAAAAGTAACTTATAGCAGTTTTTCAGGCACAAACATATAGTACTGTCCTTGAATACCAGATGTAAGATTACGATTCTTTACCTGGTCTTCTATATATAATAGGTTGCAAAGACACCCTCACCTGTCACCTATGTTCACTCAGTTAGCCTTCAAAATAGACACAAATTCACATATGTTTCATGCCAACCTTCCAGTATATATCACTATTATTTTAAATAACTTAAAGTAAAAATGCTGAGCTGAGCAAATGAGGTAATAGAAATTTTTACATAAGCTAAACATCCCTCACTATATGCCTTTACCTAAGACTGTTTCCCACCTCTGCAGTTCAGAGGTGAACTTGTATGGCAAGACATAACTCATAAAATACCACCTAGCAGTTACAATTTCATAGCACCCAACAGACATCCTCTAATTAATAAAAGTGGATTTAGAGCTTGCAAAAGATGTCAGACTATCAGCACAGGAAAGTGAGGTCCTCAAATAAGCTGTCACTCATTCTTCACTAACATTCCTCAATCCTGAAGAGGAGTCACCTGGTGGAAGGATCAGCTGTTCATTTTTTCTGTACCCATTATCTAAATCATTGGTTAACATAGGCCACCAAAAAGCTATCAGGTTTCATTTTAAACTATACATACTACCCTTCGTCACTATACTTCAACATTACTTGGGAGGCTCACACTTGGTCTTGCTCTGGCTGATACAGCCAAGATCTTTCTCAGAGTGAGCATCTAGCCCCATACCTCATTTCCCTATCGTTATGGTAGCATTGGCTGCTTAGCTGCTACAGCTATTAGCCCTGGAAAAAAGCAACGGGCACAATATTGGGTCTCAACCAATGGGATCTATAAAATATGGAGAAGATAGAGGCAGAATGCCACCTGGGATCCAAAGCCCCTTGAGGCCCTAGGATTTGAGGCCAATAAAAGATCTGGTTCTCACATACTTTTTTTTAAACTGAGCAGACTGTGGAGGAAAAACAGACTATTCTCAAAAATATTTTGTTTACATAAATTGCAACGCAAATATGCAGTGTTTGGCCTAACTCTGACTTTTAGGCGTGTAGGTGAGAATGTCATGAATGAACACATTCTTATCTTCCCTTTGTATTCGAAAATGCTTGAGTATTTTGAAATGAGAAACTCTCATGTACGGCGTTCTTAGTGACTTTCTCATTTAAACTTGATTTTCATTCAGTAAATTTCATGGAGTGTGGTGTGTGACATCCACCTACATTAACTTAATTAGCATACATTTTCCATTCATTTTACAATTATTAAAATGTTAAATTTAATTGGCAGTATAATTATTACTATTTTTAAATATTTTCAGCACATTGGATGATAAATAGCAGGCAGAGTGTGTACCCAAACAGCTCCAGCACTACTCAAGTCATCACAGTGGTAGCAAGCAAGACAATAACAAATGAACATATAGGAAGTGAAGTGGATGGACCAGCATTTACAAACCTGGGAATCTTCTGCTCAGTGTGCCTGGAAATGAGCTATTTTCAAACAAGTTTTGCAGGTGAATTTCCCAGATGAAAATGAGGTGACAACAGCACTAGCAAAACCAGGCACAGTGAGAGATACTGTAATGCACCTCAAATGTATCTTGCATAGCAATGTACTTACTAATTTACTGCTAATACTGGACGTGTCTTCTGTGATACTAACTCTGTTTGGGCCCTTTACAATACCTATTCAGAACTAAGTGAAGACCTTACGGTCTTTGCGATTTGAAACTACTTATCCAGAAATTAAAGGCTAGTGCATTAAATGGCAAGTTACAGGGGTAAGACACTAACATCTTCAAAGATCTACAGTTTAAATATTAGTCCATGACTGATTGGTTAGAGCAAAAGTGCAAGGCTGTTTGGTTACTTGTTCTCTCTCTGCCTTCCCTTATCCAAACAGTATCCTCACCACAGAAATATCTATAAATTATCTATTCACTCACTACAATTCTCATTTGTAGGTAGTAGGGCTACATGAACCAAAGCACAGTGATCCAGTGGAATCAATCAAGATGCCCTAATAAAAACTGGAGTCTGGGAACTGGAGTCATTGTAGATGGTTGTCTGAAAATGTCAGCTTAATGTGCAGCAGCAGACCAAAAAAGCTAACAGAATGTTAGGAACCATTAGGGACAGATAATAAAACAGAAAATATTTTAACCTTAGTCATGATGCATTATATAAATCCATGGTATGCCCACACCTTGAATACTGCATGCAGTTCTGGTCACTCCATCTCAAAAAAGATATATTAGAATTGGAAAAAATACAGAGAAGGGCAACAAAAAATGATTAGGGGTATGGAACAGCTTCCATACAAGGAGAGATTAAAAAGACTGGGACTGTTCAGCAAAAGAGCACTGGCACCTCTGTGTTCTGTTATAGCTTTTCCAGTATTTTTAAAAATTTGCTGCAGCAATTACATTTTACCAAGCTCAGAACACGGTTATGACAACGACAAAGTGGCTGCCTCAGCCCACTTAACATCTGTAAAAATCTTAGCTACGTCAATAATGGACATAAGAAAGTAAGCTTCGACTATGGCAAGAGTCAGCATTATCAATATACTTATCTGAAAACTGAGAAGACAGACACTGTCAATTTTTTTCTAAAAGGTAACTGTAGTTCATAAAATTTTTGCTTGATATATTGTTATTAAATGTAATATGTGACATTAGCCTCAAGCAATTTCTTCTAACTCACAAAAGATTGAAAAAGCAAGCAAGCAACAGCCTCTCAAACGCCTGAACTTAGTCTTTTTTTCAGAGATCAGGCTTTCACGGAGAAGAGAATATTGGGTTTACCTATCAAATTCTGTAAAAACACAGATGAGATTTGCTGGAGGGTAATAGATAATAACAAACCAGGAAACAAACATTTTTTGATTATCTTAGCAGTTAACAAAATGGGGTGAAAAGTTTCACATATAAAATTAAACCAATATCCTTTTGGCCCCCTTTGTGGAAAAAAAACAAAAACAGTTGCTGGGAGGATTTTCGCTCACCAGAAATTAGAAACATTTCTTGGGCACAAACCTAACATATAGGTATTTGCATTAGTGTATCTGGTGTGTGCCTGTGTGTGTGCATGCACACCAGTTACACTAATGCAATTCCAGTTATTTCATATTTTGAGAGCCAAATGAATGTTCCCATGATTGACAATATGCAAATTCACCAGGCAAGGAAAAAGAGTACAGTAAAACAATATGCCACTGAGCAGTGAAAAATGCTCTCTCATGTAGAAGTTATGTTTTTGAAGCGGAAGGAAGAATATCTTGATTTCTGTGTGACTTTCTTTTTGGAGTGGAAATCACAAATGGAGCACAAGTAAGGATGGCTTTGAGACTATGGTTGTGGAACTGACAGACCCATACCAAGTGAAAGGTTTCTGGTAAAATAATAATCCCTTTCCTCCTTATGTGTACTCAGACTTGAAGCAAACCAAATTTTTATTGTGGTTCAAAACAAGCTATTAATTAATTAATTAATTAAACTTATTCCTCATTTTCTTATTATTTTCCTTCCTCTGGACTTCCAACAGGGCCTGGAAATGGAAATGCCTGAGTGCCATAAAAAAGCTGGATCTGAAGACATTTTTGGAGTGATTGGAAGAAGGAAGCACTGAACATGTTGCAAGGAGATCACTATTATAGGAATATCCCCAATTTGTAGAATCAAGAATCCATATAGCTCCAATAGGTATCCACATTCTGCATACTTGTCCAAATCAAAACTCTTGAGGGTCACCCCTCACTAATATATTTCTGATATTACTTATTTTATAGTTTTTCTTCAGATTTGTACAAACAATCAGCTAGTGATTTGAATTAACTTTTAGGAACTCCAGTATCTAAGTAATAAATTAGACTTGATTGTATAAGATCAAGGTTAGACAGAATTACTTGTGAAATAAGGTTAATATATTTTCAAGTTTAGTCAGACAGGATACTGATATTCTAAATAGGATGGGGGAAAAAAGAAAACAAGATGTAAGTCATTTGTTTTAAAAATTTGTCTTGAAGGCAAAATATTGAAAATTCATTACTCCCAAGGGCCCAGAAAGGTTATGTACTCCCCACATCATTTGAAAAAGAGTTCAGATAGCCCTATCCTAGTTCATTATGTACATTACACACATCTGTGATGGAGCCATGGAGTCAGTTCTGTGATATAAGTGAAAAGGTGAACAACAGTGAGAATGGAACTGTTTTAATAATGCAGTTGCCTCCCAAAGACAAGGCTGTAGCAAGGAGTAAATAAGGGGAGGTTGGATGAGAAAATTAGAACAAGTTTGTTCATGCATTTGGCTTTACAAAACTATAGACCATGGATAGTCAATTATTTTTTGTCAAAGTCCAAATTTCTTGGTCAAGGTATAGTCAAGGTCCAGAGTCCAGGCAAAATAATAATAATTAAAGAAAATAAATGAAATAATTAATAATTAAATAAAAAAGAATAATTAATAATAATTAAATAAAAACATTCAAAGGTTTCTGACAGTCCGGATTTGGCCTGTAGTCCACCTATTGACTACCCCTACTGTAGACCCTTGCTTGGAGCAACTGAATAGGTAATATAACATTTTCAATAGTCCTTGCTCTAAACTCTATATGAATATTTTTAAATTCCTATTCCAATTTTTTTAAAGAAAATATAATTAGGCTGCTTTTCTACTCACACAAACTTGGTCAGCCAAAAAAGTTACAGCAGAATATGACCCATGAGATAAGGTATCAATACTGGCCATTGTATCCAGTAGTGAAAAAATTCACAGAAGAGATGCAGATAACACTAAATTGTTAAAAATACATGACATGATGTGATCTCAGATGGCTGCACTCCTTGTAAACACTTGTCAAAGGCAAGCCCAAAAATTACACTGCTACCCATGTTTTGTCATTGCAAAATAATTAAAAGCAAATTAACTGGGAAAAATATTAAAGCTATTTTCATTAGACTGCTATGAACTGCATGGCCTTTTGGTGAACCCTAGCAAATGAGCCTTCCGAAAGCCTGCAAGCTGACTTCTGCTGTTTACTTGGGAGGCCTGTTCTGCATCACAAGCCTCCTTTAGGCTCACAACCAAGAGCAATCCTGAAAACCATTAAACTCTGAGGTGACAGAAAAGTCAACTTTTGGCAAGAATGGTCTTCCTTCAGATAAAAGGTAACGTTCCAAGCCAGACCAATGCATAGAACTGACAACGAGATTTTAGATATGAGGAGGCAAGCACCACTGTCAAACAGATTGACTCTGAAGGAGTACCTTAGAGAGGAAAGGAAGGATGGAGAGAACATATGTTCAATATCAGCTACACAATATCAGCTACACTTCCCTTTCCCAGAAAAGCATCACTTGGAACCGAGGCAACAGGTTATGTGAACTGAGTGATAAAATGTTAACCAAACAAGTCCACTGCACAAATAATTGGACATTCCATTTATTGACATTCAAGTTTTATGAGTTTCAAAATAGCACTTGGAAGTGATTATTTTCTTGTTCACTATTGATTTCAATTAAGCTTATCCTAGATTCAGGAGCCTGGGGAACTTGGCTATCCCTCTTCCCTCCTAAAAGCACATAAGATCAAACAATACTGATGAAAAGTTCAAAAAGGGAGAATGTTAGTAGGAGAACACAGTAGGAAAAGATTTGGACTGAAGAGGGCAATATTGAATGACAGATTAGGTATAAACTCATAGTGCACAGCTGTAGCGAAAAAGGAAACTACATGTAACTGCCCCATAAACACAGCCAGGTAAAGCAAGAGTAAGGAGGTAGTAATTCTTCTATATACAACAGATTTCACTACATTGGGAACAAATACTGGGCTCTATTGCTATGTCTTTCATACAGAGAGCATTCAGGCAATGTGAAACACAGATAATGAGTTGGGAAGGTGAGAAAAAGAAAGTAGAGAAGATAGGCTAACTTCAAAAGGTTTAGAGGTTCAGTTCAGATGTTTCCCAACACCTTGGCTCAACTATCTATACAATCAGGCTGGAATCTCATAAGACTGGACATTCACACCATTTCAGCTTTTCTACTTCTGCCTCCAGCTGAAATCAAGAAATGAAGGAGGAGGGAAATAATAATATTATAATAATTATAACATTTATTTATTTAATATAAATAATAATTTATAATAATATTATAAAATAAATAATGGGGAGGGAAGTGGGAAACGTTTAGCCAAACTTCTACACATCTCAGGAGGGGTTCTGTTACAGAAAGGACAGAAGATTCAGGCAGCTGCATATTCTATCTGAATGGGTTCATTAGATCCTAGAAGAAAGGTGTGCATGCATGGTTCTACTCTGCAAAGTGACACTGTAAAAACTGCATTGTGGGGCTGTTAGGCTGATTTTGTCTCGATCTCTTCCAGCTCCAATATGATCACTGTACAAGATGTTTTTCCCTTCCTTCACAGACCTGAAGAAGAGCGCTGTGTAAGACTGAAAGATTGTCTCTATCTGCAACAGAAGCTGTCCAATAAAAGACATTACCTCACCATCCTTGTCTAATATCCTAGGACCACACAGTTGCAACACTGCATACATCCCTACAAAATTACTCTAGGATCCAAAAGTCAAACCGAGTTTTGCTCCTTGCATATCACCACCAGTAACATACTACAGACCAAACAGACCAGTGCCCTCACTGATGCCAGTAAATTGTTAATTAAGCCATGAGGTGCACCTGTGCAACAGCTCTGAAGCTGCATAACGTACATAGCTTAAAGAAACCACATGAGAGCAGTGTTTGAAAATGGTAAAATACTAGAAAGTAAAATGATATGAGGAAAGGGGAAGACTTTGCTGATCAAATATGTACCTCAGCAAGTTTATATCTAAGTTTATATTTTCCTAATCCAAAGGACAGTACATCTGGATAAGAATAAGGATAAATTTCCTGATGATATTATTATGAACATTTGTTTATGGGTCCCTCAGGTCTAACTGGAGAGCTTAGAGAGAATTTAACCCTTTCTGGAGCACATGTGCTTTCCTGGAGATGCAGCTCCATGCTGCCTTCTACTTAAACCAGAGCCTCTAAGGCATAATTTGGACCCTAGAGTATCATGCTCCTTGAGGCAGAGACTGTGATTTCATTTTCTGTTTAGGTGCCATGCACCTGTACAAACTTAAAATAATAACAGATACTAAAAAGGGGCCTAATCCTACCATCCATAGTCAGATAACATTCCCATTGACTTCTAAGTCAGGTTTTGGTCATAAAAACATATGGTGGGCCACGATGACCTATGAAGTCCCTTCCTGTCTATGACTCCATTTTCTTCCAGAAGATGGATGTGATATCTCCTCTAGCTCTGTTGTTCAAATATTCTCAGAGTTGAAGGTTGAACTTTGGAAACACTACTCATGTAGCCAGTTACCATTTTTCCTTTTCCTTTTAAGATATTGTAGTTTTGTGATGGAAAATAATCAAGTCAGAGCTCCAACAAAATTAAGTTTAACAGATATCTACACAGTTTTACTCTAGTTGCAAATGACTAGAATTATGTAAAGCAATTAAAGAATAGTGGCTTCCAGCTTTCCATGAAGTGCAAGTTTTATCAGCACTTTCTGGAAGTTATTATTATTTTTATAAAACGGTGATTAAACTTTCGTAACAATTGGCTAAATCCTCCAGTCAGGTGTCACTGTACCAAATATCCTCACAATCAGACCTTCTTCAGCAAACTGAATGACTCATTCTTTCAAACCATAGATATGCTGGCAATATCAGAAAAAATTATGAATTAAAAATAAAGCCCAGTAAAATAATTATCAGTGAAAACTGGACACAGTTCTTTCATTCATAGTAAAAATCAATGAACCTTACTCAAAAATTAGGGCAGAAAAACTGGAATTAATAAAATGGAAAGCAGACCTTTCTAGGGACTAGTGTTGGCTGGGAACTTTTCAAAAAAAACATTTTTGTATCAAAAATGTCAATTTGCCTGAACCAAATATTTTCACAGAAACATTTAGTCTGGAAAGCTTTTCAGATCCAAGATGGAATATCTGGTCAAAACTAGAGGCTAACCATAGAATAGACAACAGCCCAGTTAGGGCATTCACCTGGGTTGTGAGAAATACCGTTTCAAGTTCTTGGTTTGAATTAGACAGAGCAGGGGCTTGGACCTGGTTTCCCACATTATATTTGAATGTTTGAACAGATGGACTATTGGCTGTTTGGAAATATTTCTATTGCCCTTTTATTTTTTTTCATGAAAAATTTCAAAAGGTGTCAGTTTTGTTCTGCTCTGGAATGAAAACAAATATTGAAAACTCAAATTTTTTTGTGAAACATTAATTTTGATTTTGCCACCCTTATTCGTCCTGAGTAGGACAATACCATGCTCCACTGACAGTCAGTGAGACTACCTTCACAGTAAGATAGTATTTAGTGAGAAAAATGTGCCACGACTAGGTCCTGAACAATTACTAAATATTCATTTATTTAATTCTGAATCTTACGAACGAGATTATTATGAATACACATAATTCCATAATCATTAAAGACTATCACCATCACAGTACTAATTGTATTAGTTATATGACGTAGTTCATTAAGTGCAATGGTAATATGTCACAGCCTAACAACTTTCACTGGCAAATCATCAGAAGTGCCTGTGACATTATATTATGCCAGGAATGTAAATTTCATGTTTAACTGATATTTTTGTATTAATATTCACACCACCGTGCCTGCTTTAAAATAACTAATCTATTCCTAATCCAACTACAAATAAGATGACAAATAAATCAGAGAGGAAAAATGACTCTTTGAAATGACATTATAACAAACCATGATTAAAAAAAAAAAAGCAGCAGTACTGCAAGCATTACCCATTGACTCAATGCCCAGAAGCAAAATCATGCGTAATGGTATTGATGCAAAATAGTGCAGTGGAAGTTTTTCTCATAATTCTAGGCATGAATAAATTTTGAAAGTAAGAGAAACCAGAATGACAAATTCTCATTTAATTTTACCATTAGATGTGTCCTCTACTCTCAATCAGAAATACTATAGCTGAAAGCTTTTGTCCACGGCTATAGTAACAGATATTAGTATTAAATCTCTGAATAATCCCAAGAAGTAGATTCACTGTGTAAAGTAGATTAATCATGCTACTATTGGAACGTACCAGGTACTTATCTTGTTACTGTATTTTAAATCCCAGATTAACAAAACATCTTTGTTAAAGTATCAGCTCTCCTCCCTTTCGTGTGCACACACAGTACATATTATTTGTGTCAATATATAATAACTACATATTTGTAGTGAAGGAAAAACAAAGACTGAATATCAATTTAAAAAAGTTTTTCAGCACTCTTGACATTTAACATTTTAAAAAATAATATACCAAGAGTAAATTAATACTATGCATGGACATATCTGAAGACAGGGATATTTTTCATTTGCATGACATTTTGTCTGAAAACAATCAAGTGTTATGTATTAAATAAAAAAACTTGCATAAAATCAAAATATTGATGCCACATATAAGGCTAACTTTTACATAAGGAACAAAAATTGATGTCCACCTCTTTAGTGCTTTCACAATTAAAAACACTGTAAGACAAATGCAGGAAGCCAATTATGAATTAGCTCCTGGAGGAGAAGAACTTTTAAAAGTTTATTTGTGGGTATAAAAAGAGAAGAAGGAGAACTTGTAAATTCCTAGCTGACAACCAGGGGTAAAATTTAGCATGTTGAATAGGGAACTGTTTTACAGGAGGAATGCAATTTCCATTAAAAATAACAGAATCTGTGCACTTACATCCCCATATAGTTTTTTGACAATCTAGTTCCTATCGTAAAGGCATTGAAAATGATTATTAGACATTACTTGGTCTTTCAGTTTAGCTTTATTTTTGTTTTGCCCGAAGAACATAATATTTACAGTATCCCTGCTTTGTCAAATAACATTAACCTGCCCTATTCTGTTTGTTCTTATAAGTCTCATTTGAGTGACTAACAACAGAAAGGTACATAGGTGGATAACTGGATTTCATGCAATATAGCTCTGTTCAGTTTATATTATTATACATTTAACTAAGCATACAAATTATCAAGCAATAATTGAATTAAGGCATCACAAAAGTATTAGCACTATGTTGCCCTAGAAATTAGCATTAGTAAAGAAAAGCATAGTCAAAACGTTAAGGATGAGCAGATATTTGCACAACTTGAAAATCATTTCCTTTCAGTATTAACCCAGGATTCATTGTGCTACTCAGAAAACACACCAACCAAAGGAGACCGGGTTAGATCACACATTTGTGTTTTGTGTTGGACATGCAATCGCATTTGTTATAAAAGGCTAAATGCCTAAAATACTGTTTACACAATAACTTGATTAGTTTTGTATGCAAGTGGATTTACACATAGGCTTTGTAATTGAAACTCATCACATGTGATTTACTAGACATTTAAACTAACGAGAGAACATTGTTTAAAAGGCACTTCTGTGGAAGAAAATGCATGATTTTTTTTTTTAATCTTTCAGGAGGAAAAAATTAGATTATTTTAGTTCTTAATTTCTAAAACAGACCAGGTGCAAAGGAAAACTAATCCCCAGGAGTCACATGTGTAATTGCTACTTTGCCAAAAGAGATAAAAGAATTGGAAGCATTTAGTAAATGAAAGTATGTGCATCTGTTTACAATGATTCAGCGTTCAATTGTAGCAATGACTATATGAATGACACTGATCACATTGGAAATCAATATAAACTCCGGATCTTTATGTTTACTTTATCTTTAATCCAGTCATTATTGCAAACATCTAAAGCAAACTTTGCAGCTGTAGCATGTTTAATTCATCAAGATGTTCTCAAGGCTGACTGTCTCACTGTTTATGCCCTCATAATTTTAGCATAGCATCTGCCAACATAAGACTATAACATCCAGTTTTTAAAGAATCATAAAAAAAAATCTGTTTAACTCTGCAAGTAAACTGCTGCAGACATTGCCTGAAATAAAAGATGGCATGATATAAACATTCTCAGATGCTACACCAAGGAAACTGACTTTAAAACTGTTAAAATAAAATGTTTAACGTTATGGCTAAACACAAACGTATGCATTCTGTATATATTTAAGTATATAAGTAGCATAAACAATGCTAAACAATGCTCTTTCTTCTGAGCTTTTTCCAGTGATACATGTTATTAAGGTTACTTGGTATCTTGCCAAAGAACAACTATAGCTAATGTATTCTTTGTTTTCTGGAAATACAGGGTACTATGGCATCCATTTACTTTTAAAAAACCCCAAAAAACTATATAACCTGATCAATATTCTCAAATCATTCAGACTGCGGTTACTCTTCCCAATACTGGGCTGTTTTGTTCTCTCATTTACACACTGCACCTCCCTTGGAAGCCCGCTTCCAAAACATCTCCTTAATTTTCCCCCCATGTAAGTGATATCTTGAAAAGGGAAGAAGAGATTTGGGGTGAAATCTTGGTCCTATTGAAACAATAGCAAAACACCTATTGGCTTCAAATGGGACAGTATTTCACCCCTGAATATAAACCCTGAGGGGAAAATATCTTTTCACCCATTTTGGCTCAAGTAAACATGACATTCAAAGAAACAATAAATACATGAGGGGGAGGAAAGCAGAAAAAGGGAAATATTTGCACTGGGAATTTGGCTTTCTAGAAAGAAAGTAACTAGACAGAAACTAGTAACTGACAGATTTCTGTTGTGTTCACCACTGCAAAAAAGTTGAGAATCCTCAGATATCATGGCAAAAACATACTTCCTATAATGCCCTGTTGTTCATTCTTGCCTTTGGCGTAAACCTCTTCTGACAAGCAGACTGAAAAAGATGAAGACTTAATGCTCAAGTATAATATTTTTAAAATTCTGTTAAATAAAGTCCTGTAGTCAGCATCTTTACTCTACCCACTAGGCACCCAACAGTACCTAAACCTCTGTTCCTTAACCATCATTAAGGATAGTTTGGGAATCTGCAACAATTTTAGATAAAATATTATTGCTTTCCATTTACATAGGCAGACCTTTTAGCATGCACTTCTATTACAAGTATTTTCTCTAAGTTCTCTAAAGGGAAAACAATCATTTTAATAGCTTTTCCACAACTTCCAAGGCAATCAGACATTGTTTTTGAGTCACCCTCAAAAGTCCTAGAAGAAGAGTTTACTTGCAGGATTAGGCCAGTAATTCACAACAGTTGGTATTATCTGACAATGCAGTGGTCATATATGGTGCTTGGGTTCTTTTAGAATTTTTTCTAGTAGAAAAACATTACTTTGTATCTTACACTAGATTCATTTTATTTCAGTAGATTATACCAACCAGATAACTGCTTGTAGTTTATATCAGCTTTAAACTCTCAGGGAGAGGACTAAAACGAAGAAAGATTGTTTAGTTTCCTATTCAAGAAAGCAGTTACTCACTTTCCTGAGTTGGGATGCACTCCTAAACTGAGGTTTTCTTGAATAAAGTTAATATGTGCAACATTCATAGCAGGTACTGTATGCATTACCTTTGCAATTTGGAAGAAAAAAGAACACATTCCCATCTTTCATATTTATATTAGTTTGCCCCAAAAGAAAACTGAGTATTCTTTTTATAACCTTAGCTGCAAATCATTTCTACTGTGAATAGTTGTCACTGCAACATAAAGGTGCTTAGCATTCAGCATCTCATTGGATTGGACCCATTAAAGGGTTCTCAGGACATCTTATGAATTTGCTATTCAGGGTAGTTATGTAAACCTCCCCCTAGTTATTCAGAAACTAATAACATTTTATGTAATTCAGAAATCACACAATAGTTTTTAAATATAAAACTGCAATCAATCATATCAGGTACTCTGCATGGAGTGTCATTTTCCCTCCCGCACCCCCCCCCACTATTTCTTTAACAATAGAAATCATTAGGACTGCTATTCCACAATCTTCAATTTTCACAGGACATAAAACTAATAACTGCTTTCTAATTCAGTGACTTTTAAAAACAGCTTTGAGCTTGGGAGGAAAAAAACTTTACAATGTTAGCTACAGGAACATTAATGTGATAATAATTTAATCAGTATATTATACATTACACATTAGGAACCCGAGCTGCTCTCTTACAAAAAAAACAATTCTAATTATTTACAATATTTTATTCCACTTTCTCTAACTGCAGAAAGTAATGAACAGATTTATAGATGATTTTCAGAGAAGTCATTTTGAAAATATACAGAAATAGATAAATGCTACAGGCTGAATCTGGTCCTTAGCATCCAGCTGGAGGATCTTGGCTGGTGCTGAGGATCAGAGTGGGTGGAGGGGTGGAATTCTTCTCCCTTTACCAGATCAGAATGCATCAGTGGAGCTGTTCCGCAGAAGCTACTCCAGCTATAATGTGTGCTTTCCATGAGGCAGGGAGGAAAGTGCAGGAGAATCCATGCAGCAGGAAATCCTTTTGCCCCTTCCTGAACTCTCATCCTGCGCAATTGGTGCATGCCCCCCGTGCACTGCTACAGTACACAGGTACCCCCTTTATGGAACTGGGCTCTACGCTGCACAATGGACTCACTACTCCTGTCTCCCAAATCCTATACCTGTTATGCAGTGGAATGGCACCAATTACATTTCTAAGGCTCCCACTGCAGACGTGGAGTTTGGGGCACAATTTGTTCCCAGCACCTAGCTCCATAGAAGGATGTGGAACATGGTTTCCATCAGCTGAACTTTATAGTGAAAAGATAACTGGAATATAATTCCACATTACACCCAGCATGAAGAAAATGTTGGGTGACAATCTATGTTAGGTATTTATATAGCCCCCATTGCCATAGAATCTGAGTAACTCACAATCTTAGATGTCAAATAAAATATTAAATAAAATAAAATAATTCACAATCTTAAATGTTAAATAAAATTAAATATTAGAGCTGGCTGGAAAAATTCTGACAAAAGTTTTCTGTCAGAATGTGCCAGTTTATCAAACTCATCACATCCCATGGGGAGCCAGCTCGACACCGAGCAGCTTTTGAAACTTGCCTCTTTTCCTGGCAGCTCAGAGAGCCACTGGGGAGCTTGGGCTTCCAGGTCACCAGCCAGATGGGCTGTCTGGAGTTGGGACTCCAGGTGTTCCCACCAGGTCCACAGCTCTTGGGCAGCCTGCCATGTGGACATTCTCTGAGTTGGGGACCTAGAGCTTACCCTTTCATGGAGAATTTCAAAAACTTGGGGCTAGGGGAACTAAACCGAATTTTGAAATGTCAAAATCCACTGTGAAAATGAATTACCATTCTCCACACAGCTGTAGTACTTACCCTCACAACACCTCTATCCCCATTTTACAGATGGGGGTCTGAGGCACCGAGAAATTACACGACTTGCCCATCACATATGAAGGGCACATACAAAGTCTGAGATGGAGCAAAGGTCCCCAAGTCCCAGGCTACTGCCCGAATCACTGGACCATACTTCTTCTCCAAACCTTCTTACTACAATTTATACTACCCTCACTTCATGCAATTCTCACTCCATTGCAAGGGTATAAATCCTGTATCTTTTTTCACCCTTATGTTGCTCTTTTTAAAAGTTAATCCAATCTGGAGATTGATCGGAAGACTAGTGGCACATCCTATTAATTACAGTTAATTAAGATGAATCCTAAGAGTTGTTTCACTGTTCCCACCTGGAATTGCTGCCTACCATGCCACACACTTGATGCACATGCATGATTTTCTGGCTGCCTACTCATGCCAGTATGTCAATGTGGCATTGTGCCCACTTACAAATTGATCAGACATAGGACATGCATACAGAGCAATGATAGATTTAGTGCAGAATGGAAGCAGGAACAAGTAAAGTTGATCATCTCCAGAGATTTAGCCAGTCTGCATACGAAAGCCTTCCTCTCTTTTCTTTCTTTGCTGACCAGCAAAGAAGCATTACCTGCAAAACTTTCCACATATGAACATGAAGCTGTAAGTTGTTTTGCCGTGTGTTTTGATAATGTTTCCAAAGTTCAGAGATAGGGTATGACCCAGCACTTAGGGTTCAAAAAGATAATACACATGACATCATTTTTCAGCAGAAGGGCATCCTTTGCACAAATGTCCTCATCCATTGTGCCTAAATGCATGAGCTTTTCTGTAAATATTTAAGATTATCTCATTTCCTTCACATAGGAATGAAAACATGTGCCATGATTGCCTACAGGTAAAGTAACTATCTTTGGCCACATACACACACAGGATATGTCCACACTACATTATAGTAGCATTATATCACACAGTATTCTGAGAAGTGTGAATTGTAGATTTTAAACCCAGCTACCATAAAGGTGGGAAAGGGGCAGAACAAAAACCTCTGGAGCATTAAATATATAGGGAAAATGTACTTTTACTTTTAGGTCCTAAAGGAAGTGAAAGAAGTTATAAAGAGTTCCCTATAGCAACTTCATGATAATGTAGCTCCCAACTAATGTAAATGGTCCCAGAGCTAGAACAAGACTTTTCCAGATTAAACAAAATCTTCTAGGCTGATGTGGCTCTCTGCCAGGCTTCCAGGCAAAACTCTGTCTTTCAAGGATAGAATAGGCCTCACCTTAGACCAGGTCTCTAGGCTAACTTTAATCCCAGACTGATTAAGTCTTCCAAAACTGAAGCAGTCCTCTAGCTAAACTAAGCTCCCAGGCCAAAGCAATTCTTTCAAAGCTGAGGCGAGCATTATAGGTCCTGAATCCTGGGCCCACTAAACTCCAGCCAACAAACACTCACTTTGAGTGACAGCAGTAGTATTATTAATATATATGAGAAGGTGGAGAGCAGCACTGTTCTCACTCTGGAGTTGGCAGAATTGAGCCTTTGGGAGATGGAGAAGTCAAGGTGAGGGGAAAGGAAGGCATGGATGAGAATTAACAATGGAAATAAAGCTAAAGCAGTGTTGTTGAGATGACAGAGACATGACAGAAACAAGGAGGCAGCAGATTTGGAGTCAAGAGATAGGAGGAGAAGAAAGAACTTAGAGTCAAAGATAATGCTAGAGTTATAGACATCACATGTAGTGAAGGCAAATGGAGGTACGACTCCGGCAGAGAAAGAAGATAGAGCTGTTCTTGATGATGGCCCTTTTGCCCAAGTGAAGCATTTCTTAGGGTATGTCTACAGTGGAGCTGGAGGTGTAATTTCCAGGTCAGACAAACATCCCTGAACTAGCTCTGCTTGAGCTAACATGCTTAAAATAGCACGATAGCCACAGCTTGGCAGGCAGCAGAACAGGTTAGCTGTCCTAGCACATTCTGGCTTCCCCATTAAGGGTAGTTGGGGGCACAGCCACATGAGGGTTAGATTACCCATTTCTCTTCCTCCACCAGCTGGTTCTGATCAGCTGGTGGATTTCTATAAAAAAAGGCAGAGACAAGTCAGTTTCAGAGTGGAACCATAGAGAGCTGGCAGGGTTCTGGGAAGGTAGCTCGTGAGAGGGCTCCAGGGAAGGAGCCTGAGGTTCCAGCTAGTGTAAATGACTGTAGCTCCAGAGATCAAAGTGGAATATAGACAGCAATGGAGTTAAGTCCATTTACCTCCGTTTAGGCCCTGTCCCTATAATTGGTTTAATTAAGGGATTTGAATATTCACTCATCTTCTTTCTAGGCTACTACTTAAAAATCCTCTTCCCTTTCATAGCCTTTCCCCCCCCAACCCTACAGAGGAGGGTTGTCAGTAAAGCTGTAAGAAATTCTCATTTTTCAGTTTGGGAATTTCTCACACACACAAAAGATTCATGAAACAACACCAAAAATTTGCAGAACTAAAAAAATACAGTAATTTTCTAATTGTACAATATCTCCCAATAGATATATGCATACAAAAATGATTCATACGATATGTACACGCTTACACTTGAAAAATCAAGGCTGAGGAATAATTTCACAGTGTAACTTTGTAACGAGTCCCCAGAGGAAATATCTGTTCTTTTTGTTCCCATCTGCAAAGCTATGTAATTGATTCATAACTGATGTGTTAATGCTGCCTTTTCCTGTCAAAGTCTCTTTGGAAATATATTAAAATATCCAGGGTTCTCTCCTGACATAACCCCTTGATATTGGAAAATAGGATTCTCTGACATGCATCACATTTCAGGCAATGGGCCACAATGTAACCTCCAGTGCCAAAGGGTTCATGAATATTAATATAAAAGAGACTAAAACACAGCAATTTAACACAGTATGCAGAAAAGAGTGGGAAAGTACTGCCTTTTATAACAAAAATTATTCAAATGGTCTCAGTCTCTTCTAAGCACTCTTGTGTTTTATTAGAAATCACAGTATATTTGCTTTAGGGTAGCTTCAAATTTTGCAATGTGGTAAGAGTAGTTTTTAAAAAATGATCACAGGCAAACGTTTTTAAAGAAAGGGATTTTGTCAGTTTGCTGTTCATCAAAAATACAAGGATCCATAATTAGCTTGACTCAGCATGTCCCTTACCCACCTCCATCCCACACACACATACACACACTACATGCAGAACAATCAGAAGAAATTATTCTGATTCTGGTTTATGCTGTACCTGCTTTGTGCCACAGCACTGTTGGAAAGTGGCATTAAACCTGATAACTCCTTTACTGGAATAGAGCTCCTATAGTGACTTTAACTTCACACAACCATTTTGATCCATATAGGAGGCATAGCAGGGAAAAAGGAGGCTTGGCGCTTCCCCTGTGATCCTTAGCTGGTATATGTGCTTTTGGAAGTCTTGAGAAGCTTGTGCAAGTTAAAGCACCTTTCAGGCTGCTCTATCTTGTGACAGGAAATGGCCCAGGATCAGAAAAATGCACATGTGCTTAAAGCCACCTTTGAATAGTCCACAATCTTGAACTGAGCCATGCACAATTTGGCCACAGCCAGGGAACCTTTATATTTAAGTGGCAATGAATATGAAAGAAGGTTCTGTGGAAAGGGGATTTTTTATTCTTCCCTGGGCATCTACAAGCTGAAATGTACTGCACTAGGTTAGCAGAAACAAACTGAAAATACATCCTTATAAATTATAGCACTGTAGCTTCATTTCAAAGAGCAAACTGTACCTTTGTCTTATCATATAAAGCATGATTGTCCAACATCATCTTCCTTTCATGAGTGGCATATCTTCGTAGGTCACGCTCAAATTGCTGTACAATAAAAAACAAGTTATATAATTATACCTGTAAGAAGGCGCTGTGGCCTCCCCCGGAGTCGGGACCCAAGGGAAGGCTGCAGATACTGGGCTAGAGAGGATGACCGGTGACAATACCACACCAGAATGAATATTCGCTTTGTTCCTTAATGCATTAAGTGTTAGACTGCCAATCCAAATGATAAACGAATGGATTTTAAAAGGGCATGATTTACAACCATCTTCTGCTAAGAGACCTATTCTGGACAGATTCAGCTAAAGAGGACCTACATAAAATAAATGTTTCAGAGGCTTGTGTGGTCTAACTTAAAACTGAATAAGCAGCAAATTCTCACCAGCTGAAATACCAGGTAAATTAGTTCCATTTAAAATGACGTTAAAAAAAATGTGTCTGTGAAAAAGCCAACTCACCATTTACAAGGATGTCTGTCAGGTCAACATTATTGTACACGTAACATGCAGAAATATGAACTGGCATTAGCACACTACCTCTTTCATTTAATGGATCTAACTTCAATCTTTTGGTAGTCCCATAATGAATGAACATTCAGAAGGACATTATTTTTACATACAATACTACATTATATTAGCTTTGCCTGATACTACTTGCCTTATTACTGATATAACCTTGCAACAAGAAATACTTTAAATTAAGCATATACTGGACTCCCACAGTTTGCTTGCAAGCCGCCCCATTTTTCTAAATCAAGAAAAGCTTATTTTCTTTAGGCTTTTCCACTGATGTAGAGAAGTTTAGAGAGCACTTGAGTATCTGCCTAAAGGGATTCATGATGATTGACAAAAGCATGTTTGGTACAACGTATGTGGCATAGGAGCATGATCTCTGGAAGATGGGAGAGATGAGCAAGGAAAGCTAACTCTTGGAGGTCAGAACATGTAGAGATAAAGTGAGAAAGGCCAAAATCCAAGTAGAGCTGGATTTTGCAAAGGGAATTAAAACCAAAGGTAAAAGGTTCTATTGCCATATAAATAGGAAGAAGACAAAGAAAGAAGAAGTAGAACCGCTAAGCACTGAGGATGGGGTGCAGGTTAAAGATAATCTAGGCATAGCTGAATATCTAAACTAATAATTTGCCACCATTTTTAATGAGGCTAATGATGAGCTTGGGGATAGTGGTAGGATGGCTAATGGGAACGAGGATATGGAGGTATAAATTACTACATCCGAGGTAGAAGCCAAACTCGAACAATTTAATGGGACTAAATCAGGGGGGCTGGATAATCTCCATCCAAGAATATTAAAGGAACTAGCACATGAAATTGCAAGCCCATTAGCAAGGATTTTTAATGAATCTGTAAACTCAAGGGCTGCACCGTATGACTGGAGAATTGCTAACATAGTTCCTATTTTTAAGAAAGGGAAAAAGAGTGATCTGGGTATCTACCAGCCTATTACTTTGACCACAGGAGTATGCAAGGTCTTGGAAAAAATTTTTAAAGAGAAAGTAGTTTAGAACATCAAACTTACCAGTAATTGGGATAAAATACAACATGGCTTTACGAAAGGTAGATCATGCCAGACCAAACTGATCTCCTTTTTTGAGAAGATGATAGACTTTTTAGACAAAGGGAATGCAATGAATCTAATTTACCTAGTTTTCAGTAAGGCATTTGATACAGTTCCACATGGGGAATTATTAGTTAAATTGGAAAAAATGGGGATTAATATGAAAATTGAAAGGCGGATAAGGAACTGGTTAAAGGGGAGACTACAACGGGTCATACTGAAAGGTGAACTGTCAGGCTGGAGGGAGGTTACTAGTGGAGTTCCTCCAGGATCGGTCTTGGGACCAATTTTATTTAACCTTTTTATTATTGACCTTGGCACAAAAAGTGGGAATGTGCTAATAAAGTTTGCGGATGATAAAAAATTGGGAGGTATTGCCAAATAAGAGAAGGATCAGGATATCATACAGGAAGATCTGGATGACCTTGTAAACTAGAGTAATAGAAATAGGATGAACGAGAGTCCTGTAGCACTTTAAAGACTAACAAATTTAATTTCTGCAGGAATAAACTTTCGTGGGCTGCAACCCACTTCATCAGATGCAAGGAATAGAAATCAGACGGAGGGTATATATATACATCCAAGGGTAAGGAACAACAATGGGGAGGGTAGGTATTAGCAAAGTCCATTCAGTTAGAATAGATGAGCCCTATTCACAACCACTGATTAGAAGGTGAGAATGTGTGAACAGTGACAATTACTTCTTGTAATGAGATAACCATTCCAAGTCCCTATTCAGACCCAGTTTGGTTGTGTCCAACTATAGGACAGACCCAACAAAGAAAACAACAGGACACCACCGGTCATCGCCTACAGCCTCAGCTAAAATCTCTCCAACACATCATTAAGAATCTACAACCTATCCTAGCAGATGATCCCTCATTCACTCAAGCCATGGGAGGCAGACTTATCCTTGCTAACAGACAGCCCCCCAACCTGAAGCAAATACTCACCAGCAACTGTACACCATACAACAAGAACACTAACCCAGGAACCTATCCCTGCAACAAACCCCGTTGCCAGCTGTACTCGCACATTGACTCTAGTGACACCATCACAGGTCCTAACCACCATCAGCCACACCATAAGGAGCTCATTCACCCGCACATCTACTAATGTAATTATATGCCATCATGTGCCAGCAATGCCCCTCTGCCATGTACATTGGCCCAACTGGAGTGTCACTACGCAAAAGAATAAATGGGCACAAATCAGACATAAAAATGGTAACATCCATAAACCAGTCAGAGAGCACTTCAATCTCCCAGGATACTCTGTAGCTGACTTGAAAGTTGCCATACTTCTACAAAAAAAACTTCAAAAACAGACTTCAGCAAGAAACTGCAGAGCTGGAACTCATATGCAAACTTGACACAATCAAACTGGGTCTGAATAGGAACTTGGAATGGTTATCTCATTACAAGAAGTAATTGTCACTGTTCACACAGTCTCACCTTCTAATCGTTGTGAATAGGCCTCATCTACTCTAACTGAATGGACTTTGCTAATACTTACCCTCCCCATTGTTATTCCTTACCCTTGGATATCTACATATATATACACCCTACCTGATTTCTATTCCTTGCATCTGATGAAGTGGGTTGCAGCCCACGAAAGCTTATGCCTGCAGAAATTAAATTTGTTAGTCTTTAAAGTGCTACTGGACTCTCATTGTTTTTGCCGTATACAAACTAACACAGTTACCCCTCTGGAACTTTTCAGAAATAGGATAAAATTTAATAGTGGAAAGTGCAAGGTCATGCATTTAGGGACTAACAACAAGAATGTCTGCTATAAGCTGGGGACGCATCAGTTAGAAGTGACAGAGTAAGAGGACCTGGGCATATTGGTTGATCACAGAATGCCTATGAGCCACCAATGTGATGTGGCCGTGAAAAAAGTTAATGCAGGCCTAGGATGCCTCAGATAAGGTATTTCCAGTAGAGATAGGGAGGTGTTAGTACCATTCTACAAGGCGCTGGTGAGCCCTCATCTGGAATACTGTGTGCAGTTCTGGTCCCCCATGTTTAAGAAAGATTAATTCAAACTGGAACAGGTGCAGAGAAGGCTACTAGGATGAAAACCTGCCTTATGAGAGGAGACTCAAAGAACTTGCCTTGTTTAACCTAACCAAAAGAAAGTTGAGGGGTGATATGATTGGTCTTTATAAATACATCAGAGGGATAAATACTAGGGAGGGAGAGGAATTGTTTAAGTTCAGCACCAATGGGGACACAAGAACTAATGGATATAAACTGGCCATCAGGAAGTTTAGACTTGAAATTTGATGCAGGTTTCTAACCATCAGAGAACTGAAGTTCTGGAATAGCCTTCCAAGGGAAGCAGTGGGGGCAAAAAAGCCTAGCTGGCTTCAAAACTGAGCTTGATAAATTTATGGAGGGGATGGTATGATGGGACAGCCTAGTTTGGCAATTGACCGATCTTTGACTTCTAGTGGTAAATATGTCAATGGCCTGTGACAGGACGGGTTCTGAATTATTACAGAGAATTCTTTCTTGGGTGTCTGGCTGGTGCCCACATGCTCAGGGTTTAACTAATCACCATATTTGGGGTAGGGAAGGAATTTTCTCCCAGGGCAAATTGGCAAAGGCTCTGGAGGGTTTTCATCTTCCTCTGTAGCATGGGGCATGGCTTGCTTGCTAGTGGATTCTCTGTACCTTAAAATCTTTAAACCATGATCTAAGGACTTTAATAACTAAGTCGTAGGTGAGAGGCTTATTACAGGAGTGGGTGGGTGAGACTCTGTGACCTGCATTGTTCAGAAGGTCAGACTACATGATCATATTGGTCCCTTCTAACCTTAGAGTCTATGAGTCTGTAAGAGACCCTTCCCAGATGGCAAGTAATCCCAGAGTATGAAAGAGTCTGAGTCTACAGGACCTGACAAACTCAGAAAGAGAAGGTTAAGGGATGACTTGATTGCAGTCTGTAAATATCTACATGGGAAACAAATATATTTAACAATGGGCTTTTCAGTTTAGGAGAGTATATAACATGATCCAATGGCTGAAAGTTGAAGCTAGACAAATTCAGATGGGAAATCACACAAAATTTTAACAGTGAGGGTACTTAAGTACTGGAACAATTTACTAATTCTCCATCAGTGATAATTTTTAAATAAATGGGGTTTTGCGGTGTTTGTTTTTTTTGAAGGGTTGCTTTAGGAATTATTTTGGGGAAGTTCTATGGCCAATGTTATGCTGGAGGTCAGACTAGATAATTACAATGGCTCCTTCTGTCCTTGGAAGCTATGAACCTATGAAATACAATTTATAAACCCAAAACAGAAGGTTAATTTAAGATCTCAAAGGCTGGATAAAAAGGGGTAAGAGATTAGAATTAGGATTTCCAAGTGGGCAAAGGAAGTAATTTGGTGTTTCAAATGCCTTTTCTGATAAGGTTTGTAAAATGGTTAATAGAAGAGGAATCCATCAGTCAGTCATCTTTTTCCTTAATAAACTACTGATTTTCTTTTTATGTTTTACATAGAAGAAAAGAGGCTTTTGAGTGAAAAATGTGGACCACGGAAGGGGAAAAGTAGGTATTTTCTATGGTAAAGTTATCTCTGTACTGAACTTCTACTAGACAGAAGTAAGTTAGTACAGCACATATCTCACTATAGGATTCCTGAACACCCCTAACCCTGCTTAGCACTTACAGCATAGACTCCGCTACAGAAGTAAAAGTGAAATAATATAATGGTGAACCCCCGGGGACATCGAGCCAGACTGTGTCCTGCATTACAATCCCTTTTCACCACTGCCATCACTGGAACCATAAAGTGGCCACACACACAAAAAGCCAAGCAGAGAATTCATCTGTCAGAGGGGAACTCCTCTCTGATACAAGTGTACTGCAGCTGTGTCCTGCACCAGTGTGTCCCTGCTACCCTGCCTGGTGCAAGGAGTGTGTCAGCGGAGGGAGGCAGTGGGCTTGTCAGAGATAGGGAGGAGCTGGGAAGCAGTGGAGCTTTATTTGAAGACCATTAAGGACTTTGTATCAGTGGTACAATTTAGAGCAGTCCAGTAGCTGTCTAAATCATTTGGAGGCTGAGGCCAGCCTTGCAAATCAGCTTTATAAGTATTTCCCTGTTGTGTCACCTCACCCCCACACGGTGAAAAGGGCTCTTTATACTAGTTTAAGTGATAGAGAGGGTAGTGGTGTAGAGCAGAGTTAGTCAAATACTTTCCAATGGAAAACTTCTGCATCAGAAAATGATGTTGTATTGGAACATGCTGATTTTGGCAAAACTTCATTAAAAATCTAAATGAAATGTTTTGAAACATTGAAACAAAATGTTTTCAGAATGTAAAAACTCTGAAATGACATTTTCATTTTGAAATTTATATTTTATTATTTCATTATTTTTGAATTTTTAAAATTTTATATTATACCCATTGCACCACCAATTACAGTACCAGTTATCAATTAGCAAAGTAACTTAATCACAAGATCAACTACCAATACAAATAATAAATTATTTTATTTTAAAGTTATAAAATAATTATTAAATGGTAATGTCTTTGCCATCTGGGGAATTCCCCTTTGCCCAGATGGCCTCGTTAAATCCTTGACAATGCTAAAGTGGCAGAAAGGGGCTGTAGGTTTGCCACAGATCTGGCTCATGGTTCCTAGAAATTAAATTTCAAGAAAAAGAGATGTTAACTCTTTTAGTAGACAAATATATAGATGCCTGTGATGTCTCTGTCATCATGAACTAGGACAGTGGGTTAATGATAGCTTAAGAAGATAATAGAAAAATGCGGAGAGGAAAATTTTTAAAAGTCCACCAACTCTGAACAAGTCCCGCAACAACAAAAATAGGTTAGTAGCTCAAAGAAAAAATGTCTTGAGATTACTTACCCTGGAGCCAGTCCAACCAAACAGAGCATAGGCATATTGTTCAAAGGGGCATACAACCAGATCCACACGAATTGCCTTCCAGTCTTTGACTTCTGCCTTATCAGATTCTTTTGATGTAGAACAACTGCTGGTGTCCACTCTTTGCTGATGTAATTTTAAAATTGCAAAGCATTTCTGGAAGTGATCAAAAGCATCAACTTTTCTGCTTGGTAGTTTTGCCTGTTCAAATGTTGATGCAATGAGATCATAGTATAAAAGCAAGCCCTAAAAAGAAAGAATTGCTTAATTATTAAGTTAGTTATTGCTTTTGATTTTGCTAGAAATTCAGAGTTTCCAGATTGTCTTACAAAACTCCGATGTAGTTGTTACAGTTGCCACAGTGCTGTACACCAGAGACCAAATCTCAGCATATTGAGAACATGAAGCCCAACAGATCAGCTGTTATTGACTGGGCTGCATAGCTGTTGTGGAGATCTTAACAGACCATGAGAGGCAGATCATCAGAGGTGGCCAAGATGGTACTCAGTGGCTGTCAAACCCTGCCCTGTGATCAGTAGGCAATGGTTGCTACTCTGCCCACTCTCCCAACCCAAACATTTTGGAGTTGATGTCAGGCAGTCACTCGTAGGTGGGGACTGGTGCATTCCCAGTTGTCATACGTCTGGGAAGAGTGAAGAGGACAGGGTATAGTCCTGGCTGACGGCTTCCAAACAGAGCTGTCAGCCTAGGAGATGGACGGTGGCAGTACCTGTCAGGGTTTTCAGAAAAGAGATGGTGTAAGACCTATCCTAGTATAGCAATGCACTATATATAGTAGGTCATCTTTAACATTTTCTGAGACATCTTCCGCAACCTGAGAACACTCTGATGGCGTGCCCAGAACTCTACAGTTCTTGGCACTACTTTGGTTTTTAAGTTACTTTGCCCTGTGATCAGCCCATACCCCCTTTTCATCATTTTCTTTCTAGCAGTGACCTCCATTGCCGTATTCTTTCTGGCTTTCTCCACATGTTTTCATTTAATTTTAGTTTCCATTCATCCCAGTTTATTATCCACCATAGTGAGTTTATTTGCTCGGGTTTCATCCTTGCTTTCTAGGTTCTGAAATGTGATTTCTAGCCTGCATCCTATTGGTTTTCTTGGGAAAAATTTCAAATAGCTCTCTAATAGAAGGCTCCCGAAGCAGTTTTAAAAGATGGGAAATGTCCTGTAAGTACAGCTACTGCCTGGGATTTGAGTGAGGTGTCTTTCTTAACTGATCTTCTGCTCCCTATTCTCCTGTTAGGCCTTTCAGGAAAACATTCCTTAGCTCACTTCGGTTTCGATCAGGCACTTGTAGAGCTGTAATTCAGAGTTGGAGATCTGCTATAGAGCACTCTTTTCCCTTGCTGACTGGGCTACATCCTCCAGTAAATATATATTAAGTATCCACAGATAGTGTTGGGTAGCAAGTGTGACCAAGAAGCTATTTCAGGACTACACATCTCTAGATTATTTATTGCTTTTCCATAGTTAAATGGTTTAGCAATTTGTAAAAGTTAATAGGAAGAATATGTTAAGATATACCATGCTACAAATAGCTACTTTAACATAAAAAAGGGAATTAGGCAACAATTATACAAGTGCTGACTCAACAAGCAGTTGAAATCTGATTTAAAAGCCAGAATGCCACTTTTAAATAGGAATCAAGGCCCAGGACACATCCACTGGGATAATGTTTCCGATTAACTTAATTTGATTAGGCACTGGACATTGCCATTGCTCCATAAAATGCAGCTGAAACAGCATTTCTCTAGGTTAAAAAAAAAAAGACTCTTAAAGAGTGCAGTCAGCCATGAAGATCTAGCAAAGTTCTGGATATTGCTGGGTTAAAACACCACATTTACATTACACCGTGTAAATTAGTGCATCTGCAGCTTTCTGCAAACACCAGTTCTTTGACCTAAATTCAGTATATTTTTTTAGTCCTTAGTTACAGGTTTAGATTTTTAAATGAAGATTAACATAGGCATTTTATCACATAGATTTGCAGCACTTTCAAAACCAAGTAAGGATTTTATGGAAAGTTGTAATTGGAGGATTGGTAGAACAATTTTTCTACTTAAAAAAAAATTACCACACATATTGAATTTTGGCACCTCAACATTAGTGCTCATTTTGGAGTAAATCCATGATCACACTGGGGGGAGGAGGTGGAAGTTTGGGACAATATTAGATGTATCACTTCTGAGCATGCACTGTAGGCACTTAGATTAATTTTAAGCAGAGCTTAATGAAGTTCAACCCATTTGTGACATCACATAGCAGGCACGATCCTCAAGTGGTGGAAATCGGTGTAATTCTATTCGCCCATTTTAGCCTGAAAGGCGTAAGTGCTGCTGCTGTTCTTAGTCTGCTGCTAAGACAATTTGCATGGTCTCAGCTGTATACACACAGCAAAAAAACACAGCCTTATCTTCAAGAACAGGGGAAAATTATCAGAATTGGAAATTTACAAGCAGATTCTGCAAATTCTGAACCTTCATTTCAACCAAACTATTTTTTTTTCCATTGCCAAAATAGAGCCTCCATGGGGTAAGAAATGTGCTGTTGCCATTTTAAATCAGATCTGGAAAGAACCGTCTCCAGTAGCGAGCAAAGGTATATAGAATTTAGCCCTGTCATTTAGCTCCCTGCCATTCATTTCAATGAGACCTCTCCTATCCATTCCTGTCAATAAGGTGTGAATGTCAGTGTCTGATTTGGACCATTCAAATGCTAAGGTTATTAAACACAGGCAGATTATTTTTTCTCTTTCTCAAAAACACAAAAACAAAAAAACCCAAGGAAATTAATGCCAAGCTATGCTAATGCAGTGTTAAGTGTGTACAGTTAAAAATGTAAAGTGAGAGAATGCAAAAGTTATAATTCTTACAGCAATGTTATATCTGTCATGTCACAGGTATATATTTAAAAACATGAACAGAAAGATATTTAGCTATGCCTATGACAAAAAATAAAAATAGAAAACACTATACACAGTAAATGCATTAAAAAGTTATATTGGCACATATGGCTAAGAAACCACTAGCCCAGAGACTTTCAAACTACAACCCACAGGGGAAGTCATTTTACATGGCCTTTGAAGCACACTTACTTCATTTTTAGAGCACTATTGAACTATTAAAAGATAACTTGTCTACCGCACTGCAGCTTTTTCATTTACCATTCCACTTTGAAGCTCAGAGGAGACGTATCTTCTGTTTCTAGACCCACTTATCCGTGATGCTGCTGCATCAAAGAGCACTATGGTGTTGACTTACCCACTTAGCTTTCAGTAGACGAATTCTGCAACACTAAACTTTTCAACGAAGAAAAAGCTCCTTCTAAACTATTTAAATTAGGTTTTTCATAGTTTACAAGTTAAACATTGCAGAATCCTTCACTAAAAGCAGCTGAAAGAAAGTCAACATCATGACCTTAGCGACGTTCTTTGATGCATCTGAGCTTTGAAGCAGTAGCACAAAAGTAGGAAGGCAGCAAGGAGGCAGACAGGTTTACTGTCAAAGGGTGTGAAAGCACTTTACAATTTTTTTTATAAATCTAAGATAAAAAAAGCAGGAGGAGTATAATTCCTCTCTTTGCTTTTGCATTATGATTTTGCTGGCAGCCAGTTTCTCCAGCACTGACAGTAGGAGGATGCATATTAGAAGTGACACAGCACTGAGTTCAAGCAGCGTAACCAGCAGTGCCAGCAGCAGGTTTATACACTAGAAATAATAGGGATTCCTTGGTGGGGCAGGGAAGAGGACTCTTTGCCTATCACCTTAAATTGATCCCTCGTCTATCAAGGTTTGGATCTTTTTGCCAACTTACACCCTGCCAGTACCACCATCTCTATCTGCTATTTCCTCCATTTCTTTGCTCTCTTGGCTTCTCCAACTGAAACTTGACCCATTTATCAACCCCCTCGTCCTTTCTTTACTTACCGTCCTCTCCATGCTCTCACTGCTACTTCATCTGCCTAGTTTTCTCTCTCTCTTTTTAAAAAAATACAGCTTTCTATTTTCAATTCCTTATCCCTCCGTTTAAGTAAAGCAGAACAGGGTAAACTGCACTGACCACTTGCGCGGTTGACTAATTCCTCTGATTGTAAGAATTGCTCCCATTAGTTTAAGAGGGGTACGGTGGGAAGTTTTGTGGGCAGATGAAAGGCTGCACTCCTGATGTGCAGACCCTTGCCTCAGCCTGGAGGCATGACACCTTTTTCAATCTGACACTAGCTATATAGCCCTGGAGAGCCCTCCCACGGCTCCTGTTTAACGTCTAAAGACAGCTGCCCAGAAGACAGTGTGCTTTGTCCAGTATAAAGTCAGTGGGGTCCCCATGAAAGAAGCTTTAAATAAATAAATCAGTAATAATAGCACAGATCCTCAACTGATTCTCACAGATCCTCCATTGACTTCAGTGGAGCTATGGCAATTTACACCCACTGAGGAGCTGCCCCATAAATATATTGTGCATAAGATGGAAGCCCAGGACTCCAAAGGGAGGCTTAGAATTTCTTCAGAGCCTAGAAGTTGACTGGAGAAAGGGAGCTGGGGCTGTGTTGTGACACCATGGAGAAGGATCAAGGATCTACAGAGGAAGTTGCTAGGTTAGCGCTTGGTCGGCTCAAAAGCTCTGAACCACCTTCATAGGTATCTGTCTGTTTAGATGTTTTTCCAAACCATTCAATCTTTTGATGTCTATTCCTCATTAACACATTGAAAAATACATATAATTCCAGAACTGATCGAAAATTATCCTTTCCCGACCAACTGAACTAAAAGCCAGTCTTGCTTAGTTTCTGGGCTTTTGACAACTCACCTCCTAAAGACAGTTCCCTTTTACATGAAGCAAAATGATTTCCAATTTAATACCAAGAAAAGTGACTCTGAAACCGATATGTCCTCCAGATATAAATAATATTACATTTCATATGAAAGACAACAAAGAGTGTGCTTGACTTGTAATCAATCCCTTTGAACAGCACAGAAATTAAATTTACAGAGATATTTTTACTTGCACTGAATGTAAAGAGAAGTAGCAGATGGATTATTCCCAGGGGCTATATTTCTTGACCTAAAACAGTTTGAGGCACCTGTACCATCTAATATTCAAATCCTTCCTAGAGAGTTAAATATTAGTATCATAAGCATTTCTAAAGCACTCATCACCTATCTCTACATCAATCTACAGTCCTGAATCCAGTGCTGTTACCAAAACTCTTTTGTATCCAAATATTATTTGCTTCATACCTGCTTTTTCCATAAGTCAATCACTTTATGTAAAGCTTCTTCCTCTAGTCTTAGTCCTGGGCTGGTAATCAGAAAATCTACATCATGTCCAATCTTCTTACCCCTAGCAATAATAAATAGGAAGAAGAATAAAATAGTAAAATTCCTGTTGAATTTCCACCTTATTTTCAAAGAGAATGTTTTTGCTGCATTATAAGGAGTTTGCAGGTTAAAAATGATAGCAATGTTTCTTGAAACATAATCAAAATGGAATCTTCTATTTCTTTTATCAGGTCTGTCATTGTTCTTTGTTAAGCAGTAATTTACAGTATTTGATGTATTTCTTCTGTTGTTCAAACTAGATAATACAGATCCTTTTGGTAGCTTAAGCCATTAAATCTCTCTCCTCAAATCCTAGAAAAGAAGGTTTCAGTCTTTCAATCTTTGGAGGAAATCATAATCAGGATATAACAGTACATATGATGAATCCAGAGCAGTAACAGCTGATAAACTTGCCAGCCTAACTGCTGTAGACTAACAGTCTTTGGATTTTGATGGAACATTTTGAATTAACAAAAAGTGTGATTACAGGTAATTTTATTCATCCCTATTTTGACAGACATCAAATATCTGTATGTAGGGCATTTCTTCTATTTTAAAGTGATTTTGTTCTCTTTTAACACAATAGTTCAACTTTAATGGGACAACTCATATGATTAATCATTTACGATGGTGAATAAAGATTCTTTAATCAGACCCTCTATTAATGGGGTTTAACTGGAAATATTCATTGGGAAAAAAGAACTCTTTTCTTATGGTCTCTTGTCTCTTTATTTAAATCCAAGAGTTCAGCTTGCCTGTACCCTCTTAAGTTTGATTCATTTTGGCAAGTTCATACTATGGTGTAAATGTGAAATGCCAACATATCAGAGTAACTCAATGTAACAGGGAGTAATAATCCTGAGCTAGAACCTGCCACCTCTCTCAAGGACTTTTGGGAGGATTAACAAATTAATATTGATAAAGAGTTTTGGAGATTAAAAGAACTATACTTGTGCTAAGTACTCCCAATTATGTTTCTGTTGAAGTAAATGAGCTTTACTTGTGTTAGAATGTAAAGGACAAGATATATATGGGTCATCTTTAGATTTTTGAAGCATTTGAGACTTCAGTGACTTATTGTGGGAGAAGTTCACCTGTGGAGTGTAGAACCAGCATGAGGCATTCTTCCCACTTTAAGCACTGCCACAGGGGTTGCCTGCGTATTTCTGCATAGTCCCTGACTATGCCAAATCAAAGGTCTGTGATTGGACAGGTACGGGGTCAGAACTCATGCAACCTGTACTAGCAACAGATCTAGTGGCCCCCAAACTCTGTGCATGTAAGTACAGGGGAGCTGGAATCACTGCTCCAGCTTATAGCCTGGAGTAGCCGCTAATGAGTGGAGTGCAACGTATAGCAGTCCAGAATCCTGGCCCTGTGTTGGAGTGGTAGATTTTACTTCCCCAGTCTATCAGTATTTCTTTCACAGAGAGCCTTATTACTTAAACATTATGCAAGATAAGTGAATTACACTCTTGGTACATTCATAGTCAATACTCTATATGTCATACAGTGTATAGTATGGAATTTCCAAATATTATGATATAATTCAGGTGTGAGTTTCAGTTCTGCACTATTCCCAGCTGGGGTCCAAGTTCCTCTGGCACACCATAAAGAGAATTTCTCCTCCTAGATCACATTTAAGATTCAAGTCAATCACGTCAATGAAACTGTGGAGAAATGATTCATTTCAAAGGGAAGTTGACAGAGCTCTAGGAAACAAACATTATGGAATAACTGTTGCACAATAGGTATAAAAATTGGAAATATCCAAGACAAAAGATTTCCATTTTAGACGTGTGGGTGCTAGCATTATGATTTAACCAAATATTCCTTTCTCCTGCAGTGTTTTGTAATACTGAATCAGATTTCCTGAAACATGGAATATTTGTAAGAATTGATATGGCTGACAGGCATGTCAACTGGCATTTATATGACAGAAAATCATATGATTGACAGACAAGATGCTAGAGTAGATACAGCAGAGAGATATAAGGCAATCTGAATCAGTTTTGTATTTGACAAGTGGACTAATTTACAATAATGCAACTATTGTGCAGTGACTGCACAAACTAAGTCAAAATCTCTTAAGCAGGTGGAAATTATTTTAAAAGACATTGCAAATAAAGCATGAGCCTAGGCACAGTGTCAGAATAGCAGTTCAAACCTTGAGATGTTAAAATAATTACAAAACATTCCAGGCAACAAATTTTAGCTTATGCTGTAAGATGGGTTCTATTATATTTTAGAATGACTATAATTAATCAGATGGATAAGGTGAGTGAGACCGACATATTAGACCAACTTCTGCTGGTGGGAGAGAGACAAGCCTACACAACCCTCATCTTCAGTTCACATCAACTCTGTGGAACTCGAAGGCTTGCCGCTTTCACCAACAGAAGTTTCCCCCCCTTGTCTCTCTCATTTGCTGGGACCCATATTGTTTCAACAGCATTGCAAACTATAATTATACAGAGCTTTTTAGATAAGACTTCTCATTTAAATGTTTCAAAATGCTTCTCAAAGGGGAGAATTACTGTAGCAATTTTAGATACGTGGAAAATGAGGCACAGAGAGGTATGCTTGTTATTAAAGAGACAAGATAAGAAAGGTAATATATTTTATTCGACCAACTTCTGTTGTGGAAGGTACAAGTTATGGTCAGGCCAGTGCTCCAGATCCCCCATCAAATTAACTCTCATTGGATTCACCTTTTTGACGTAGTCAAGTCACTCCTGGGACTCTCGGCCTAACTTCCCTCTACAGTATTTACCAAAGAATTTATTTCATTCTACACTTGTTGGTTGTTCTCCCCTCAAAATACTGTGGGAAAATAATGTAGTAAGCTCAAATTTTGCATAGTGTGTTTAAGATGAATAAATGTTTAAGGCCTGTAAAATTATGCACAAAAACACAGGAAAGCGTACACAGCATTATTATGGAACATGAATACTATTGGTTAAAGAATAATGTAATAGACAACTCAAATGATAATCTTCCATGAGAACAACACATGCAATACTTTCAGTTACATTGTAAAATGTACAGTATATTTTTGGGACATCTTTATTTCACTTTAATGACTATGTCACGTCAACACTGATCCTGACAGCTAGTTGCTTTTAATTCAGTTCAAAGAATGGAGCAGGTTGCTACTCAATTTTGTTAAAGCTAGATGGAGTGGCATTTTGCTAACACAGAAAAGGTTCACTAATGGAATGACTTGAGCAACCTTTTTGCTGAGAAGAGTCAAGTGTCAAAACCCTGCAAACCATTTAGTAATCTTTATGCTTATATAGAGTTCAAATGGATATGGAGGAAGATACTGGATTTCCATTTCTATGCTCCCATTTAGGTAAAATATACGCTTATCTTAACCTTAACCTTCCATGCCCTTGTAGTGTAAGAAATACAGAACAAACAGCAACATCTTATGCTTGTCAGAATAATTGCTTATAGTATCCCAGCATATAACAGGAAAGTAAAATCAAATACAATACAATAACTTCAGATAGATCTGATAAGTTTTAAATGCTTTAGACTAGAACCAATTCATAGCCTTCACAAGTGATATTTTGTTGTGCTTAAATATAATTATTTATTGTTTGAATCTCAGCAGAGCCCACAATGGGTGAGGCCCTGTTCACAAAAAAAGCAAGACATAGTTCCTATCTTGAAAAGGTTATTGTCTAAGGGATACATTCTTCCATCACCACCATCAGCCCCAACCCCACCTCCTTCTTGCTTCTGTTAAAGTTTTTTGTTGACATTTTCTGATATCGTCTAGGTCTTTCTTTCATTATTCTCTTATAGATTTTCATAAACACAGCCCAATGATTTCCACCTATCTTTGCCACATTAATGTTTCTTTCTCTTACAGGCTTCATCCACCGTCCTTTTTTCTATTAGGCATTATTACATCAGATACGGTGTTTTTCTTCTTTACACAACACTTTATCTACTAATCACTTTCTATTTTGAATCGTTCTGTGCTCTGTTACTATGAAGTTCCTATTCCACTCTGTTTTGCTGGGTTATTCAAAGAATTCAGAATTTATTACTTTTTTGGTGGAAAAATAGAAGTTTTCTTTATTGAAGATTTTCACTAACGCCATAGTGTTATTTCTACTTGTATAATTCTTCTTAGCCCCAGCTTTCCCTGGCAATCTTTCAAAACGTACATGTTTATTTTGATACTGCAAGAAGCTTGTTCCGATCTCCATAAAGATTTACTATTTGGTTAATATATCTGTTGTATGCTGTGGAATAAACCTGAATGATCTATGTTGGCAATCTAAGCAGTGTTAGTACTGGTCAGGACTTGGATAAAAGACTTTCATGGAAAACCTAGTAACATGAAGAGCTTTACTGGACCAGGGCCTATATACAAACTTCTGCCCGAACCGCAACTTGATTTTTAAGAACTCTTCATAATGTTCAAAGAGCTCACATCTTAAAGAGTCAAAGATCGTTTAGGAATGAAGAAACCAAACCAGTACTTCTCTGAAGCAGAAAAATAGACCAGATTATCTATTAAAAGTTCCTTTAAATCCAAATGAGTTTTATGGCATACCAAGAATATTGGAATTAACAAGTATTTCTATATATTTAGCTTTACAAAAAGGGCACTTGATCATACTCTATAAATGCCTATGGGGGATGAGAGGTGAGATTTCTCATAATAGAAGGTGATTTAATCTAGCAGACAGCGTAATAAACAGCTGGAAGCTGATGCTAAATCAATTCAGACTAAAAATAAAGCCTTTTTTCTTTCTTTTTTTAAAGTGAGGGTAATTTACCCTGGAACAATTTACCTAGGGACATGTGGATTCACCATCACCTGAAGTCTTTAAATCAAAAGTCTATTTTTTTTTTAATTTTTCTGTAACTCAACCAGAAATCATGAGCTTGATGCAGGTACAACTCTATGAAATTCTATGGCCTCTATTATACAGGAGGTCAATCTACAATATCATAAAAGTCACTTTTGGCTTTAATAATCTATGGTTCTGTGAACAATAAGTATTCATTCAATTTATTTAAGTTACATGGTAGCAGCACTTGGTGATTCTTCTTTAAAGCCAACATTTTTAAATAATCTTACAGGCTCATATTTAATTGATAATTGGATTATTACAATTTTTACAAATTCTTCTAAAGCAAGACTCTGCTTGATTTTATTTTTGTGTGAAGAAAGTGCACACAAGTTGAATCACTCCCTTCAGACCTGGCCCCAGCTACTAAAGAGCAAATTGTTTGGTTGATTTATAATTAGAAACCCAGTGACTATTGTTCTGCTCTTTAGAAGATTTTGAGCAGGAATGTGATTTACTAATAGCGTTTTCAGGCCAGTCAAAGAAATCTTTCCTCAGAGCTGCCATATTCTGTAATTTAACCAGCCCTCAAAAGCATCTTGTGAAGGGTACTAGAAAGTTCTCACTAGGGAAAAAAGGCACTCAATATTTAAAAGGAGAAAGGTTTTTCAGGTAGTTGCTGAGACAAATCACCAAGGATGAATTTGTCCCACTGGTTCTAAATTCTCAGTGCCAAGATTAAAGGCACACCAGCCAATTTCTATTTGTGTTTCTCAGAGAAACAGATGGAACATTTCCATTTTAAAAATTTTTCCGTTTGCAACATTCATATCAGTCAAGCCACTGTCTATTCAGCAAGCCTTCTCTACTCATAACTTAAGCAAAATTGTCACTGACAACATGGGAACATTATAAATGCTGAATGTGATCCATGAGGGCCCAATCCTGCATACACTTACACCTATGCTTAACTTTAAACATGTAAATATTCCAACTGAGTTCAAAGGAACTATTCATGTGCATATAATTAAGCATGTGTGTAAGAACTTCCAGAATCAGAGCCTAAGAGAATAACAGCTGACCATTTTCAATATCTGATAAACAGCATTATATGAGAACAATCATAAACTTATCAACATTTCAGTGTATGAACTAAGAGTCCATTACATAACAGAGCATCAAATACCTCATTCATTCAGTAATATAAGACACCATTAACATGTCTGATAGACATTGTCTACACTGTATGTCATAATAATGTCTTAGAGGAAGGAATAACAGAAAATAGAAATAGACTTTAGAATTATTTAGAATGTATAATGTCAGATATCTCGCTTTTTCATTAGACTTTTCTTTCTCAACTAAAATTATGAGAAAAGTTTAGTGTGTGTAGGAGAGTATACAAACTAATAAACACTGAATATTAGATAATGTTCTGAGTTTGCAGTGTGAGGGAACTGGGTTATACCTACCAAAATAGTAGATTCACATTTACAATATATTCTCATTTCACACATTCAAATTGTATTAATAATTCTAATGGATATTTTTACCCAGATCATTTCCCTGCCTTTTCATTGAGTAAGAAAAAAACGCAACTGTGAAATAGCTGTCAAAGAATGATCGCTATCAGGAAAGACAGCGAAACAACAGGGCTATCATGAATTGCTGGCCATCCAATACGCGCTATATAAAAAACCACATAGCTTTTAAGGCCTCCAGTCTTTTTCTTGTTTAATCACATTCTGATAGAGAAAGCTGGGATACCTAGTAAAGAAGAATCCTAGTCCAGAATTGAATGGAGCAGGGGTTTAGGATATCATATGGAGAGCGTCAATGAAATATCACATGAGATTAAAAAAAACCCAAAGAATTTAGATTAAAATGAATCTTGCTAAAAGTCATTTGTAGAGTGAGCTGGTCACCAGCTGAGATGCTAGAAGCTGGTATAAAAGAAAATGGTAAGTCTTTTAATTGTGGGAAGAAATATGGGAATTTACTACATGTTAAATCAAGTGTATGTCCCACAGCATACTTCTTTTGGGAAAAGCAAGGAAGAGAGCTTGTAGGCAGAGACATCCTCAAGTGATCTGAAAATATATGATGCTATGTAAATAATCCCTTGAATACAGATAACCGCATGTATAACAGTCTATGAAGACCAAAGACAATTGCTAAAGTGATGAAAATCTGACAACAGAAAAGGGATTAAATGCTGCAGGCTGGTACACAAAGTTAATGGAACTAACAAATTGAGGTACAGCACAATCACCTTTTGTTTAAGTGGCAAACAGATTTTGTAGGCAGGAAGATTGTTGTTTTTAGGTATGACAATCATTTACTGATACAATACATGTTACTGTTGTTAAATTAGACATACATATTCAAATTGCAGTATCATCAATGTGCATGGGTAGGAGTACACATATAATTTCATATATACATATTCACACCATTTAAAAAACCCCTCCCATTAGCCTTCTTCAAAGCCCCCTTAATATTTGTTGTGGGAGTGGTTCAACTCCCATTGCAGCCAATGAGAGTTGGATCAGGCCCTATGCCAATAGCACCAGTAGAGAGGCCTAGCAACCTTGGCTTTTAATGCATGTAGGATAGCAATGGCTGTCACCCCAACCCTTTCAGGTAATTTGGCATGGAGGGACTCCATCTGCCTTGTGAGAGTCTAGCTCTAGAAATGATCACTCTTCCACACCCAGAGGGGTAGCCGTGTTAGTCTGTATACAGCAAAAACAACGAGAGTCCTAAAGCACTTTAAAGACTAACAAATTTCTGCAGGCATAAGTTTTCGTGGGTTGCCACCCACTGCCATCTGACGAAGTGGGTGGCAGCCCACGAAAGCTTATGCCTGCAGAAATGTGTTAGTTTATAAAGTGCAATAAAATACTTATCTTCTTTGAAATTTTGTGCAGATAAGGTCATTTTGTCAAAAAAAATGTAAATTAGATAATCTGATCAACCCCATACTTAATGGCAGCATAATTATTATACCAGTACATTGCTATCACAAATGACCAGCTAAACCCTAGATATCACAGAGAAGCCATTCTTCAAATCAGTGCCAGTTTTGGCTCAGCAGTTCCCCTTAATATTCAAGTCAGCTCTGCATTTTTCAAAACTGTATGTAGATTCAACAGTGTCGATGCAACACTGGTTCACATACACACAGAATAGGTAGTAGGGAAAAAAGGTTTATTGAAGCAAACTGAAGTTAATGGCCCAAAAAAACACTGACATAGGAAAAACACGGAAATAACAGAATGTAAAAAGTTACCATTTTCACGTTTGATTTAGGGTGCACACCTTCTCTTTGTTTTGTTAAAGTGAAAGTGAAAGCAGGGCGTGTTCAACACGAAGAAATCCCAGATGCTCAGTCATATAACCTTTGCACCAAATTCACAAGCACACTAGCTGTATGAGCTATACACCTTCCATCTTCCAGCAGGGATAAACATAAAAACTTGATGAGGAAGCCAGGCGCAAGACTTTCCTTTATAATTCATCATTTCATGTGGTCAGAAGAAAGCTCGAGAGAGTTCATCATGTCAAAGGTGTAGTAAGACAAACATTTCAAGTGCCATAGCTACCATCATCACATAGACCCCATCCTGGAGTCCTAAGGCAGGGAAGACTTCCACTGTAGTATTGGAACTGTAAATAGGAAGTCACACCAGAGACAAGTAACTCAGTACAACTTTCATTTGCATACACAGGAGTATAATTTAGCCCAAAGATATGGCTCTCCCGATGCTTAAAATCCTATTCACCATACATTTTCTGTTTGGCTAAAGCAGATGGCATTTGTTGCTTTAGAAAAAGCAAATAACTTTTTACCCCCATGTCTTTCCCCAGTACTTAGTCCTTAATTTTCAGGAATCACACATATGGAAATGAAGAAAAGAATAACACCCACTTTGTCTTATCAAAGTGGGGAAAAGTTCTTTGGCCCAGTTTCTGCCCCTACACTTTGCTTTGGGGACCAGGGTCCCAACTGCCATGATTGGCTGATTCACTGCTGGGCACCCTGTTTGGTCACCTCCTCCCTCCAGAATGGGGGTTATGATAATATCATATATAATATCTGCTGAGAGAGTGCTATTTTGAACATGATACTTAGGCTAAAATTTTGAAAGTGACTTTGGGTTTTGCGTGCTTCAGATCGGGCTTGATTTTCAGAAATGTGTATCAGTCACCCAGCTGACGTCAATAGGAGCTGTGGGAGCTTTCTGAAAAGCCAAACCCAAAGTGACTGAAGTTTTAGACCCAAAATCAGAGGCCACATTTTGAGCATAGTCATTTATAAAATGGGGATTATTCTTTCATAACTACATCACAAGTCTTTTGTGAGACTTATTTTTTTATTTCTGAAATGCTGATAGGATGCCAATGAATGTTATAAATGGCACTAATCAAATCAAATTAGAATACATTCTGCCAGTGGCAAAGAAAATTAAAATTAAAATTGACTCTGTTACATATTTAACTGGACAGATAGCATTCAGTTGTGATAGGGTTTCTGACTGGTTTTGAGGAAACTTCTGGTTGAAATACAGAATAGATGTAAATTTGTCTGCAATGTTAGTTTTCACTAATTCACTGTAAAATAGTTTTTAAAAACTAGAATGTATCTGAGAAGAAACCAAAGAAAACCACGAGACAGTATTCTCAGGGGTGACTCTAAATTAGACCGCAGTGGTAGCAAACAGCAGCTTCCTCACCTTGCCAAGATATTCAACAGAGCCACGTAAGTATTTTGACTAAGATTCACAGATGTCTTCTCCAGAGCACTACTTGAGGGTGAAGACTTGATGAAAAGCCTATTCCTCTTAACCAGTGGAACACTAATTCTGATTCACCAGAGGCAGAATTCAGTTTACATGGCTGTGGAAGCTATTTTATTTTTGAAGTTCATCCAGCTCCGAACTGGCATTTCAATGGGAAATCCCTTTTGCTTTAGGAACAGAAACTTTCCTTGTACTGCATATGGGAATACAGCCTTTCGGAATGGGATACACAAAACATAGCATGCTATAGTGTATGTCATGCCTATCCAGCAGGACAGGATATCAGTCATTTCAGAGCATAGGTAGCTCCTGAACAAGAGAAGTTTAGAAAAATGGAGTAATGCTTTTGAAAACTAGAATGCAGAGTAATGCATTATTTAAAAGATGGTCTTCCTGCTGTCAGGCTAGGATAAATAAGTGCCACCTGATACAGCAAAAAGGCTCACGCTTCTGGTTATTTATGTGAATTATATTATCAGAATGAAATTTACTCAAGACCTCAGCAGCACCACTTCATTCCCATGTAAACCCTAATTTCACTGTCACTGACCAACCTGGCTTCAAATTGTACAGTGATGCATATTATTCCACCTAGTCATTCACTGCATGCATTTTCCAGAATCATGTATATGGCATGTTGTGCCTGAGTATGTCTATGTCTTTTACATGCTGGACACAAATGGAATCCAGATCTCTTACCCCAGAGTGCTAGACACTTGACTATTCTTCTTTGATTCCTGATGATGTCTCTTTTCCAAACATTTAATCTTTGACCCCTGGCTTTAGCAATATTTTTTAATGTTTCTTAAGATCAATAGGCCTTTCATCCAATTAGAAGAAAAGATCAGGAAATTATTATTCATGGAGGACCAGAAATCACTAGTGGCAAAGAGTTGAAAGTAAACTTGTCCATTCATCTCTAAAACCCATGTCAAATCAGCTGCACAAAAGTTTATGAAACTACTTGAAAATATAATGTAGACTCTTTACATGCTTATTTACATAGCTCTTTGCAGAAAGAATGAACTGACAAGTGGTGATCTTATCTTTAAGGTCTCTTGTCCACATTGACTTTGTGTGTCAGTTTCTGGGAACATTCACCCATGTGTTCATATCACTCTTTTTTCAGGGCATGCTCAGTTCAGACTTGAAAACATAAATCAATGTGAGGCCTCTTTTATACATGGGGATAGTGAAAAGCATGCTGTTTTGATGCACAACAATCTGGGGAATTTAACCGAAGTCAAGAATAGAAGATCTGTGGCCAGAGAAGAACTTTTCTCTCCTGAATCAGGAAACAGAAAGTCATTCTACAAATCATAGAATCATAGAATATTAGAGATGGCAGGGACCTCAGGAGGTCATCTAGTCCAACTCTCCCTTCAAAGCAGGACTAACCTCAGCTAAATCATCCCAGCCGGGGCTTTGTAAAGCTGCAGCTTAAACACCTCTAAAGATGGAGATTCTACCACCTCTCTAGGTAACCCATTCCAGTGCTACACCACCCTCCCAGTGAAAAACTTTTTTCTAATATCCAACCTAGACCTCCCTCATTGCAACTTGAGATCATTGCTCCTTGTTCTGTCATCTACTAACATTGAGGACAGCCTAGCTCTATCCTCCCTGGAACCCCTTTTCAGGTAGTTAAAGGCTGCTATCAAATCCCCCCTCAATTCTTCTCTTTTGCAGACTAAACAGGCCTACTTCCCTCAGCCTCTCCTCATAAGTCTTATACTCCAGCCCCCTAGTCATTTTTGTTGCCCTCCGCTGGACTCTCTCTGACTTGTCCACATCCTCTTTGTAGTGGGGGGATCCAAAACTGGACACAATGCTCTAAATGTGGCCTCACCAATGCTGAATAAAGGGGAATAATCACTTCCCTCGATCTGCTGGCAATACTCTTACTAATGCAGCCCAATATGTTATTAGCCTTCTTGGCAACCAGGGCACACTGCTGACTCATATCCAGCTTCTTATCCACTGTAACCCCCAAGTCCTTTTCTGCAGAACTGCTGCCTAGCCCGTCGGTCCCCAGTCTGTAGATATGTATGGGATTCTTCTCTCCTAAGTGGCGGACTCTACACTTGTCCTTGTTGAACCTCATCAGATTTCTTTTTGTCCAATCCTCCAATTTGTCTAGGTCACTCTGTATCCTATCCTTACCTTCCAGGGTATCTACCACTCCCCCTAGTTTAGTGTCATCTACAAACTTGCTGAGGGTGCAATCTACCCCATCCTTCAGATCATTAATGAAGATGTTGAACAAAACTGGCCCCAGGACCAGCCCTTGGGGCACTCTACTTGTTACCAGCTGCCAGCTAGACATGGAGCCATTGATCACTATCCGTTGAGCCCGATTATCTAGCTAGCTCTCCTCTATCCATTTTATAGTCCATTCATCCAACCCATACTTCTTTGACTTGCTGATAAGAATACTGTGGGCGACTGTATCAAAAGCTTTGACGGTCCATATAATATGATCCATATATTTTAATAGCGTCTGATGGGTTTTTGTGTGGTTTGTTGTGCAGTGTTTTGTTTTGAACTTGTTGGCTTTTGGGGTTAATTTTGGGGTTTATGTTTTGGTTTTGGTTTTCTGAGGAGAAGGACCTTATGCAAAGCAAATATTGAAGTTAATTCTTCTCTACCTTTGCTTAAAAATTCTGTGGTATTAAATGGAAGATTAGATTATCAGTCTTCATTTCCTGCACATCTTAGTCAATATATGTTTTTATCAAAAGTATTGCAGAACTATATTCTGCTTTAGTTTGTATTACCAAAGGAAATATTAACAATCCCTGTCATGAAATACCTGTAATAATGAGACATTTGTACTAGCACTAAAGGTAAATTACCTTAGTGAAAAAGAAACACATGGATTAATCTCAGTGTTTTTTGTTGTTGTTGTTTTGTTTTGCGCAAAAGGAAAAGGGTTAAATTCCCACATAACAAATTCAAATTTATTAAGATGGCTATGGAAACAAATAATTATAATGGACTCATTTTGAATAAAGGTACTGTACAAAAGACACTTAAAAGTGTTGGTAAAACAAGTCCTGTTAAATTGCAAATTGTGGGGGAAGGCAGTTAACACATATAGTGTAGTTAAAAGGACTGGTCATATAATCTTTACATTTTTATGGAACATTTTCCCCTTTTTTTGTTAAAAAGCCATAGGCATCTGTATATACCGTAATTGTTCTATTGCCCGTAAAGTATTGTCTTCTAGCTTTCAGGTATGTGTATTTAGCTGTCTTTAACTATATCCTGATGCTGAAGATTACTCCTGTTTTGGCTTTGGTGCAAAATGATTTTCTAGTACTAATAGCTCTAGACTCAGTGAATTCCATGTCTGAAATAAATCCACTACTTCACCATCCAAACAAAACTATGCTTAAGCTCTGAATCACTGGTAGTTCAATCTCAATTTCATGTAAATAATGCAACTCTACCTGGAAGCTGTCCACATAATTTCAAGCTTTTAAAGCTTCTGAAATGTACCATACCAATCTGTCACAGTTTTATTTAGTCATAAAATACATTGCTCAAGGTTTCCTTTTGCTGTCTTGGCAAACCTTGTAAATTACATTGCATTCCAATCAAGCATTTCAAATGACATCATAGCAACTTCCTGCATGCATACATTTTCTTGAGTGCCAATCAATGCTGAAGCAAAAACCCTTCTACGCTGTTCAAAAAGATATACACTCCAATGAGTATTGATGTGGATTTGGGATCTGATGTACTCAGCTGAAATGTTAGAATATGCAGATGATGATACTTTAGTCTTAAAACATCTATCTGGTTTTGCCTGCACAAACTCGACTGTCAGCATATTTTACAAAAAATATGCAGCAAACTTTCTCACTCTCGAGAAATATTCTGCATGACTATGGGTTTGGTTATCCAGAAATATGAAGTTTTACATATACTGATATTTGCAAAAAAAGGATTATGTTGTAATAGTTTGTAAGCACGCAAGAGTCAGGTTTTTCAGATGAGAAGGCACAGGATTTTTATTAATTGCAAGAGCACTAATCTGAGACCAAGTCTGTTCAGGTCTCCCAAAACGCGTAGTTTATGCTGACCTAGATCAGAGGCCTCATGCGGGCATTAGCGAACTCACTTTCATATTAATAGCATTATGTTAACTAAGGTTAAAGGTGGAGAAATTCTTCAATGACTTGTACTTTCAAAGAACACTGGAAAGAACCCAGCATACCCCAAAATTATCTCACAACGTTCAGTGAATTCCCATAGTTTATTATTCCTGAATGAGTCATAAATAAGATAAAGAATTTATTTATTTTTTGCGACAAGAAACTGAGGTAGGATTATGAAACGGTAGGGTGAAATCCTGAAAAATCTTAAAATCAGTCCTTACCCAGGAAAACCTCCCATTAGACCCAGTCCTGAGTGGCCTAAGCACTAACTACTAGTGACTGACTTGTAGATCACTGTTTCTCAGGAAAGGGTCCAGTGGAGATTTGCCTGCATAAAAAGAGAGTAAAGACATCAAGGTTTGGTGAAGAGATTATAACAACATTCCTCTGACTCTAAATAGACTGAAGTAGTGCATATAAGCCTTGTGCTGGTGCTCTGCTCAGGGGGTAAATATCACCCAGAGACCTATTTTTAAATATCTGTTTAATTTAAATACGGAAAATCAACACCTTGTTCCAAAAGATATTTTTGTCCAAAATGTCAAAGATTTGAGCTGAACTTGTGAAATGTCTTGACATTCCAAGTTTGTGGAGTCAAAAACTTTTCTGTTTATTTCTTCCATCCCTGCTGGCACATAAACTATCTAGGTGCCACATTTAAAAAGGCATTAGTAGAAAACCCAAGCCGCAGCTAAGCTAGATATATTTGCTAGAACAATAACCCAGTGATCTCTTCAGCTTCATTAATAATTTAGCAGGGCAAAACAGAAAGGTCAGCTGCATTCAAATTATTTACTGAAATAAGTAGACAATAGTCTAGGTTATTAATTATGAAATCATTATATTTCAAAAAATGCCTTTATGAAGCTATTTGTTGCACTTACATTTTTAACTGGGAAAAAAGGATTTTGCAGCTGAGGCAAATTCCATATACTAGTTTAGATTTTTATTATCCAAAAGAGGGTTGTTTGGTTTCAAATTATATTTCTATTCTACTTGCTCAGAATCTCATTAATATATATAAACTAATATGTTTGAGACAGTATATTTTATTTTGAAGGAAAGGAGAGGACAATATTTTTCTTTACTGAAGCTATAATAAAATTAACAAATGGCTTAATGGCAGCATTTTTGTTGGGTTAAAGCCTTCAGGTGGCACAGCTGAAGTGTTCATTTAATCGCAACCCATTTTAATTCTCTCTAGCTAACTCCTTTGAGGGTTTTAATTGTATTATTCCTTTGTCATAGTTAGCTGAAACTGAAACTTCCAGCAAAATGACCTTTTCCAATGTTTGTCTATTCTGGCATTTCCAAAATCGAAACATTCACTTGGAACAATTTAAAAGACAGTATCAATAACTAGTAGGAAAGAAAACGTGCACTTTTAAAAAATGTACAAAATGTTCAGGCTAGGGTTCACTTACTCAGGAAGGATGGGGTAATGTGCAGAATCAACCCACCACAAAAAGAAAGTACTGACTTCCTACTCAGTGGTACAGGAAGTTATATAAACATGGCAGCCTTCCCATAAATATTCCTTGAACTGAGAAACAGATTACTTATATTCAACCAAATGAAGAAAAAAAAATGCTGGACAGTCTTTTGGCATAAAAGGGTATCAAGTCTCTTCCATTTGAGCTAGTGCAGCAATAGCTGAGAAGAACAGACAGCTATTTATATGTGTGGTGAAGTCAGGAAGATATGAAAAGAATGTGTTTCAGAAAGCTAATCTGTCTAAAGTTTTTCTAGTTTGTTTCAGAACTTTCGTTAAGAGAAGTATTAATTCTCCTTTTTTATTTAGAGATTAAAAGACCTTCCTGTCTTAAGTGACTTTAAGATACTTATTTCTTAGCCTGGGTCTACACTGATGGCAGCAAATTCGCTGCCGTCACATCGATTGCTCTGGATCGACTGAGCGGCCTGTATAGACGTGCTCAGTCTATCCAGGAAGCGACGCAGGAAAATCACCCCCATAAACAGAGTAGCGCTGCGTCGAAGGGAGCACTGTTCCCTTCGACGTAGCACAGTATGGACGCCGCACGGAGGAGATGCTGCAAAGTCAACGGGAGATATGCAAGTGATTTATGTCACTTGTGTATCTCCTGTCAACTGCCGCCAAATCGCCAAGGTAAGTGTAGACCGGGCCTTAGACTGATCGCCTTGTAGACTGATAGATGCTTGAATTCAGGGTCTATTCAGGGACTACCAAAGCCCAGCTCTGGATGGCCGGTAGCGTACCCCAGTCCTTCCCATGCACTTGAAGTGACCTCTTCTACAGTTGTATTCCCAGCAAATTTTTTGGGTGTCATGTTGCCATTTACCCACCTATCCTTATGTGTCTCTGCTGATTGTGGGAAAATGCAACCATCTAAATTACAGTTCCACTCCAAAAAGTGACTATGTAAAAATGGCATCTTCTTACTTAACTTTTCTCTGTGTGTCTCAGCCTTACCTGCTTAATTTAAAGATTTTACCATCGTTTTGCTGCTGATAGCATTACAGAGACAATGCAACTTTAGGGTAGTGAGTTTGAGTCTCTTCTTTCTTGTACACCTTCAGAATTAAGTTTATTAAGTCTTCAGTTATGCAAACACTTAGATACTTGCTTAGTATTAATGGCATTACATGTGACACTACTCACATGCTTGAAGTTGAGCAGACATGTGAATTCACAGGACTGGTGCAAATCAGCTCTAATCAGCCATGCCTATGTATGGCTCCAGAAAATAATGGGTATGAAAAAGTGTCACTGAGGCAAGCCTGAAAAAAATGAAGTTATTGTACATTTTTGTATCTTTTGAGATCTAATTTGGTCTGTAGAATCTAGCAAATTTGTATAACAGCTGAACCCAGTTTAGCTCTCGGAACCCAGGTTATGTTTGCTAGTTGAAGCTGTCACTGAGGAGAAAAACATCCTTTACTTTTTAACTGAGCATATTTGATATGGAAATTACTGAGACACAACAAACATGGAACCCCAAAACACCATTTTTACAGTTCTTTTTCAGATAAGGACTGCACTGTAAATTGTACTTAAATCTATCTTCCACCCCAAGGTCTTAAGTAAATCCCTCCAGAGAGGTCCAATAGCAGATTGGCTTTGCTGAAATCTTCCTTGCTTGGCTTCAAGACATGATCTTCAGTCTATCCAAGGAGCTCAATCAGGTAGACTTAGTTGATTTAATCCTTAACTTGGAAAGTTCTGAGGTTAGAAATTGACTTCTTAAATCCCAAAGTGTGGCAAAAGGATATTCCACTGAGAATTATACTCTTCAGTGTTCCCTTTTACTTTCTTTTCATAGAGTTCTTGTTATTTATTTTCAGAGAATCTCTCAAAAAGCCAGTCAGATCATATTTCTCTGAACAGCAAAGTCTTGTTTTGGCTTCTTCCCCAATATTACCTTCTTTTATAACTCTGCATTGTTGCGTAGCTTCTAATAATTCTTCCCCCCCCCCAAATTTTATGAGCATTTTATTTAAAGAGGCATATGGTCTGCCTTCATTTCTTTTGCTTTAGCCTTGCTGTTGGTTTCCTGGGCCAACATTTGGAGATACGTATAACTGGAACATCAAAAGTTGCACTTGAAAATTCTTCCATATACTGATGGGAAGTTATTGCTTCTACTTCGTGATGCTCCTACTAAAATCAGAATCAGGACTCTCATCGACTTTAAGCCTGTTAGCTAGAAAGTACCAGTATGCTACCGATCAATGCATCTTCTTTAATTTTCCTGTCAACTTTGATTAAGGATACTCAGCCTACCTTTTCTAATGCTTGCAATGTAATGGCATGTAATGTACCACTACTATAGCTGCAGATCCTTAGATTAACGAAGGGAAACTTCACAAGCACCAGTCCCTAATAAAGAATAATCAAGACAGACAAAATGGGTACAACTGGACACCATAACTTCTGCAGTAGAAATAAATAACCAAGATTTTATGCTCCATTTACTGGACCAGGACACTACATTAGATTTTCAAAATGACCTTAGTATGGAGATAAATGATGGATTTCACACAGTTTAATTATTATCAGCATATGCAGTGAAGCTAGTATAGTCCATACAAATAGATTGATAGAACTCTTTCTCAATAAGAGGCAGTAATCTATATAGTTTCAAAAGCTTTACTGTTGTTTCAAATCAACTCTACTGAACATTGTAAATGATCTATAAAAGGTGGTGGCTGTAAACAGTCTATCATAGCAGTTTTTGCAGCTCAGTGTTCATTGCTGATTTTACTATTATTCAAAAAGGCTTTTTGAATCCACCCTTTCCCCCCAAAAATATAAAGCATCTAAAATGACTATAGCAGGCACAATCTTTCATACCCTTAATTCTCAACTTTTCTTTATCTGATTTATGCAGAAGTGTCCTTTGTGATTCACAGCCTCAAAAAAAATCTAGCAAACTGTTATCTACCTCTCTACACCCACTATTCTGATGATCACTTCACTTCTCAACTTCTTTTCCCATTTATATTGGGTTGGAGGTGTCCACAATTCTTCACCACTCCTTCCTGTCCATGGCAGGGGTTCATAGGTCTTGGAGTTCCAGTCCTTTTTAAACTTCTCTTGATAGAATCTTTATATTGTCGTCTTGGTCTTCCACATCCTTTCTTGTTCTCCTCTTCCTCCCATGCTTTCTTTGCTCCATCCCTTCCTGTGGCCATGTTTCTCCTCTCCTATATTTTCTTCCACCTTGTACCTCAGCCTTGCCGCCAAATCTCTCTCAAGAACTTTGAGAGACTGACTTACCTAGGGTGTTTGGATCATTTGCATCACCCTCACCCTTCCAAAGAGGCACAATGATCTCCATTCTCCAGTCATCTGGTATCCCTTTCAGCAAACACACAGTAATCTGTGAAGCAACTTTACTCCAATAGCTCCAACTACCTTGAACGTTTTACAGTTCTCTCTTCTTCATCAGCTACTTTACTTTTCTTAATCTTACTCGGTGCTTCTTTTACCTCCTCTAAAGAGAGTGATACCTTTTGAGGTTTCCCCATAACTGTTGGCAGTGCTCGCACTTGCAACGCTCTCATCTCATTTAACAGCATTTGGGAATATTTTTTCCATACTTCTACCACCTCTTCAGGGTTAGTCACCACTCAGTTCCTATCCTTCGCACACAAAGATTTCTTTGTCACTACGCTGATTATGTCAAACTTAATTATGTTACAGTCAAGTCATTGTGAAGATCCACAACACATATCCTGAACCAAACTGTGCATTACTCTGGGCTAAGCATGATCACAAGATCATTGGTGCTTACGAGTTTCTCTTTGCATGATTATTTCTGCCACACAATCATAATTCTCAGCATATGACATCAAACCATCTTTACAGCAACTAAGTGTCAGCTAATAAACTGAACTATGACTTCTAGTGAGGCGTAAATAGCAGTGATACGTGAACTATGCTACAAAGATCCTTTTTCAGCCCAATTTTCTAGTAGTAATAAATATGGCAAGGGAAAGGCAGAAAATGTATTATAATTTTATCTAAATCACTTAACTCTAAACCACTACTGGATTCTGTGGAAAGCTTACGCTTCACTCCAACCCCACCAAATCCACCCCATTTGAGCCCCATGCTCTGCAGAACTGGAGGGAGTGAAGGAGGGATGGGATGGGGAAACACTGGTCTCTAACAAACTCTGCTCTTCCAAAATTCACAGAGAGAATCAGTGGAAGTTAATACTATCCAAGGTTGTATTCACTTCTGATACTTTTACCTCCTCACTGAAGAGAGAGAGAGAGAGAGATGCACACATGCACACACACTCTAGGGCTTCCAGGGAGGGTCACAACAGGGAGTCATGCTATCTAGGGACAGGCAACAGCTGGTGGGGCTGGATAGCAGAGTGGACAAAAGAGGCATCCATAGGTCAAAGAGGTGGAACTCCTGGCTTCTCCACAGTGGCCAAACCAAAGCCACATCTTCTCCCCCCTGAAAAAGGGAAAGAAAACTCTGCAAGATAAATGTTTATTCTCAAAGAGGGCACTCAGTTAGTTAAAATGTGTTTCCACACGAGAAGTATACTTTGTAGCTTTCACCCTCACCCTGACACCCCTGCTATGCTATTTTTAAACTACATATAGCCTTTTGAAATAGCAGGGAAGAATTTAAATTGTTCTAAACAATTTTCTTCTGTTCTGTTCCTACTTTGAGTTGCTCTGTTACTTTAAGATTAATATTTTCAGCTAGTGAACCCTGAGGAGGCTGTTTTATGGCTTTAATGCTGCCTTGGATTTTCTCTGTGTAATAAATTATCCTTCCATCTCTTCGAGGCTACACTGTCTCCTTTATTTGACCTCTTGTTCCTTATATTCTTCTTGTATCTTTTCACCATACCTGAAATCTTCCTTCTATTCTTCATTTTTCTTCTATTATCTATTTTATACTTCCACCCTATATTCTGTTACCTTAACAAGTCTCTTGGTTATCTAATGTTTAAGAACATGCTTAAGGTTTTTACTTACTTTTTTATACCATCCTGGATACATTTAATTCTTCATGTATTTATTACAAGAGGGCACATTTAATCCTTGCACACACATCAGTTTACCTCCCTGTGACTTTAAACCCTCCCTCCCCCCAAATACACAGTCTCATTTCACATCCCTGAAGCCCAGTGCTCTTTGTATTTTTCTAAAATCTGTTCTGTTAAAATAGAGTGTCCCAGATTTTCAAAATTAATTAATGATTGGGGGGGGTTCAATTTCTGGGTGTCAGAGAAAGAGAGAGCAGATTTTGTGGTTGCTCAGCATTAACTGAAAATCATGCCCCTGCAAGGTATATCAAGCTGGATACCCAAGCACACAAGCACACCAAATCACTAGTTATTTTTGAAAATATATTTTTAAACTCTAGTATTTATTTCAAATTCTAAATGGCAATTGTGGTCAATCTTGTTTACAGTCTCACTTCTCTCTCTAGTCATATTCTGCTAGGTGTGTTGCTCACAATGAAGTTATGAACAGAGCTAGTCAGAAAATGAAGGAAGATTTTCATAGAAAATTTCAACAAACATTTTTTAAAAATGTTTTCCACAGAAAAATTTTGTCAAAAAACTGAACTGAAATATTTCAATTCTGAAATTCCATTGTGGTGCCTAAAGAGAATTGTAGTTTGGATGTCTCCCACTCCCTTTCTTCTGTATAGACTGCACTCTCTCATCAGACTACATCACCATGGTCTCCTCTTTTGGTGAGGTGAGATGCATCATGGCAGCTGCATGCAATACGTGCATCACTGGAAATGAAGTCTATACGGGTAGCCCAACCCAAAGTGTAGAACGGAGGCATAAGGCACCTGAACTACAATTCCCATGAGGCACCCTAGTGGCTTTTCAGAATCTAAATAATTTCAGTTCAAGTTTTCAATGAAATTTGAAGTTTTCCAAGGAAAACAGACCCTTTTAGTAAAAAAATATATATATATTAGAAAATTCAATTTTTTTGTCAATTTGAGAAATGAAGTGAAGCAATTTCTATAGAAAAGTTTCAATCAGACCCACTTATTTGTTCACTCCCTATTTTATTCCCTAGTTTACTCGTTCTACATGAAAACTTTATTACACCACTTATGATTGATTTGTTCTTTCCTCTTATTATGTCATAGGATTGGGGAGGGGCAACAGGATTGAAAACTATTATTACTGGTACTTTGTTCTTTCCACAGTAATTTTAATTCCCTCATCATGCCCTTCCCACAGAATGGTATCTACAGCTGCTCTTTTTCCCTAGTATTCATGAAAATCATCCAAAAAAGGCCAATAATCAGAAAAATTCCAGATACAATTAACTAAAAATCTTCTTGATTTTCAACGTTCTTTCACATAGTGAAACATATAAAATCCAAGCCACCCAGTAAAAATTAAACAGTTTGATGTCTGTGTTTATTTGGGGAAGCCAAATATCATCTTATATCATCTTTGTACTATAAAACAGTGCCCCAAATACCAGCAGTATGCAAAGGAAAGTATCCACAAGCAACTATAGGCTAACACACACTACTACTTTATGCCCTTCCAATTACCAGCAAACCACATGCCACAACTGTGATACAAAGGAATTCTAATGTTATCATCATTGATCTTGCCTGAGGTTTTCTTGTAAAGAATTATTTGACATTCTTTCTATAGATTTTTTAAGTGTACTTGATTTGGTGTACACATCCTTTCATGGTAACATCAGACACCAATTACTTGTACAATTTCCTTTTAATAACAAAGGTTTTTATATTCTTGTAATAACCTGTCATGCAATCACATGCTCATAAATTACCAACATTTAAAGAGTAGTGGATCACCACTACTGTAGGAAATAGATTTTCAAGTTCATAAAATCATCAGGATAGCTCAATTTAAGTGCTATTGGTATGCACTGTGGTTGCAAAATCCCTAGACTGATAGTGTAATGTATTGTGTGTTCTACTAGTGCCTAAGGCAACCGGGTTTCACTAACAGTAGAAAAAATTAAAACTTCAGAAGAAATTCATCCCTGTCCAGAGAGACAGCACAAGCTCTATGCACCATGCAATCGGCCTTACGTGGAACATACATAGTGTCAAGCCTTGTGCTGCTCCTCTACACTAGGGTGAATTTCACTCTTTGAGAAAGACTTTTTTTGAAGAATCCAAAAAATAGTGATGGCTCCCTCTTCCTGTAGAATGGACACTGGAATTGTTTGACAGGACTCACAGTTTCACTCACTCGCTTTAGTCTGGGCCACCATCAAGCTTTATGTTTCATGCTCAGAATGCTTGAAGGAAACACCTGACTGAATAGAGAGGCCATACCATTTAAATTAGTTGTTCTAAGGCATAGCCCTGAATTAATCTAGCATAGTGGAATTGCTAAATCTTTCAGGTCCAATTGTACCAAGAGTAGGATTAGCAGAATATAATAATGAATTAACTAACTTATTTACTAAATGAGTCCCTCGTTGCACATGATACAGTTAAGGTATGCCACCCCCTGATCACCCTTTTATGGTCAATGGTGGCTCATGGTTCCCTGCCTCAGTGTCCCCTTTTCAGGGTTTCTCAAAAAAAAAAAAACCCCAAACCACTGTCACCAGAGTCTGGTTTGATTGTGATTTGGCTCTCCGACTAAATTACTGAACAAAAGCCCACCCCTTTCTTGGGTATACCAATCCAAAAAGGCACACGCAAAAAATCCACAGTTTATACCCCAGCCTCAACCTGGGCCCAGCTCCTGTGTCCTGTGGGTCTGGTTTGTCTTAATGCTCTTTTACTGAGCAGCAACTCTCAGGACTTTCTTCCAGGAATCTTCCTTCTTACTTGCCTGGAGAGGACTTTCTCTCCTGGAGAGAAAGACCCTTTGCCTCTCCCTAAAGTCCTCTTGTGTTTTCCTAAGGCTATGTCTATACTATAGCTAGGAGCGAGCCTCCTGGGGTGGGCAGACACACTTGCATTAGAAGGCTGAAGCTAGCATGCTAAAAATAGCAGTGTGGACATGGCAGTCTGGGCAGCATCTTGGACTCTCAAGCCCATCTGTCTCTTTAGGTCTGAGCTTGGGTGACTAATCAAGTCTCTGTTGGACCCACAACATCCACACTGTTATTTTTAGCACACTTTCTCCAGCCCTGCTAACATAAATCTGCCTACCAGGACCAAGAGGCTTGCTCCAAGCTGCAATGTTGACATATCTAAGAGGCCAAGCTAAGCCACATGCCCTGCAAATCATGTGACCTTACTTCTTCTCACCACTGGGAAGGTGAGAGGTAATTGTGTCACGGGGGGCTGAGTCTGTCTCTCCTTAAAGGGAGCAACCACCCAATGACATTGCTGAAGAGTTTTTGTTCTAATTCCTGTTCTTATATCTTGCTGAATCCTCACATTTGGGTTAAATTTTCTAGCTCTTGTCTTTGCTTTAAAATAAACAAAATCCCCTCTAACATTTTGAGCAATAGATGAGTGAAAAAATACATTTTTCCCATTGCTAAAAATATCCTAACCATACATTTTTAAAACAGCACAAACAGCTGATGTTTCAAATTTGGGATGATGCCATTCAAAATGGTGGCTGTCACGGTGTCTTTCTATGTAGGTATTTCTAGTGGGCACCTGCTTCAGAGATAGGACATACCTCCAAAGTAAACATACTTATAATTTGACACTCTTCTAAAGAAACTAAGGCAGAAAAATTGAGTCAGTATTGAAAACATCTCTAACTAATAAAGACAATATCGATTTTTAAACACGCTTCCCACCTTTTCTGAAGCAAACTATTTTTGCATCCCAACTTTGCAGTATGCCTACATGGTAAACAAACTGACAGCTCTGGTTGAATCTCATGCTGAGTAATCAACTCAGAAAGTATTTTCCCCACATTCATCCCCAGATACGGTGGAAGGTTTTTTCCACTGGGGTCTATGATTTGTGGAGAAAGTTCTGAGATATGCTCATCTAAAAATTAAAATAAACATCAAACAACATTATTATGGACACATCAAAGATGCTTTTGCATGCGCTAAAGTGGTACAGCTGTACTCTAAAATTATAATAATAATTCTATTATTTTTATAAGTAATAAGCATATAATTTTATGAGCACTTAAATTGGCCATGAAAAGATTAAATTTAATCAAATTATATTAACGTAGAATAAATGGATTTAAAGACCACAGGGGACATTCTAAAATTGTTTTGAGATCAGACCATATGCAAGGTATGAAAATAAACTCATGAGAACTCTGCATTGTTAACTTGCTATTTTTCCCCATTTAAAGCTTCTTAAAATGGCTTTAATTTATATAATTTCTCAGCAAATCATTATCCTTTGATATTACTTAACAATGTATCTGTGCTTTTGAATTTTAAATAGAACAGTTGGACTTTCTTCTTAAATTCCATTCATTTATAAAGCGACAGAGAAACCATGATTATTTCTGTCCTGTCTCTGTGCATCCTTTCCTTCAAAAATGATGCACAAAGAAACTGTTGTTCTTTTGACATTGCTTCTCAATAAATGGACTAAATCATCTGTGAATATCAGCATTTAACCAATAAAAAAATCTTTATTTATTTAAAATGTATCAGATTTGCTTTATCTAAAAAGGCTAATTGAAAAGGCTATTCAGGTCAGCTGAGATATTAAAAGACAACTGAATCACATATAATGCTATTTAAAGGATGTGAACGGGCTAGAGGAAAAATTAAACCAAGGGCATTAAAATTTAATTTGACTTAGTAATGCCACTAACACTTCAGTTTTATGCAATGGCAGGCATTCTAAAAATATAGCCATTAATACGACATAGCCATATTCAGAAAACCAGATTTGTCAAGTGGATGGTCCTTATGTAGCAAAAACAACTAAAAACTGATCTTTAGGGGCAAATTATAGAAAAAAATCAAAGATAAAGAAAAGCATTACAGCAATATTCATTGAACTCACTTTAGGAACATTTAGAGAATATTTCAAACATTATAACAGTTACATGCAGAGGCATTTGTTAAGATTTTAGTCCACTGTATTTTTCATGTGTTTATAATATACTCAAAAAATGTAGCCTAGGATAAAACTGAGAATACATCAGGTTACATGTCAATGGCCAACTGAGATTTCATACTGAATTGTCTGAAAAGAAAGGCTGACTGTTCCTATTTTGGGGTTCAATAGCCATTTTTTCAAGTGGATTAAAATTAAATTTTGATGCTGCTATGATTGTATAAAAGGTGTCAAGCTGATGTACAAATCATGGAGTAGCATAACATAAGGTTTAATATGTTGCTACATAAATTCCTCTGCTACACCACAGAGCCTCTAGCTGACTCTCTCATGTTCCTCACTGTGGTGATGGTGATAGCAAGGCTGATAGTGGTCAGTGACTTTAAGGTGAATGCCAGTGCTCCTTCTGGACTGACTCAGGAGGTCAAGGATATAATAGAACCATAGAGCTATCTCATGTAATTTCTGGCTCTATACACAGAGTGAAATCCTGGCCCCATTGTTATCACCACTCTGGCTCAAGTATTTGAAATAGCTTTGGAGAATAGGAAGATAACACCATTATGGACCAATAAGCTCTGTCTAAGGCTTTGACACTCTCATGCAGTTGGGGTGAAGGACCTTCTTTAATAGTCTACTTAGGATGAAACTGGATAGGTTCCAGAAGGCTTTGAGGGAATGATGTCTGTTATTCCATCTGACCACTCTCTGAATCGTCTGGTAGGATATTAAGAAAATATTTTGTCCATAACTATTGATAGTGTGGCTCCCAAGTACTTTCTTCTTCAGCTTCACCCTCACATTCATCATGGCTTATAAGTGATATGTGATGGATGCCATGAGAGGGAAAAAACTGTCAAAGGTCTGATTCACTTTCTGAATGACACCAATGGAGACATCAAGATTGCCTTTTACATTTTATTCAGCTGATCATGTAGTTAGCCTTTCCTCCTTTCCTGACTGATGATTTAAGTGTTAGGGAAGCTTTTGAAGAAGGGACCTCTACCATCTTCTTAAAGTATCCTGTAAGCTAAAGATATTTCATTAGAATGTATGCCAAAATGGATTGGATCACTTCACTACAAAAGTAATTGGACTTGAGAATCTGTGTACGGGTTACATCTTCCCGAATTATACCTAATGTTTTGGACTGAAAAGGCATAAAGATATGAGTACATCTAAGGTACAGTGTAATTGCCAAGAAATTTTATAATGCTAAGATATGAGTAGAATAAGGAACCTCTGGAGATGGTCTTGATTGAAAACCTAATGAAAACAGATTTCCCTCCTTAGTTGTATCAGTCCAATATCTAATGCTACTGTATTCCTATACCTCTGCACAACAGAAAGGAAATCATTTGTATGGTGCATAAACAGCAATTAGAATAACACCACACATTTTATATTCATGATTTAACCAGGATTTAAACCTATGTATTCAGGGAAGAAAGTCTCACGCATTAATCCAATGTACCACTTACAGCTTCTGCTAAAGAATGCTTTCATCAACTACACTGAGTGTCAAACAAAGCTTCCAAGGAGTTGTTCAGTTCAGCTAACCACAAATATTTTGAAGATATTTAAGTAGATTGGAAAATGTTTGTATATTTCATATATTCTATCTCTTGTACAGAAAAAATTAGAAAAAACATGGTTTCATTTATGAGAAACCATCACCAATGAAACACACTGTGGCCAAATCACAAAGGTAAGTGTAGACCGGACCTTTGATTACAGGACCCTCCTAACAGTTCCATTTCTAAAAGATCCTGGGCAACATTACCATAATAACAGTAGCTATATCAAGCATGTTATACAATGCTATGACACCAATCATGAAAGTGGGGGTTTTGGGCACAGCTATTATATTCTATTTGTGGCCAAAAATTCAGAAATCTCTGACTTTAAAAAAAAAAAATCTTTAAAGTATTTCCTTCTTATGCAGCAAATGCTATCACAGTCCCAGGCCATATAGACCTCTTATCCTTTTTTGAGGGTTGTTGAAATGCATCAAAAACTTAAGTGAGGCTGAAGAATCCCTTAAATCCAGACAATCCAGATCAATAGATTTGTTCACTAGGTTTATGCCTTATTATTTAGGCTCCTTGTTTCTTTAGACACAGGGCATAAATTTTAATTGAATATGTTACCAGAGAGTAAATGTAAGCTAAAAAGCAATGAAAAATTTCTGGCAGAAATACTTATGTTAACATGGATTAAAAATATTATTTTCCTGATTTCACATGCTTTAAAAAACCTGTTTGTACGGCAATGATAAGACTGCTTGCAAGAGTATATCCATTCTACTGCTAATGGTGGTGAGGGTGGGGTGGAGTACTCTTTGGACATGGAACAGGGTAAAATATATGACCAGCCAGAGGCACAAGTATTGATATTTTAGGTTTTTACAAGCAAAGATCACCGAAGAGGCTGTTGCAGCCTCTCAAACACTGTTTTCCTTAACTCTTTCTCCTTCATTAGAAAGACTGCTGCCAAATGATTCAGTTCCTCAGAGGGCTGGTTCCCTGATAACCTTTTCAGGAGCTATATCACCAAGCTGATAGATAATTTAGATTTAGATTTACTAGAAATGTTTCTGACACGGGTTTCTCTCGCTGCTACGGCACCTCCTCCTGGCTATTCCGAGGATTAGCTCCATCCAGGTCTAATGCCCCCTTCTGTTGTTTGCTCTCACCACAGCCCCTCTCGTTTTCTGGGAGTCTGCACACTCCCTCTTCATGGTCTGGCCCTCCAACCAGATCACGATCTGTATTTCCTCTGCTCCAGACAGTCTTCCAATCCAGGGCCAGGTCCTATGCCACTTTCCCAGCAGCTAGTAGAGGAACATGAACCCATGCACTATTCCAGGTTCCAGTCCAGGGACCCTTTGTCTAGCAACTATGGTCTCTTTGCTGCCAGACCTTGTTGCCATTTCCCTAGACTTCTTCCTACCTCTCTGCTCTATCTTCTGTCACTTCTCTCCACCCCACACACCCCTGATTTTCCTGTCCTCCTCTCAGGGAGTGATTCAGACTACTTCTGTTGCAGCTCTCCCTTTTGTTCTCAGCTTCTGGCTTTGTATTGGCCCAGCCTACATTTACTCAGCTGAGCATCATCTTCTATTAGGGTTTGCCTAGCCCACCTACTTCTTCCCCAAGTGCAGCCTGTTTCAGTTAATTAGACACCTCCCAGTTGCCGTTCAGGTGGTGTGTTGAGTGAACACGCCATCACAGCATCAGAGAAATGTAGAGCTGGAAGGGACTTTGAGCGGTCATCAAGTCCAGCCCCCTGCAAGACCAAGTATACCGAGACAATCCCTGACAGGTGTCCATCCAATCTGTTCTTAAAAACTTCCAATGACAGGGATTCCATGACCTCCCATGCAAGCCTATTCCAGTGCTTAATTATCCTTGCAGTTAGAAAGTTTTTCCTAATATCTAACCTAAATCTCCCTTGCTGCAGATTAAGCTCATTACTTTTTGTCCTACCTTCAGTAGATGTGGAGAACAATTGATCACTCTTGATCCTTTTTACAGCCCTTAACATATTTGAATACTGTAATCAGGTCTTCCCTCAGTCTATTTTTCTCATGAATAACCATGACCAATTTTTTTAACCTTTCCTCATAGGTCAGATTTTCTAAATCTTTTATCATTTTTGTTGCCTCCTCTGGATTCTCTCCAATTTATTCACATCTATCCTAAAGTGTGGCATGCGGAACTGGACAAATTACTCCAGCTGAAGCCTCACCAGTGCCAAGTAGAGCAGGACAGTTACCTTCTGTGTTTTTATACAAGACACTCCTCTTAATAAACCACAGAATGATATACGCCTTTTTCACAACTGCATCACGTGGTTGACTCATTCAATTCGTGATCCACTATAATCCCCAGATCCTTTTCAGCAACACTATCCTCTGTCCAATTATGCCCATTTTGTATTTGGGCATTTGATTTTTCTTTCCTAGGTATAGCACTTTGCATTTGTCTTTACTGAATTTCATTTTGTTGACTTTAGACCAATTCTCTAATTTGTCAAAGATGTTTTGAAATCCTGTCCTCCAAAGTGCTTGCAACCCCTCCCAGCTTGATGTCATCCACAGCTTTTATAAGCCTATTTTCCACTCCATTATCCAAGTCATTAATGAAAATGTTGAATAGTGCCAGACCCAGGACAGCTCTCTGCAGGACTCCACTACATGCAACCCCACAGTTTGACAGTGAACTATTGATAACTGCTCTTTGAGCATCTCTTTCAGTTTTGCACCCTCACTAGTACTTCCATCTAGCCCATATTTCTAGATTGCTTATGAGAATTATCTGTGGGACGGTATCAAAAGCCTTACTAAAATCAAGATCTATCTTGTCTACATCTTCCCCCCATCCACTAGGCCAGTAATCCTGAAGAAGGACATTAGGTTGGTTTGACATGATTTGTTCTTGACAAATCCATGTTGGCTATTACTTATAACCCTATTAACCTCTAGGTGCTTACAAATTAGTTGTTTAATAATTTGTTCCAGTATATTTCCAGGTATTGAAATTAGGCTGACTGTTCTGTAATTCTCTGGGTCTACTTTGTTCCCCTTTCTAAAGATAGGTACTATGTATGCCTTTCTCCAATCCTTTGAGACCTCACCATCCATAATAAATTCTTGAAGATAATTGCTAATGGTTCCAAGATTGCTTCTGCTAGTTAACTTAAGTAGCTTAGGGGGAATTTCATCAGGCCTTGCAGACTTGAATATATCTAACTTATCTAAATATTCTTTAACCTATTCTCTCTCTATTTTAGCTTGCATTCCTCCCGTTTGTTAATATTGTGTTGCTTATCTGGGTCACAATTAATCTTTTTCAAAAAAACTGAAGCAAAATAGTCAGTAAATACCTCAGCCTTCCTGATGTCATCTGTCATTAGCTCTCCTTCCCTGTTAAGTAGAGGAACTAACTTTCCTTTGTCTTGCTCTTGTTCCTAATGTATTTAAAGAAACTCTTCTTATTGCCTTTTATGTCCCTTGTAACATAATTTATGCCCTAGCCTTTCTGATTTTGTCCCTACATACTTGTGCTATTCTTTTGTATCCCTACTTGGCAATTCTTCCTCTCTTTCCTTCTCACTGAGATAGTTTGCAGTTATGGCTTTAATATTGTCTCCTTGAGAAACTCCAGCACTCCTGAACTCCTTTATCCCTTAGATTCTCATCCCCTGGGACCTCATCTACCATTTCTCTGACTTTGTTAAAGTCTGGCGTTTTTTCCCCCCATCTAGCATAGGCACTTATGAGAGTCCCTTTAGCACAGAGTTGAGCACCTCATAATCTTAAATGTATTTATCAGAGCAACACCTTTGTGAAGTACAGACGTTCTGTTATTCTCATTGGCACTGAGGCTGAGCAAGACTAGGTTTGGTTTATCCAAGTCTTTAGCAGAGAAAGGAAGATCTCCCAACTCTCTGGTTAGTCCCCTAACCACTGAACCATCCTTCTCAAACTTTGGCTCAACTCCTTACATCTTTAATCCATTTTTACGCAGTCCACATTCAGGCAAATTCTGGTCAATGGAAATTTGACTGAATAATGTCTGAGTAAAAACAGAATAAGGATCTCAGGATCTGGACCCTAATGAGAAGGAGTCAAGAGGAGAAATAGAAACTTTTTACAAAAAATTACAAGATAATATTCCATTAGAAAGCACGCTAGGCTTATGCCTACACAGTCTGGCATTAAAATATCAGTCTGAAAACAAAACACCAGAATCTTAACATTTGTACAAACTTTTAGATGCAAGCTGAATGATTTTTACACAGTGACACAACCACTTATATCACAATGGGAGGAAGTAAGTCAGAATTTTCCTCAGCTACATATGCCTTTTTTTTTTTTAAACAGTGACAAGAATGACTAACAGAGACATCTACTGGCTAACCTAGTAAAGGTGTCTTATAGCTCTGTTAGTGGAGCCTTGCTTTCTAAAATTTCATTCTTTCTGGGTTAATTTCTTTGCTGCGTTCTGTTTGAGCCTTTCTGTAGGTCTAGGAGCCTGGATATATCTAGAACTAATTCCATACTGTGAGATAATGTGAGAAAAGCACATGCTGGTAGTATGGAAATCCTTCTGATTCCATGGATATGATGTACAGCATCTGCGTTTACAATGTACAAAACACCCATCTACTGTGTGAAGAGCAGTAATGTTCAGAAACCAAAGCATCTTCATTCAAGAACTACGTTATAACTGAATTATACAATAACAGTCACTTGTTTAACCCAGATGCCAGATCTTTAAACACACACACACACACACACACACGCAAAGTCAGACCTAAAGTTCAGCATGTGACTTCACACTGGGCTGAATCCAATTGCAAAATAGGTGTTTTTAAATTTCACTTTTCCTACATATTTATTGTTTCCTGGACTTTTTTTAGATTTCTAATTAAAAGGGATGCCTCCCCAGAGCTCCAGGCACTACCCCGGTAATTTAAACAAAAATACAGTTAAACAGCAGTTTACTGCCTTCTCTTCAACAGCCAGCAGAACTGAATTCCTTACAAAACAAAACAGAAAAACTCCCTTTGCCCATATACACACCTTACCCTCATATAACTGCACCCTCTAAGCAGACCACACAGAATGAACAACAACTGAAGCCCCATCTCTTGAGTCATTTACAGATAGTTTGGATAAAATACCCAGAATACATAGTGGGAAGCAACACTGCCCTGGCAGATACAATAAACGAACAGGATGATTTTATTTTCCAGCTCTAATTTTAAGTCACTTAATTCAAATACTTTAACTCCAGGTAAAAAAAAATCAGGGTGTTAGTTATGAATTATCTATCCAAAGAGCGAAGCTTCAACCCAAATTTTATATCTTCCCACCTCCTATTAGAAATTTCCTTTGGGATTTCCTCCCACTATTCTTGCTCATAGGTAGCCTTAAGCTAAACAATCTTTGGTTGTGAAAGAATCAGATTTCATCAGTTAAACCAAATCAAAGACAGAATGATGCAATATGTGGTGTTAGTGATTCACCAAGTGACAACTTTCTCTCTGAGCCATTGTTGAATAAATGTCCCAACATGGCTTTAGGAGACATTGTGCTGCCGGAATTTTTGTTTGAGACCTAAACCTGAGTTCCTTGTGTTCATTCAAATTCTTATTTTTTCTTATTAATAGTTGTGTCACTAATAGCATTAGCTCATAATAATAGCATTAATACCTATGCTTCCAGTAGTAGCGTCTCATTACTTGGGAAATATTAAATTGTTTTATATGAGAGATAACACCATTACTAAAAAAAAGTCTCTTAATAAGGAGAAGTGAGATTTTAACAACCACAGAAATAATAAGGAACTCAGTGGTAGGTCTCACTTAAAAGATATGTGACAATGTACACCCAATCACCTCATATACTGCCCTACCTCTAGCAGGTACTCAAGACATAGACACTATTAACTAAATCAGTCTAACCATATCATTTTATTGTAACTTGTCTTCCCTGTCCCCACCTCATATCACATGATGTTTTAACTTACAGTCAAATTCTTGTTGCCAACAGTCCCTTATTACAAGGGACATTTCTTATTTTTTCATCTCCGTACAATAAGATCCAGAGTTGGTGAGTACTGCAAAAAGCAGCAAGAAATAGCTCTGATGAATGTAGGTGAGTACGGCTTATTATAATAAATAATAATAATGATGATAACAACAATAGGAGGAGGGATGGGGTGGGAGTGCTAAGAAAACAGTTCCTTGTTTCTGAAATACAATGTTGGCAACCCTACTTTTCAACTCCCACTGTTACCAATGAGAACTGAGGGTCCCTTAGTTGGATCCCTTCAGGATTTGGCCCTTAGATTTTAAGATAATAGGGCAAGAAAATTGTTTTATACATGTATAGAACATTTAATCAGAACTATATTATTAATCATCGTTTTCTATTGTTTTAATGTTATGCTAATTGAAGTATGTTGCACCACAGACCCAAGTCCTTCTTGTAGCATGTTCTGTGATGTGCTTTATACAGCGTTATCAGCTTCCTCAACACTTCTTTGTCCAGCGTGGAGCTGCTCAGCACTCACAAAATGCATTTCCATGGACAGCGTGGGTAGAAGCATGATTTATTCATTCTTTAAGTACAGCTGTTCCATTTCTAAATTTACCCTTGCATTTTCAGCACTGCAAGTTTTGTTTCAAACTCACCCAGATAAGAGTGTCATAGCAGAAAAGAATTTTTAACTTCTCCCAACCTGACATACCAGAAACAACATCTAAAACTCTCAAATCAAAGTGATGTTTAAGATGTACTTAGATATATGCTTCTGCAACACAGTAACAAAGGATAAATACACCCACTTCCCCAATGTATTCAGTTCTCATACAGTACCGTTTCAAATGAATTTATTTTCTATTTCTGTCTAAGGGTTCTAATCTATGCTGCTACTGTTATGAATTAGAAATATGTGAATAATGAAATTACCAGTATTGTGCAATTTGCAAGTCGAACACTCTTGGGTTCATTCCTTCAGTCCTAAGCAGGCAAAACTTTTGTTGCCATCACATAAAAATTGACATCACTGTCTCGTGTAATTGACTGGAACATATATAATGAGCACTCTTTATCTGATTTAAAACAGTCGTGCTGGTGTTGCAGCTGCAGATCTGTAACATTCTCTCTTCCTAACAAGCAAGTTGGTATTTGATATACATAGATGTGCTGGGCTAGAGCAGTTGGCCAGTATTTGGGGCCACACCGGATTCTTGCTCTTAGGAGGAGAAACTGATTATCCAAGTCAAGTTTTTCTTTGGTACAATCCTGTTTATTTACAAAGAACGTACAAGAGCACCACAACGCTCAAGACATAAAAAATCATGAGTTCAAGCCCCAAAAAACCATGAAATTAACCCCCCAAAACAAGAGACTGTAAAAACATCAGCTCATGTTTGTAGTCTGTCGTTTCACATTTTAACTCCCCTCTACTCCTATGCCAATGTGTGTTTGATCATTTCAGGTGGAAAAGTCCATTTTAATGCACACCTCGCTCTGACTCCTCAGAGACTCCACTTACCACCAAGATGCAGGAATTGCCATTCATTTTCCTATTATGTGACTTTCTCCACTCCTAGTTAATTTCCTTTGATAAAAGAAGGGCTGTATAGTAAATAGTTTGAGAATCACTGGCCTAATTAATGCATCATGATTCACACTTGCTCATAGAATTTATAATATTTTTTGCAGTTGATGAGTTACAAATATACGTACTAAAGAACTTTAAACATTCAAATAAAGGATAATGACAACAGGGATTGGTTTGGCCTTTTGCACACCTCCCTTCTCTTCCTGAGACAGATCAGCACTGCCTCCCCTGCACCTGTCACTGCTCTGGATGACCAGACCTACCCACTCCTTGCCCCCCCCAGATCACCTGTACTCCATTCTCCTGCTACTCCTAAATCTGTCTCCTGTTCCCTCTCACTCTCCCCAATCAACCTTCACAATGTCTCTGCTGCTCCTCAGAGGCTCAACTCCCTATATGCTTTTTAGCCCCCTGAACGATACAGTGAAAGCCGTTTTGCCTGGGGGCCTGGTGTGATGCTGGCAAACGAGGTGCTAGCTCATGCCAAGGCTCCAGGTCTCACTGAATGCTGACAAATGCATACCTGGAAACCAGTCTGGCTTACCTGTGGGTTAGTATAGGAGTTAAAATAGATATTCGTGTTATCAGAATGTGTTTAGACTTTATGGAATGTCTGTAGGATGCTCCATGTATATTCCTACTAATAACATTTTAACCCATGATAGAAGGTAGTACTTAAATGTTTGCTCTGTAAGCGTAAAATGTTTCTTCTGAAACTCTGTAACTCACCAAACAGGGAAAAAACAATATAAAAATGTAAAATGCTGGATTCCTGCAGAAGGTGTTATCTCCTGCCCACCATTAAGGACTATTAAATCCAAAGGAGCCATTGTGGAACAAGGACTTTGTCAATTGCTCCCCACACCCACCCATGAAGAGGTTACATGCAAAATGCATACTAAACAAAAGAGGTTAAACCTTCTGGGTGCATACCAGTAACTTGTAAGCTATTTCAGGCCTTGATCCTATAAATGAAGACACACAGGTGAGATGCCCTGTGAGGACTCGTAAAATGCTCTGTATGGTGCAAGAGACCACCCACATGCTTGCAGGATTCTTCTGTTAATGATTAGCAACATTTAATTTCTCTTTCTTTCTCCTCTGCTTTCCTCCCATGGTGGCTTTACTTAGTTGTATAGAAAAGAGATTTAGAGAAGTGCAGAGCATGTTTTATGTCCCCGAAGAGCACTTAACTTACCATTTTTGACAGATATTCTTATATTGCTAGCCAGTCAGAAAGAAAGATTTGAAAAACAGACAAATTAAACAGCAGATTTAAGTAATTTCTGGTATTAGTGAATATGCACTTTTGAACTAAACTTAGTTGAATAACAATGCTGTAAGGAACAGCATTGATTAGCGGATAGAGCATGGGGCCGGGTGCCAGGAACTCCTGCTTTATAATCCTAATACAGCCGCTAACTTGTTGTGTGGCCTTAGGAAGTCACTTAATTTATTTGTTCTTCCATTTGCCACAACTGTAAATTGAGAATGCACTTGTCTGAAAGGAGTGTTGTGCAGATTAATTATGTAAACCTAGAATAATATTTTGTTTGGGTTTTGGATTTTTTTTTTTTTTGAAGGTTGGTTGTTTGGTATAGCAGTTTGTAGCTCTACATACATCAAGCAATAAGTATTATTGTGTCTGGAAAGAGCCTTGGATGAAATTTTGGCTCCCCTGAAACTAATGGGAGTTTGACTTCAGTAGGGCCAGGATTTCACCCAAGTTTGTGATGTTAGAGAGAATATTTAGGTACCTAATTTTAACTTTGTGCGGTGATGAGATTTTTTTTCATTACTGCAAATGGTTCTCCCTAAATCAAAAGCTTAAAGAAAAATAACCAGGCAGGTAGGTAATTCTTGGGTCAACCAGCGCACCATGTCTACCTCTGCAGATACAGGGCTCTTTCTTCCCACCTTTTCTTCTCCCCAACCATGTTTCTAAGAATGAGAATCAACAAGGCAAACTCATTGCCTTCAGCCACACATTATGGCTCTTTTTTAAGCATAAATCTTCTATTATACAGTACCATTTTTAGGTATGGGAATTTAACTTCAACAAAAAGCATGGAAAATCCTATGAGAAACCATAACGTGCAACACAAACATATTACTTTATTATTATTAGTAGTAGTAGTAGTAGTATTAGTATTAGTATTTGTATTTGTTTGTCTGATAATTGATTCTATAATGCTATAATGATAAACCAATAATCTGTACTTTTCAGAATCTAAAAACCTTGGAAATGTGGTAGAAAAAAAATCTTGCTTCCTAGGATTGGTCCAGGTAGATATTTACAGTATTGATTATTAGAAACAAACTTTAATACTCTCCCATTTAGTTTCTTTGCTTGCTCTACAGCTCAGAAATCAGCATTTTGTGTATATATGGGGGGAAAAAAGTGAAGTCACAAATTATTTATTCCATTTACCTTCTGAAACCACCAGTTAAGGTCACTAAAGCATCTGGTAAAAATGTCCGTACAGTATCCTTAACAATCAAGGTTACTGCATCTGCTTCTGCCTTAGATACGCAGCTAACGAGGTCTTCATAATGGAGAAACCCTAAAAGCAATTTTACATAAGTAAAAAAGTTTTGATCTGAATGAAATATCAAAATATACATAGCATGAAGCAAACTAAAGATAAGGCTGATGAATACCTGTTCACCAGGGAGTCAAAAACATTCAAGTTGTGTAAAGGACATGCGATTGCTAACTTGACCTCAATTAAGACTGGATTTCTTTCTAAAATATATGTTTTGCTTCAATCAGAAGTAATGAGCTTGATGTAGGAATTACTGGGTAAAATGTCATGGTCTGTGTTATACAGGAATTCAGACTAATCATGATGGTGCCTTCTGGCCTTAAAATCTATGACCAGCTTGTTTTACTTTAACATTACTTCCAAATATGACTCCACCTCCTCAATGTCAGCTCAAGAAATTTCTATCTTTCACAAGAACAAACCAGGGAGTACTTACTGACAGATTTATTGAGCCTATTAGCTTTTCCCAAAGGAAAAACATCACTAGCAAATTTCCTTAGAAGATCCGGGTTCTTAATGTGGAATGACTCTAGCTTCACCAAAAAAGTTCCATTTCTGAGGACTTGGAGGTGGATGGGAACTAGCAAGGGTATGTAGAAATATGCTTATAGAAGATTGTGACTTAGAGACACTCCCTGCCAAGGGACACTGTTGTGAATTGGGAGATGTGCCCTACATCAGATCTAACCTGGCTGCTCCCACTTGTACTCCATGGAGTCACTCCCGTCTGTGTTATTAAAGATCTATTCCTGGCTCATTCTACAGTTTGTTCTTCAATGAACCCTCAAGATCGTTACAGGGTGGTTAGGAGATCTACTCCAGCAAGATTCTGATCTTTCTTGGGGAGCTAGAAGAAAAGTGTCATGGGGACATGAGGAGAGGCTGCATTGTTTTTTTAGTTCACAAAAGAGGTAGTAGTTTAGAAATGGCTGATATTAGGAAGCAGGTTTCTTCAAAGGTTCTGTAAGTTGGACTGATCTAAGGCCTTCAACATTATAAAGGGTTGAAAGTTGATCAGCTGCTACAAAGCCTCTAGCAGCCTCTGGTATTAGTGCAAGTTCAGATTTGCTACTGCAGCCCTCAGTGAAATCCTGGTCCCAGTGAAGAAAATGGGAGAACTCTCACTGAGTAATTTCACCTCTAGTGTTTTAGAGCCTTGAGACTGGAGAGTGCTGGACTGGAGCCCTGGACTGGAGTCCACTCATGTCTGGGGAGAGTTTGGATGGGGATCAGACTTTTGACCCATGTAGACTTTATTGTAATAATGACTATATTAACAATGACATTTAATCATATAAAATAATTAATAGCATTAGTGTCTCTGCAAACACAGATAAGCTTTAAAGAATGGTAGGAAAAGCACACCCAACACAGGGAATATGTGAGTTTCACCATATTGTGCATAAGGGGATTTGTCTACATGGTGCATTAGGGAGTACCAGCTGGGATGTAACTTCTAGTGCACAATACCATGTTGTACACTAATTGGCTGTGCAGACCCCACTGGCACAAACTGAAAGTTCCCTAATGCACGTAGTCAGAAGGGGACCAAAATTGGCACCTTTGTGGAAGCAGAGGCTTTTATCACTTGAGATAAAATGGGGTGTATGGAGAAAAAGCTCCTCAATTCACCTGGAATTGAAAAACTGTATATCCAGATAAATAATAAATGTATGCCAGATGGGGGAAAAGAAACAAAAACAAAAACAAAAAAAATTGTTGCACTTAGCAGACGAATTTTAAAGCATTCTGCATTCCCCAGGCAGAGCATCTCAACAACCATTTTAAAGGAGAACACAGTTTACCTTTCTCAAAAATTGTTACCATGTATCATGAACTGGGGCCAACATCACAATCATCAGTGAAGAGTCAAACTCAGGACCTAGAGCAACAAATGCTCAAGTTTCTGCCACTCAAGCTAAAAGAGAGCTGGCTAGAGAGGTGTTGATGACCGGGATATACAGTGTATTTGAAAACCAAACCAAAATTTATTTTAAAATCCCAGAGGCTACACCTCTAGCATAAACACAGCTAGGTCTACATTTTTCCATTTCAAGAGGAATTGAGGAGTTTTTCTACAGAAACAAATAAAAACAATGTTAAAGTTGGCTTGCCTGAGTTTGCAACAACCTTCCAGTGAGGAATTTCCATTAAAAAAGTTACTTAGCAAACTCACAATCTACATAAAGTTAAATTGCAGTCTACAGATAGCAAACATACTAAAAACATTTTTTGTTGTATTTATAAAACTTGAATAACTCAGAGTCACAGGTTCTGAAATGGCTACTGAGTCCAAAACCACAGCCCCACAAGCAGAATGTGAATGGGAGGCAGATTAAGAGAATCTGGAGAAAAAAAATCACACATCTGTGTGTATAAAGAAAAAGGGTATTTGGTGTATGGATCATGTAGAGTGCTTTCCCAGAGCATTGGTGAAGAGGCCCCATGTAAAACATTGGGACTAACTGCCAGTTGGGACAGGGAACGTGGGAGTGGAATAAGGGGCAACTATTCCTATAGGCTAGCATGGGTGAGAGATACAACTCAGATGGAGAGCCAGGAGTAGGGGGATTGGAATTGGCTATGCAAGAAGACTGGAACTGCGTAAAGAAGCCTGAGAAGTGGAGATTGGGACTGGTTAGGTGAGAAGAATTGGACTGGGATGAAGAGCCAGGAGTAGGGAAGAAACAAGGACAGGGTGAAGGGGATGGGGGAGAAGGAGTCACATTTAGGGGGAATGGGCAAAGGAGTATGTGCCCACTAAAGCACACTCCCCTCCAGAGTCTAGAATAGAACCCAGGATTCCTGAGTCTCATTCTTCTGCTGTCAGCAAATATCCGTGAAACCCAATGGCAAAATGTCCCCTTCCCTCTAGTGCTGGTCCAAATAAAGGAGGATGGCCTACTTTTACCATCAGTTACACCAGTAACTCAAGTAACAAGGATCTGAGTTGTGGATCTAAAGGCTCCAACCCTACTGATGACCCAGGTGGGTATCAATTTCTGTTTTTTCAACTGGCTTTTAAAAAAGAAACCTAGAAAATCACACACACAAAACTATATCAAAAGACCATTATTAAGATTATGAAGTCAAGCTCTCAAAAGTTAGGAAGTGTCAGATTTAAGCAGATATCAAATATATGACTCCTTTAATTACAATCCTGTTTCACTCCTAGAGCCCGTCCATATTGTGCAACGAGTGAGGCAGGGGTCCTCTGGAATAAAGCATGTGATCATGTAATTAAAGACTATATCATAATGAATACACACAAGGGAGCCAAATAAAGGTTGTACAGGCAACCTAAATTCTGACATTGTCTAACCTTTGAGTGTTTGACTTTGCAACCCTCATAATGTTCTTTTAATACATTTGTGTGTGTGTGTGTGTGTGTGTGTGTGTGTGTGTGTGTGTGTGTGT
>ML675609.1:36926429-36937987 GCA_007922155.1 Mesoclemmys tuberculata | reverse complement strand
TGTGTGTGTGTGTGTGTGTGTGTGTGTGTGTGTGTGTGTGTGTGTGTGTGTGTGTGTGTGTAACATGAAATAATATTTTTTTAATTGTACTGTGTATGTAATTTAAAGAATTAAAACAAGGACAAGCATTGCCATATATTGTAAAAAGAAACAGTTTTTACTGTAAGTGTCTGATACCCCAAGAATTCTTCTTTTTACTATAATCATTTAGTATTCAAAAGATATTTAAGAAAGAAAATGTAATAGGCCCTAGCGGAATGTTTCAGTGTATGCTGTCGCCTACTCTAATTAATGCTGTTTTAAAGACATTAAATCACTGAAACACAGACCTTTTAGTGGGGGGTTTTACCTGCTTTCTGCATTCTTGAAAGCTTCAGGGTCTTGTCAGCTTTTACTTCTTCCAGCGTTCGAAAACCCATTCTGTACCATTTTTCTGATGTCTTCAATCCCACTCCAAAGACAGAAATAAATTGCTAAAGTAAACAGAACAATACACATTTCAGTGTAACTGCAGACATCTTCTGAGACAACCCTGTGCTGCTTTCTAAGGAAACAATGGATTAACAAAGTAAAAGACAAATGGGTGTGTTTGTATAACTAAAATATAGGGCAAAATTCATCCTCATCAAATTTGTTGTACGGGTGTAGCATCCCTTTTTTGCACAATTACCTTACACAGCCAAATGGTTATGATACCTGAAGAGTTCTCATTAATATGAAATCTAAAAAATACAGCAGCATCTCATCATCTTGGTAGCAATAAGCAAATATACTTACTCTTTTTCACCATTTAAAGTAACTGCTTAAGTAATACAAACAGTGACCTTATATACCGATTTTTTTTAAAAACTCTTCCAAGGTTCCAAGCACTACATTGGCTTCCCTTCCAAGCATAAAGAAGAACTGCCTCCACATTGTTTGTTTACCATTAGTGACATCCTGATTTTACTGTTTCTGAACTACAAGCTATTTGTGTACATCCCCTGATGTTGGTACCACTGCATTCCCAGGAAATGGGGTCAGTGACAACGTTTTAGTTCTCTTTAAGGACTAAATTGATAGAAATTGATCTTGATGTCCACAAGACAGAACTGTGGAAACAGATGATAAGTATATAAAGCAGTTATCTATATCTGAAAAGGTGTCCTAGGAAAACATAAGACGTTGCACTTGATGTTGAATATTTCCTAAGAAGGGACTCAAACACAAATAGAGAGGCACATTTATTTTGGCTTCGCCCACTGTAAATATAGTGACAGTCCTGCAGTCCTCACATGAGTCATCCCAGCACTGACCAGCCTCATTTGGAATATAGATTTCACATGAATAAAGGCTGCAGATCTTATATTTGTTTAATTGTTCCGCATTTGAAAGTTTATCTATTGTTTGCCATAACCCTGCTTAAAGTCAACTTAAAAAGTTAGTTTCTCCAAGGCTGTATTACCAGTTAACTTTTCTGTCTGCAAATTTTGTCTTTTTCATGAAATTTTTTTCTAGTAAAAATGTCAGAATATAATCTCTACCAAGTCAAATTGCCTCTCATATTGTATCTAACTCATCTCAGCTGCCCCCGGACCTCCTTCATCTCTTAACCCTTCATACAGACACAAGACAGTGGTCATCTGGGAAAGGCTTGATGGAGTTTGTCCCTTAGATTGATGCCAGGGACTTCTTACCCCTCCTGAACAATCATAGCCCAGCTTTGTGTCAGGCTTTACCATTGGTTGCTCTTCCAGCTCTAAGTTGCTCTCTTATTGGCCAGGAAGGAGGATATTGACTCTCCAACCCTTTAAGCTGAGCTGAAGGAAGATCAAAGGGTCATTGAGGTTCTCCTGCTGTTACAGCAAGATCTTTCGTCCCATCCACCCTCATGTAGCAGGGGTGGAGGAAAAAGTTAGGGCAAGTGGTTGATCTTTAACCTTTAGATACTGTAATTGCTAAGCATATAATGTTGTTACATTGTTTAACTACCGAATTTTTTTTCCATTCAGGTCAAGCCAGAATTGCATCCATATATCTCCACATTTCACTATGCCATGTCACAACTTTGGAGGAAGAAACAATCTTTGCAGGAGACAAAATATATTCGGTGGTTTGGCCTGAGATGGTAGATAAGGAGGTTTTTATGTATCTCCCATAATGGTGGTATTTCACATGTAGTTGGGACCAAAAGAGTAGTGGTGGCTCTACCCCTCTCTGCAAAGGCAAAGTATGGCTTAGTGCAAGCTATTTGTCCAAAGCTGGATGCTTTCTGTGGCCGATTTGACTTTGGGATCAACAAGTCAGCATGAAGGGTGGCCGCAGAACAAGTTGAGTGCTACAGCAACATTTTGGTGCAAAGACTATGGTCATTCCCTTCCTTCATTTGCGGCCATTGTGCCAGAAATTATCTCCATTTTGTGAAGTACATTTTTGGGAATCCCCTGGTCCATGTTATTACAGAAACATTAAATCCATATGATTCAAAACACAATATAAATGCAAAAAATCCCACAAAAGAAATGTATGTAATATATTAAACGTACTATGAAATACAAATACTTTATGGCTATTACAAATATTACTCAGCATGGTCAATGTCAATTGAGATCATCAAGACAGAACTATAAAAACAAGTTAGACTAGCCTGCAAGTCCAACTAGACCATCTGATTTTTCAAGATGCATGCTGAATATTTTCATTCATGAATCAGTGTTCTTTATCTGTCTGTTTACACTAGTTCTACCCTTTGTTTTCTGCTCCCAGTTTAAGCCAATATCCTCTCTAACTGCAAACCAGACAACTATCTCAAGGTGCTCAAAGAAACCTACATTTATACATATCAACGGTGTGTAAGATGCACAAGAGAAACCTGTCTTATGACTTTGTTGTGCCACTTACATCATCAAGATTTGTATCAGTCATTCCTGAGTAAGGCCTGTAAATCTATAAATGAGGCAAGTCAGTGGAATTTTAGTATGTTTCACTTCTATCCGTAAGTAATTTTATACATCAATTTTGTTCCATGAAAAGGATATAAAGCAAAATGTCTAAGATATAAGTAATATTCAGTGGATCAATCCCTCAGATGGATTGTGATATGAAAGTAGAGAAGAACACCTCCATACTTTTCCCAAAGCATTTGTTCTTTATACTCACTTGTCAGTATTGTATCTCTCAGTGGTTTTATTGCACATTCATGGATTTGATGAGTGGCTGCACAATTGTTCCTTTCCATTGAATCTACAACCTTTGAATTCAGACTGTGCTAATTTTATCTTGTGTTTTTCTGATGATATTAATTCTTTGGAAGTAATTAAGATAAAGAAAAGGGAAGGATGGATAATTTTAAATAGGAATTACCCTACATCATGGATAGAATGGGTAAGATTACCTATTCCTTGTCTGAAACATGGGTGTTTGTGAGGGAATGTGATTACATATTTTAATCTCATTTTAAAAAATCATTTAGATTCTTATCATTTAATGTTTTTGCCAGTGCTGCATTTTCAAAGGGGTCTGTTTCTGATTATAGAATGATTCCATGAAACTTCATTAATGCTGTGCAATGGTTAGAGATGAGTAGTAAATGCACTCTATACAATTATCAGTGAAGGAAAACAAAATTATCTTTTTATTCTCTACAAACTACAGTTCTTTAGCATTCACTAAAGATAGATACATGAAGTTCACTCCTAAGGGTCTTTTGGGTTATAAATATTCCATTTTCACTATTGTATATGAGATCAGTACTGTGCTTCTGTTGGTAGAAGCCATTGTATATTTACTCCCACTCTTCCACAGTTCATTTCAGTATTGACAAGAATTCATCTCAATAAAGTGCATTGTCATTCATATCCTGTATAGCGTAAACACGTGCTACAGTCTGACTAGAATAACCACATAACGTTGCAATTTGATAACTAAAAAAATCATATTTATATATAGCTTGGTTTGTTGGTAATAAAAAACCATAGCATGATATGTTGCCTGTTGGCTTAGTATTCACCAGTTTTCACCTCTGCAGACCTAGCTTAAAATTCAGGCTTCAGTCACACAAATTTGGAATCAGAGTTCATCCAGGAGTTTTCTAGTCTCATTCTATGTACGTTTGCGTGTATCACGCAGCTTGGAATCATTCAGAATGATTGATTGTACTGCTGGCCCTCTCTTGCCCACAGACTGTCACCACGGAGTTACAGGGCAGGACGAAGGTAATGTAATAAGAACTTTATTAGGTACATTAAGGGTATGTCTATACCGTGGCTGGCCTGTGCCAGCTGACTCAGGCTCAGGGAGCTTCGGCTAAGGGGCTGTTTAATTGCAGTGTAGACATTTGTACTTGGGTGCGAACCCAAGTTCAAGGATCTTGTGAGGTGGGAGGGCCCCAGAACTCGAATGTCTACACTGCAATTAAACAGTCCTCCAGCCTGAGCCCCACAAGCCTGAGTCAGCTGGCATGGGCCAGCCGTGGGTGTCTAATTGCAGCTTAGACATATCCTATGTGGCCAGTATTGGCCACATAAGTACAGCTTATCTTCTTCACCTGGGTCATTATATCGTCATCTTAATTAAAACAAAGTTTGTGGCAACAAACTGAAGTGGGTGTTAGCAAAAAACACTATTCCCTAGTTTGTACTTATGTGATACCAAAGGCAGCTATGCATGGAAAGACCCACCCACCAAATTAAAATGTTCTCAGAGCTACAATATTGAAGTAGAGAGCCTCTCTGGTGGAGAATGTAATGGAAGTTCACTAAATGGGAACTGTTTTACTACCTCATCTGCTTCTGGACTACTTTTTATTCAAGCTGAATTCTCGTTGTACTTCTGAATCTAGAATCTGCCTACCAACAAAGCTATCACTCCATCCCTGCCTCCTCTCCTTGTGAGGCATGTTTCAGAAGAATAACAGATAGATCTTAGTCATCATCAGCAACCTGATATTTTTATAAAATCAGAATAAGGCTGTGCTGTGCCATACTCATGACTAATGAGCCAAAAATGTATTGGGTTAAACCTAAGGCAACAAGGGGTGTATGTTACATCAATTTTCGGGAGAAAACTACCCTTTAATTGAAGTTCAACAGCAATTACATCATATTAATGAATTAGAAAATGAAGGGTAACTTATTCAGAATTATTTTCTCTGACTATCACAATCTGTACTTTTAAGTGCTGCTGTTTCTCTGAATTAAATAAAATTCAGTACTTGCGATGCTCCTTTATTATAAAGTCTAACAAAATTCATAGACATGGTTAGTGAGAACCCAAGATCTAATGAAAAAAGTGATCACACACACTTTTCAGCAACTACAACAAAACTAAGTCAAACTAGAATATACTTACTTTAAATGATTGGTATCGTTCATCAGTTAAGACATCCTTAGTTCTAGAACTCTCCCCTTCTTCAATGATCTCCTGTACATACAATAATAGGTTACTTCCTACTTCTGAAATTAATTCAGCTGTAATATAATAATTCAGTGGGAACTCTTATCAGGAGAGAGAGAAAGAGAGAGAGAGTGAACCCTTGTTTTATTTCTAGAGAACCAAATCCTGCAATCCTTACTTAAGCAAAACTTCCATTAACTCAAGAATGAAGAAAAGATTTGGCCCACGAAGAATACTCCACATTATTAGCAACTGGGCATGAAATTATTCATCAATTGTCAATCAGATTGCAATCATTTCACGTGCTTTTTATTGAGCTGTTCTGAAAATCATATTTCAGCATTTGATTGAATTTATTTCATACAAGCAAACCTGAAATCACTATGGCAATATATTTTTGCTCAGTGTAAAAAAAAAAAAAAAAATCTCCATTCTATTGGGCAAGAGATCAGAATTGAATTTCCAATCCCCAGACCAGCAAAGGCTAAGAGCATTGCAGAAACAATATTCTCCCCCAGTGAAAGAAAGGGAAACAGAGTGAATCACAACATTCAGCAGTGACCTCTCCAGATAACTAAGGCATTCTGATCTGTTGTCTCCTGGAATAATAGTGGCCAAGACACGGGGTCCTAAAAGGGCCAAGAATTAAAGCAAAGAAAAATGTAGGGATTCTCAGGGCTCCAACAGGAATGTGGAGTTTCCCCCTCATCTGGATGAAGGGCTTTTTTTAAATAGGAGAGAGGGAGAATAAAACATTAAGGCCTAGATTCACAAAGGTATTTAAGCATCAGTGGGATTTAGGCATCTAAATATCTTTGTGAATCTGGGCCTAAATTGCTAAAATATTTACAGGTTTTTCCAAAACAATGTTTTCAATAAAGCATTAAACTAAGCAAAAGGATGTTGACAAGTACTGTGCAGCACAAGTCACATATGAAGAGGTATTAAGTCATCTAAATTAGAGAATGTCTTTTAAAGCGACACACTATACATGGTATCTCATTATTTATTCCTGAATTATCTTAATTCATTAAGGCTGTTTCTGTGACAGGTAATGTTTACTGTAGCTTTAAGGAATGCACAAAAAGTCAGATTATTATAAAAGATACACATAAAAGACACTTAGTCTGTAATAGTCAAGGATAACAGAACTCTAATACAAGAAATACACAAAGTTATCCCCACTCTTAAACGTGTTGGGCCTCTTTGGCACCTAAAAAAAAATAGATCTATAAAAGAAACATTCAGCAGGGAATTCACTGTAACATTACCTCTATGACATTTCTGATTTGGTCTTCCATGTAGGGCAGTCCTTCTATATCTTTCATTCTGACTACAGTAAATGGAAGGAATTTCAGCACAGAGGCTGCTCTCCTAAATGCAAGGCAAGGTACTTCATTTTCTCTGAACTCATAATTTTCAGCCAGTATCTCAAAAGCATCCTGGGGTAATAAGCAAAAATAAAAACCAGCCAAAGTTAATAAAAGCTGAAATATTTAATATGCCCCTTAGACAGTTTAGAGTTTGCAGACTGATTCACAGATGATTTCTTTACACTCTGACATGCCAATAGTAAAGCTGGTTGGAAACATTTTGACAGATCCATTGTCTATTGCAATATGCAATTCTGTCAAAATCAAAAACGCTTCACGAAAGTGTCAATTTTGTAAAAAGAAAGTTCTGACAATGACAAAACGTTCCATTTTCACATTTTTGTGTAAGTTTGTATTTTGCATAGTATTATATATTATAATATAAAAGCAAAGCTAAAACAAAATGTTTCAATTAATTCAAAAGTAATTTTTTAAACATTTTCCTTCACAGAGAATTTTGAAATGTTTGGGTTTCATTCCAAGTCAGAACAAAGACAAATTTCAAAATCTAACTAAATGGAATTTCTATCCTCCACATGACTCTAACCTGTAGTGAACAACCTACACGCACATATTTTCATGTGTGTGCTTAATAAGTAATCTGACAGTGAACTGCCATCTGGTGCTTGAGCTATAGAGATAATTTAACAAGCTCCACATATTTAAGAAAACTCTCCAGAGCCTGACAAGGTGAAATACCTTCTGCAAGTTTTAGAAATCTGCCCAAATGTACTGTATTCAGCATGTCACTGCATGACATCTTTGTTTCTCAGATAGAGTCAAAGAAAACAGTCTGTGGCAGGCCTGGCAGCCCCAAGAGCTTGTTCTCTTCTTTCAGCTTCCAGCTATGTTTCTAGTCAGCGAGTTCAAGTAACGGCACGTGCCCGTCCCCTCAACTCTTCAGCCTATACAAAGGGACAAAAACATCCTTTGATGACTCTTCACTTATCTTTGGCTTGGTTTATTGAAACTCCTGCAGTCAAAAGCTGCTTGACAAGGCAGTGGTGTTTAGTATCTATATGTCATTTGCAGAGCTTTCTAAAAACAAACATCTTTAATTCTTTAAAAATAGCAAAATTCTTTGAAAAATGAAATGCAGGGGCCAGATTCCAAGATGGTTCAGCAGGTGCGTGTGTGTCATCTTTTCTAACATAGAACTTTTATGTTTCAGAAGAAAACAAGCTCTGTAATAGTATCTCAAGTCCAACAACCTTAAAAAAGAGGCATATGAATTTCTGAAGGCTTGATGCAGATTAGGAGCCAAAAATGTGAGTGCTTATTGAGCCCTTACACAAAATCACAGAATCTCTCATGTCTACAAAAGCAAATGGGTTTCCTGTGAGATTTCACATACTTGATCAGGACTGTGCAAAATATTTGAAGAGAACACACCGCAAAGAAGAGTGTTTTAGGAATTCTAGTGTGATGAGGAAGAATTTGGGTAGTTTGTGTTAATGCTAATTGCACAACCCATAATCCTTCAACCTTATTGTTCATTTTTCTTGTCTTTAGGTAGCAGAAACCTAACTTCTTTTCTGCTTCCTCCTTTGATCCATGAGCCTCTTAGTTCTTCGGGGAACAATGAAGGGGTGGCTGCCATCATGTATGTTTAGGAGGCTGCCAATTAAACACTATTGCTGTCTAATCCAAAGGGTCTTCAGAGAGGCAGGAGATGTTTTAGGAGTAAGACTTTCTCCCACCCTCTGCATATTAGTGCACCTCATGATACCCAGTCCTCCCCACCCACTGAGCAGCTGAACAGAAAGGGGTCAGAGAGAAAGAAGGTGAGGGCAAAGCCTGGGCTCCAGCCCCCACATCCTGGCAGCCAGTAGAGCTAAAGCAAAATGACCAAAAAAGGAAACTGCACCCAGTGAGGGCTGAAATCAATTACTTTCCCTGGAACTAAGGAGATGTGAGGGGGCAGATGGGAAGCAGGAAAGGAATTGAGTCAGGATTTCTCCAGCAGTGGCATGCTACCTTTTACTCTACACTTTACACAAAGCTGATCATAAAGGGTCAGCCTGGAGCTTTGTTAGTATATAGGCATGGTGAGAATAGAGCATGTATAGTACAGGCAGAGCGAGCCAAGGACCAGCACAAATACAGCAGTTGATGTTCCCTAGAGGGAAGACGATCCAGCTCTGTCTAAGCAACGTCTCTCTTCTCCTTTGGTATTTGAGGGCTTGTTATTCATGTTTCAGGGTTAAGATTTAAATTTATTTTTTAATTAATTTATGATTAATTAGGTCTAAAAAAAGCAACTTTTGATTTTGCTTTGAGTTTTAATTTTATATTAAATATATTTCAAATTACTACATGGAGACAAAAATCAAGTTAAAGAATAATGATTTGTAAATTTTAAATTCTATCTGCTTAATATTTCCCAGCATACCGTGCCTGGTTCCGACCCCACTGATTTACACCACAATAAACCCAGTAGAGTTCATCTTAATTTACATCAGTGAAGAGGAGAACAAATTTTGGCCCAGTATATTGAAAGGGCAGAGTCCATTAAAAATTTTGAAATTTTTTTTTTAAATGTCCTTAGCTGGGCTGTACTCCCTGAGATTATTAAAACTGAAAAAAAATTCAAATTTAATTTAATTTTCACGGTGAATATTGATCACATTTCGTTCAGCTTGGACAATGAGAGTAAGCTTGTTACAGTGCCCTGGAGTTTGGGTTACAAAAATGCAGGGATGTGTTTAAACTGAAAGAAAATAACTATTTTCATTGGATAACAACTCTTAAAAAAATCATGGAAGCATTTCTATTGACTTTAGAATGTGTGAAACCTCATTTTTAAACAAAACAAACTTTAAAAGAAGCACCTTTTATTGAATAAAAGCTTTTTTGTCTTTTGCCTTGTTTTTTGTACATTCTCATCCTGAAATGCTCCACTTCCCTCTGTTCATTGTACACCTGTTCACCTTTGCTAACTCAAAAACTATTGTGACAGATGTTTTGCTTAGGGACTACATTCTGATTTAGGATTATTTGCTTTTCTCTCTCTTTCTGTCTTTCATTTAATCAGGAATTGGTTTCACTCCAGTTAGACCCTATCATGGATTCAGAGATAAGGCCAGAAGGGATCATAATGATCCTCTAGTCTGACCTCCTGTATAATAAAGACCATAGGACTTCCCTAAATTAGTCTCCATGTTCAAACTAGTAACTGTTTTGTGTTGTGTCCAGCCTCCTCTACTTGCACTAAATGAAATGATTGAATTCAGGAAAGGATCTGCCTTCTTCTCCTTCTCCGGACTCAAGAGGATCCCTACCAAACTGATTTATCTTCCGAGCCCCAGTCATGCATTCAGCTGTGTATGGCTGGAACTACATGCTCATACAGAGGCCACGCAAGTCAACAGGGTTCTGCATGGGCATAAAGGTTTCATCCATATGTAAGATCAGGACCCAAGACCTTTTGTTCCATCAGGAGACCATGTTTAACTTTGTTATAGATACATGTTCCTGATTCCACCACTAAAAACTATGAAACATATTGTACCCTTTTTTGTGTATCTTATACGCTGAATTGAATGTTAACATTCTGCCTGCTTTCCTGCAGTCTTATTTATATAGATAATAGCATTCTCACACAATAGATCCAGAATCAATTCCCCCTTGAATCTCTCATTGTTTCCTCTATTGTTTTCAAGCGCAAGCTTCTTATAACACAAATGCATCAGGGCATCGTCTTGTTACAAATAATTTTGTTTGCTATATATCTTTTCTGTAGGGTAACCTTATTCCTTGCTCCCCCCAAAAGCTTAGTCACCTTTAATCCATCTCAGCAGAGGAATCCTATTTCTAGCTATATATTTACTTACTAGCTCCCACTACCCACACTAATAAGTGCTACACTTCTCTGTTTTCAGAGCATCTTATGAAAGACCTCTTGAGATAGGGAGCTGTTTAGGAAGATGTTTGATTTGGTAGCCTCTGTAGCTATTTATACTCAGTTAACCCGTGCATATAAAAATTCACAGGGAGGGGAAAAGATTTTTTTTTTTTGGAGAGAAGACAATCTATTAAAATAATCCTCAAAATCATAGGTTCTCGTAAGCCTTCTCCAAAGCTGTTGAAGCTATTTCTATAATTAGAAATTAGTTTATTCATTACACTTTCTTTCATTAATTTGCTTCATTTTTAAAAACCTTCAGTTGCTTAATTTATTCATTTCTTTATACATGTTTTTAACAGAAATGGGGAGGGATATAAATTATACACATGATTTTTAAAGGAAATTATAGACATCAACAAAAAATGAACTTAGAAAAGGGGACACGTCATTTTTGCACACCAAAGGATGGGAGGTCACACTCCACAGAGATTCACCCAGCTACCATGAGAGAAGGGCATATATTGCACCTTCACACAACAGTGGAGTATGGCAGCCAGAGGGAGATTCATTCTAAATTGTGGTGTGGTGGGCAGGAGGTGTTTTCATTAGCCTGGCTGGACAACAAGAGTTCTATTTTGTGAAAACCGTTGAGGTTTTCTGGCATAACAGAGAGAGAAAGAGAATTAGCTAATAGCCTGACGATTAAGGCACTAATGTGTAATGTGGTAAACCTACTTTAAGTCCCTGGCCAAATCAAGCAAAGCAATCCTCTGACAACTCTTATATCAGTTTTGACAAAATTTTCATTGGGAAGTTTTCTAAGGTCCAGCAGGGAATTTCTGACCAAAACCACAGAGAACCCAGCCTAGGTTAGTTCAGTGGTTAGGACACTTATCTGGGAAGGGACACAACTCTCTGCCGATGCAACTCTCTGCTTCAAGTCAGACAGAGTAGGGCCGTGAACC
>ML675609.1:36664048-36926419 GCA_007922155.1 Mesoclemmys tuberculata | reverse complement strand
GGGTCTTCTACATGAGTGTCCTAGCCACTAGGCTATTGGCTATTCTGCAGAAAAACTGCAGTACCACACCTAGCCACCAAATGGCACTCAGAGGTGAGGGCCCACATTACAGTGACTAAAGGAGTCTTCTTCTACAGGCTACCAACGTTTATATTTCTTCTCACTCCAAATAGCAAGCTCTCTCCTGAACACTTAAATAGATGCATTTTCCACAGAATGTCAAGTTGAGCTGGCATCAGCTATCACGACAAATCTCCCTCTATATAATACAATAGCATTGCTATTTTAAGGAGGTAGTTGCTGCTTTCTGCTGGTGGGTGGACAGATCTTGGAAAAGCTGTGTCACTACCTTTACTTAAGAAGACAATCACATGTAGCATTTTAGTCAGGGGTCGTTGACAGAAAAGAAGAAGATTATCAAAGCACTTTTTTTCAATCTAGTTTGCATTATTCAGTGTTTTCCTGCCTTTGCAGAGCTCATTAAGCCCTTTTAAATAAACAATTAAACTAGCGTTGAATATGCATTATTCTCTGTACAAAACATTGCCTGCAAATACTCCAATTAATTATAGATCTGTCTTTTTACATTAAACTAGTTTTGACTTGTTTTATAAAGTTGTTCTACTTTTTAAAAAAGCAACTTATTTCCAAGTATAGTAACAACCTGTTCAATACCATAGGCCTGCATTGGATAATATTCTGGGAAGGTGGGGGGAAGGTACATGAAACAGTTCTGAATTAACAAGTTTTTAATTTTCTTAAAATTGAATCAAAAGAAGCTTTGCAGCCTAGTAGGATATCACTGATGAAATCTGTGTGCAGTGATATAATCAGGAAAATGTTACTGGCCACTGACCAATTCTAACCCTTCAGGGCTTCTTAAATTAAAAGGTTGATATATTCCACCCTGCTTACTGATGAAAAACAATACAGCTTGATTGTTTACATGAAAATAGGTTAGTGGAAAACCAAATTTCTAGAGATTGCTAACAGATTTAGAACTTTCATCATCTCCAACATATTCTCCAGGGGAGGAGGCTTTAATTAAACGTGAAAGAAAGCTGGGCAAAATTTCAGCTCTTCACTCTGTGAAATGCTTTCATTGCAAGATTTCCTTCCCTTGCCCAGTCCTCTGTCGAGCGCATGCTGGCAACATGGCTAAAATTCAGATGGTGGAAGAATGTTCCTGTAAGTGGATTTCACCTGTTGACTTTCATGACCAACTCTGCTCTGACACAAAAGTACACAAATGTCACTATATCTATGTGAAAAGGTAAGGATGAGGACGTGTATTGGGGAGAAGCTTTGAAGCTAGATAAAACTGAAAAAAAATACAAGTTGTTCCTCTTTTGCATTAAATGTAAAATATGTGTGACGTTCTTGCATGACCTCTCTGTAATTAACAAATTAGTTTAGTTACATTGGTGCTTCGAACACTTTGAATCTGTATGATCTATGAACCTTTGCCAGGATGGAACTGGATTCTTCTCAAAACTCTAATGTAGAAACGATATATCACCTATTTCACTGTGTCAAGGCACAGGCTGGCCTGAGATCCTTGTGTCACTCTTGGTGGCTGCCCCACTTAAAGAAGAGACTTAGCAGTCAGGATGGCATTATTTAGCAGTCATTTTAGCATGCCAAACATTCTGTAGCACTTGTAAGACAGACAGTAGATTCACTTGTATTTCCTGTCCTAGAGTGTTCAGTTTTTAAACCCCCAACTATGTGCATACCTCTCCAAACAGACAGATCGAATGTTACCCACAAGCACAACTGAACAGTATTTGTAGCCACTTATTAGCTCTGTAATTCCAATTTAAATAAATATTTTCTCAAGTCTTTTGGAAATAGCTCCTTCTGTCACCTTTCTTGGCTTTTATATTGCCATCTGACTTACTCTAGATTTTTAAATTCTAGCATTACTTGCTGCCTGAATTTTCAGTCTTCTACAGATGACAATTAGTGTATTAGAATGGCCTATCCACCATCTGGTTCTCTTGGCAATCACCAGTCATTAGAGTTTATCTGTTTGCTTCTATCACAGACTCATTATGCTGGCCTTAAATCAGAGATTCACTTTTCTTCAAGGCCAGTCTCTTCTTTTAGCAATACACATAATAGTTTCCCTTAGAATGAGCTGTTTCTAACACATTCTATTCTTCAGTCAAAACCAAAAAACTGAAATCCCATGAGAAAGCATGGGATCTTCTACTTTCCCCTTGCCTGAGGAACAGGAGCTGCGTGAAGTCTCCACACTATCCCTCACCACTCTCTTCCTCTCAATACACCAAATTAGATTAAAATAAAACCGAGGTCCAGAAACGAAACAGAACAGAAATTCACACCATCAACTACAGCACTGCTACTTACATGGTCTTAGATCAAAGAAAACTTTGTTTCTCATGAACCAGGTAATAGATTGTAAGACTTGAGGCTGCTTTCAGCTACAAGTTGGAGGCCAAAACTCATTTAAATGAGTAACAAGCATACCTGAGCCTAGAGCCTCCTGCGCATCGTGAAGTGAAGCCCAGCAGCCCCACCCCCACCCCACCCCTGCAGCCTGGCACCCGGGGGACTCCCCCACCCCCACCCCGGTATGCCACTGAACTTCCAGCTGCCACAAGCTGGAGCTGGATGACAAGAGATGGCTCATTTGATATATTGCGCTGGTTTGTTCACTTCCTCTGAAGCAATTGGCACCAGCCATTGTCTGAAGACAGGATTCTGGGTTAGATGGACCATTGGTCTGATCCAGTATGGCCATTCATATGCTTTTATCCATTCAAAATAGACACAAGTTAAGTTGATTATTCATTATAAATCCTATTTAAATTAAGTACTGTGGGCCTGAGTCTTCTCACTATAAATCATGCCTTATACCATGAGTCAATTAGGAGATTTATATTAATTATATAATAAATAAATTCTAACAAGTCACTTTGAATTTTACTAAATAATCCTATTGGAAAATACTTATTTATCATGCCCTATGATTCTAAATGGTCAAGAATAATTCACTGATATTCACAGTAAACAAACCAGAATTATTATTATTTTATTTATTTGTATCGTGGTAGTACTCAAAAGTCTGAATAATGAACAGGCCCTCATTGTACCAGGCATTATACAAACACTTAGAAGTGCTCCAAAGACCTTACAGCCTAATGTTAAGACAATAAGGGAAGGAGGGCACGGGAAGATTATGATGGTAATAGTAATAAGATCATTTGTACAACCAGTTGGAGCTGAATCATTTATATATTTATTTTATAAATAAATATCAGTTAACACCAACTGCCCTCAAACAAATCAAAAGAAGAGATACTCGGTTTCCTATGGACATAACAGTAGAAGTGGATCTTAAGGAAACTTGGAAGGAGGAAAGAAGAGTGTCCTCACAGAGTTGCATATAATATGGAAGGACATGTAAAGGCAGGTTGGGAAAGAAGAGGACAAATGGACACTTAAGGTTGGCACCATTGATAGGGCATGACAATGCAGTAAGAGCATCAGCACTGTTGTATTGATTCTGGTCTGTTGTATTGACTCTGGTTATTGACAGTGCAGTTGAAAGCACACAGTATAATGTAAAATACAAAATGCTAAAAGGAAATCACATGAACTAAGTATATTGCCAGAGGAAGTAGTATAATTTCAGAAGCAGGCTGTGAATTATAATTGATGAAGCATTTAAAAGTATTTTATATCCTAGCTGTATTCTAGATAGGATTCTCCTTCAAATTATTTTAATAAATGAACAGGAGATATTTCCTCTTCTGAGCAATCCACCTACTTCTTTTGGTTAGGTACACACAGGGCATAATTTATGTTGCTATTTTGACACATCAACCAGATATTTTCTCCTAAAAAATGTTATATCTTCAGGAGCCAGATGTTTTGGGGACATGTCTAGTTTAGTGTATTTCCACCTACAAGAACCCAAAGTTGATTGTAAAATTAAAACTAGGGCCTTGTTACTCTGATTTAAAATATAATAAAAATAAATGTATTAATTTACTAGAGTCACTGAGACAGCTCACTTTTGTAACATATTCCTTTAGGTACAATAATCACACGCAAAAGGAGCAAAAAAGAAAATGAAACAACCATTTGTTCCCCCACTAACAGGATGGAAAGACAGACACTAAGGTGTCTTCGGGTAGGTAAGGTTCAGTGCCCTGAGGTGTACAGGAGATCAGACTAGATGACCACAGTAGTCCCTTCAGGCCTTAAAATCTATGAGTCTTCCCCATGCTAAGTATTCACTTTTTTATTATCAAGAGTAACAGCCAGAGCAGAATAACATTCGGTAACATTGGTAATAAGCCTCAGAAGCACAGAACTAATTGCCTCTGACTTAATTAGCTTCTTCTGTAAGAATTAAACTATATTCTTCTCTAAGAAAAATGTCTGTCCTGAATTTTACTGCAGCCCAGTATTAATATTCAAATCAACACTCCCTATTAGGCCAAGCAGAATGACAGTGTTTATTTTACCACCTAAAAACATGATGCAGTTTCCCATGTGTGCTTTTTGAGGGGAGAGGAAGGTAACTAGCTATTCATACATTAATTTTAAAACAACACTTCGCAATTATATTCTGTGATAATATTAATGCTTAAGACAGAAATAAAGAAAACATTAAACAGCAGCCTCTGGTCATTGCCCTGTCATCCTGCAACCTTGCTCGTCTGAATTATCCATATTCAGACATTTAGACAACAGGACTGCTGATGGAGTCAGGATTACAGGATCAAGCCTTTAATTGTCTGAATAAGTAAGGGAAATCATGGTGCTCTCTACCAAACTATGGTATATATGCAGCTGTCTGTCCTGCAGCTGTTGTAACTCCATCTCAGCTCCCATGATTGTCTGTTTATCACTTCATTTCATGGATCCAAGATATAGGTTTTTTAAAATACGTTCCCCACCTCCTACTTCTTTTCTTTTGTTTTAAGAAACTTTCATGTATTTTGCCTGCTATACATGTGGATTAGAATGTGTCTTTAGGCAGAGATTTCAGCAATGGATGGTAATTGAAATGCAGTGGAGTAGTTCTAGGAGGCATTTTGCCTCACACACAACTCGGAGTCACAATTCCTTCCCTGCTTGCCCCCCAGCTCCTGAGGAAATAGTATTTGCTGCTAGCATAAGTCAAGAGCAAAAAAACAGTAGCCCTCACCGGCTCGTGTATGGTGGTGCTAAACCAAGACATGCATCATACCCTACTCCTCATCTTTCTTCCCCCTCCACCCACCTACTTGGATGGAAGGGTAATAGAACAGAGTAAGTGCTTGTCCCCAAGATCTGGGTAGTCTGTGCAGAGGTCTAAGGGGCGCTCTCTTAATCCCCAGGCAGGGGAGGAGGCATTGTGGGGTAGGACTTGAGGGATTTTACATCTGTGGCATAAATTGGAACTGCTCCTCTGCAGCTGTAACTTGTGCTGAGGGTGGGTGGCTGAGAATCATGGTGTTGCAGCCAGCTCCCTGACAACCTCCCCTCTCTAGGAGGCATCAAAGAATCAAGCCTAATATGTATACGAGTGGTAGAATCCGGCCCAAATGGGTTGATCGGGATGGTTGATAATTATACACAAAGCCACTGTATTTAGTGATAGTCACAGAGAAAGAAGTCATCAAATTACTTCTAGAATATGCAAAGATCTTGCCTGTTGCAGCAGTAGTAAATCAAATACAATCCCTATGATTCTGTTCTACAATGTCACTAATCCCAGGCATTCAGAAACTCCTATATAAAAGGGAAAGCCATGGAGCTTTCTTGCTCTGATAGGTAGTGTAGGAGATGTCACATTTAATTGCTTCTACTCAGCAATCACTCTTCCAAAATAGGGATTTGAACTGGGATGCCAGGCCCTCAATATCCAGTGGTAAAGGAAGAATTCCTGAGATCATTCAAAAAGGCATGAGTACAATAATTCACACACCCTATGCCCACCTAGTAGTAGGAAAAACCAAAAGTCAGTAGTACCAAGAAAATCTATTACAGGTTGCCAAATGGAGATTTAAAATATGAGAGCAAAGACAACAGCTTTGTCCCTCAGAAGATACTATCACCAACACATAATTCAAGATAGCTTACATATTAGGTCCAAACTATGTGGCAGTGAGCCAGGGACAATCAGTCATTTAATGATTGGCTGCCCACAGCTTGCACAAGTGAGTTATATTCAGTGATGATATCCCAAGTTTCCAATAACCAGTTCTATAAAGGCAGGTGATATTTAAGAACCTATTCTGAATAGGTTCTTAAACATCATGCACGCAACACCCGACACTCTGCACCCCAACAACCCAGCACCCAGAACTTCAGGGCACTCTCCACCGTGAAATTGACCCTCCCTGGTCAATTTCGGCGGCGGAAATTGACAAGGCAAAGTCAATTTCGGCGGCGGAGAGGGAGACTTGGCATCGCAGCCAAGAATCTCCGCTGTGAGACTCGCTCTGCGCTGCCAAATTCGAAACCCCTCCAGCGCCCTGCAGAGCGCAACGGGAGGACGCTAACAACCGGTTCGCTGCCTTTTTTTTATTTTAAGAACCGGTTCGCGCGAAACCCGCCAGCGCCCTGCAGAGCGCGACAGGGGAGGACGCTAACAACCGGTTCGCTAAATTTTTTTAATTTTAAGAACCAGTTCGCGCGAACCGGTTGGATATCATCACTGACTATAGCATATGTCACAGGTTTTGAGATGCCTATTTAACTAAAAGGTAATTAGTGTTTTCTTTTTACCCTAAAATGCTTAAATAAATTAAACTGTTTTTATGATACGATTATTCATATCTAAAATTATTATGAAAATAAGAGCTCTGCAACCCATCAGAGTGCATGGAATTGCATAATGGGAAAAATACAGCAATAGTACAGCACGTTTCATTCTGATTGGCTAAGACCAATACAGTTTAGTTAAAAAGTTCCAACAACACACATGGTATAGCTGGGCCTTCGCTCCATCATTATATTATAATGAAAGGTCAAAAGATATTTTTAAATATATTGTAAGAACAGTATATTGAAAGTAATATGTTAATTATGGCAGTTACTAGCTATAAGTACGGCATTGAAAGATCAACCAACTTAAGTTTTCAATAGCAACACTTAAAATACACAAATACAAAATTAAGATTAATTTAACTTTAGACTTGTCAAGTTTATAATTTTTTATATATATAAATTCCACTCCTCATGTCTCACATTTCACTTGCGAATTTACCAATGTAATGTAGGTGATATTGATACAAGTACTATATTAGTTAGTTTACTCTTCTCAGCTGGAGGTGTTTTGTTTCATGGAAAATCTATTACCGTGAACTTTGTGTTGTAATTATTTAAGGTGGTCCTCCTCCGACATGCATACTGGGAGACTGTGCCTGCAACAAATGATGACGCTTCTGTTTCAGGTGTATCTGAAGTAGCAAAATAAGCTTGTTGCACCTGAACAGAGAAGGGGAAAAAAATATTGAGTCTGTCAAATAGTCCGGAACATCAAAAATATGCTCCCAGAACAGTGAACTCATCCATTAATTTCATGTGAAAAGCCTTAACTTAACATTTCCTACAATCCACTGAGAAAACTGATTTCTGTGGCAATTACTGAGTGTGCTCAATTTCTGCAGAAACACCATGCATGTAGATTTCTATTGGCCGTAGCGATTACTTGAAAATACTATGAATCATTCAAGTCAACCAAAGCTGGATTACAAAGACATTGTAGAGAAGACAAATAATAATAAGCCATTAAGGAACTGCTTAAATCAAACATTGGCTTATGTTCTAGTTGCTGCTTTACATATATGTTTTATTATAATTACTTTACACTTACCTATGATTTATGTCCAAGGATCTTAATGCCTGAATGGGAAAAATGTGATGGTTCTCCCTCCATCCCACAAACCTTTTCTTCACTTTTTCACCTCCAACAGAAGTGAGATATAAAATACCTGCATAGGTCTCTCTACCCCCATTCAAATATTAACATAATTAAATATTATCATCCTAGTTTCCAAAAGGGAAAATGAGACAGAAAAGTTAAGCAACTTTAACAAGGTTACGCAGCAAGTCAGTGATAGAGCTGAAATAGAATATACCCATGCACCGTAAACACAAAGGCCTGGTCTATGCTTAAAATTTAGATTAATTTACCTATGTTGCTACAGGGTATGGAAAATTCACACCCCTGTGCACTGTAGTTCTGCCTATCTAACCCCCAGAGTAGGTGCAGCAAGGTTAATGAAATAATTCTTTAATCTAGCTACCACACTCAGAAAGGCGGGTTGGAGAAACCCGTTCCATCGAGATAGGAAGCACCTATACTATGGTACTATAGCAGCAGCGCTGCAGTTGTGCTGCCATAACCTGAACAGAATTACTTTCTTTGTCAGTGACACAAGGATCCCAAGCCAGAACATTTTTAAAAATAGTTAAGGTTGAAAAAAAGTAGTAATCATTCCACACCGTCCAGTTGAACTGGTGTAATACTGGTGAAGTCAGCGGCGTTGGAACAATTTTTATAGTGCAGGTGCTGAAAGCCACTGAACAAAACTGTAAGCCTGTATATTATGAACATCACTTTAAGCCAGGAGGTGCTGCCACATGCTAGTACCGTTAGTTCTAGCACCCCTGGTTGAAGTGAGAGAGGAAGACAAAAATCAGGCTTATAATGGGAAGCTTGCTTCCACCTCAACAATGGGAAGTTGACCACTTTCTTTATAATATTTATGGGCAAGGACTACACTACATAAGTTATTATGTATATAGTATTTCACGTAAAAGCTGCCATTAGATATGAGCCAGTGAAGAATATAAGAATTCATTCAGTTATGTAATGGTACTCTCAGAAACTCAAGGTAATTTTTATATGCCTGAAGGAAGAGAGAATTTACTGACAATTTTCACTGTTTGGAAAGCAAGGAAATGATTGTCTATCTCTCTAAGGCTGTCCTAGTAAATAGCCAAAAGGGGTTTCGGAGAGGGCCAGCAGTATGAGGGTCTGCCATTCCTGTACTTTCATGAATGACACTTTTAAACTGATTTGAAATCATAAGCATTTATGATTGATCATAGCTAATGTACTGCCAGCAATACCATGCCACTGAGAAGGTAGTGAACAAAAAGGACGTTACTGAATGGAATATATAGTAAGACATTTTCATTGGGCTATAAAGGCAGCTATACAAGAACTGGAGTCCTGAGAAGAATAATCCATGGTGGAATAGAATCAAGGCATCAGGCAGGTAGGCTGAGCACATAAGATCAATAACAGAGCAGAAACCCTATATGTCCAAGAGACTGGTAAGATGGCATATAAGCATCCTGTTACTGCCATTGGAAAATTATTTGAGCTTTCCCCCCCCCATCAGTATCCACAAAGGTTATGTTTTTAATTAACAAGACCTGGTTATATAATTAACAGAACAAACCTGAAACAGAAATCAATAGAAAAAGTGTGCAAACTGTAATTACTGTAGTCTGATTTGTAGGGCCCATTAAGGTGCCAGCATGAACACTGAAGAAATTGTCTCTTTCTATTGTCAACAAAACTTAAGAGCAGGATTTATTTTTCTTTTTAGTGGGGAGAACAGATGGGAGATTATTGTTTGTACAAATCTGAATATCTCCGTCCAGCAACAATTACACTGCAGATCCCCAGCCCCAACCACACACACTTTGCCTTGCCACTGCCAGCTAATTTACTGTATCGTGAAGAAACACCTACTAATAGGAGTGAAAAGTATCTATTAATCTCTCTCTTCTGTAACTCAAGATCTCTCTTGCTTGTAAAATGCAGATTATGGCCAATTAAATATGGGCCAAAATGTCCTGACATGTAAGTCTCCTAGTTGTTTTCATAAGCAACTCATAATACCTGTGGAAGTGCTACAGAACATCTACAAATATTTTCCATAAGGGCGCATGTGAAAAAAGAGTTTTAAACATTTTGACAGCTCTGTTTCTCTGTATAAATTTTCCTGCTACAGTGCTTGTTACTTTTGCATATGGGAAGGATGCCAGCCTACCTTAGTCACGCTACCATTTCCTTTGCTCTTTTATGGAAGTAAAGATATTGATCTCCTGATTATTTAATGCTAGAAATATAAAATATCTAGCTAGATAAGCCCAAATCGAGTGTCTGGGTTCTCCCCCAAAATAAGTGCAACTTAATGCTGCTCTCATTTTCCACCTCTTCCCCCCTCTCTCCCCCCCCGAATGTGAGAGAAATTCAGCCAAACTTGACCCTATAAGCCCACATACTAGAAGTGAACCTTTAGGATGGCAGTATTCTGAACAGAGAAGCTCATTGTTGTTCCTTTTACAATGATATTTTCAGTATGCCAGAGAACAGCTTGGTCTCACTGCAATTGGTTACAGAGTGAGAGAGTCCTAAGTTCATAGCTAACCTTGTAAAGGCCTACTTTGCTCTATTTTAATTTCTTTAATCAGTGCAGACACAAAGGGACATGCCTGAGAGGAACAAAGAAAAGCAGAATATTAAAGAGAGAATGAAAGAAGGATTTAGCATTTTTAAACACAGTGTATTCTGTGAACACAAGCCAAGCTGCATTACAGAAGTGGGGAGAGCGCAGGAGAGTGGAAATACATTCAGAGATAAATGACAAATGAATGTGTTAATAGAATGAATGTAACTTGTTCACTGATTTAATAAAAGAGTGGTTTTTGTATGTATTACCTATGAACATTTTTATTTCAGTCATTTTCAAGTGAAGATAGGCTGTCTCACTAGACTACCACAGCCACAAGCTCTATTGGTCTGTGTATTTAAACTGAGGAGTGACCACTCTCACTTGGATGCATTCCATTACTCCCTTCACTTTCTATTTTCTACCTTCAAATCCTGGATTATCTGCAGTCTGGATATTTTGCAGTCAGTCACTGACATGTAGCACTGCCTAGCTATTGCATACAATATACAAAGGATGGCTGAAATTTTCAAGATCCACCCAAAGGATTTAGATACTCAACCATTTAAATCAGATTAGGGCATCCAAATCCCATAGGTGATTTTGAAAATCCCGTTTCCTGTGGCTGACCTCCTCAGATTCAACACAATGCTTATTTTTCATCTGTTTAAACAGATTTTAGCTCATTTTTCCTAATTTAGTGCCATACTGGAGATCTTACATAATAGCTCAAAAAGGGGAGAGAGAAAAGAACCCTCGCCATGAGTTAAAGTGATGGGTAAAGCTGCAATTTACAGTGTGCTGTAAAAGGTGTGGGAGCGTCTTAAAGATTAAGTCCTGTCTCTAACTTTACCCTCATTTGTGAATAGCGTCCAAGACTAGTGTGACTTAGCTTAACCATGGTACTTCTGTGCTCTTCGGGAGGGTATGCTAGTATCTTCCATTTGTAAAGGGACTGCTTAGTGCATAACATACTCTGCACAGAATGGCAGCCCAGGAATCTTCTGCTTTATTCAACTACATCGCAACAGAGGAAGTGAAAACAGACATTAGCTAAACAGAAGGTAAGGGAGAAATGGAGCCTGGCTCCAACCCATAATATTCTGAGTAACCCAATTAACCCCTTGATGACCACTTTACTATTTTCCATCTTTACAGGACCATAGTCCACCATGACATCTACCGCAGTCCAAGCTATATCTTTCCAATTTAATTACTGCAAATAATAATGATAGTCCAAGTGCTGAAACCTAACCCCTTGCCAGCTAAGTACTAAATTCCCCCCAAATAATCAGCAGTTATAGATAATATTGACCCTGTGGCAGGCCAATTCATTCAGCAGCAAGGTCAGCCTGACACATTTTTATTAGCTCCGTGGATCCAGGCTGCAGAGATCAAGAAAATGAAAAACTCATACTAAGCAGCTCTGGTCACTTTCAGAACTTTATGAATTGGGGGGAAGAAGGGAGGACTGGGATTGACTCATCAAGCTAGTTTTCAGTTTTCATTTTGTTTCTTGGGGATCCTACCTGTCAACACCACATGAAATATTTATTCTATTCATTCCCTATGCCTCATGACTTTGTTTTTTCTTTTCTTATTCTCCCCTTTCTTTTTAAAGTTTCCTCATTGTCTCATATGTTTTATTGACATTAGCCAGGAAACATCACTGCATCCCAACAGTTGGGGACCCCCATTGCATTACAACATCTGAGAAGACTATCTGACCATGTCATGGATGTCATTGTCAACAAAACTGATTGAAATAGGATGATCAGGCTAGGTGAATTGAGGGATTCTTTGCTGTAGGTGAGGCAGGCCTAATAGACAGTCTGTAAAACAGAGACATTTTGATTTTCCTTTAAAGACAAGGCTTAGAACTCACAGCTGAAGAGCCAAGGAAATGTAACAGCAGCTGGAAGCCACAAAAGCTAATTTTTACTGTATGGACAGCTAAAAACTCCTAACAGCTTAGATCTGGCCACCCAGGTTTTTATATTGTGTCCATCACTTTAGCATCAGAGTATCTCAAGATGTTCACAACCATAAAAAAACTATTTTAAAGAGGTTTTCATTAATTAATTTGTTACCTAATTGTTGTAAGCCTGTCCATTCTCCCCCCCCCCCAGTATGCATTGGCTAGGACATTTCCTTCAGTACTGCATTAAAACAAAGGTCCTGGAGGAACCCCATAATCTCAAAAAGACCAATAAAAGTGAAATCTTGACACTATGAAGTAAATGGAAATTTTGTCATTGACTTCAATGGGACTAGGATTTCATCCAAAATCTTTACCCACTGCCATCCATTCTTTTTAGAAAGAAAGAAACTCTTCATGATATAGCCTGAGCATAGAGTTTTCAAATTCACATTCATTTTACATTTAACAAGACTATCAGAATGGGCCAAATCTGTATGTGGTGTAACACCAATTACATGAGACACGAATTTGGCCTAGTATTTTAACAAACAATTAACCTTGATTTCAAGCCTCTTTCATTCCTTGAGGCAGACAAAATCCTGTGCAGAGCCTATCCTGGTAACACAACCATGATCAGACTGTTTTAAATTTGCTGAACTTCTACATTTTCTTTTCTTTCCTGTATTTAAAATATTTTATTGTACAAAACTAGTTATTACTTTGAGATCTGTCTTGATGATAAGTTAACTATATGAGAGGCACCTTGGTTATACCTTCATTTATAACTATCTTGTACTGTGTTTATTAAGCTCTGCATTTATTTGTATGAAATACTATGCCCAGATGTAAGTGGAAGAGCTCACTTGCTGAAGTGGGCTCATGGTTACATAATGATCATACTATAGCAATACTTGCTTTTTCAGTCAGCCTAGCACTTCCAGAAATCCAGATAGAACCTCTTACTGTACACGCAAGAAAATTCATGCAGATTACTTTTCACTAGGGCTTCTTTTGATATCTGGATAAGAAATTAAACGTCACCAAGGTTTATTTGAAATCCCTCCCTTAAAAACAAAAACCCCAAATCATAGCCCATATAAGCATATTTTCTAGGAAATCTGAATCTGTGGGTATTCAGACATTGCCAAAATTAAATCGAAAGTGAATAACGGGGCATTTGGGTTAAGTCTGCATCTTGAAGTTAAATTCTCAGCACAGTTTAAAGGTTCGGGGTTTATTAAAAAATTTCAGTCAGTTAAGTCTGAAAAGAATCCAAAATTGATACCTTCTGACCTGTTTCTCTGAGAAATTACATAATGTGCTAATTATGTTGTATTTGTTTTTATTTCTGATTTGCATGAATGTACTTAGAACATTCTCCCTTCAGCAGGCTCATTGTAACATGAATGTTGAAAATATGAACACATGCTTTGTTACAGTATTATTCTGAGCCTGAGATCAATAGTGCCATCTGGTGTACTCATTTTTTTAAATTTTGCTAAACAGGTACTCTCCCATCCAAAACCTCAGAGACTAGATTTTGTATCATATTTTGGTTTCTGGCACTGGAAAATGACTCAGGAACCACACTACTTCATAAATTATTCTTCATTCTTTAATAATCAAGAAGAGGAGGGAAAAAAGAAAAGAATGACATTGCTTATTCATTTTTACATACTGTACACAACACTAAGCTATACACTGCAAAACCTATACTGGTCCTATTATCCATCATTTTTTACAAGATAACTGTAGTACCATGGTAGAGCTACCTAATCCAAGATATTTGAAGTCAATAGACAACTTCTCATTGATTTCAAAGAGCTTTCAATCAAGCCCCTATCTTGGCCAACATACAAACCCCCTTTCCTCACCAGGCCACATCATCATTGTGACAGTCAAACTTCCATGTGCTGCATGGGGTTATCATCTACAGTACAGGGTCTACAGTGGCATTACGTCATCATCAGTGTAGATCAGTCATACTCAGGCTCACAAGCTGCCAGCGATTTTAACGTGTCTTTAACTGCAGCTCTTTGCAGCATGTGATATTAAAACAGTGTGATTTAATTATTTACCAATTTAAGTTATTAACCAATCAGGCTGCTTTTACTATGTTATTATCCAATTGTAGCTCATAAAATGATAATTCTTGATCAGTCATTTTGCTGTGAGAATACACACACATGCATGCTAAATATTTCACTTGTCATACTGTTTAAATATGAATATATAGTACCATAGTAAATAAAACAATGAATCCACACTATTCTGGCTATTTCGGGTAATGTTGATTGCTAATTTGGCTCCTGAACCATTGAGGTCTAAGTATCACTGCTATAAGTCATCCAGTGTTACTAAGTCACCATCTAGAGTACACAGCGTATAGGCAGTGGTGATAACCAACCGGTTCTTAAAATTAAAAAAATTTAGCGAACCGGTTGTTAGCGCCCTCTCCTCTCACGCTCTGCGGGGCGCTGGTGGGTTTCGCCCGGCCCCATGTGCCGCCGCCGCTTTAGCAAGGCTGCTCCCTCCTCGGCTTGCGACCGCGGTTCGGATCTGGACCGGCGCCTTGTGTTATCCAGCCCGCCAGTCTCCAGCTCCGCCGCCGAATTTGACAGCGGAGAGTGAGTTTCACGGCAGAGATTCTACCCTGTGATTCCCAGTGTCCCGCTCCGCTGCTGAAATTGACAAGGGAGAGTCAATTTCACGGCGGAGAGTAGTCTGAAGTGCTGGCTGCTGGGGTGTAGTGTGTTGGGTGCTGTGTGCATGACGTGTGGGCCACTTTAACTAAATTAAATTTAAATGTGGCCCGTCATATGAAATGAGTTTGACACCCCTGCGGTATGGTAATCTCTGGCCTGGCCCGATCAGTGCTGGCACATCCATGGCCCCCGCTGCTGTGTCTACAGCTTGCACTAGTCTACAGCACTTTAAAGTTGCCTCTGTTGTAAAGGATCCTGACACCTCTGAGGTTTAACAGCTGCGTTAGAGATGTATCTATTACATAGTTTCATAAATGTGTTTTTAATATTCAGAATAGGTTCTTAAATATCACCTGCCTTTATAGAACCGGTTCTTGGAAATTTGGGGTATCACCACTGCGTATAGGGATATTATCAGACATATTGTCATTGTAGAGCACTCTCCACAGTGTGCAGCCTGCCACGATATTACAGAATAAAACCATTTAATACTAAAACCCTGACTGCAGTATTACCTGATCAGCTACAGTGGAGTACCAAGAGTGATTTACCATGTCACTATCCACAACCTGAGGGGTCCTGCACTATTCACAGAATGGGGGGGGGATGCTGTAGTCTAGTATCCTCTTCAGTACAGATTCTGTTGTGACACAATACAACAACATCTGCATTCCCTACCATATTTTTCCTCACTAACACCAAGTCTGTAATGATAGACGAGTCCAACAGCTACCCCTTTACACACATCACCAGTCCTTTCACAGATTCCTCAAGGGCCTATAGATAAACACTAAACAGGACAAATTTTAACATTTGTACATTGTTTTGAAAATGCAAAACACTACAGTGGGCGTCAATAAAAAGGGATATGTACCACCCAGCACAGTCACATTTACCATGCTGTCTGACGTATTTACCATTTTAAGTATTTGTGGGAATACTACAAATACCAAAGCAAAGGTAAATACTTGAGTGAGGTAACATTCCTTTAATGACACCCAATTTATATGAATCATGAATAGCATTATTTCAATACTAATACATCAGATCATGGTAACATGACTATCTCTAAAAGGATTTTCTTTTTAATTTCTGAAAACATGAATTTTTCAAGCAAGCATTTAAAATAAAAACATACATGTATTTAAGTGCAAACGCTCTACAACAGCAAGTTATACACTTAAGCAAAGTGAGGGTTGCCTGATTAGTCTAACTTTTAAGCTTTTGTGAAACAAGCTACATTTACACTGAAATTTCAGACTTACGATGAGCTGATGTTTTTTCTCTGAGCGTACTGGTTTTCCAGCTGCCATGCAAGCCGTGAACCAAGAGATATCAAGGAGTTTGAACCTTGAACTGTCCCTCACTTTGTGTCCTCTCAGCCATTCCAGAACCTCAGCACAAGAATTGTTCTCTGCCACAATGTGAGTGACAGAATCACTATAAAGAGAAAAATTAAGATGAGCTTTTCTTTTTTTTGAACCCAATTATAGATAGTTGCCATGCTGCTATTTCAATATTGATACACTATGCAGTCCCTGAAAAGTTTCTTATATGTTGTATGTCAGGATGCAGGAAGCACATCATGTTTTCATATCACAGTAGATCTTTTCCATTCAGTGAATCTCGTTTAAGAAAAGTTTTGTAGCATACCATCGTTTTTAAGTGCAGCATTTTCATCCTTTTAGCATCATTTAACTTCTGTAAGACACTGTTTTATTACACTTCTTTTTGCAATTTAGAAGATGTTTGGCTTACACAAGCACTACTGTAATGAAGAGCCTATTTTATATTCCCTGACAGCATTGAGAAAACTAAAATTCCTGGTCAATGAATGAGAACATCATGATAGTTAAAAATCTATTTAACAGAATTCTTTAAAGTTCCACAGTTGCTAATATTTTGATAAACTTAAATATTCTGTATGTAAATTAAGTTTAGTACTTAAAGGGCATAGCAAGTGTGCACATGATCAAAACCTTATGAACCATAAATCATGTCTGAAGACCACCTCCTGGCTATTAATAGTCTAGTTTCTTGCAAAATTGATGTTGAGGTTAGTTTAGCTTAAAATTGACAGTGTAATGTAAGAGAGACAAGGGGGTGAGGTAATATCTTTTATTGGACCAACTTCTGTTGGCGAGAGAGACAAGCTTTTGAGCTACATTTGAAGTTTGTCCCAGGATATTACAAAGACAAGGTGGGTGAGGTAATATCTTTTACTGGACCGACAACTACAACAACACTGCATATCATATAACGTAAGTTACTTACTATCGAATATACCTTATGATAGCTATTTTTAGATTGTCATAGAAATGTGGGAGTAAAAAAGTCACTACAATAACATTTTACTTGTTGTATCTGAAGTACACGATAAAGAATTATTAAATTAGTATAAAGAATGCTCAGTTTCTAGAGACTGTGTGTTCTATTCAGTCATCCCATCCTTACACAAATATGTTTTTCCTGCATAAGAGGCAACAAAATGACTAAAAAACACCTCACGATTGATTTCTGAAAATTTAACAAGTTTTAGCCAACTGTATTTCTGAGTATGGTTCCAAGCGTGTGAGAGAGATACCACATTTTGCACCAAATATTACTTATCAAAATATAGTGTATAGATGCTAACAAAGTCCTCAATTGTCCTTTCTGCTTCCATGAGTGGAGGGGTCCCAGATAAGTGGCTCTTCCCTACAGATGTGAAACGTTTGGAATTTTCTCACTCTTCCTCCAACCCAGGAAAAGATTTCTCCACCAGAACATGACACGGACAGAGCTCCACAGGATTTAGACATCAAGGCCCAGCAGTCAGTGTGGAGTGCCATCCATGTATGCTATGAATGCATTGCATGCTCCAAAAATCACAAAAAAAAAGTTTTATGCTGCCAGCATATGAAAGCTCTGCATGTAATCAATCTGTTCTTACTGGCTGTCTTTTTGTTCTGCTGGCAAGCATGCATTGCTCCAAGTTGCATTATGTTGCCTAGGCAACATGAATCGTCAGGCAGCCTAACTGGCTGTGCATTGCAAAAAGTAGCTAAGGCATGCAAGTGTACAACTGAATCATACATGATGAACAGAGCTAGCAGCACAAACATTTCTTCCTAGTTTACTAGATGAAACCTCAGATATTGCCAGTAAGTCTCAGCTTTCAATTGTACTGCATTATGTGACCAAGAATGGTGGCAATGTAGAATGCTTGGTTGGTTTTACTGATGTTAATAAAAATCAAACTGCAGCAGGCCTTTGGCAGACGGTTGAGACAGTGTGCCAGACATTTAAATTTGGAACAAGTTGGTAGGTCAGACATATGATGGTTATGGTGGATGACATAACTGGGCTTTGGAAATGTGTTCGTGAAATTTCCTTGTACATTTTTATTCATTGCTACGCTCATGTTTTAAATCTTGTCCTCGGTTTTCCAGAAAAACAGTATCAGAGAATATCAGGTTTCCTTCTAAATTTTTGAAGAAATATCTGCATTTTTCTGTCCCATTTCAAAACAGGCAGAACTTCTCCAAAACAAAGTTAGAGACTACCTTCTGTTCATACCACTAGGTGGAATTTTCATTGAGGCTTTTACAACCTGTTAAACAGAGCAAAGAAGCTCTGTCTGAACTCTTCAAAAATGTGGTGCAAAAATCTAGCAGCATTTTCCTCAGCCAAAATTTTTCTGACTGTGACAGAATACACCCCTACACACACACACCCCTTCACACTACTGTAATAATCTTTTAAAAGGTATGCCTTGTGATTTATCTTTTGAAAACTCAATTTGCTGGTCAGTATTGTCCTGATAAAATACTGGATGTGAAGTAAGATTTCCCTGTATGATGTTATTAACTCACATTCCAAATGCCTCAGCCTTGCCCAAAGAGAAGTCAGCAAGCAGGTCTGTCCTAAACAAAGGAAGATGTGCTTGCCTTAATTTGCTTTTAAGCAGTTAACAGAATCAAGCAGGAAGGGAATCAAAGGAAGATCAAACAGATGAGAAAAAACCAGCAAGGAACATCCTTCCTCACAGACTCTGACTCTTGGTTCTCTGCTGGAAATGTTTTTCAAGAGGGGGACTGAAATTATAAAAAGCAGGGGCAAACACCCCAAGACACCCATTTTGCTCTCTCTGCCTACCTCATTTTCTACACTGAAAAGACAAAAGGAAATAGCCATCAAACTCTGGGGCAGGGGTCCTGACCTGAAAAGTTTGGTCAGTAATCTGACGGAGCATGAGGTGAGAAAGTTTGCTTTGCAACTAAATTAGTTAAATTAGGCACTAGTAAGCATTTTAATCTTTATTTTTCTTGTAACAATTTCTGACTTTTATATCTTATACTCACTTAAAAGCTCTTTCTCTGCAGTTATTAAACTTGTATTATGGTTTTATCTAATCCAGTCTGTTTCAGTTGAAGTGTCTGGGTAACTATTTAAGATAATAAATTGACATATTAGTCCCTTAAAGGAACAATGGACTTAATATATTTGTACTGTCCAGGAGATGGCTGGGCAGTACATAACATACATTTCTGGGGGAAGATCTGGGACTGGGGATATGTTGGGGGTCACCCTGCAGTATAACCAAGGCTGGTGAGAGACAGGGCAAAACTAGCAGGCTGCAGTTACACACAGACATTGAGGGCATGGCTTGCATGCTGGAAGGCTCTTTGTGTGTGGCCCGTGGGGAAGGTACTACAGCAAGGCATTGTAAGGCACCCAAGGTTTCAAGGCAGGGGTGACAGTCCCCCAATAGTCTGGATTGTGCCCCACTATGTCACACTGACCATGCTTGATTATTTTCTGTTTGTGTTTCTCCTCTACTTGTACAGCAACATATATGAAGATACATAAGCAGTTCCTTTAGCTGTGACACTCTGACTACATTTCCCAAACCTGAAGAAAAATTCTATGTAGCCCTAAAGCTTGTCTCTCTCATCAACAGGTGATAAAAAAGCTACAACAACACTGCATACAATCTTTTCGTCTGTCATCTAAAATTTTTTTGCATGCCATACTAAAAATGCCATAGCATGCAACTGCTGGAGGTGAATAGGATCAGAGCGTAGAAGTAGTCACTCTCTGCCGCATAGTTCTTTGCTGATCCCCTGAATATCTAAGCACATGGCCAACGATGATTATTTATATAGCAGCAGCACCAGCGTGCTAAGCACTTTAAATACAGCTACTTCGTGACCAGCCCTGAAGAACTCACAATCTAAATGAACAACAAGCCAAAGGGATGGCTAGGGGAGCAACAAGAAATTGAAAGATTAAGTTAGGCACTTGTCTTGCTAGTTCTGTTTTTGTGTAAATCTCTCTCTCTCTTCTTCCTCCCAAAGTCCCCAGCTATTTCCTGATATTTCCTCTTTTATTGAAGTTCCCATCTCTCAGAAACAGCAATAAAAGTATATTCACATGTTCTCTGTTTTACTGGGAGACAGTAATAATGGGTACTAATAAGAAAGAGGCAAAGGACAAAACAAATTGCCCCAAAGACACAAGACACACAAGCACTCTAATTCAAACAGGAGGATATTATAAAAGGGGCATTCATCAGATAGAGTGACACAGCTCGGTTTTGCTGGGATGAATTGCTCCTCTTGAGATATGGGGAAGATTCAGCAATGCCTTGAAGGAGGACCCAGATATGATCTCTAGTTGTTTGAAAAAATAATGCTTTACAAACTATTCATAACCTCAGTACATAAGCTGCCAGCAGTCTCAAAGTCTCTACTAGGCCTGCTGGGATTCTCTATTGAGAAAATAACTACCAAACTAACAGGAAATTGTAAGTGAACCACTCTAAAGCTCCACTGAAATACAGCCACCTCTGGAGTGGGGTGTAGCAGCTGCTAGGTTAGTAGGCTGCACAGCAGTGTAGTGGGAACTGCAACCTGAAACCTCTAAGACAACAGAAAAATAGAACATGACTCTCTCCAGTTCAGGCAGGCTGGCACCTTCACACTAGTACTAACTCTACTTAACTCTCAAGGAAGGGTATACTTCCAGCTCAAGACTTTGTATGTTTCAGTAGAAAGCAAGATTCCATAACAGATTTTTAGGAGATTAGCATGCCACATCCTTAAGTATGGTTCAAGCCCTGTGGCCCTTATTCACATCAATAACCCATTGACTTCATTAAGTCTTGACTATCATTTTGTCAGCAGAAGTTCTGTCAGTCATGGGTTGTGAAAACACACACCTCCGTCCCACATAAATTTCACTGGCAAAAGCACCAGTGTGGACAGCGCTATGTTGGCGGGAGATGCTCTTCCACCAACATAGCTACCACTGCTCATTGGGGGTGGTTTAATTATGCTGGCAGGAGAGCTGTCTCCCGTCGGCATACAGCGGTTACATGGGAGACCTTACAAGAGGCGAAGCTGCAGCAGTATATCCATGCCACTGAGAAGTCTCTAGTGTAGACATAGCCTAAGTTCAGCTAGTCCTGCGCATAAGGCCTGCAGTTCCACCTCCTAGAATATTGTTATTATGTGATCTTCCAATGTACTACATGTGTGGTGTGCTATATTTTGAAAAGGTAAATTAAAAAAAATCCACTGTGGACAAAAGTCCCTTTTCTCACATCACACAACTTGTAGAGCAGAGCATCAGAAAAGCTGCCTCTCTCAATTTGTTCTAAAAGATAACAAATCATGTGAGTCTACTGAGTGGGCAATATTATTTTTATTATTTAACCCTGTTAATTAAAATAGAACCTAACATTGTTATGTTTTTACTTGTGTACAAAAATTCAGTTAGAGACATAGAACTTCTGCTTCCTGTGGTTTATTTCACTTTATATAAAATATTCATATTTAATGTATTTATACCAAGCTGCAGATCTGGGAACTCTGCCATCGTTATACTCACAGCAGCAGTTTAGTTGCTGTGCACCAGTTTCCTCTGGTACCTCTACAGCTGTGCTTGATTCTTGGCAGAAAATGTAACAAATATAGTTTCCTCTAGCATTCTTGACAACAACAAAAATCAACAGTTATAGTTCTGTTTTATCCAGTTGCAGCTAGACTGAATTTAAACATACTGGCCACCGCCTGACAAACAGAAGTTGTATCATCTGTGTCCTCAGAAAGTCTGAAATTTTGGCAAGAAATCTGTCTCAGCTCCCAAATAGACCCAAAACTTTTAAGATATACCTCAGAGTCCTGATCCAAAGCCCTTTTAAGTCAATGGAAGTTTTTCTACTCACGTCAGTGGGTTTTGGATCATTAACTGCCTATTTCCATGCCTGCCTACCTGCCTGTATTTTGTTATTAACTGTTTACCTCCACTAATTTTCTCCTTTCCTGATTCTGCCTTTCAGGGTTACAAGATCTAGAAAGTTTGCAAGAATGGGCGTGACGAGGGATATTTAGGAGCTGGGAACGGGACGCTCCAGTCATGTCCTTCATACATACTGTATTTAGCAGGCATTTAATACAGACATGAACAAAAAATTGATTTTCTTTAACTTTAACGTTCATGAATGGAGAGGTTAATTGCACTAATTAAAAAACAGACATAGTGCATGTACAAAAGATGCTGTGTGAGTACCCCTACGTAACTTTGCCAATGACAGTACACCTTAATCCTCATATGCAACATCCCTGATATTCTAGTACTGGCCCTTTTCTACTTAGAGATGACAGATTGTCCCAAAGCATGTGCCAGCAATATCAGAGATACTGGAGAGAAATATTTCCCTATCAACCCTTCTAAAGAGATATATTCAACTTTTTCTTTTTAGGAATAGGCCACTATATTTAGATTCATTCCAATGATAACTGGACATCAATGAGCCAAAACATTCCAACAGATCATTGGCTGGTGTAAATCGGCCTATCTCAGTTGGCTTCAATGGAACTTTGCCAATGGCACCCACTGAATATTTGGTTCATTCATTCCAATAAGACTATACAGATGAGTAAAAATAAATCATGTAAGTGACATTTGCAGGATCAAACCCTAAATGTGTTTGATTTTCCATAGGAGAAGTGGGTCATTGAGAAGTCCAGACTCATTAAACTTGAGACTAAGACAAATTTGAACCATGGATTTTAGATGTCAAAAATCTAGAATATTTGCTTATGCCTGTGTGCTCTGTGTCTCTTAGGATTTTCTTTCCTTAAGGTAACATGACTATCTTCATTTTAATATATGTAAAACTAAACACAGAACAATCACTTGTGAGAAAAAATAAAGATTATACACCAAATATATATATATAAAATGTTAATCAGTCACTTAAACAAATGCATTTATCAATATATTTTTGTTGTGTAGCTAGAGACACACTACTGAAAAACCATGACGATTTTACGTGTTTACCTTAGAACTGCAGTATTCCCATGTACTATCATAAGCTTTATTATAGGAAACTCCTTGAATACAGCACATACTAAGGTTAGTGGTCAGCATATTTTAGTTATCTTAGGTAATCAGCAAGTTTTTAAGCATCATCACTGCATATGATTTCTGCTTACATAAAGATTTTCCTACCTTAGCTCATTTTCTACCCTGAAACCTTTTCTTCTTGCCAGCTCCATCAGGAATGTCCTTCTAGTCACCCCCATTTTCCTCTCCATAATAAAAATGACTAATTCACTGAACTTTACTTCACAACTGCTGAGAGAAATTGGAAGATGCTTCCCTTTTTGCTTTTTCCTCTGGGGGAACAGGCTTGGAGTTCTGATCTTATCCATGATTCAAGTTAGTATTTTTTCAACTTGACTATCTAAATGTGAGTTTACATTCACACTGCCAGCCAACAGCTGTATTTGATGGCACCACCCATTGATGTCATTTTCTTCTGTTTCTCTTCTGAAATCAGAAACGGAAGCTACACAAACAGAAACATTAGCTGCTTTGCACTGACTACGAACACTTCTTTGAACTTACATGTGAAGAATTTTAACTACTCCAGACAGGTGCATATGTATTGAAATTAACTGGTATTGAATGTGGCCACTGCCTGTAAAGACTTAATCCAGATAATATTGTTCATAGAAAATTATTTAAATATATTGTGCCAGATCATCAGCTGGTGAAATCTGATGTAGCTCCACTGACTTTCATTTTAATTTTGTATTTTTTTTTTCAATTTCTCCATTTTGTGGTCACACAAATTTTCTCCAACTTGAAAAGAAAATTTAAAATAATCATTAAACTTGTTCTTACTTATGTCTACACTGACTGCAGCAAAGCTGCCACCATCAAATCGACCTTTCTGGATCGACTGAGTGGTTAGTGAAGATCCGCTCAATCGATCCAGAAGTCGATGCTGGTAAACCACCCCTTCAAGTGGTGTAGCACTGCACTGATAGGAACGCGGTTCCTTTTGGCGCAGTGCAGTGAAGACGCCGCGCAGAAGGGAAGCACAGCAGTCGATGTGAGTTACACAAGCTATTCTGCGTAGCTTGCGTAACTCCCATCAACTGCTGCCGAATCGCCAGGTACGTGTAGACCAGGGCTTAGACTCTGTTTCTAAGGAAAGATTTAACTAATATTTTAGGATTATAGCTTATATTGGCTGGTGCCCTTGTTATTTCTATTGAAGTAGCTATGGGGCTTGTTCTGGTTTATGTATCTTTGCACAGTTGTTTCCTGGGGATGTGTTTTTAATTTCATAAAACTTTGACATAAAATGAATTTTTTTTTTAAATAAAGCAAACAAAAAGAGCATTTTGAAATAATATCACAACAAAATTAACCCCTTAGTTATTTAATTTAAAGGAGATGAATAGCAAAACACTAGAAAGTGGTTTTATATAGACACTTTAAATGTTCAGTAAATTGCCAGTGCAAGACTCTACACTACTTATACCAGGGTGCTACCCTGGGGTACAGAACTGTCTCTGCACTTTGTCAACTATGTGTTGGGGTGGGGCTACTGGATCCCAGCAGCCTTAACAAACTATGTTATGGCCTGTAGCCACTACCCTAGCCCACAGGATAGAGTAATAACCCCAGGGCAAATGCACTACAATTCTGGCCCTTTCAGGGATTGAAATAACCAGATGCATCCATCTACCAAGACCCACTATATTTAAAACACTGCAACTGTGCCACTGTAGCCACAAACAGAAAAATTCTGTCTACACTGAGGTTTAGAATGGTTTAACTGGGTCGCTAAGAGGGGCAGTGGGGGGGATTTTTCACCCCCCTGAGTGACATTATACCAACCTAATTTTCTAGTGTAGACCAGGCCTCAGATTCAACAAGATTCTTTCACATTATGTGCAGTGAACTAACAATTCACATGAAGTGATAAGTAAAGCTTTGGTAATAAAGATGTCAAACAGGGAAATGTCAAATCTTGGACACTTCAGTGCAGCAGATGAACTCCTGATCTTTTCAGAGTCTAAGCTAGAGATGGTCAGCAAATGCCCTCCCCTTTCTCTACCTTCCTCCCATGGAAAATTTTAATGAAGATAAATTTACTATAATATAAAAATCATTTTTGTCTAAATTTTCCCCTGAAAAATTTGCGTATTGGCAAAAAACTCGAACCAGGCCTAAACTGATTCCTGTTGCAAATATAATATATCCCTGAAATTAAACAGCAGTTTTGGCATTTTCACATTACTGAAAGCCCAGTTTCAAGTCAGCATGCTGAACCCAATTTAGGGAAAGGGGTAACTTACTATGTTGCTTTGGTACACATTACACATGAACATGCTGTCTAAAGAAATCTTTCAATCTTTAACTCCCTCTCGCACTTGATTCATGATACTTTGGAAAGTCACTGGTTCACTGACAATCCAAAAGGCATAATCACAAATCAGACTGTAACTAATTAACTATACGTTGAATAAAAAGAATGCATGGCCAGATTCACCACTGCATTCACTTTGTGAAAAGTCCACACAAATATTGGTTCATCACATTTTATTCTTCACCAGAACAATGGACAATTGCCACATGGCTGTTACTGTGGCAGTAAAGCATCTTTCTAGTGACTTATATCGGATTATAGCAGTCGTCTTTTCAGAAGAAGGGTGTCCCGTTATCTGAGTCATGATACCATATGTAACTTCTTACTCTTCACCACCCATGGTTAATGGCATAAAAACCACACAGACCACAGCACTGTTTTCAACTAAGTGCAATTCCTCTTTATCTACAATTCCCCCAGAGCATAGTATACTTCACTTCACTTCACTTGAGGGAACTGTGCGGCAAGTTAGCTACAGAAACACAAATTGGCAAATTTTTAGAATAAGATTTCCCACTTTTGATGCTGTTCCTGTAGAAAAGGATGATCAAGGCCACAGAGGATGAATGAGATATTCACAAACATTGTTGAGGATTTAAATGATTATCCTACAGTTGTAAATGTGTTGTACTGTGTGTATCAACAGTAGCAGAAATAGTCTGCAAGCAGTACCCAGTATGGACGTGATTCTGCACTTCTTATGCAGGTATCAGTTCAATGGGAGTTAGACCTGGAGAAGGACTGCTGGAGCAGCCAGCTTCTGTAAGCATAGAAGTGCTTGTTCATTTCCACCTCACCTCTGTTTTAATGTATGTTTTCATTATCTCTTTTCTGGTATTTTCATCAGTTTGCTTGCACATAACCTAGATTATAAAATGTTTTTGGCACATTTCATCTAGCTTTCTTGTCTAAAGCCAAGAAAATGCTGTGAGATAATTTTAGTGAATAGTTGCAGTACATAAGTCTTCAAAGCACAGAGGGAAGAAATGCAAACGGTCAGCACCTTTTAACTATTATCGACAAAAATCTGTCGAGTGATTTTTATTCCTTTTTCCCCCCAGTTGCAATATATACAATGACCTTTCCAAGAACTCGTTTTGCATAGATTCTTCCAAAAGTGGCATAAGTAAGTGTTTAAAATTTGTTATCTTTGCCAGATGATGAAACTCGATAGAAATTCGGCATTTTCCGGTCCTGATACTACTTTTATCTCTCTCTTTTTTTTTTAAAAAATGTCCTTCTAGTCTTTATTTTTCTTAAGAGGCTGCAATGACTTCATGTTTGTCTGGTGCTTATTTGCTGCTGAATGTTCTAGCTTTTGCCAGTGCAGGTTCTAGATGTCTAGAAATAATAGGTCTTTAGAAATAATATAGAAGGGTTTTCCTTCTTCTAGGAACGTTTCTATGGAATAGATTTAAAAGCCAAACACATTTTTAAATGCATTTGTGCTATGGATCTTTTTTGTTCTGTTTTATACTGCATAGTACAAAAGCATAAAAGAGCACATATGTATCCAAAGTGTAAGACTTAAATAAGATGTACTTTTAAACGTTTCATTTTCCCTTGTTTTGCTATTAATAAGATTTAACAACAAACGCAACATTTTACTACACTCCAGTCATCTGCTTTCATTGCCATCGGGGACAATACATCATTCATTATAGCTTCACGCTTCTGTTCTTAATCCAGCCCTATGTAAGTAGGTTGTTAATTAGTTGTAGTTGGTGTCATTATTAAGCAGCAGCTCTAGACTGCACCAAAATAGTTCCATTGCATAAGAACCAAAGCATAAAGCATCAGTAGGTACATACCTCACTTCATCATTTACATGCCATTGCAATGGCCTCAGACATTGGTGCACTTCAGTCCCTCATATTCGCTGCCTGTGGCACAAAATAGTCTAGTCTCATGTGGGCTGCAATTCTTTGGTCTCATTTTCAGTGTTGGGTTTAGTGTGCAGATGCTGGGTGGTGTTGGTGGCCTGTGATATACAGGTGGTCAGACTAGATGTTCTGGTGCTCCCTTTTGGCTTTCAATTCTATGACCAAGTACATGAGCTAGAGTGCAGACGAGAGGTACTATGGGACAGTAGTAGCTGAATCAGCAGCCTTTGTTTAAAAGTACTTCATGTGAAGCTATTTCTGAAGTCAATGTCTTTCTCCATTTTCTACTGTAAGTCTGACAAAATTTATACAGTAAAATATTTCAACCTGTCTGCAAATAGAGAAGCAGTCACTCACGCTATCATCGTAGAGACCTGGGTTTAGAATAAATGAGATAGTATTAGAGATGGGCAAATCCTGCAAAATACATTCCTGGATTATTGGTGCATATTTATAAATCAATTCACTTTCAGCAATATTCACGCCCCTTTAGTGTTCACTTTCCATGTTTGTTGAAAGCAACTTTGAAGTGTGCATGCTCAAGTTTTCACATGAGAAATGTGAGACTTTATCATGTAACCTAGATATCCAGAAGATCAATAATTTTGGAAAGCAAGATTACAATTTATGAAGAAACTGATGAAATGATACTATGTCTGGACTGTGCTTCAGCTATATCAGGTATTTGGACTGTACGATAAGGAAGGCTTACAAAGGAGACAAAATTTTATAGTTGCTGTCATTAAGTGCCTAAAACTTTTGTGGTATACGAGTTGGAAGAATTGTTCATAAGAATGTTAACACAGGAAAAACAGACAGAAAACTGCACAAGGAGAATGAATTCAACCACCTCTCATCTCTGATGCTCAAAAAATACACAAGCATCATACCAGCAACTGGAAAAATCCAATCCACTTTGAGGATTTGACACAGACTGCTTTCTTCATAGTTTAGAAAAACACTCTTCTTAAATCCAATTGTAAGGACTTTAACAACAAAAATTGGGACTATGTGGGGATTCAGAGAACATGCCAATATGGTCCCTGGTTCTCCACTTGCTCCAGGGGGAAATTAATAAGCACCAGCCCTATAATTGAAAGAGATTACTTCCCCTTCCATGCTGGCTCAGTAGTACCCCATGGAGATGCCCCAACCCCTACAATGAGCTCCCCTGTATGGGCACATAATGAAGATTATAAATGTGCTCCAGAGTTTGTTTTCACATACACAGTAACTACCATATTGCAAATGATTGCTCTGCTGCTTCTTGTTGTGATCAGAATAATGGACTTCTCAGTTCAGTCAGCAAACCAAGAAGACAGGGAAAATTTTTGGTTCATTTCCAAAAGTATTCCAAATTTGTCAGCAAATTGGAAACATTCTTTTCAGGTGAGTGACTCGTGTGTGCATGCCCTTTTAGCCCAGTGCTTAGGGCACTTTCCTGGGAGACCCAAGTTTGAATTCCTCCTATGGAGCAGTGACTTGAATTCAGATCTTCACATGTGTGAATGCTCTAACCACCAGACTATTAGCTATTCTGGGGTGGGTTATTCTCAGTCTCTCCTGCTAAAGCTGTTCTATTTAGGATAAATAATTAAATATTCATTATTTCAAAGAGATAGAAAGAGGCAGGCTCTGTAACCCAGTAATTAAGGCATTCACCTGGGAGGTAGGACATGTGGATTCAAATCCTTTGTCTGATTCAGACTGAGTGAAAATAACCACTATGCCAAAGGACATGCATACACAGAGACAGTTTTCTGAACCTGAAAATCTTTTCCCCAAGCCAAACTGTCTGTTCAAATTGACAAATAGTTCCAGGTCAACCAAAACTGCATTTTGGGGCAAATGAATTACACACAAAACTTTTTACCCAACTCTAGTTCGAATAGGTTATTGGACTGATTTTTGACTGCTATGTTGCTGCTTCAATGATTTTGGTTATTTGACATTTGCACAAGTCAGAAAGACATTACAGTGGACTCATTCCCACTCCCAGCACAATTTCCGTGGACTCCTTGAGAGCTGGACCAGATTTTTGGGGTATGTCTACACTGCAATTAAAAATCTGTGGCTGGCCCATGCCAACTGACTTGGGGGGCTCAGGCCAAGGGACTGTTTAATTGCAGTATAGACATTTGGGCTTTGGGACCCTGCATGGTGGAGGGGTCCCAGAGCTCAGGCTGCAGCCTGAGCCCAAACGTCTACACCACAATTAAAACTGCCCTGCATCCTGAGCCCAGCAAGCCTGAGTCAGCTGGCATGGGCCAGCTGCGGATGTACAACTGCAGTGAGGACATACCCTTAGATGCGGTTTGCTAAATGCTGCTGAACATGCAAAAGATTCTTCTGAGAAAAGTTAACATCAATATATTTGAGACAAGTAATTAAACACCTGAGTAATTTATTAGAGAATTAATAAAAGCTTTTTAAACTAAAAGCCAATGTGAAATTTGTGTAAGTTATTGCAACAAGTAGATTGGAATCTAAAAGTTACACAGAAAGGACTTCCATATTCTTGGTATGGATGAACAAGTTCTGGTGTTAAGAGCACCTGGCCCAGAGTTCGCTGTAATCAATAGCAGAATCAGGCCCATGGTGCTGGAGGCATCAGGAGTGTCTGCTATCGACCTGGATAAGCACCAAGGAAAATTTGTTAGGACAACTTTACCTGTTGCCAGAGATATAATGTTAAACTGAACAGAGAATTGACACTCTGAAAAAGTATGGCTCAATGGTCTGTGTGTGTGAGCACCTCTCAAGAAAACAGAATCAGTGGTCCCAGGATATTCAATATGGAGTAGGACTTACCTGGACACTGGCTAGGGCGCAAATATAAATACCCTCAACACCAACACTAGCGCCAACTTGTTAATCTATTAACAACCAAAGGTCTTTCGGGGGACTGAGACACAAAGGGGTCACACCTTAATGGAGAGACTGTCTCATGAACTATTTCCCTGTGTAAATGACAATCACATAACATCTCTGTGGCCGTAATAGCAGCTTCTTACATGGAAAAATATGAGACACTAGTCTGTGATGTTAAATGCTTCTGCTGTTGACGCCATTCCTTGAGCAAAGCTCCATATTTCCTCCCCTCCCTCTCTTTTATATTAGCAGCTACTAATGGAGACAACTAGACTGAGTCCACCTACTTGTAACCTACCTATTGCATCCTGTGCACATGAGGTTAATGAGGCTCGGTATCTTTAAGCTAACAAGACAGAATACAGCGGACCAAAACTCTATAATCCTTACTCAAGCCAAATTTCCTTAGGGATAAATGTAAGTTTTGCCAGAGTGAGTACTTCAGGATTTAGCCCCCAGTGCGCCATGAAACTCCTCCTCTGTTTGAACGGCTAGTAGAAGCAGTGATGAATATTGTCTCCCTCTTCCTCAGGCCCCAAATCAATCTCCAAACAAACCGTTCACCAGCACTATCTCTGAAGGTTGTGAGAAGTGCTTTGCTAATTATTAAACTGTGCTACTTAGAAATATTATATAGCTGGTACAGTACAGTCTGCACATTAAAGTAATACTGAAAATAATGTAGTTTTACAGCTACTCATTAAAAGATTTGCAAACCAAAATGATGTATGATTAATGCATTCTATATGGTAGGTGGTAAAAGCATGCTTCATTTAAGAAAAATACATGCAAATCAATCATCCAAAAACAGTGACAAACAAAAACAGACTAGCATTTCCATATTTAGCTTAACTGGGGAAATATGTGAAATTCATATAGAAGGAAAACAGGATTGCGTTTAAAATAAATCTTCCAAATATACTCAAGTTGCAGTAGTGGAGGAAGGTTTCATTTTGCTTCCAGCTTCCACTTCATTAAACTGAAGATATAATCAAATTGAATATTAGAGGAAGAAAGCCTTCCCATAATATAATATAGCATAGTAATTACTATAGTTAATACAGAGATTGTCTACATAGGCAGGTTAGTCCACACTAACTCGGGTTAGCCTGTTAAAGATGCCTGCATACATACTGTGCAATTCATTAGAGCACAATAAGTCCACATTTATCTCAGACTCTGGAGTCCACATTCAGAGCCTATTGAGGTTGATGTGAATTGAGCTAGTGCAGTCTATTGTTTGTGTGCACCCAACACTGCCATGCACTACTCTGGCAGTCCTTCAACGGCTAACCCATAGCGCTTTGTGGGCACCCATGACCAATCTGTCTATTTACCTGTGTACCCTCTACCACTCTGGCATCAAGTTGACCAGATTGTCCTTCCCACATTTAAAGACTAGCATGCAGCATCAGCCCATTTGCTCCTGGATTCAAATATATCAGCATTATTGTGATATAACTCCAGAAGCCTTTATAGCATGCCTTGAATGGCCAGTTGGCCATGCTGAGGCGCTCGCTCTCTTCACTCTCTGAGGAGAAGCATTGGTGCAGCAAGATCTTGGGGCCAGCCCCCAAAATAAAGATGTGTTTGTGGACACGGGGAGTCAGATGTCCGAAAGGCATCACAAACAGGACACTGACGAGTGCTGGATAAAGAAGAAAGAGCTTGGGAGGATTTACATTAAAACCAGGAATGCCAGTGGTGGACATATAACTTGTTAATTTTTTGAGGATCTAGACAAGATATTATGCAGTCACACCACTTCTGAACCCAACGAGATGGTGGACACTGCATCCCCACCCCTTCTGTACTACCACCCAAGAACAAGCAGCAAGAGTCTTTAGAGAAGGAACTCAAGGAGGTCAATAAAGACCTCTCCCAGGATCTCTTCAGGACTCAGTTTCCTGAAGGAGTCCATGTAGGAAGCAAGCCCAGTTCCGAGCAAGAAACTCATTCCAGGACTCAGGAGACAGATCCTATCAAGGGAAACTTGGTACATAAGTATCCCTAGAATTTATTATTTCATTATATTGCTGTGCTGGTTTCTGTTCTGGGTGCCCCACAGCAGCTGCAGATGTGAGCTAGGATTCTTTCGGAGTCTCTAGCCCCCACTATCCTCCATCCCTCATCTAACACTATGCCCTTTCATTCATTCCATCCCTCTCATTCCCCTCACACACACGTTTCAAAATGGCAGCTGAACTACTGGCTTTTGTCTCATGCTAAAGGCTCGACCACTGACTCTTTACAAGCCCATACCGTGGAGGACACATACCCATCTATCAATTTTCCTTTTCCCTTCTCTGCATCTGTCCTGCCAAAGAATGCTTCCTTCCCAAAAAAAACCTCCATGGTGTCACAAAATGGTGGACAGCAGCACTGCACAACTGCAACCTTACAACTGCATCCACCTTCCCTCCCATAGTATATTTGAATACTGAAAACATTCAATTGTGTGAAATACAATAGTTTGTTGAAACAGTGGCTATGGGAAAAAGGTTTAGTTAGTATTCTCAATTTACAGGAGGTAGACATGGGCACTGCATTCCCACTTGCTGAGGTATATATGTCCTGTAACACACATTTGTACAGGAAAATAAGTTTGTTTCAGGGATAGCATATATGTACAGCTCTCAATGGCTTTTCACAGGCTTATGTACAGAAAGATTTGGAGCAGTTAAGGCTTCAAAAAAATCTGTGCAGAACCCAGACTACTTTTCTCTGCACTTTCAGCAGTCTTCAGGGGAGATAAGCAGAATCTAAGACTGAAAAATTGCTCAGTTGTATTTCAGAGGGTTTGCTGCTGCAGTATAGCTTGCAACTCACTTCCACTCCTGTAGCACTTAAGGGAAGACCATCTTGGTGAATAACTTCACAGTGTATCTCACTGGTTTGCTCTTTGCCTTTTTGAATAAGGCCATTCTCTGCCTCCTAGTCACCCATCTCAGTGTAAAGTCATCTAGAGTCAGGACAGCCTAAAGGGGATGCAGAAGGAATTACGATCTAGCTTATCCTCAGATGACCTCTCCTAATTCCTCTTACCTCAGATAAGCACCTCCAAGGCACAGCTTAAACAGCAACGCTAAACTAGGAATATAATCCTAGAACCTCTCTCACTAGCCTCCAAAGCACAACTGCAAACCCCAACAGCAAATCCTGCTGTGACATTCCCCTAGTGCAAGCTGGACTGCGTATTACTGTGTCACCCCAATCTTGCACTCTTGAAGCCCGTCTTACCCTGCTCTGCTGTGAGAACCCTGTGTGTGTCCACACACAGCCACAGCAAGCAAGTTGCGCCCAATGAGGTGAATGAGTGCTTCTAGCCAGCCACTCTCTGGATTATACAACTGAATGGCCTCATTTGGAGTATTGTGTCCAGTTTTGGGCCCCCCACTACAGAAGGGACATGGATAAATTGGAGACAGTCCAGTCGATGGCAACATTAGGAGGCTGGAGCACATGACTTATGAGGAGAGGCTGAGGGAACTGGGCTTGTTTAGTCTACAGAAGAGAAGAATGAGAGGGGATTTGATAGCATCCTTTAACTACATGAAAGGGGGTTCCAGGAAGGATGAATCTAGGCTGTTCTCAGTGGTAGTAGATGACAGAACTAGGAACCATGGTCTCAAATTGCAGTAGGGGAGGTCTAGGTTGGATATTAGGAAAAATCTTTTCACTAAGAGGGTGGTGAAGCAGTGGAATAGGTTTCACGAGGAAGGTGGTGGAATCTCCATCCTTAGAGGTTTTTAAGGTACAGGTTGACAAAGTCCTGGCTGGGATGGTTTAATCGGGTTTGGTCCTGCTTTGAGCAAGGGGTTGGACTAGATGACCTTCTTAGGTCCCTTCCAACCCTAATCTTCTCTGATTCTATGAGAGCTTGGAAAAACCCAAACAGCCTCTTCACGTTTGCAGTTGCCAGCATAGCAGTGCAGAACATTGCTAGATCAATGCTGGCAGACATCAATTCAAAAAATGTCACTAGCCCACTCAGAAAGAAAGGAAGCATGTGATGGTAAGAACAGAATCGTGAGATTTTTTGAGTTTGACCCCATGTCCCAGAATTCTTCTGGCTTCCACTATGCATTTCACAAGCCACAGCAAGAGAAATCCCAAAATGCACAAAGCAAAAGACTGTAGAATACCCTCCAGAATGCCATCCCCTTAGCGTGTATCAAGCTCCTGCTGCGTTTACACAACCATACGAATTGAGAGAGGCCCAACTGTCCAATATGCACACCGTTAGTGAGGCTTAGGTATTGCACATAAACTAGTGCATATCAACTCGCTGCGAGCTAAACTGCCAGGTAGCCAAGTCCCTAATTGAAAGGGGAAGAGAAGTTTATGAATATTGTAGTGTTTTTAAAAGAACTTTTCCCTAGAATATCAGACTAATGAATAAGAAGCAAAAACACTTGCTTATTCTTTTTTCCCCTAGCAATTTATGCCAGCTACACAAAGATTATATATTTTATCTTTCTGGCTACTAAGCAAAAGTGACAGTTTATTGTTAACACTACTATGAGTTTTGAGGGATAATGCTTGTTCCACACTTTCCATTAATATAAGCAGCAGAAAGACTGAAACTAGCAACAAAGAAGTTGAAAGAACTTCTGTAAATAGTGATTAAACACACCTTCTCACTAGCTCTGGTGAGAAAACATAACAGCTGTTCATCCGAACAACACAATGTGAGGTTTCCAGGTGGATGAGAAAATCAATTAGATGCCTTTTTCATTCTGTAAATATAATGAACAAAAGGAAGTTGGAAAACATAGTATAGGATAAAAACAATCAACCTTCCAAAAGAATTCTCAGAAAATGAGCTATTATGTAAGGTCACAGTCCTAATTTCTATGCCTTATTCAACTACCGTGGATTACAATTCTCAGCCCTTTGATTTAGCAATGTACTGAATTCAGTTACTTCAGAATGAACTGTCAACTAAAAGAAACATAGCTGTGCAAGTATCCAGAGTGAGAAAGTGTTTGATTTATTCACCTGGTTATTTTTGAACCCAAAGCCATTCCTACCTTATAGTCACAGAGCACACAATCTCCAAAGAGCCATTCCTTTCTGGTTTCTATCCAACTTCACCTTAATTTTGTAACTGCCTATGGCATTATGAAATATTTTTAAATCATTTATTTTGCCATGCAGCTTTCTTCAGTCTACATTTTGCTACACTGAAAACTTCCTTTTTCTAAAAATTGCCCATTAAATATCAATTTATTTCCTAAAGCCACTGGAAATCCCTCTTCCACGCTAACTCAAAATTTGTTCCACAGGTTCATTTTAGCCCAAATTGAGTATTGTCGGTTCAGAATTATAAACAGTGTTTCTTCCTTCATTTGTTTTGAAGATTCCTGTCTGAAATGTATAATGTGAGCTAACATTCCAAACTTTAACCTATATATTCTATTTACCAGAGATAGGAACTTACATCAGCACTGTCCTGCAACACCTTATAAGAAGTATCAAGTGGGGATTTCAAGTCCTTATCTCCAGGAAAGATAAGTTTCTATTAGCTCCTTCATAGCCTGGCCCACTATTGAGATTGGTACATCCAAATCACTACCAGCAGACATATCTGTTTCATCTCTATTAGAAGACCAGTTCTATTTTAAAGCAACCAACTTTTGTAGAGACTTTGAGGGGTAACTTTACGCTGCATTTTCATTCCCTCCATAGCAAATACCATAAAGGTAACCTGGGCAACAGTTTTAAGATGCAGCATTATTTAATATAATAAAATATCTGGTGGTATTGAGACATCTATTCAGTTCATTCATTTTCTGTAAGTCTTTTCCAGAAAGCATCCCTCACGTTCATCCCTTCTATTCCCACCACAGATTTGAGTCCTTGGATGGTGGTCATGTGCCTTTATTTAATCTTATGACACACACACTTCATTCCCAAAGGGAATCCATTGCAGGTTCCAGGAGTTTATTATACAACTCAGAGGAACAATGTAAATCTGTATAATGAAATCCAGTGTGTGCTGTGTTGTTTTTCAAGTTTAGAAACAGAAAACTAATTTTGTACTATGTCATAATTCAGTTCATACGCATCATTATGTGGCTACTGAGGAGGTGGTTTCTATTCAATGGTCAAGAATCAGTAAGAGTCCTGGAGGCCATGCTCAACTGAAGAATTTGATTTATTGTCTTTTCTCTTTGCATTAAAGTTTTCCATATCCCTGGCTTCAACAATTGCTAACATCTTTCAAAGACTGAGCGCACAAGTGATTTGAAACTGGCAAATCCATCTGTTGGAACTCAAATAATTCACTAAAGTACTTGCTGCTTATAATTTAGAGACATTTTGATTTAGACATTGTGTACAACATGTTTTTCATGGTGTTACACTCATAATTCAGTAAAGTGATTTTCCTTTGCTGAGGGTTGAAATATTATGAGGCATACAATATACTGAAATTCCCAACTGACATTAAGAGGAGCTCTATGTGCAGAAATATATCAGTGGTGTCAATCATGAATAACTGTTTAAATCTATGGCATTACATTAGTGTAAAATCAGGCTAACTTAGAAGATTATGTCCCTGAAACTGTAATAATGGTTGTGGAGTGGGAGTGCCATTAAACACAAAAACAGTTCCTATGTAGAAGAAATTTTGTTTTCATATATCTTTTCTAGTCTCAGGATATGCCTACACTGCAATCAGAGGTGAGACTGCAACACATGTAGATGTACCTGAGCTAGCTTTGAACTAGCTAACTTCAATAACAATAGCAGTAGAGCCACAGCGGCTGTATAATCCTGCTTCTGATCCTGAGCATGTAATCAAGCGGCTAACCCCTCTAGCCACCTGTGCTGCTGCATCGTCACTACTATTATTCCAGCTAACTAGATCAAAGCTAACTTGGGTATATCTACACTTGCTGCAGTCACACCACCTACTGCAGCCAGCCACCTAGCCAACTCATTTCCAATCACTCTCAGATGGCCCCTTCTGCTTTTCGAGCAAGTATACCAGAAATGATTACACCCAACTGTCCAACACAAACTCACCTGTCATAATACCAAAAGGTGGGGGATTTCAGGGAAATTCTCCTTCAGATTCAGTGCTGGCATATGTTTCTTAGTAGTTCTCCAAAGACTGGCCACATAGACACTGACAGCAGCACATTTACCATCAGATCAACTGTTCCGGTTCGATTAAGCGTCAGTGAAGACATGCTCAATCGATCTGGAAGCTGATCTAATAAAAGCACCTCTCCAAGAAGCATAGCTAGTGCTACGTCAAAGGGGACACATTTCCCATTGGCGTAGCACAGTGGAGATGGCGTGCTCTATGTGGCTTGCGTAACTCCCGTCAACTGCCGCTAAATTTTGCCAGCCATGTAGAGCTGCCCATTGAGATTGTACTCTCTGCCATTAATTTACTCCTCAAGCCATTTGGGAAGAAGTGAAAATAATAGCATTTCTCCATTATAATCTACCATTAATCAGTCAACCGGTCGTGGAGATCTACTGCACAGCCCTTTATTAGTTAAGAAGTTTGAACCTAATATACAAAGCAATGAAGTGATGGGCTTCAGAAAATGTGAGGGTGACACAGAGGGGGACAAACTGAGTGCTAAGAAGAGCAAGGAGGAGGAGATTGAACTAGTAGTTTAGCCTTTGAGACAGACAGGCAATGGGAGGAGGAGGAGAAGAGCTTAAGCATCACTGATGGCTCCTAGGTTCTGGTCAGAAAAATCCTAATATAATAAAAATGCACGGCTCAAACAGATTAAATTAAACATTAGCCAATAAGGTTTTAGTTCATATATAAATACAAGACCAGTTCTGAACTCACCCACAGAGAATACTATGCAACAAAGTAAAGCAGGGTGTGTTTCAGACAACAGTTTGAGGGGTGAATTTTTAGTTCTTTTGTTAACAATAAGAAAGCCTGAAAGTTTGACTATTGAGTTGTGGACTAGGATAAATATGTTTTACATGGTCTTTTGAAAAAAATCATACTTCCTTTCATCAAGCCGATTTTTGTTATTAGTTCTGGTAGCTACACTGGTTATTTTCAGACAATAGAAAATAGCTGCTCCCCTTTCTTAAAAGGATTGGTTTAATGAAATGCTGAATACCTCCTTCAATGAGAAAATTGCTTTTAGAATATGCCTTTGCTCAAATGTATAACTATAAGGGTGTTTGACAGATCGATTTTAAACTAAGTTTATTCCCATAGGGATTGTTGGCCCAGTGCTGCAGTGGTTTCAGAAATGTGATATGTAGGAAAATGGCCCATAGAATTTAATATAAAATAATATGCTTTCCACAGAATGTTTAAACTAATCTAGACAAGTCTAATAGCAGAGACACAGTCTGGGATTTTCAAAGATGCTCTGCTCCCTTAGGCTCCCTTGAAAATCCCAGACATAACTCTCCAATCAATTCTTTAGGAAAGCTTATAACCTAGAAGACAGATATTCTCCGTTAAGTGCAGGTTTGTAGAGTCTTCTCTATAGAACCCTCATGATTTCATCCCTATTACATGCTACTGGACTATTCCTAAAGGGTTAGTATTACTTCTCCTATACTTTTTTCTTCAGTACTTTTGGGAATGGTTTTTTGTTTTGGAGAGGGCTGATATTTGAACTTTGTTCATTTGTATCAATATTTTGAACAAACAATTATAATAATTCTTAACTTGGAAATGTAAAAAATTATCAAAAAACAAAACAAAAAATCAAAACCCTAAGCACATACAAATCCAGTATCACTGTTCAGAACTGGTTTATAGAATGGGAGATGAAATAGAAACCACAAACAACCTAAACCACCTATCTAGGAAATCCACGTGACTAAATAATTAATACTATGTTATAATTACTACACTATGTAATCAATTTTAATTAGATTATAATCTGGAAAAATATGATTCGCTGGCTAATGGAAGATTTGGAATAACTAATCAGTCTATTAGATTGTATAAATGTCTGAATAAGACTTAAGTGAATCAGTTGTATCTCCTGCAGAGGATGGACAGTAAGATTATTAAATTCTCCTATGGCATATTTTCATCATCATTAAAAGTAAAGCTAAAAATTCTCTGCCTAATGTTCTAATGTTTATTACATGCATATACCTCTATGCAGACCTGGTGATTTACCAGTAATCTGCCATGTGGGTTATCAGAGTCAAAATGCCTCCTTGATTTTTTACTCCTCAACCCTCCAGGTTGTAAAGCATCACTAGAAAGAGTGCGGGGGCATTGCTGTCAGTTCACGGGATCGGAGAAGAACGCTGCAGACCAATATTAGAGTGACCTCTCTTGGGTAAGCTGAATGCAGTGCTCCAAATTAAAAAGCTGGAGAAAAGTATCTATTAATAAATAATGAATATTTGTAGAAGTTGGGTAAAGAAACTTTCTAAATCAGTTTCCGAGAGTCTTTTCTTCTGGCGTTTTTGAGGGGAAAATAAAGGGCTGGTACACGTTTGAGGGAAAATGGGTGTGAGAGGAAAAAGAGGTGTGTAAATCAGAAGCTGAGGTGGCAGGGGTGTGTTTGTTTGAGGGAGAAGGGCATGTCTATGGAAGGGATCTCAGAGTGGGAAAGATTTGCATCTGAGGGTAAGGAGTCTACAGACATTTCTTCAAAAGGCAAAAATAGTTCTACTATCTAACACAGGCAACTAAAGCAGCACCTTAAACAGCTCATCCAGTCATCATCAACTAGTTGACTAGTACCAAAAGTATCACAGAACATGCTGCAGATCGTTGTATATTTGTGTGTGTACATGTTATTCCAAGCTCAGTCGGATACACAACCAGTAATCATTTTAAAAGAATAATTTAATTTATCGTTCATCAGGATTTTATAAAATCCTTTAATTTAAAACCGTTGTAGGTGTTAACTGGTAGAGGATGTACTCTGACTTTTAAACAAACTTTTATTACATTCATTCTTTCCTGCACTCTGGGCTGTCAAGAAAAAATATCAAGTATAGCTACCATTTTGGTAAGACACACAAATAGTGTGTGAGCTCCCCCTGCTGGTCTGCAGAAAACCAGCACTTGGCTGTATTTCTAGAACCATGCCATCCATTGAAATGCTATTGAACAGACAGAAAGGGAAACAAAATGTAGTGAAATGTAGAGTGGTGTGGGAGCTGGAAATGAAAGATTTTAAAAGAGGACGCTAACATCACTCAGGGTGTTGTGATACTGGCAGGCCAGATGCGAGCTCTTGCCCAAGCTGCAGGCATTAGCTGAGAACTGACAACACCTGTATGTTAATTTCGCTCAAAATAGGAATTAATCTTATAAGAATGTATTTAATATTTCGGCTCTATGAAATGCTTGTAAACGTCTGTATGCATTAATCTCACCTGTAATGTCTGTTTCATGCTATAAGAAATATGTACGTTTTGCTTTATAACTCTGAAAACGTTTGCTCTGAACATGTGAAGGCAGGCGTGGGAATTGTCCACCTCTCCCCATCTCCATCCAGAAGGGTCATAACATCAGATGGGTCATCCAGGATCATCACAATAAAAAGGATTGGTTAATGGCACTATCAGACTTGGGAAATGCTACGTGCTAGGAAACTTGTCCTGGGGGCTTAGAAGCTGAATGAAAGGAATAAAACAAAGCCACAGAACAATATGGGTCTTCCTTGAAAGACACTTTGAATTGAGAGATCACTACAACCCTGTCATTCTTAGGATTTAGATGGTAACTCATTTGTGTGTATACATCTGCTTGCTTTAACCTGTAAATTATTCTCTTATTCCTGTTTCCTAGTTAATAAATTTTTGGATAGTTTATTACAGGATTGGCTACAGGCAGCATCTTTGGTATAGGATCTAGGGTATCAGTTCTGGGCTAAGTGACTGGTCTTTTGGGACTAGAAACAACCTAAATGTGGTATGATTTTTGGTGTAAGTGACCATTTATCACTAAGTCCAGTTTGTCTGAGGCCCGGTCTACACTGCCATGCTGGGTCGACGGGAGATATGCATTCTACAGTATGTAAGCTTGTGTATTTCCCATTGACTTACTTACGCCCCCTTACCGCGGTGTCTTCACTGCACTGTGCTGACAGGAAATGCCCTCTAGTTGACACAGCATTACTCTTTTCCAGGGGCTGAAGTTACTGCATCAAATGGAGAGCACTTCCAGGATCAGAAGCGGGTCTCCACTGGCTGCTCAATCGATCCTGTTGAATTGGTCTGTGGAGCTCGACGCAGCGGAATTAGTGTAGACATACCCTAAGTGGCCAGAGAGATTGGAGAGTATAAGGAGACTGACTCCATGGTAAGAAATGTGAACTCCTGGATCACAGTAAGAGTGTTACTGGCTTGGTGAAATCTCATTATAGAACACAGCACCAGTTTAGGGTGTCTGCCCTGTTTTTGACAGCCTGCCCTAAGGTAGGCTGTCACGGTCATGAACCACTCCAGACAGCATGATAGGTGTGAAAAATTAGTTAACATAACTCTTTTAAATATATTCAACGGGGTTAAATGTATTTTGGTTGATCAAATGTTCTCCATTTATTTTACATTGCTGGGTAATGTTACTGAACAACATATGTATTATGTAACAGTGCTTATGAAAATACACAGCGTTATTAAAATTGAACTCCTAAGACTGTGCTATGTATGTGTATGAGACTGTTACAAACAATTTGTTACAGTCTTGTCAAGCAGACTGCAATTTCATGCTGTACATCTGACAGAGCTTGTTCTGTCTTGAATTCATAATTGCAGCTCAGCCTCTCTCAGTAAACTGTGAGCCAAAGGGAACTCACCACGGCCCCAGGCTCACTGAACCAATGGGGAAAACCTGCCAAGCCTGCTGGACTTGCAAAGCTTGAGTGATCAGGGAGTAGTCAGAAGAATCAGCTGAGAAAGCATTTTATCCCTAGGACGATAGAGCCAATTGCTTTATGACTTACTTTAAAAAAATTACAGGCAGCCTACTAAGTCAACCCCAGAGCAGGCAAGAGATAATTCAGCAACATATTAAAAGAAAAACTTGGCAGATTTTCTTAACTCTTTGATATTTGAAAATCTTTTCTCTTTAGAATGATGACAGAGTTATTTCCCTGCCCTTTTATTTTGTCTCCTAAGAACCCATCTCATTTCAGATGCTATCAGATCTGCTTAATTTTAGGCCTTTGACTTTTGAGACATTTTCTGATTTTTCTGCCATAACTGTTCTAGCTATATAGCATGCATACCTCCATGAAGCTCTGAGCCATTTAGTGTCTTCATAATACATGAGAATTCTGAGCAGTGCGCTATTCAAAGCTGTCACCACCATTTCACTGCTCAGAGCAGCATTGAATCAATGAGAGAGAAAATATCCCCCCTAAAGACTGAAAGATCACCCAGGTCTAGAACATTCCAATTGTATCCATTTAGGGCCTTGTTTTGATACTTTGAGCTCATATATATTATAATGGTGACATTATTTATATGCCACTTTTCCATTTTAAAGCACTTTTCAAAATTATATAATTAAATATATTAAGTAGTTATATTTAACATGCTTGCAAAGTAGGTAAATCACCATGTCACAGATCTCAGATTGACACGTAGAGATTCACGTAAGTAAAATGGCCAAGGTTTCACAGCATGTCAGTTTTCAGAACTGGGTTCAGACCTTCCTAGCTCCCATACCATGCTCATTCCCCTTAAACCAAACTTTATCACTCTTATATGAACCCACTGTAGAGATCAAGTATGCGTACTTCTAGGAAACCTCTTTCACAGATGACCTGAGTCAAATGAAGCTGGAGGGAAAGTGGCTAGAACACAAACGTTGGAAGCCTTGGGCTGAATCTGTTTGTGTCTAATTTGCACAAGCTTCAGTTTCCTCTAAGGGTTGTTATGGCACCCAGGGATTAGTTAAGAGTAAGAGAAAGGCCTAGCTAGTGTCCTTTTTTCCAGGTGTGCCCTTTGCATCAGCTACAGGGTTGCACATGTGTGGCATAGGAACAATTAAGAGATTCTGTTATCCAAAGACTCCCACTAAGGAAACTCTCAGGACTGGCTAGGCTGGATTTAGGTACATGTTGCACTGCTGGAGAAGTGCAAAGTAGCTCATATGCAAGAGATAATGTGGCCCTATATCTTTATTTCATCTGATGCTGCTAGTGTTGTACAATGGCTTCCCAGACTTTGGTAAATATTGAGCCTTTTTTGAAAGCAAGTAGACTTAGACTCAAAGTGGCTAATAAGATAGAAGTAATACTAGTAGGATGGGGGTGTGACCAGAAGTCATAGTGAACAATATATCTGTCCCTTTAATTGAGGGTGGTTGTGCACCCTTTGTAAATTGAGCTTGCAATCGGGGGTATGGTTGAATTCCCAGCTGCTGTTAGATGAACAGAGCAGTGGCCAGGATGGAATTTTCCCATCTGTTCTCAGTTAGGAAGTTGTAACAATTTATTTTAGGTGTGAACCTTGTTACTGGGCCTCATACATTTGTCACATCAAGATTAGACTATTGCAATGCACTTTGAAATGGGCCACACTTTAACTCTTCTTGAATACAGTGCCAGGTACATTATTTAATATTTCCTATCAGTGAGCTGGAAGGAAATAGCAAAAGTTTGCAGATGACACAAATATTGGGGGAATAATAAATAATGAAGAGGAAAGGTGACTGGTACAGAGGGATCCAGATCACTTATAAGCTGGACTTGATACAGTGAAATTTAAAGTCATAGTAGCAGCTAACATAGCCGTACTTAAAGGATGGAGGACATTATTCTGGGAAGTACTGACTTTGAAAAGGCCTAGGGGGTCATGATGGATAATGAGCTAAATATGAGCTCCCATTGTGATACTGTGGCCAAAAGCACTAATGCAATCCTTGAAGGTACAAACAGGGAAACTTCAAAAAGGAGTAGAGAGGTTATAGTTGTGTTTGGATCTTGTATAGCCACTATTAGAATACTGTGTCCAGTTCTGATGTCCACAATTAAGAAGGATGTCAAAAAACTGGAGAGGATTCAAAGAAGAGCCACAAAAATGATAAAGAAGATTGGAAAACATGCCTTATATCGAGACTCAAGGAGCTCAATCTATTTAGCTTCTCAAAGAGAAGCTTGGGGGTGATTTGATCAGTCTGTAACATCTACATGGGGAACAGAAATTTGATAACAGAGGAACTTTAATCTATCAGATAAAGGTACAACACGATCCAATGGCTGAAAGTGGATGTTTGACAAATCCAAACTGAAAAAAGATGCGAATTTGTAACATGTCAATTAACCTTTGGAACAATTTAGCAAGGGTTATGGTGGGTCGCTTATCACTGGAAATTTTAAATCAAGATTGGATTTCTTTTTTTCCCCTAAGGGATATGCTGTAGTGCAACCACTGCTACTGAATTTGAAGCAAGAATTCAGGAACGTTTTTGGTATATATGTTATGCAGAAGGTCACAGTAAATGATCACAATGATCTCTTCTGGCCTTAGAATCTATTTGTCTCTTTTCTTAGGCTTTGGGGAAGTAAAGGATAACCTGAATACTGAGGTTTCTGCACTGGAGTGATTTCCTCCCTTCCTTCCTGGTTTTAAGGAGGCTGCTGCATTTATTTCTGTTTCTATCTACATGACTATTTTTGATATATGGCAAAAGGTGCCTAGAACACTGGATAGGGGTTTTTATGTTTGGTATAAATCTAAAGAAACATATAACCAAGTAATAAATACTCTGGTAGGTATGTGGCTCTTCCACTAAGCAAGTTGCACAGAAAGGTTTTTGTTGTGTGCATGCACTTTGCATTATTCCTATCAGACAACGTGGTTATATTATAAAAGCACACCACCTTGACTGTTCTGGGTAGTTTAAATGCTTAGGGTTCAGCTAATTCTGCATCCTAGAAAGCCAGAAAGGCAACCTCGATATATAGCTACATTTTCTTGGCTTAGCCACCATGTTCTGCAGGGCACAGAAACCACAGCACTAAGTTAGTTTGGAGCACATGCTCCTTTCAATCAAAGTACTTATCCATCCCTTATTACCATAATATCTCTCCTGGAAGATAGATTTATTCCAGTGAAGGCTCTTAAAGTAACTCTAATGTTTCTTATTTCAAGGATAAATCCAGCCTGATTGTTATATTGTTCATTATTTCCATCACAGTTGAGAATAATTTGGTATTATTCAGACATATGTTTGATTTCTTACTTCAACAAATTTGCTTTACATGTCAATTCATTTTTAGCCAATTTCATACCATTAATTGGAGGTCCTATATGCCTAATGATTTTTATCCATAAGATGTATAGAATCAGGCAAAGGACTTATCATATTTTAGTGTAAATTTTAGCAATGTTTTGTCCAGAAAGACTTTGAAACAATGAACTGAAACAGACAGAGAATTGTTTGGTGTATGATTCAGATGGATTATTTCAACATGAAGTACTGGGTAAGAAAATATGGACAATTCATTGCTAATGACAGTCCAGTTATCTTTCTACATTTTAGCAACTACCTATTACGGGGCAGGGAGGGGAATAGCTACTGCAGAAATAATTCATCGAACTAATAGCACCTATTAATGCCCCTTTAGTTGGATGGGCAGTCTTTGTTCTCCTAAAAGCCAAACTCAACAGGAAGTAATACCAAAAGATTAAGGTTAAAGATCAAGGGTAACATTTTGAAAAGTACCTAATTGATTTAGATTAAATTCAATCTTAAATTCAATTTTGAAGAGACACTGAGGCCTGGTCTACACTGCCGGCAACACTGATGGGAGATACACAATTTTTAGCACATAGCTTGTGTATCTCCCATTGACTTACTAACGTTCCCTTACCACGGTGTCTCCACTGCATTGCATCAACAGGAAACACCCTCTGGCGACACAGCGTGACTCTTTTCAGGGGGAGGAAGGGTGGATTTACCACGTCAGCCAGAGAGCACTTCTGGGATCAATTGTGCAGGTCTCCACCGCCCACTCAGTCAATCTCGCTGCATCGATCCGTGGAGCCTGACACAGACCCAGCAGTGTAGACATACCCTTAGGCACTGAGAACCCTAAATTCCATGCTATTTAAGGCTCCTAAGTGGCAAAGTCTCTTTTGAAAAATGAAACTTGGGCTCCTAAGACATGTAGGCACTTTTGAAAATGTTACACCAAAATATTCTTTTCCTGTAAGCTACATGATGTACCTAGCCTTGAAAGTCACCTCAGTTTTTAAAAGGCAAAAGTCTGGATTATTAGTGGACATAAGAGAAAACACATTTCGACTCCTAGGCCCAAATTCAGCAGGATACTTAAGCATATGGTTTTCTTTAAGCACAAGTAGTCCCAATGATTTCCCATAAGCAGCCCTATTAAAATCAATAGGACTGCTCCTCATGCATTTAAGGTTAAGCACACATTTAGATACTCTGATGAACTGGGACCATAAAGGCTGCCATCAGACCACTTGACCAGGTTGAAAGCAGAGGTGCCCCAGGGAAAGGAATGACTGTGGGTAAACATCGATTTTTTTCATGACAACCACAGTAAAGTGAAGAATTTAAATGTGTTCTGGAAAGATTTAATAGATTAACAGGACTCAGCAGCTTGGAGGAAGAGCCAGGGTGTTCCTGATAAACAGGGCAGTACAAGTTTGTGACAAATTTCTCATTCTATAGCTATGATTTTTAAGTTTGTATTTTATAACATTAAAATCTATGTATGTGACTTCTAATGACTAAATAGTATGGCACAGACAGAAACCTGGTGTAAGGCTTATTCATTAAGGGCCTGATCCAAAACCTACTGATGTCAATGGAAAGACACACTGATTTCAGTGGACATTGGATCAGACACTAATTGCCTATCCCTAAGTGAGATTGTACCCTTACAAATGGCTTGCTCAAAACTTACAGGCAAGCAAATGGAAGAAAACAGAGGATCACAGAAACATTTGATTTGATCTTGTTAAATTGATATTGCAGTTATCGTATGTAGGATGAAGCTATAGTATGTTGTGCTATGCTTCAATTACCCTGTACTACCCAGAGCTGTTGGTTGCTTGACTGAATGGTGGATATATTCACAGACTTAAGCTACCTGTGATGAATATGAGAATTTTGATATTTTTATGATCCATGCATTTGCCTCAGTTTAGCTATGCATGGCCATACTTTGAGTGTAGAAGGAAATGAGGACAGGCAGAACATCGCATAGCTTGTCTCATTTGGTATGAATGCGCCATTAAGGACTGAACAGAACCAACATATGAATAGAGAATCAAGAAAAGAAATGGAAGTCCCCCTTTTAGCACTAAAAGACTAGGAAGTCAAAGCAGGCTGAACATGTGAAGACAGAATGGTTGAAGTGAGGAACAAAGGGAGAAGGTGTTAGGAGTCTGGAGAGAGACACAAAGGACAGTCAGGGACAGAGAAAGCAAATACGGACCGCAGGAAATCATAGCAAAGTGCAGCCATTGTTTCTATCAATGTGAACTCTGACTTGAGCCTGGCTTTTCCATGCTAACCTAGGGATTTTCTCTTGCTTTATTCCACATGACTAATAAAATGCTACCTTGCTTCCAAAAGGCTGCCCTGCCACACAGCAAATATCATGCTAGTTGCATTGCTCCCTCAGAAGGTAAGTCTCTGTCAGGAGTTTGATCTCAGTTGGACTCACTGGTGATATCCATGCTTAGAAACAGGAGATGCTAGAGCCCAAAAGTTCCATCTAGAAGTCATTGAGGCCACATGGCCTGCCCTTGCAAAAAAGAGTGGACCCATGGGGCCTGACACACTAAAGGAGTTACTCTAAGGAACCTTTTTAAAGGCCAGGGCATAGCAAAGATCCTATAAATCTATAACATTAACTATCTTCAAGTCTTGTGCCCAGCATATCCTCCAGATTGTTCAATACATTTGAAGATAAATGGCCTGTTGAAGAGTCATATTAAGAAGGGCTGATGTACAGGACTCTTTGGAGAGCTACCAACATTGCACAAAGAAGTTGATGTGGCAATAAGTGAGCTGGAAATAGCAGTACCAGAAGGAAACTGCAGATCTCCAGTGTACTCTCTAGGACAGATTGGATAGTATCTAGACTAGCACATACATGCCTATGTCACTGACATTTAGGAACTTTTTTTTTTTTAGATAGGATGATAAATACCCAGCAGCACTGGTCTAGAAAAGGTGAGCATCAATGGAGTATCATATCCTGAATGCAAAACCCATCAGATACAGACAGCCAGCATCGCCCTTTCTTGGAAAAGGCTGCACATCTACTGCCATCATCTCCCACAAAGGCTTGGTCTACACTTACCCTGGTGATTTAGTGGCATTCAACGGGAGTTACGCAAAGCATGCAAAGATCTTGCATAACTCTTGTTGACTTCTGTGCTTCTCTTCTGCGCGCCATCTTCACTGCATTGCGCTGACGGGAACCACGTTCCTATCAATGCAGCGCTATGCCACTTGAGGAGGTGGTTTTAGTACATCAAATTCTGGATCAACTGGGCAGGTCTTCACTGACCGCTCAGTCAATCCAGATAAGTCGATCTGACGGCAGCAACTTTGCCGCTGTCAGTGTAGACATAGCGTTAGCTGTGGGAGCTATTATTTATAAAATGTTACCTCTCCAGCCCAGTCTCCCACCATATATAGCAATCATAGCAATTTTGCATTCGGTTCTACATGCTGAACTTGGGGATATTATAACCATTAGAAATTTAAGTCACTCAGAACCATTGAAAACTGACAATAATTAAACAGATAAGAATAAGCAGGGATCCATTTTGCTATTATTGGTTCCCTCTTCCCCCCCCAAAAAAACTAGAATCAATATTTGGAAGTGTTTTCTCACTAGTTATTCACTGATTATTATCTAGTGCATTTCACATGCGCTAACAAATCTAGGAATTGGACTTGAAAGGAAGGAAATACAGTTACAGTCATCCTTAGGTCATTGGTCAGTACAAATAAATCACTTAAGGTTTTTACCATTTTATAAATGGTTTGATGGGAAATCAGGTATTATTTCTAGCCTACTGTTGACACAGTTTTTTTAACCTGAGTTGCTGAAGAATGAAAATGTACAGGACTGACCATGTTCAGGGCTCATTTATTCCCAATTCCCGGGCTCATAATCACTGTTTAATCAATAAAAACACAGTTAGATTCCATTAGGTTTATAATTAATGACTATATGTTGTTTTCAATTAAAGTCAATCTGAAAGCTCATTTCATCTTGAACAAATATTTTCCTTCTGAATCAGTGTCATTAGTACCCCTCTATAACTTTTCATCAGTACATTGAGTGCATCTGATCCATTAGAAAGTTTCTAACCCAAAATTTGACATATTATAGCATGGTTTCCATTTAAAAGGTGATTATGTTTATTGTGAATTTCAATCTTGGCAAAGGAATCAAAATGCAAAACATGTGCTTTTTAACTATTGCATTTTCCCTTTGTACCAAGGAAATAAAGAACAAATATCACAAGAACCTGGTAGAACAGTTACAGTACTTTGCTTACCTAACCCCACAGGTTTCTGTTACAGTGAGCATCAGAGAACCTGGACAGCTGGGTTGTATTCCTAGTTCTACCACTGATTAGCCAGGAAGCCTTTGGAAAGTCACAAGCCCTGCATGCCTCAGTATAACATCTGTAAAATGGGTACAGAAATTATTACCTGCTTCAGTGAGTTTGTGGAAATGTGAAGAACTTGGAGCTATTCAGATAAAAGGTAAAGAACATACATTGTAAAATATAATTATAATTTTAGTATTCTCTTTCATTAAAGATGAAATAACTCAATATATTCTAGAAAGCCATCTTAAAGCCAGGGCTCTTTTATAGACAAGTCTCAGTTAAAATGAAGATAATACCTGATATTGTGGGAAGAAAACCCTAACTGAGTGCATAAATGCCTTTTTTAAATGTGCACGTCACACCTACTTACCTGAATCTGTATTCAGTGTGTAGAAATTCACAATTGTATCTCCATAAGGTTAAAGTTAATTCCTTATTAATTCTCTAGTCAAGTTACTAAAACAGTAATCAAACTTTTTTGTAAGCAAACAGAACTCCATACTCTTCTTCAAAACTAAGTTTAATTCCTAAGGCATGTGGCCTTAGGAATGTGCTTAATTGTATCTTCAATGGAATTTCAATGCTTTGTGCCTAAATATCTTAAGAAATCTTACGATTGCATTAGCAATATGAACAAAGAAAGAAGTTATGTTCTAAAGTGCACTAGGTCTGTGCAAAAGCTGTTTAGTGTCTTTATATTCAAGACTTAATTTAATAAAGTAAAGTTCTCCCCCTACTGGTGTGTTACAATATGGCATTATATTGTGTCTCATGATTAAGCTGTGGCATATCCTGTATGTACTATACACACACTCTCTTAATTGAAGTTACTCTAGTTTAGCTATTGTAAACAAGATTAGAATTGGTCTGCAGTGTATATTTGTGATAAAAGACATTTGCAATTGCAAGATGCTTACTGGCTTGCATTGAGATTTACGGATGAAAGAGAAAAATATCGATATTAAATTATTAATATAATTTTCTATAGTGTTCATATACCAGTGATATGCAAGGCAAAGAATGTTGTAATAAGATGTTAATATTGGTATCTTATTAATATAGTATTCATATCTAGAAAAATAGCTAAAATAATTAAAGAGGGTTGGTTGGAGGGGGGTTGCTTTCAGACCCTCATTAAATTATTAATTAGAACTTCACAGCTAAGGTGAATTATCCCAAATTTGACTTAGGCAATTCCTGTAAGCAAAGAGTGTAGTGAAATGAAATTCCACTAAATGTGTTTAAGAAAACTATTTACAAACAATTGAATTTATTTAATCATTCAGTATATTAAAAGGGTGCCTCAAGATTTCTATATGCCACCACCCATATCCCACACCAATAAATCTATTCTCAAATATTAGTGTTTGTAATATCAAATTATGTATACATATGAAACTTTCAACTTCAACATGGCTATTTTGAAAGAGTGTTCATTGGTTAGGAGCTATGTGAAATCAGTTGGACTGGATTAAAAGTTGCTACTTCTTTCAATTTACAAAGAATGTTCTGCAGTTCCCATCTTCGTCATAGCAATGTCTTATAATGCAATATACTCAACTGTTGAAACACAATGTGAGCACCCTAATCCTAATTAAAGTTGGTTAGAATGAGACATTTTGAATGGTTATGTCACATCATCATGATCATTCATCCATCAGAAGACAAGGAGGAAATGCCTAGGCATCTTTTCCCCCAAAATACAAGTTAAACCTAAGCAATGGGTGGTTAGTGTCATGAAAACCACACATTCTCCCCAGTCTCCATCAGTTCCTTTACTCCTTGAAAAGTGCATTGAGGAATAAACAACAGCGATATAATTATCACCATGTTTCTTCTGTGTCAATTTAGCAAAGTGCACCAGGCTAATCCTGGAGAGTTTGGGCATAGATGAAATGAGGGCAATTCCCCAGCAACTTTCCTGTGAAGAAAGTCATGTCATGTCAACTGAAGGGCATTAGACACAAGTAGCCACTCCCAGGTCCTCTCCAGCAGCAAATATCACTTTCTTTGACCCACATTCTTCTTCTTGAATTCAAACTGGATAATGCTGGGGTAACGTCAATACAACATTTTTGCCACTATGAACATACCCCTTTGCTGATGGTGCTTTTATCTTTGCTAAGGCACAGCTTCAAGAAATAAGGAGGCCGAGCCATAAAAGGATTTTCTGCAGAGACGTGAAAAAATGAACTATTGGGGTACCGGAACATACTGAACATAAATGTCAGGATCTTCTGTTTTCTGAAAGTGAGAATTCAGGAATAATTTTTAACCCTGTTCTAAGATTCAAAGGGGGCAAGCTGACCTATGAAGATTACCCTTAGAGAAACTTAGCAAAGCTCACTAAAAATTACATCTCAGAAAGGAGAACAGCAGGATATGATCTATGAACTTCAGAAAAGCAGACTTTGACTCCCTCAGGGAGCTGATGGGCAGGATCCCCTAGGAGGCTAATATGAGGGAGAAAGGAATCCAAAAAAGCTGGCTGTATTTTAAAGAAAGCTTACAGAGGGCACAGGAAAAAACCATCCTGATGTGCAGAAAGAATAGCAAATATGGTAGGCGCCCAGCGTGGCTTAACAAAGAAGTCTTTGGTGAACTTAAACACAAAGAAGATGCTTACAAGAAGAGGAAGCATGGTCAGATGACTAGGGAGGATTATAAAAATACCACTTGAACATGCAGGAATGAAATCAGGAAGGCCAAAGCACAATTGGAGTTGCAGCTAGCAAGGGATGTGAAGAGGAACAAAAAGGGTTTCTACAGATATGTTACCAACAAAAGAAAGATTAGGGAAAATGTGGGCTCCTTACAGAATGGGGAAGGCAACCTAGTGACAGAGGATGTGGAGAAAGCTTAGGTACTCAATGCCTTTTTTGCCTCCGTCTTCACAGACAAGGTCAGCTCCCAGACTACTGCACTGAGTGGCACAAAATGGGGGGGAGGTAATTCTCAGTGCTGAAAGAACAGGTTCAAGACTGTTTAGAAAGATTGGACATACATTGTATCTGGCCCCATGGACTTGTGTATCTGAGGGTACTGAGGGAGTTGGCAAATGTGATTTCAGAGCCATTGGCTATTATCTTTGGAAGCTCATAGCAATTGGGGGAGGTCCCTGATGATTGGAAAAAGGCAAATATAATGCCCATCTTCAAGAAAAGGAAGAAAAAGGACCCAGGGAACTACAGACTGGTCAGCCTCACCTCAATCCCTGGAAAAACCATGGAGCAGGTCCTTAAGGAATCCATTTTAAGGCACTTGGAAGAGAGGAAGGTGATCAGGAACAGTTAGCATGGATTCACCAAGGGCAAGTCATGCCTGACCAACCTGACTGCCTTCTGTGAAGAGATTACTGGCTCTGTGGATGTGGGAAAAGCAGTGGACGTGATTTACCTTGACTTTAGCAAAGCTTTTGATACAGTCTCCCACAGTATTCTTATCAGCAAGTTAAAGAAGTATGGGTTGGATGAATGGACTATAAAATGGATAGAGAACTGGCTAGATCATCGGGCTCAACAGGTTGTGATCCATGGCTCCATGTCTAGCTGGCAGCTGGTAACAAGCAGAGTGCCCCAGGGGTCAGTTTTGGGTCCAGTTTTGTTCAACATCTTCATTAATGATCTGGAGGATGGGGTAGATTTGCACCCTCAGCAAGTTTGCAGATGACACTAAGCTAGGGGGAGTGGTAGATAGCCTGGAAGGTAGGGATAGGATACAGAGTGACCTAGACAAATTGAAGGACTGGGCCAAAAGAAATCTGATGAGGTTCAACAAGGACAAGTGCAGAGTCCTGCACTTAGGATGGAAGAATCCCATGCACAGCTACAGACTGGGGACCAACAGGCTAGGCAGGAGTTCTGCAGAAAAGGACCTGGGGGTTACAGTGAATAAGAAACTGGATAAAAGTCAGCAGTGTGCCCTGGTTGCCAAGAAGGCTAATAGCATATTGGGCTGCATTAGTAGAAGCATTGCCAGCAGATTGAGGGAAGTGATTATTTCCCTCTATTTGGCATTGGTGAGGCTGCATTCAGAGCTGTGTGTCCAGTTTTGGGCCCACCCCTACAAAAAGGATGTGGACAAGTTGGAGAGAGTCCAGCAGAGGGCAACAAAAATGATTAGGGGGCTGGAGCACAAGTGTTATGAGGGGAGACTGAGGGAAGTAGGTTTGTTTAGTCTGCAAAAGAGAAGAATGAGGGGGGATTTGATAACAGCCTTTAACTACCTGAAAGGGGGTTCCAGGGAGGATGGAGCTAGGCTGTTCTCAGGGGTAGTAGTGACAGAACAAGGAGCAATGGTCTCAAGTTGCAGTGGGGGATGTCTAGGTTGGATATTAGGAAAAGGTTTCTCTGGGTGGTGAAGTTCTGGAATGGAAACTTCCATGTTTAGAGGTTTTTAAGCCACGGCTTGACAAAGCCCTGGCTGAGATGATTTAGCTGAGGTTAGTCCTGCTTTGAGTAGGGGGTTGGACTAGATGGCCTCCTGAGGTCCCTTCCAACTCTAATATTCTATGATTCTATGACATATTTGCACATCAGTTTTATTTTCAGGATCAAATTTATGAATAATTCTTATTGAAACACAAAGAAAGGTGTCAGCTTCTATAACAGAGGTTATTCATTTTGGTGGTTTCCTCTTTTTATAGGTCTGAACTTCCATGAAATAGACCATGCACCTTTAAAATAGTCGGTTATGTTCTATCAAACTTCACTGAAAACATTAGATAAGCAAGATATTTTTCTTCTGTGATCTTCCGAATGCAAGAAAACATCACCTAGGTATTATAATAATATGACTGCACTTGGAATTCCAGGACATTCTGTTGTAAAAAAAAACAAACAAACAAAGAAAAAATCTTTGTTTTAAAAGTTTCCATACCTATAGTCATTGAGATCACAGATAAAGCTAACAATTGTAAATATATTCCTTTATATAAGACAACATTCTCGGCACATATTTTTGCTAACTGGGTTTGTGGATTAAACAGTTTGCAAGTTAGAGAGGCAGTGTGGCCAAGTGGTAAGGCACTGGATTAGCCAGCAGGACACCTGGGTTTTGTTCCTGATTCTGCTAGGCACTTGCTGTGTGACCTTAGTCAAGTCACTTTGACTGTACTTGTTTCCCCTCCTGCCATTTATCAGTGTTGTCTATTTAAATTGGAAGCTCTTTGAGGTGGAGACTCTTGTTGTACATCTCTACAGTGCCTAGCACAAGATAGCCCTGATCTCATTTGGAGCCTCTAGGCACTACAGTAATATAAATAATTAAGTATGACTGTCTTTACGTGAATGTCTGAAAGTCTATTCCTGTGTCTGCTGGTAGACTTGGCAATATTAGTTTAATATTCACTAATGGAATTTTAAAAGGCATTAGTGAGATCTATTACAATTTCTCATTCTTTAACTATTTCCTTTTCCTAATCCTTACAGCATGATTGGGTTTTGCACTGCACCTTATTGATTCATAACATCCCAAAGCATTTCACACTAATTGTATAGGCAAACAAACTAGCTGTTATATGCTCAACAATAATTTACACACAACTTTGATTCTGTGTAGAAACTGGAACTCCCATTCTGTGATTTCTAATTTTGTTTTCTTTCTGTAGGTAATCAAGCTCTAGAGGAAAAAGGAACTCACTGCTCCTATTTATGGTAAACTAAGAGGGAAATGCCCATCAAGCTGCTTCATTTGCATAAGCATTTGCTGAATTTCAGCCTGACAATACACTGCTTCCTAGGTCATGTCTTTTTCTGGATGCATCCTCCATGATTCAGAATATAATAGCAGCAACAGAAAAAATATATTACCAACAAAGCCTCTTGAACTGGGCTTTGGCTGAACCACAACAGCTTGTGAAAAGGGGACTGAGAGAAGCTGTAATGCTAATTGATTCACTGAGATTTTATCATTTCGTTGTCTTTGACTTTCAACTGAGCCTTGTTTATAAAATCCTATGGCTGTTATCCTGTGGGGGAAGGAAATTAGACTAGAAAAGGTCTTCCAAAATTACTCAAAGGTTCTAGAACCAAGTTCCTAGATTTCCTCTTTAGGAGAGTCTTTAGAAAAAAGGGTGTGAAAGACAGCAGAGAGATAGCTTGAAATTCAACAGGACAGATAAAGATATGAGAGAAAGGTCTAGCAAGTAAGGCCCCTGCTGATCAGTTTTACTTTCTTCACTTAGCTTTTGGTTCTGTTTATTCTTTCCCTCCTTCCCATTCTGTTCTTCTGCCTGACCATCTCCCTTCTTCTCCACCAGGGCCTTATCTTTTCTTTTGTGCATACAGACTTTTCCCCTGTCTGACCCCATTCGAAGACTGTTTCCATCCTTCTTCTCAGGGGCCTCTCCCGTTCTTTCCTTCCATCCCTCTTTACACAGGGCAATCATCTTTTTCCCCCCTCCTCCTCTTCACAAGCCTCTACTAAGCTCTGTCTTCTCCTTAAGCCCTCCCCTCTATTCCATTTCTAAGATCCTGAAAGGGGGAGGAGTGATACTGATTCTGGTACATAGTACACCAGAGGGCAAACCATCCACTCACACACATGCCCCAAACATCCACCTCAGTTTCTGCTCTTTCCCAGTCCTTTCTGTGCTTGAAGAGATGCTGTGTCGACTTTTGCAATGCTCAGTTCTCTCCACTCTCTGATTTGAATCTTTGCCTCTCCCAATTCTCCCTTAATGGTTTGCTCGATTCTAAATACGTGCATTAGATAGGGTTGTGACCCACTGGTGCCACTGCAGTCCATTGCTAATATATGTTTGCATGAAAAACCCTATGAGAAGCTTAAATATAGAGAACACCAAACCATCAGTGTGGTACAGTATTTTGATATTTTTCTAAGGTTCCTGGCTGGCAGGTTCATTCACCCTATGTAATAAATAAGAAAAGATACATATCTGAAAATAAATTAGTTCCAGTTTCCACCTGAAGTTTTAATTTTCTTGTTAGGTTCCCTTTCTCTCCCCCTTGTTTGCAATATGGCAAATAAAATAATCTTCCTCACACCTCTCAAAAACCCACTCATTTAAGTGCAGTACCAGTTTATTTTCATAGTCTCATCTTTACCTGGCTGCTTACACATGTAAAACCCAGCAGGCACATTCTTCATGCTATTCTCAATGAATCAATCCTACGAATACAACTGTCACAAATAAAATACTTAGATGTGGTTTTGTTACTCAACCCAAGCTGCAGCCTCTGCTCTTCTCTTTTCATTGTCTCTGACAGTGTCTCTTGCTTGTATTTGAATCACGTCTACTTTCATAACTTAACTGTCAGGTACTTTCTTTATGTATTACACACATGAAGTTTATTTTTATGCAAAAAAGGAATAAGCGAACAGATACAGCACAAAAGAATTACCTTGGTTTATGAGTTAATGCTTCAAAATAGGATACATCCTCTGGTGACCTATTTAATTTCTACTTAGAATCTGTATCAACCCTTAGTTTAAAACTTTTGATATTATAATTTTTAAAACTAAAAATAAGCAATGCAACCTTAATGTAACCCTTCTTTTAGGTATCATTAGCAGTAGGAAGGTCCAGCTCTAATGACAACGAGGAGTCCCATTTAAAATGACTGGTTTGAACCCTCACTTGAAACCTTATCCTCTGCCTGCTTTAAGGAACTTAAAATTTAGATTTCCTGGTCCCCTCTATAGGTGTTTCTTCCTCCTCATGGGGGCACAGGAATCCTCATGACTGTGAAACCAAATACTTTTTATTTGGGGGAAAAAAACCAATAAACAACAAATGTACATAAATTTAAATGAGCAAAACCCAAGCATTGTATGGGTGGCACGGTTGACCCCAGAAACCCAGATTTTAATTGAGGCCCAGGACTCTTATTCCCCAAACAATGCCCAACCACCCAAACCTAACTCACTAATCCCATCAGACTCTGCAGTGATCCTATAGGTGTCAGGTGGCTCTCTTCAGCCTGTCTGCTGCAGTCCGTAGAAGGCCATACCATCCGTCCCACTTTGATCGGCATATACTCAGTCCTGTCCCACAAAGTCAGCTCCACTAGTTTGGCTATTGCTTGGCCCAGTCAAATTAAAATCAATTCCACCTGGGTCAGATCCAGTTCCACAAAGTCAGCTCCACTATAGGACAGTGCTATACAGGGTACATAATCTCTGAGCAGGAAACCTAGAGCCAATTAAGTCCCCCTAAATCTAAATTCTAAATCCCCTTGTTGAATCTGGGCTCATTACCCAATCAGAATCTACCACCTGTCATCTCCATGACCCACTTGCCCCCAATCAGACGTGTCACAGTTTGTCCCCACTTCCATAAATATATTTATATTCACTATTTAATATCACTTCCAGAAACCAAATTTTTGTGGAGAATTAAAAAATTCAGTTATGTTTGCATATAATTTTCACCATCCACTGTACAGGCTGGCTTCACTGAAGATTAGATTCAGAAATACTGAAATACCCCCAAGTGTTATTCTCTTAGGGCCATATATTCAACTGCTGTAAATCAGGATAAAATCCCTGTGTCATTTACATTTGAAATACAATAGAGTTATGACAATTTACACCATACACTTGGTACTTCCAACTACTATAGGCCAAAACAAGGAAGTGAGGGAAATCTCTTGAGAATTTTTGTGCTTGTGAGATCTCAGCTCAGATCTCCCTACCCAAAGAGATTACGATACTTTTGGATAATCTCTGAACAGACATTCCATGCTTTTATATCTTTATCTAAAATGAACCCTTGAGCTTCTTTCATGTTCACCCATTATTAGTAATAGATCAAACACTGCAGTCCATAATGGGGCAAACATCCCAGAGCATAAAAATTTTGCCTGATTACAAGCTGCAGTAGTTGGCCAATTGACTCAGTATATGTCATTATATCCAGGAATTCTGTCTTAATGAAACATAAGTGACTCATTTGCAGTTCTTGCGCTAATATCAGAATGGCCCTGAACACTTAAAATGTCAGCCTTTTGTTGGGGTCTTGCACTGCAAAATAATATGCACTGATGTGCTATTAGTCACAGACTTTGGGTAGCAATTTGATGTTGTTCTTCCAATTATATCAAATTGGGCATCATGGGAATTGAGACACCTTATGTAAATATTAATCACAGAATCAGGACTGGAAAGGACCTAAAGAGGTCTTCTAGTCCAATTCTCTACACTCAAGGCAAGACTAAGTATTATCTAGGCCACCCCAACAGGTGTTTGTCTACCTTGCCCTTAATCTCCAGTGAAGGATATTCTACAACCTCCCTAGGCAATTGATTCCAGTGCTTAAGCACCCTGACAGTTAGGAAGCTTTTCCTAATGTCCATCCTAAACTGCCCTTGCTGCAGTGCAAGTCCCTATTTCTTGTCCTAGCCTCCAAAGTTAAAGAGAACGAGTTTTTCTCCTTCCTCCCTGTAACAACATTTTATGTATTTGAAAACTTATGTCCCCCTTCAGTCTTCTCTTCTCCAGACTAAGCAAACCCAGTTTTTTTCAATCTTCCCTCATAGGTCATGTTTTCTAGACCTTTCATCATTTTTGTTGTTCTTCTCTAGACTGTCTCCAATTTGTCCACATCTTTCCTGAAATGTGGTTCCCAGAACCAGATGCAATACTCCAGTTGAGGCCTAATCTGCACAGAGTAGAGCAGAAGAATTACTTCTCATGTCTTGCTTACAACACTCCTGCTAATACATTCCAGAACTCATATTTAGCTTGTGATTCACTATGATCCCCAGATCCCTTCCCTTAGTACTCCTTCCAAGGCAGTCATTTCCCATTTTGTATGTGCACAACTGATTTTTTCTTCCTAAGTGAAGTACTCTGCATTTGTTCTGATTGAATACTCAAGTTCCCACGAAATCAATAGGGTTTAACCAAGACAGTCAAAAAAATGTGCACATAAACAAAATTTTTTATTTAAAAGGGAATTAATGAACAGTTGCTGATTTTCAAATGTACATAACAGATTTTATTTAAATGATAAAGAGACATCATTCAATTATATGGATATACTACTATGTCATATACAAAAGTAGTAATATTGTTCATGTATTTTCTGAATAATCCATGCACATTTTTATGCCCCCAAAAAGTAAAATATTAAAGCAACTGTATAGAGTTCTAAGTTGGCAAATCAGTTTTGTATATTTTCTCAGAATTTGAACATGCATTTTGAGTGGTTATGTTTTTCTACAAAAATAGTATAAACTGTATGTGCAAACTAAGACTAAAAGCCTAACATATAATTGCAGCTCAGTAGCTCTGACTGAGAGTTCTGCCAAACTGTTCAAACAAATATAATTCAAAAAAGTGGTTCAATTAAATTGCAAAGAATATTGAAACACAAAAAAAGATACCACAACCAAGCATTTCATCACCAATTGTAGCCTTCAAAGATCAAAGAGAATTTCAGATGAATGGATGTCAAGTGTAGCAGGTATTTTTTATCTTCTTTACTGTACCAGTTAAGAACAAGAATTTCTGACAGGATGAAGAAAACTAAGTACTAAATGTAGATTCCAAACAGATGTGCAGAAGAGCAAAGTAATTTTCAGTGCAAAAGAAGGAAAAATTAGAGTGGGTAAGAAAGCGTTAAAAGCCTGTGAGATATGTCTATCTAGGACAATTGATTAAATCTATAGCCAACTGGGAAGATAAGGTGATGGCAACTAGAGGGCAAGGTGACTTTGTAAGGTTAAACAATAATATTAAGAATAAGTCCTCATGAGAATTTGTATCAACCAATTGTGGCATATAGAACAGAAAAACAAGCAGTCAACCAAGGGACAGACTAAAATTTAACAGAAAAGTGAAGAAAAGGAAGTTGTACATTTTCACAGGAACAAAGAAGGTAGAGGATACATTAAAGGCAGTGACGTAGCTAAAGTGGAAGTTACCTAGACACGATGAAAGAAAAGGACGGTCTGTACTTATGGCTGCACAGAAGCCTAGGAAATGCTCTTTCTGACAAAGGTGAACAAGTGATGAGCCTGAGCCAATGCCCCAGAACCAAACTCTGTGGAAGTTCAGATACAAATCTTTGAGATTCATATACAAAACTTTGAAGCTCAGCTGGGAACTGGGAACTCAGCTGGGACCTATCTTAGCTGGAAACTCTTGCCCTTGTTCTGCTCTTCAGACTTGAGGTTGCCCTTAATGCTCATTGGAAAACTAAAAGTAATTTGTTGTCCACGGTATCAAAAAAATATGGCCCAATAGAGTTTTCCTATAGTTGGAACCAGGGATCATATTAGGGGGCAAGACATGTCCTGCTGCTTTGTGGGTACATACGTAATGGAAAAAACAAGGGTGAAATCCTGGCCCTATTGAAATCAATATGAGTTTCACCATTGATTTCAACAGAGCCAGGATTTCACCCCTTGTTTGGGTCACTGGGACACAAACTGTGTGTTTGGGATGGAGAGAAGGTCCATTTATGAAGTGCAGATTTTAAATTCTCCAGGTCATGTTATGATTAAGGGGAGTTTTATGCAATTAAGACATCCCTATGCAATGTTGGATGTAATGTTACATTTTTCTGAGGGAAAATACATTTTGCAGCTAAGCAGGTTGACAGTTGATTTAAATTGAATTACTTTTACCACCAACCAAACAGCAAAAAAGATTTTTTTCCAGTTTTTATAATCAATAGCTAAACTTATTTTTGCAATTATGAACTGAGGGCAAAATCCTTATAGAAAATGTTAAAGGATGAAATGAGAGATCTGCCTGAGTAAGGACTATGGAATGGCTATATCTACTTAGAATAAGCTGAAGACTCAGGTAATTAGACCAGTTAAACAATTCCACTTAACTTTTCCATCACAGAAAGCTTGCTCAATTTAGCATTACATGAACAGAGAAATATATCCGACATTCCTGTAAGATCTTGCTCGTAACAGACCAGGCTCCCTTTGCTGCTTGAACGCCACGAAGCTTACTAACCGCAGATTTATGCAGTGGTACCTGGCTTTACAACCATATAATGTTTAGGTATTCACCAAGCTGGATAGGCCCACTAGAATGCAGCTCTCTCCTCCCAAGAAGATGGAGATCTGAGTACAAAGAACAAGATGGCAAACCCCAAGTCTTGTTCTGAAGGGTGCGTGATGGGCTGTACAAACCACATACTAAAGAACAAACAATTAAGGAGCAGCTCTGGGCCCAGGCAGCTCCACCTAGCCGCACCTGCAAAGCCTGCACAAGCTGGAGAAGAGACTAAGAGGAAGCAGAGCAACTCAGAAGAGAGCAGGCAGTGGAAGTGAGCAGACCACTGCTCTGATCCCTGGGGAAGTACTTCTGAGGCACTCCCATGGCCCGAGACCTAGAAAAACTGACCTGATAAATACCTACAATAGAGAGATTGTTGATTGGGACGGACAGAAACTTTATTTGCAATTCTATAATTTACTCCATAGGAAAAAGAGAAACTTGGGTAGAGAGTGCTCCAGGGCCCTTGCTCAAAACCTAGTGGAGAGGGTGGGCCTGGATTTCCTTACCCACGCCCAGAAGATGGGGCATCAACAGAAGCCCTTACCTCAGTAGAGAGTCCAGCAGGGCAAGACCCTGACTGTTTGAGGTCCCAGACCCCCAAAGTCTCCACATTAAATAAAAGCCTGGAAGCCCTTGGGGAAGGTGAAGGACAGGACTATAACTGAAAAGGGGCATTCTGCTACACTGCTGCCAGACCCCTAGGTGGCACTGGTGGGGAGTGTTCCCATTTTATACACCTTAGAGGTCAGAAGAGGATTGAAAATCCCATGGATTCTGTATGTTGAGAAGATCGGGCTCCCTATTCATGTCCTTCCACCCAAAATGCCAGGGACTCCATCACTAGTTGGATTAGATTATCCCTGTGGAAACCTGCAAATCATGGGAAGCTTCTGTCCCAAAAAGGATGAAGGCACACTCCAAGAGATCCTTAGCAACCTCATGGAATGAGCAAACATCTCCATTTCAGAAATTTGCAAAGCGGACTACAGCTAACACCTTCATTAAGCACCACTAGTTTGACTTTCTATCTTCTGCAGAAGCCTGTCTTGTCAGGAAGTGTAGCAGGTGGTGGCCTAGAAATAATACAGACTTTTGAGCAAGTTCAAAAAAAAAAAGAAGTGGGTATTTCTTTCCTACCAAACTTTTGTTTCATAACCTTCCCTATGTCTGTTCACTGCTTGCTACTTCCCAAACAACCTGAATTGTGGGACACACTGTGCTGAAGAATGGAAAATTTCTTATCAATAGTTTCCTTTCTGCTACTAGCATTTATAGACTCAGACTCATAGGTCAGAAGGGACCAATATGATCATCTAGTCTGACCTCCCGCACAAGGCAGGCCTTTCCCACAGTTCTACCCACCCTGAATAGCTCATTAGTCAAGGTCAGATATTAAGTGGAATCATTACCGTTCAACCATCTTCCTTGGTCTCATGTAAACAGTTATTTTGTTATCACTGGAATATTTCTTAATAAGGATATTATGCAAGTTTTACAGTTCGGGAATAATTAATCTGGCAGCAAGCAGGAGCAGAGGGAGTGTGGCCAGACCATGTAGCCCCAAAATGCTGATCTACCTCCATAAGCAAGAGAGGAGAGCTGCCCAGATGTCCAGAATTGTGGGAGATGCTGCTAGCAGAAAGAAAATTATATATAAAAAAAATATTCTGTTCCTCAGTCACACAGGAAATTTGAACGAAGTCAGGAACAGAACCCAGAGCTCTTGATTTCCAGTCCAGTGCTTTGCAAGACCATGCTGCAGCTTTGCGTCATTTTGGGAGGCATATAGCCTGCCAGCTATTAAAGCTCTTCAGAATTTTTCTAAGCACAACTGAAACTGGGTTGTTTTTTTTTTTAAACATTAAGAACAGAAGTCACTTTTAAGCAGTGCTGCATTGCAAATGTTCTCCTTATGCAAAATAAGCAGTTTTAATCTTATTGAATAAATACCAGAAATTTAGCAAGGTATTACAAAACACACCATGTCTGGAAAATGAAGGCAAATCAAGTTTGCAAAGTGTGATTGTAGCTTATTTCAGTTATGCAATGATGTCTTTGCAAAATCAAACTTGTGTGAAACTCACTCACCCAGGGCTACCCTCTGGAGTCGGTCATTCCCCTCACTTACTGCCTGATCCCAAGCCCATTGAAGTCATTAGAAAACTTTCCAGTGATTTCAATGGCCTTTGGACCAAGCCTAGACTCCTGAAATGTTTCAAAGACCTTTCTTTAATAGCACTTCCTACTTCCAGGCTATCAAATGAACATAAAATATCTCTTTTCTACTTTTCCTCACCATCCCCATACAAGACCCTAACTTACTCATTTGTGTTATTTTCTACTGAGATATTGTATTTAAAGCTGAATTCTTGATTCAGTGTATTCAGTTCCTCTTTGTACTGAGACCCATGTTTTCTTTGTCCATAAAAAGATGTGGTTTAATATTTAAAAACATTTGAAAGAAAAAAAGATAGTCTTGTGTTACTGATTTGTTTCCCTTGTCTCCTAGTTCATTTAAAACCAACCTAAGTCTAACAGCTGGAGAGAAACCCAGATTTTTAGAGTCCATGTACAAGGGTTTGTTAACTTGATTTCAAATGCTAGCCCAACTGCTTTGTAGCAGCTCTATAAAGAACATCTTCAGAAGAAAATCCACATGGATAAAAAAGTTGCAGAGTGATAGATTGTCTTGGTGAATTTAGCGCTCCAAAAATAATATAACTTTGCTCCTTGAAGTATTTTTTTTTTTATACACTGTTAGCAGCTGAAGATGAACTGGCAAAGTTTCAAACTTTCAGAAAGAATTGTATGCTCCCTTTCCCTTTTCAACTGTATTTATACTATATACTAGGTTTTGACTTTAAGGATCCTTTTCTCCTTCTCACCCGGGCATGGCAAGCCTGTCAGTCACTAACAGTAAACACATGGGAGTGTTTGCAGAGCCATAGCAGATCCAAGAAACCGCTCTTACTTTAGTTTACTTGGAATCAGCTCCAATGTGTATGTCTGGAGAAAAAATTATCTGTTTGGTAAGCCATGTTCTTTTTACTGTTTTTGTATGTACTGGACACAATCATCCATGCTAAATGTTTATATTTTGTATTAACGTGATTCCTTAAAGATTTAAGATGTTAGCATTTAGATTCTTAATGAAAATCATGTTTCACTATTAGTCTTAGTGGAGGAAACAGAAGATGTAGTTGCTGCATTTGTAAAGCTGAGTTTGATTTTAAAGTTTGCAATAAATTTCCTATGTTAAAATGATTACATGCTTGATAGAAAGTAAGTATTAGTAAGTATTTTAGCAAGACAGATTACCAGCATTCTCCAAGATAATTTGTTTTGCTTGATGCAATGATTTGTAATTGCAAATTGAATGTTTACTATACGGAACTTCAAGGAATTCCATGTAAAAATGGAGTTTGCACTTTCCAAATTTTGTACACACACTTGTATGGAGTAACTTGCTAAAGTTTTAGAGTCATCAGGTTTTCATTAATATGCTGGTTATTAATAAACCTTTCAGTCACTTTGCAAGAGCTACAACATATAGCAGAATTTGAAAAAGGGTAACTGACAAAACATTTTAAATTTAGTTAGATTCAGTTCAAATCCTTGAAAATGTTCCCAAAAATGGTTTGCACTGGGAAATAAAACAGGAAGCACAATGAGAAAGCAGAACATTCTTTGCTTTCCAGCCTTTTATGGAAACCTTCACATTACTTCTGTTACAGAAGCTGATGTGCACAATAAACTGGTTTTATTGGAAGTGCATCCTTGCAATTTTATTTCCCAACATATAAAATGTTTTTATCTTAGATTTTTTAATTAAATGTATTAAATAAAGATCAGAATATATTTGTAGATAATTTGTTCTTTAACAGCATTAAGAATTTGACAGCCAAAATTCTTCTCTTTCAAACTCTCATGCATACAGGATTTAATCCTCAGAGTACTGTGCCCACACCTTAAACAAAGAGTCGGGTTAAATAATTTGACAATTTGGAAATACAAATTCTGCACCTGAGCTCTGCGTTCTCTCTCTATATATTCACAGCATCACAGAGTGTTAAAAACACAGAAGTGTGTCAAACAATCTAAGGGCTGATCAGAATGACTATGAAAAGGAGTTAAGGTTGCAAGAGGCAGTTGTCACTAACACTAACTTATTTTAACAGCTTGTGAAAAATGAAGCAGATGCCACCAAAATACCTATGAATGTGGCCACATTGTGTCATTAATTATCAAGCAGAAGTATCCTGATCTCAGCTCACTTCAGTGGGGATTTTTTATCTTATCATCGAGATACAGGCAGACACTATTAATGAGTACCTTCTTATATTCAAAATCATTGTTCTGAAATAATGAGTGTAACAGTAGTTTTCAAATAACTGGAAAAGGCGTGTACACTAACCAATCAAACAGGAAAAAGTTGCAAAAGGGACTTCCTCTTTCAATTTCCACAGCAGCTTGGAGAAGTTCAGTGAAGCAAAGAGTTTACTATCACCAGAAACAGATCAAATCGTCCTCTCTGGATAGCAAAATGGCCACAAAACTACCCCTTCGAGAAGAATGTGAGAACTGGACAACTCTTCAAGTTGCAGATCTCCTGAGACAGGTATTGAACAGGGATAAGAACGACAATAATATGTGCACACAGGGCTATATTGAGAAATATCTACACAAAAAAGTTCATGCCACGTTTTCTCTCTTTCTGGCACTAAGTAACGATTTTATTGGAGGTATATGTGTATTATTTGAGAGAGAGAGCGCGCACGCGCATCACTTTGCACATCACTAAGATTTGCAAGATTTCAATGAGAATTTGCTCGTCACCTTTTCTTTCCAATTAATATAGATCTACTGTAATTTCTAAATGCTCCCACTTAAAGTTAAGGGAACTTCAAAATCCTTGAGTTCCTTATCATTCTGTTGCACCTTTCCTATTTCCTTTTTATTATAATCATGTAACCTGCAGTATATGCAATATTCTAAACTTGTGCTCAGTAATCCCTTCTCTACTTGAATAGTTGCCTCTAAGATATCTTCAAGTGCTTCTTTTTACACATGCCAGACACTTTTTCCTGGCAACTGTTGAATATTGTGGCTCATGTTTTAAAGCTTTACCTACTATTTATGTAGACATTTGAGCCCATTGCTTCACAACATTTGACTATATTGAAGCATATTATCTTTGTCCCCCAAATGTGTATTTCTTTGTTGTTCTGCATATGGTCCTTATCTGCCCTGCTTATAATCTATCCATATTCTAAATATTATGGCCAGAGCCACCATCCATCATATTGATTACTCTTCTGGATTTGTCTGAATTGTGAGAATTACTGTATTACCTGATCATGCCTAGGGGGCTGGACTAAAGTCTAGAGGTCCCTTCTAGCCCTACATTTCTATAATTACAGTATTAATGTCATAGAAAAGGTAACAATAATCTGAAAGGGTCAGTTTATGAATCCTTTACTCCCATTGGTGAGCACTTTCTCATGCAAGTAAGGAGTTCAAAACCTGATCTATAAAGTCTTTCACCTCAATTGATTCAGAATGCTTTAAAATAAACACATGCACTATTAATAGAGATTACTTTCCCCACTACTGGTATGAAATATACCAACTGTTTAACAATATTCACTAACCCTACACATGAATTTAGGACACCAAAACCACACAGAAACTACAGGAAAATTTAGGTAGGCAGGATGTTTGTATTTGGGTTTGCATTTGACCAGGAGAGTGGGGTTAACAAATTTACACACACTTCCATACAAGCTTTATTGACTAGGACATGCAAACCAATGACAACAGCCAAAGGGATGGATTTTAAGCAGCAGGCTACAACTTTATTAAATTTAACCTCAGAGTCAGAGTGGATGCTATCTCCCTAGATCCAGCATTTAGATGGGTCCAGTGCAGGATTTATAGGTTATAATATAGCCCATATCTCAGGGTAGACTCTCCTCTGCCTACCCTTATAATTCCACTTGCTCCACTGAATCCTTTCAACCTCCTTCCTGCAAAGGGAACAGATGGTACCAAAGAGGGTCCCAGTCTGCAAGGACTTCAGGTCTCCCCTTTTCCCACAGTCCTGGGGTTCACCACTGAAATCTCAGGTCTCTTATTTCTGGGCGCTGACCATCATGGCTTTTATCTGCACTGGACACAAGGTGCAATTAACAAAACATTTATACAATTCCTAATATTACATTTCTAAATCCTATTCCTATAGGACTGTACTGTGTCTCCATGATGCTATGACGAATGTGAAAAAGAAATCTACCAGGCCTCAGCCTTTGGCCCCAAAGGGGAAAAATTTCTTCCTGACCCTTAAAACAGATCAGACCTTCAGCAACATAAAAACCAGAGTTCCTATACTAAACATAACTAGGGGAGGCAGGGTGGATTCAGCTAAAACAGGGCAAGAGACTCAAGAAACCCATGCATGGAGTTTAATATTAAAGATACTGGGACACAAAAGCCAACTGGCTCGCATCTCTCTGGCTAGCCAATGTATCATTGGGCAGTGGAGCATCCAGGGGAGGATGCCACTCCCCTTTTATTACAAAGCTGGCTGGTGCCTTGTGGCTCCAATCAAGGTGCTGAATGGCAATGTTTACTCTTACGTTCACAACACGAGTGTATATAGCTGCAGGTTGACATGTAAACTAAACAAAAGCGGTTCTAAAGCTCATCTTTTGGGTATTCTACTAGTCACTGCCCAACGTTCCAGAGTAATAAGTAGCTCAGCTCCTCATCACTTTCAATCGATTTCAGGTGTCTTGTGTGGTGCTGTATCAAAGTCTGTCTAAAATCTATATAGATTTGCACATCTCTATTTTAATTACCGTATTTTTCGCTTTATAAGACGCACCTAGGTTTTAGAGGAGGAAAATAGGAAAAAATATTTTGAACCAAAAGGTGGGCTAAAATATTTAATAAAACAGAATATGTAAACATGAACAGTCAACAGCAGCATTAAGAACCATTACTATAATTAACAGATGGAGAGATTTTTATCTTAGAACAATACACCTCTAGTCATCAGGAAACCCCAAAAACTCCTCACTATTGTCCAAACTTATCAAGCTCACTTATCAAGGCATTTTCTTTGGCGTATTTTACTACCTCCAGTTTAAAAGGGATTTTATATGTTAGCCTTTTCTGCTTTGACATCTTTCTAAAATTGGATGCAGCAGGAGACTACGGTAGTCTGATTGGTGGAGGCGGGGGAGCAGCAGCAGTTCTGCTGCTCTCCTTTCTCCTCCTCCCCTGCTATGGAGCAGACCCGGCCAGCAGCTGTGTGGTAAGTACGTGTGGGCTTAGTGAAAGCTCCTGTGATCCTGCCATAGTGCCGGCCAGATTGATTTTCGGCACGTTCGCTTTATAAGACGCACTGACTTTTCCCCCCCACCTTGGGTGGGAAAAAAGTGCGTCTTATAAAGCGAAAAATACAGTAGTCTTTAAAATCTCTCAGCTAATCTACTATTCTTAATCCAGTCAATGGGATTTCTCTTTTCTGTCTCTGAAAGTATTTCCAGCATGTTCTCTTGAAGCATAAAGACCTTCCCTAGCTTGGTTGTAAAATAGTTTACAGTAGTGTGTGGTGGAGCTAAAGGTTCCAACCCTGATTATGTGGGTTTCAATATGACACTTCATGATGGAAGTTGTATTGTTTCAGTTTGCCTTTTTTTATTTATTTATTTTTTTTTAAGTCTAGGTAATTACATACAAAAAACTATGCCAAAGGAACATTCTTAAGGTTGCAAAGACAAGCACTCAAAAGTTAGCAAATACCACAAATAAAGTTGCTAATGCCACCTTAATTCAGATTCCTTGGGCATACAGCAATTACATTGCCACATTTTCCACAGGACCCCTGCCTCATTCAGTGCACATTCTGGACCCGCTCTGGGGATGAATCTGGGTTATGTAGTGAATAGTGTTGTTTGAAAACCTCCCGCTTTGTTATTGCAGAAGTTGGAAGATGTATAGCAAACATGGCCAGGGACTGCAGGAAGAGAAAGGACTCGTGCTTAAAGCAGTTTAATGCTCCCCTGAAGCCCTGCAACTCACTTACACCAAACTTTTCACAGGTGGTCACTGCCAGTGTGTTCCTTATTGTCTGGGTGCCTGACTTGAAATCCTGAGCTCTGATTTACAGAAGTGCCAAGCACTCTCAGCTGCAGCTGAAGTCAATGGGAGTTGTGCTTTGAACATATGAAGTGCTATGTAATGCTAAATTCTCTGAAAGAAATCAGACCATAGGCATTTCAGTTTGAGCATCCAAAATTAGTGAATACTTTTGAGCTTAAGCTTTGTGCTCCAGTTCCCCCTCTGTAAAATGGGGATACCACCCCATCCCCTCACTGGGGTGTTATGAAAATAAATTAATGTTTGTAAAACAGTGGTGAGCATCACAGACAATCCCATGAGAAAATTAATAATTCTATCTTTAGGGCACGGTTGGAATCCTGTATTCTAAGGCCTAGGGCCAGAAATTGATCAAAGAGGAGAAAACAGTATATTGAATATCTGCTCAACAAGTGAGAACCATCATTCTGTGCACTGAATGAGGCAGGGGTCCTGTGTAAAAAAAAAATAGTATATGATCATGAAAAAAAGTCTATCAATGCATAGACACAAGGTTGGCATTGGCAACCTTAATTCTGATATTTCCAAATTTTTAAGTGCTCAACATTACCACCTTAGTAATGTTCTTTTAACATCGACTTGTGAGAGAGATATGTGCAGGGGCTATTAGTTTGTCATTCTGCAGGGTGTTGTAAAGCATTATATAATAACTAATAAATACAGTAATAAAAAATAATTAGCTTTATAGATTTTGATTTCTCCCCATGACTGAGTGAAACCCATAACAAAGAACTCGAGTTATGTGCGTATACCAACTCTCCTATTCTCTTGCATGCATATTTAGACAACACAGAAATGTTACATTCCTCTGCTCAATTTTTTCTTCCCTCTTCCTTTCCTTGCCATTTACAAATGAATCCACATAGCTTTAAAGTTAAAGTGGAGGAAAGGTGTGGTAATATACTGGCAATGTAGTGCAAGATTTGGTGTTCATCACATAACGCTAAGACAGCTGCTTGCCTGACACCTCACAGGAAAGTAAGGGGGGCACAGGGAACTTCAGGAGGGAAAGGAGAGGGACGAGCACTGCAGTCAGTACACCTATGCAGGTGGGTGGGGAGTAGGGAGGCAAGGAGGCAGAGTGGGTGGTATCTCCATTCCACACAATCTCTCTCCAACCCCACCAACAGCCACCATGTCAATGGCAAATTACTTCCCCTCAGAAACACAGCGTTCTCTGCCATGCTCCAGCACCAGTACTGCTGCATGCTGTCTGCCTTTTATTCTGGGAGCGCATGAAGTCACAATCTTTCTGTTTTGGAAAGAACTAATTATCTCTTTCCAAATTATGACAGCCATTTACTAAGTAACTGAGAAATACTGGTTTAGATACTGATCTGATCTGTCTAAATGTTAAACTAGCCAGACTTTTATTTACCTTCTTCATCAAGGTTTTCCAACATAAATATTTTAGGAAAAAACAAAGACAATTCACACACACTTCACTTAGACTGAATACTTCTCATGGTGGGCACCGTTAAGAGAAGAGTGTTATAGAAATAAAGCCTAATATGTTTTTTCCTGATTAATCTTCCAAACAAATTTTTACAGCTGCAATATAAAAGGACAATTAGCAAAAAGTAAACACACATGACAAACCTACTCTAGAGTTTACAGTCTCTGCCATACAAATATGTTTTTTCAAATTTCAAGTTTACTTTCTTAGCACTGTCAAATGCTTAAACCATTAAGGGAGCTATTGTGGAAAGTGCTCAGCACCTCCTGCAGACTGCGGTGTACCTTCAATTCCCATGGACCGTAACTGCAGGCAATTCTTACATCTTTTGGAAACCAAAATTTGCCTTCTGAGCATCAATACTATACATTTAACCATTTTCCTGAGTTTAATGACTCACATCTAAGCTAATGAAGTAAATTTATAAGGCTCTGGTTTAAAATTCACACTATTATAAAATAGAAGACAGATTTGATGGTTAAACTAAATATTATAACCCCTAGAATTCACTTAAAGTGCCGTATATTTTTAATGAAAAAAGTTTAGTAGTTTTTCTACTGAAATTCCTAAACCCTTGGTTTTGTACATAAGGCAGTTCTTTTGAAAAACCATGCCAAAGCACTAAAGCTCAGCAGTCCAAAATACTCTTAGGGCCGTTAGCAACACAGCTGTATTCCTTGCTACTTTATAATGAAAGCCTATTGAGCCTGCTCCCTTTCTAAGCAAACACTTAACGTCTTTTTGTCAAGGAACAGATCTTCTTGGGGACTGCAGGTTTTTTTTTCATTTTGCTTTACACCTTACTTTCTGATATATTAAGAAAAAAGGTATCTGGATCTGTTCTCCAAGTTTGATTTTGAAAGTTGATGTTCTGAGCCCTACTCTCTAGGAATTCCTGCCAGTGACTCTTTGGAATATTCTTTTCTTAGTTATCCACTTCAAATCAAATATATAGCTGTCTGCAACTACCACATACAGTGTAATTTCAACATAGAAATATTCCTATCTGTAAACTTGTCTATGATTTAGACTATCCTGTCTGGTTTTCAATTTCTTTTCATAATCCTCTTCCCCCTCCCCCCCTTTCAGTTTCAAATGCCTGAATCTGCTGCGGTAGTGAAAAAGTTGGACATTAATGGAGCTCAATTTTTGGTAAGTAATTAAAATATTTTCTCTGTTGGACACCTCATGAAAGATTTTCTTTGTGTAACTTGTATTCACAACAGCAGCATCTATTATGCTGGCTTCTTTAATCATTTGTAGAATAATGGCAAGTTAGTCATGTGTTTTGATCCTGACCTTTGAGACATTTTCAAGGCTTACTACTGTTAAGAAACAAAGATCAGCACTGCCACACATGCTAGCATAGGTGCAACAAAAGTTTAGATACTCATTCAAGCATCTGGGTGTTGAAGGAAAGGCCCCTTTTGAAAAGAATCACTTTCCTTTAAGTTCTATAGGACATTTTCTTTAGGATTTTTAACATCCTATCGAATTAAATGCAAAATGTCTATCCATTAGAGAATTCTATTGGCTCATTTTACCTCCGTTGAGCTCTATTTTCCCATCGGGATATGGTCAGGCCTCTGAAGGAAGGTAAACAGCAGGGGGAAAGAAGCACTAGTAGAGTTGCTGCTCCTTCCATCCCTGCAGCTATTGAGGTTGAGGCCTCAAAGTCCCATTCTGTCTCCTTGGAACACAAAAATGAGAACTTTTTGTGAAGGAGAATGGAGAGAAAGCTAAAGTAAAATATTTAAAGTATTTCTATTCTGCAAAGAAACTGTCTTTTCGGCCCTATCTTACTCAAGAAACCTAGTCCTGGGTGTCTTAGGAATTATAGCTGTTCACTCTCCTGACTAAGGCCCTGATCCTGTAACGTGATCATCTGCGTAAGTAGACCACTGCACCCCTGTAGAGTGCCATTGACTCCAGTGGGACTGGAACTAATTCCATGTGAACATAAAAGATCCACTAGCACATCTCTGGTTGCAGGGTCAACACCTAAAAATTTACTACCTGTTTCTATTAACACTGCAGAATTATCAGAGCTGTGGGAAAGACTAAGTTTTGTCCAGTTTGTGCATCATCAACAAAATTGTTAAATGAGTTCTGTTAGCAGTCTTTATTGCTGGATGGAGTGAGTGTTGGGTGGAATCTAAGTGGTGCATAACCCTAGCATTGGTTCTTTGCACTTGAATGAATTTTACCCACAGCAAGAAAAAGAAACATGCACATTGTGTAGTACTGGTGGAATGGGACATGAGAAATCTTTTCCGAACTTAATGGTAAATTAATTGGACATAAGTGACAAAGAAAAAGGAACCATGAGTAAGTTCTATAAAATCATCCATGAGCGAAAGTAAAATAAAAGTGAAATGAGTGAAAGTGAACATCTGCTAGTATGCTATGCAAATTATGTATTCTCTTTAACATTTATTTTACTAGTTCTCCTGTTTTAGATTACCTTATTCTGCACTGTAGAAAACAGCAAAATGTGAAATGTCCTGTGGAGTGCCACGAGCGACATGCATTTCTAATGTTATGCACACAAAAAAAAATAAAATAAAAGTGGCAGATCTCACACACAACAGAAGATTCTTAGTGCTTTCATGTGCTCTTTAATTGAATTGTTCCACAGCATTGTCAACATGATAGCAAACCCGTAATAAATTATGCTTGAAACAGAATGGATTATGCCACGGTTGCAAAAAACGAAGTGAAGTACAATAAATTAGAATAGCTTGTTAATAGTAACAGCAGCTATTGATCTAGTGGTTAGTATGTGTGACTAGAAATCAAAATTGTTAGGTCCTAGATCTATCACCAACTTCCTTTGTGAACCTTGGCACTATCTTTGTGCTTCAATTTATCAGTCTGTAAAATAGAGATATTGCCTACCACACAGATGACTGAAGCCTTAATGAATGTTTAAACTGTTTCAAGCTCCTCAACTAAAAGGGACTATAGAAATGCAGGCCTCCAGTGACTAGAGAGCAAGAAAATAAAGTACTCAAGCAGGTCTGATTTCACCTAGCAGGTAGCAGTGGGGCACACACAGAAGATAAATTACACTCAACTACTACACTCATGTGCTTGAACACAGATACAGATTTTTCTGAGATATATTGCATTGCATGGGACCATGTCACATCAGACTACATCTAAAGTCAGAGGATACAGGAGGAGGATGGCAACCATTTCTTGGTGCCATCGCTGTGACTTCAATATATGTTTTTCTTTTATCTATCACTACTTGCTATCCAGTCTTTAGAACCAAGAGATACACCACCTCTCCAGCCTCAGTTGTGTGGTTTGCACTGCAGCATACGGAGTATCGTCTGTGAAACTGCAGATACACCCTGAAGGAAGGAAGCTAGATAGGCAGATATGCAAACAAATAGGGGTTGCCAGTGAGAGTTGTCAGGCAGGCAATACAGAACAAGACAAATAATCTACCAGGGAAATCTTGCCCAAAATAAAGCAAACCAACCTGCCCACAAGTAGCCTGTCATGATTCTTTGTTCAGCTCTTGCTTAATATCACGACTCACGAATCCAATTATCAAAATTAACACATCTCCATGAAGGTACAACACCTAGTTATTGCAGAAGGCAATTTACTCACTAATTTACAATGTGTATTGCATACCTCCTCGGGAATAGGGGGGCCATAAAGAACTAGACAAAGGGGCATAGTGAGACTAGTTGTTCTCCATAGAGTCAAATTTCATTTAAAAAATTGACCATTGTGTAACCAATGTCATGATGTCTCCCTGAATTTGCAAGGGCCTAAATGCTCCATTTATTTTAGTGGGTGCTGACTGAGATGCCAAACTGTCAGTGTTAACTATTTCACCATGCAAGAACGGAGCAGTAAAAACGTACTACAGAAATCTACATCGAAGAAGGGAAAGATGTGAAGGCCTTTAACAAATGTGGCTGCATTTCAGAGGAAGTGTGATTGGTTTAATTTTTCTGAAGAGGAGCTTAGCTTCAAAAATTTGGGAAGTGCTACAGAGAGTTGTTATATAGCTCAGACTGCTCAGTAACAAAAAGCATGTGTGTTTCAGGTAATATGTCAAATATTGCATTTTAATTGAAAATTAGTGAATGAATTTGGCAACATTCAAGACCTGTTTGAAATTTAGAATGCTACACATCTGGCTAAAACTGCAGTATAATCATATATGCTATGAAGTGGCCACAACACCTTAAATCAATTTTTTCTGATTTCAGACTGGAAATTTAGTGGTGTAAGTGACATTCAGATTCAGCACAGATGTTTGCTTCCTTGAATATGTTTCACCCATCTTGGTTATAAGTTGTAATAAGGTAATCAATCATTTTTATGGTAAAAACTAATTTTTATTCTACAAATGCACATGGTTTCAGATTGTTCTTTTATAGAAAAAATATTAAATGGATTTTAAAGAAATTTAGAAATAAATAACACTGTCCTTACACTTCTGTGAAATTGCAATGCATCAAGACATGGTATATTAGAATGAAAGAATGCCATGCAGTTTCATAGAATCATAGATTAGGGTTGGAAGGAAGGTCATCTAGTCCAACCCCGTGCTCAAAACAGGACCAACTCAACTAAATGATCCCAGCCAGCGATTTCTCTAGTCACACCTTAAAAACTTCTAAGGATGGAGATTCTACCACCTGCCTAGGTAACCCATTCCGGTGCTTTATCACCATCCTAGTGAAAAAGTTTTTTTGCAATATTCAACCTAGACCTCCCCCACTGCAACTTGATACCATTGCTCCTTGTTCTGTCATCTACTACCCCTGAAAACAGCCTAGCTCTATCCTCCCTGGAACCCCCTTTCAGGTATTTAAAGGCTGCTATCAAATCACCCCTCATTCTTCTCTTCTGAAGACTAAACAAGCCTAGTTCCCTCAGCCTCTCCTCATAAGTCTTGTGCTCCAACTTCTTAATAATTTGTTACCCTCTTCTGGACTCTTCAACTTGTCCACATCCTTTCCGTAGTGGGGGGCCCAAAACTGGACACAATATTCCAAATGTGGTCTCACCAGTGCCAAATAGAGGGGAATAATCATTTCCCTCCATCTGCTGGCAATGTTCCTACTAATACAGCCCAATATGCCATTAGCCTTGGTGGCATTAAGGGCACGTTGTTGACTCATATCCACCTTCTTGTCCACTGTAACCCCCAGGTCCTTTTCTGCAGAACTGCTGCCTAGCCAGTCAGTCTCCAGTCTGTAGCAGTGCATGAGATTCTTCCATCCTAAGTGGAGGACTCTGCAATTGTCCTTGTTGAACCTCAGATTTTTTTTGGCCCAATTCTCCAATTTGTCTAGGTCATTCTGTATTCTATCCCTACCCTCCAGCATATCACTCCCCCTAGTTTAGTGTCATCTGCAAACTTGCTGAGGGTGCAATCTACCCCATCATCAAGATAATTAATGAAGATGTTGAACAAAACTGGCCCCAGCACTCACCCCTGGGGCACTTCGCTTGTTACCAGCTACCAACTAGACACTAAGCCATTGATCACTGCTCATTGAGCCTGATAATCTAGGCAGCTTTCTATCCCTCTTATAGTCCATTCATCTTATCCATACTACTTTAACTTGCTGATAAGAATACTGGGAGACCGTATCAAAAGCTTCGCTAAAGTCAAGGTATATCACGTCCACTGCTTTCTCCACATCTACAGAGCCAGTCCTCTTCCAATATTACCACTGACATGTTTGCTATTGTTTTTCCACATGTAGGTCATATCCAAATGATACTAATCTGGCACTAATGTGTAGATCAGCATTTAGCCACAGCTGAACTGAATAGGGTGCATTATATTTTCTGTCTCATTGCTATTTAATGGTTCAATTCTCTGAGAACTGCTTTCTAATTTAAGTTGATTTTCAACTGAGGGGTTGAAGAAGATGTAGAGATCTCAGAATTGTGAGTTGAGTTTAACAACTGAATTCTAAAGTAGGTTGATTTAAGATGTTACTGTTGTCACAAGAAGTTAGATATTTACTAGAGATAGGCTACAAAATATGAAAGTGACAAAGGGTTAAGTTGATTCTGGACATTTTTCACGTTTCTCTTTCAAGGCTGTTTTCGATTGGGTATTTAGAACTTGAGTTGTCTGGGACATTGAGTACTTTTGCTTTAATTATACAATCTGCATTTGCTTTTCGAAAAGTAAACTTTAAGGGCTAGATCCTTGGCCCCATTATGGCTCCTTTGTGCTTCTCTGGCAGCACAGAGCAGCTGGAAGCTGGTGAATTCAGCTCTCTGATGATTTCCTTTGCATAAGTGGAATCCCAAAATTCCATAGCCATAGAACCATTCTAGCTCTATGTCCCACCCCTTCCCCTGAGTTCCCAGTAGAGTGAATGATCCCCAATTGCTGGACTAGCATTTTGGAGCCACGGACAGCTGGATGTAAATTACTGTGGCCCTAAAGCTGCTGTAAGTTATGGCAGGGGAAGGGTTATGGAGTTGGAGGAACATACCCACACCCTCAACTTGTGTCAAGCATATTTCAGCCGAATCTGAAAATTTGGTCCTGACTGTTCAGTACTGGAAATAGAATCTAGATCTTGAGTGCCCCATCTGAGCTTGAGGAAACAATTATACAGAGGATGCTATCTTAAAGAGCAAGAGGCATGTTAACCACTCAGTTATGACCTAATACTCTTGCTACATTAGGAAAAAAACACTCTTCCAGTGCTTCCCCAGGTACCAAATACATTGAAGAATACTGCCAAATTTTACCACTGAAAGAAGGCTACAGCACAAGCCAGCAAAGAAAAGCTAAAGATAATGTGGTTAACACCACTCCACAATAACCCACAGCTATTTCCAGTTTTTACTAGTGAGCTGTTTTCTCAGACTACCTTGTCAAGTACTTAAAATGTTGCAAACCACGTTTTGCAGCCAGTATTATCTACTAATGCATAAGACAACCACAAAAAACTTCATTACTACATTTCAGGGGTATTCAGACTTTCTATAACATGGATCATAGCTTAATAGAGATGGTCTTATGGCCTGACCTGCTCTCTTTTGCAATTGCACAGTTTCCCTGTGGAAACTGCAGCAATTGCGTGCATGGAAAAATATCATTAAAAAAGCATCTGTCTATCTTTAGCTGCGTAATGTGATGGAGAAAATTCCATTAGAAGAAGTTAGAGCATCTCATTTTGTTCATTTCACTGCCTCTTTACATCAGTTCTGTTACTCTCTCTCAGCTTCCATACACATTTCATTGCCACTTAGACCACAACCCCTGAAAACACTTCCCTGTTGCTTGGTCCTCTCTCTGCCTCCTCCAACTTACACATGTTTTTCTGGAAATGCTGCCCAGCCACCCAGTGCTCTTCTTCCCTTGGGCTTTCTGCCCAGTCATCTCCTTCTCCCTCCTCCCATCCCTACCCATCCCCCGCCCCCTCCCCAGGCCAGTCTCTGCTGCTGGTGGCTTATCCCATTGATGGCTCCAGTCTGAGGGCAATTTGTTTCACATTTTAAATCTTAACTTTAGATTGGCAACTAATGTACAAAGATAAGTTAGAGAGAGAGTAAAGACAAAAGGGAAAGGTTAAAAATAGACAACACAAGCGAAAATAAGTCATGACAATAATCTTGCACAATTGTTAGCCATTAACTGAATGGTTTATTAAATCTGTCAGGCTCTGGTGTCAGTTTCTCCTGTAACAATAGCCAGCATGAGAGATCCCTAACAGAGCAGAGTGCTGCATTCTTGATGTTCAGTAGAGTTATTAAGGACAACTGTAACGTAGGGAAGGCAGATCTCTGGACTATCTCTGGCAAGTGTTGGAGGTAAAGGAAATTATGATCTTGATCCTCAGCAGAGCTACACAGATTTACACCAGATGAGGATGTAAAGGGCTTAATGTTTAAATCCACACCTATATTCCATTGAGGATTGGCATCTTTGTTTATCTATTTTAAAAGTTCTCAAGTCACCTTGGAACATCATTATCCATTAAGTGAGACGTTTTACTGTTTCCAGCCAAATATGAGCCCAGTTCTGAAAGCAGTAACATGTGTTCTCATGATCAGTTCAGAAAGGGGAAAATAACTGGGGAACAATCAGTAAATAGTGGTTGTACTATATTGTAACTGAAGCATGGAGAATGATGTTTAAAGTGGTTTTAGGCCCAAGTTAAAAGGAAAACATTTTATAAGATGAATGCATTTGCTACCATCAATCAAATTCCATTAAATAAGAGGGTGAAAGGCCAATACATATTCATATTTCTTCAACAAAGCATAAAGAATATGTACAAGTGTAAGAGCAAACTGCATATTATTTATCTTTATACTTCCCCAAAACGGAGAAATAGAAGATAGTTACTTGCTGAAGTCTACAATACTATGAAGTCACACACCATTTAACTGTACCATTCAAGAATACAATAAAATGATGGCAGAAAAACAACAATTCTTATGGCTGTCAAGAAAATAGCAGGTTAACATACAAAGTCAAGCATTATTAGCACCAAAAGCCCATGAAGATTTGACTAGAGATTGAAATTGTATCAAGTTATTTTGATTTACTTTCTTGCTGGATATTTTCAAATCCATCCCAAATAGCTATTTAGTGCATTGTCTAATGCCCTGATTTTGCAATGCAGTCCAGTCACAACAGCTCTTGAGACAGTGCTGAAGTATCCATTGAAAACCTGGGACCTTGATTTTTACTGTGACAGCAACAAGCTTCTGCTATTATTCTAAATATTGCTACCAGAAATGGTTAATCAATTTTGTTTGTTCGATGCACTGACTGTCTGCATTCCAGTCCTTGAAATCTGACAAAATAATCCAAGCAAATTCTAACTGTCAAATCATTCATAATTACTTTAAATATAGATTAAAGAACTATCCTTTGATGCTGATTCCTTTGTTCTTTAAAGTTTACAGATACTTTTTTAGATCATGTTGGAAATTAAAATATTTTAAAAGTCCTTCAAGTTTTATGGATGTGTCAAATTCAGGGCATGTGCAAGGAACTGTGGGGAGTAGGTGGGAATTTTAAAAACTATGGTGTCACAGTTTTCAACCTTAACTTTATAAGAACTGAACTCCATAATGGAAAAGCCCCCACACTTTCTCAGTATTTCCAATTTTTAACCAAGTCCTGCTTATTGCTTTACACAGAAGTTCTTCCCTGGTTAACGATACAAAACGTTAGTCATATGAATGCACCATCTCAGAACCTGTTAAAGGCAGATGCCAAAAGTTTCAAGAGTGACTTTTGATTTAGGACTCCTGTTTCTGGCACTTGGATGCTCATCCCTTTCTGAAAAATCAGGCTACATTAAGATGTCTCAGGCTGGGCACCCAAAAACTTTGTCGTCCAAAAATCACTAGTCATTTTTTAAAACCTCAGCCAGAAACTTTAATCACTCTCCTACTGTCACGCCCCAGTTGTTATCCATTTCAGAAATCTCCATGAATCCCTATATCATAATAATTTCAGCCATTCAGATTAATCTAAGATTCTTCCAACACAAAGCAATATATGTCTAATTGTCTGTTCTTTCTTTGTACTTGAAGAGGCAGAGTAATACAGAAAACCAATTCTGCAAGTCTTTTAAGAACTAAAGATAAACAAAGTAAATGGGAAATGAAAAATTGTCAGTGCCAGCAGTTCCCAACCTGTGGTCTGTGGACCCCTGGTAGTCTGCAAGGCTACTACAGGGGGGTCTGCAGAAAAGAAATACACTTACCAAAGGAATGTACAATTCAAATAAAAAAGTAATTTTATATAGTTTCTAAAAACCTATTACTGTAATTTATTTTACAACTAGTAGCATGTGGTGAGCCGCAAAATTTTTGGAGGTCGAAAAGGGGTCCACCACTCGAAAAAGTTGGAAACTGCTGGTTTATGCAGTATTCTACTATCTTAAATAACAAATGATGGAAAAAGAAGGGCATGTCACACCATGAGTTACATAGTCTAATAGGCTATTTGAGGAACTGACGGGGAAGTTTTCAGTCCTATGGGGCAAGTTCTTTGGAAGGTCAGAAAATAGTCCTCTAAATTCTCACCCAATCACAGAGCAGTTTGAGAAAAGAAGCTGCCTATCACTTTCTTTCCTATAAGAAGAGTGGCCCAAATCCTCTGGTACATTCTAGTTGCTTTGTGCTATTCCAGCAACACAAATTCAGCAAAAATTGGCACTTAAGCCAGGTTTATGATTCCTTTGCATCGCAAGAGAGAAAAAGCATCTGGAATGTACTAGACTGTCTAGCCAACAGTGACTTTTTCAGAAGCATTTAAGGAAGTTGCATTTCATGCTTTTTGACTAAAAAAGAAAATTTGCCACTGTCAGTGTAGACCCAGCCTCAGTTTTGTGGCTCTCAGGCCCACACAAAAAATGCTGTAGAAACAGCCAGCAAAGAAGAAAGTGCCTTAACTTGATGGATTTCCACTAGATGGCACATTTTGAGAACCAGAAGGGGGGAGTCAAAGGATCTAATTAACATGGCTTGTAAGGATAGCAATTGAGCATAAAAGTTAAACATATGCAGACCTAACTGACAAGATAGTAGTTTAGTCAGCCAGAAAAAGTAATATTATGGTCAGTTAGCATCAGAACAAATTGAGAGAAGTCCAGTGGTATACCCCAAGCCAAGAATCCCCAGGCTAATCAAGTACTTAGAGCTCCCAGAAATAATGCAGCCATCATTAGTGCAGCTGGGTCTGTAGAGACCACCAGAGTAATATGCAGGAATTTTTTCTGAAAAACTTAGCTGGCTGTCAACAAGCCCATGCTGCATGGCATGGGTTTCTGCCTAACACTCATCCCCAACATCATGGGGTGTGTAAAACCACTATGTTGGGGGAGCAGCCACAGAGTATCTGGGCAGATTTGGAAGCCACTACAAAGTTACAAACTACAAAGCAATATAAGCTTAGCCAAAAAAAGGCCACTGTTATTCTGAATAGGAGTATCCAGATGGGGAATTAGACCAGTATAACTATAGTAGTATAATTATATCAGCATAATTAAGTGATAGGGATTTTCCCCTAGTAAAATGAAGACATCTTGTTTTCCCTTAGACACCATCTACCATTGTCTTTAATTTAAAATCTTTGTGGAGAAAGATAGTCAGTTGTCAACAAATTGTGCAGAACATCACAAACTTGCAGTCACTCCCAGAATGACTGCGAGGAGTTAAATATTGATCAATCTTTCCCTATTTAAAAACGTATGGAATTTGCCCACATTATAACTGTAACCACATACAAAAGCAACAGCCAAGATGTTCCATTACTGATTAGTGAATTTTCCAAAGGTCTGTCCTGTTCATATGCTCAGAATTTAATATTAAGGAATCTGGCTTCAAGATCTAATTGCATTGCTATTAAACCACATCACACATTAGCAAGGTTTGGAAAGAGGCATGCTGGAAAGAATTCCCTGTGTGTTCACAAAACCAGTACTTAGAAAAATAAGAATTTGAAACATTTCATTCACTTTAGGCCTCTTGCAAGAGCTGAGCAAAATTCCCATTACTGTGGCTTCTACATGTAGGAAGCATGTATTTTGTATAGGTAACAACCATCAGTGTCTGGATTTGCATGTTAAATTCAGTAGCCACGTAACTTCCACTACAGACATTTGAGAGAAGTGTCCATTTCTACACTTTCTACAGGAGTTACACTGAGGGAGCACTTTAAGCTTTTCTTTAGTTTTTCAAGGGTTTCTATCAGTTTTTTTCCCCTTTACATTTAAAAAACCTCTTGTCCCTTTGGAAGTTTGCTCAAGACCCATCAACATATGCAATAGGTCATAATCCATGTCCTTTCCCCCCCCCAGGAGTAACAAGGGTAGTTTGAGAAGTACAGGATCCAGGGCTATAAAAAAAGACTTATTAGCACTGTCCTATTGCTAAAGTAAAACCTTAACATTCCAACATGGCTTACTTAAGAGTCCCTTATGCAAAAACAGGGTCTGATCACCATAATGGAAGTAACCACTGAGCAATCTACACAAAAATATACATTATCAAATGTCAAATGCAAATACAGAAACAGAGCTAAAGAAAGAAATACAAATGGTAGATTAAGAAAATCTTTAGCCAACAACTAGCTCTACAGTATCTGAGGGAAAAGCTGATGATGTTAGCTGCAGGAGTAGGGGACTTGCTAAGTATAGAAACTTCCCAGCTCCCTCTACAGGTAAAAAGGGTAAGTGTGTTTCTATCTGTTGCCACAATTCATGTGCATATTAGGCTCTCAGGATCCCCCCGTGTTATAAAGTGGGGAAATCAAATAAAAAAGTATGCAAATACACTGGCATCTTGTTGTGAGGAATCGCTACTGAAATAAAAAAAAGACTTCTTTCTCATTAATGACAGGAATTTTGATTTAGGTACTAAATAGACTACCTGTAATTTATTCATGCAGACAATCCTGAGTGTTCAGGCAGGTAATAGGGCAGAGAGGCAAGTAGCAAAGTTTGAGTAGAAGTATCCCAAAATTTGAAAGTACGTTATCCAGATCTTTTGTATTATACAGAGCCTTGATGCTGGCAGATGGATTTTATGGGCACAAAGTCCTCTACCAGCAAACTTTCAGTATTTTATTTAAAGAACTTCATCATGCTTTATTAATGACATGATTTCATCCTTTTCCCTCCCCAATTAAGTAACTTTTGAACAATAGAGTGCTAGATATTGTATACTGTGGAGAATTTGACCATCCTCAAATAAATTCAGAATCATCAGGAAGAGAGAACCTCAGCAAACAGATCATGGGAACTTCTGGAGTTTTCTTGTAATCTTTAGTATAACACAAACCAACCCAATGATTCAAAATGATGGGGAGGGAACCACACAGACGGCATGGACAAACTAGGTGACAATCAAAATTTGATTGAGATTTGCAAGCAACCATAAATAGTTTTCCACAATAAAAAGTGAAACATCTTTGAGGCCAAAATCAGATTGTAAATTAACAAAAGGAACATCCATATCAAATTTTAAGCAGTTATAGCAGGATGACGACACACTATTTGGCAAATAACCTCAAACAGGAAAATATAAGGAAAATAAATTACACCTTGTTATTATGATGGGATTCCTGGGGTACAACCTGGAACTGGGGGACCATTGTGCCCCCTTAACTCTCCAGCCTGGGTTGTCTCACAAAGCTATACCAGTGACAAGCAGCCAACCCCTCCAGGCTCTGATCACTCCACCATCAGCATGTGGAGACCCAGAACCAGCTAAATGGCATGAAGGCTCTCTAAGCCACTCAAGAATTATACAGAGACACCAGCAAACCATCCCAGCTCCCAGCCTTGCCCCCCAGAAATATACTGTCTTACACTGCTCAAGACTCCCTTGACCCATGCAAGCTCATTAGTTCACCATTCCATCAAAGGGCAGTGGAGATACAACAGCCTTTGGTAACCTGAGTTGAGATTCCCCAACACTTCAACCAAAAACACAGTTTTAGATAAAATATAACCAATTTTTCAACTACAGAAACTTAGATTTTAAATTATTATAAATAGTAGGCATAGAGATCTCAAAATTAGTTACACAAGAAATAAAATTAGATTTGCAGTCTAAATTCTACAGACAAAGTAAGATTTTAATCAAGCAATTTCTCACCCTAATATACGTTACAGGCAGCTCAGGCTGTATTCCCTTTCAGCCTGGGACCAATCTTGTTCTTCCAGCTGCTAAAAAGATCCTTGCTGTGAGATGGGGTTTAGGTAACTCTCACTGAGGAGTCTCTGGGATGGACATTGAGAGAGTGGTCTCCCCTTAATGGGGCATCAACTCATGTCTGGCTGGTCCTGATGTAAATCTGTCTTACTAGAAGCCACAGAAAGGCTGGTTGTGGGCATCTCCCAGCCATACAACAACACACAAAGCAATACTTCATAACTTCACATACAATGCTATTATACACAATTCAACTGGATATTAATGTTTTAACAATCTTAATCTTTTGAATGATCCCCCACAAGGCATACTTTGTACAAAACATAATCAGATCACAGTGGTGAATATGGGGGCCCAGGGTGCTATTTTGAGGTACAGAGAACCACAGTTATTACTTCAGATTTACAGATATATCATTCAGCATTACTTTGTGTATGTTGTTTGGTCATGGGATTAATGTCCTTTTCTAACACACATGCAAAACAATGTTGACATAGGAACTTTTAACACTGATTTTTGGTTAATAAAAGTTATACTTGAATGTGGGGTTTTTTAGTATTTGTTTTGTTTAGTTTAGCTTTATATACCATGGCCACACCACTATGGGTTCTTTTAGTCATTTATAAGGAGACGTTTACAAATACATTTTGATTAACCAAGTGTGTATGTAGGAAGGAAATGGCTGTACTTTTTCTTTAGAAAAATTTTTGAAAAAGTGAATGAAGATTTAAAAAAAATGTAATTTAACAATTAGTGTCTTTCTATAGCTGTCAACACAGTTCTTGGTTTTAATTCCCAGTTTGGATAGTGGAAGATACACATTTTTATTACTCTTCAGAACACCACAAGAAAAGCTGGCATTTATAATTAAGCTCTGAAGGACTGAAACCCTATAGGTAAAATGATAAGATTGCTAATGGCTAGAAGCCCCTAATGAGGGAGAAAGTGTATTTCAGTGAGTAGTACTTAAGTTATTAACTAGTTCAGTAGGAAATGGCTCTAATTAAGATTGACTAGAATCCTCCAATTAACACATTTTGTTTTCCTTGTAATGCTTAGAGAAGACTGAATTCATGTTGATGGGTATGGTTATGAAAATTCTTACCTAGGCTTTTTAACACAACTAGCACATGCACACGCATACGCCCCTACAATCAACATTTCATTAGTTCACCCTTATCAAGGTCTGTAACATGCTTCTCTTTGTTTTATAAATATGCTTATCCAGTCTTTCAGAATAAATATTACAAATATGATCTAATTTTCTATTATTGCCTTTTTTATTGAATACACCAAATCATTTGGAATGAGTAGTGCATATTTTATATTAGCGTGCCGTGGTCATCATTAACATCTTGCCTTTGCAAGTAGATAATGCTACTGTGGCATTCACGCTGTACTTTTAATTGCCTGAAGAAAATAGGATTTTAATAGCAACCACTGTACACAACAGAACTTTAGATATTTGTTGTGCATTATATTGCATGGTATTTACTGTTCCAGAATGTTGATTATTTTTCCTAAAAAAAAGACAAGTATTACTCCCAGGTACAGATCAGCTGAGACTAAAAATAATTTAAGACAAGCATGCAAATACCCTCTTTTGTGCTATGTACATTGTACACATGGAATATGTTGCTTTATATTTGCAGCTATGTGAATCCCTGAAACTACTAGTATGAGAAACATTTACTTATGCAACTTTGACCTCTTCTCCTGCACTTTGCTTATTAATGCATCTCAGCTGGGTCAACTTGTAACATTTCAAAATCTTGACTAGCTTTTCAACAGTGAGCAAGAGCCATGAAAAAAAACATGCCTTCTTCATTGCCCCCCATCAAACAGAACATATAAAAACAGATTTAGAATTACATGTTCCAAGGTCCATGGCTGACACTGTTCAGTCCAGAATTAAGGAGATTTAAATTTCAATGTCCATGAACTGCCAAGGCTAGAAACCTCAGCTGTTTCTCACTGGAGAGGTGGGATTCCTTATACGGTGTTTGTTTCTAGCCCTGATGTTTGGCAAGATATCAGACTTTATGACTGCTATATAGAAAGTTTTTTAGATCATTTAAAAGTTGATTCTACTATTTCTTTTACTCTACAGCCTGTACTTGGCAATTGATACAATCTGACCACAAAGGCAGAAGGATATAAAAAACACAACAAAAACTGGGGGACATAACAGCTCTAAAATAGGGTGGTACATATTGATATATGGTAGTACTAAAGTTTTACTGGAACTTGGGATAACCTATACAACTCACTCATAGCTATGTTACCTGCAAATAATATAGACTGTTTCAAACAAGTGCCAACAAAAGTCTCCACCTCCACATACTATATGCATATTCATATGCATATATATTGTATCAGAGATGGGTTCAAACCAAAATGCAGGTCTCAACACCTCAGCACTTTGGACAACACAGCTCTAGACTTGAACTTTGTTACTTGGACCCATGTCTAACATAAATGCACATGTTCGTGTTTTGCAGACTCCAATAGTATTATTGGCTTTTAAATATAAGTTGAGGGCATCTTAGAGCTTTAGATGGGTGCTGTTGGTTGTGGAGTTTCTTTTAGAAAAAAATCCAAATAAATAAATGTGTGCACACAGATATAGAGAAAGATAGAGAGAATATAGATATTATAACTTATGCATAAGTGTTTAAACACAAAACAACAAATATACATGTTTAACAACCTCCTTTTATCTTGGTCATCATTGCTCATCCAACTGCTAACACGACCTGATCCTGCTGAATTTGTGAGCACCCAGAAGACTTCTGTCTGGGTAATAGGTCACAGTAACAACCTAACACTAAGTCATGATGCATACTATTTGGCAAATGCTGTACAAACCAAAGAAAGGAAATAAGTAAGTAGTAAACAAGACACACACAACATTTTTATGATTGTATTACTTAAGGTGACGTTGTAGACAGCACTGCTGAAAGATTGAGGTGGATGTGAGGGATATTTCACCATAACCAGGAAGCATAACTTAGTGTTATTAAAATTCAATGATACAGATAAAGTGCTGGATTGGGAACATTTGAATATTATGTTAAAGGAGGCGTGACAACTTTATCTTACAAACTGCAACTGTCCTTTTCAAACTTAACTCAGAGGATTTGAGGGGAGTTTTGTAAATAAAGTTGTTAGTCTAATTTAAGGATTGTGAACATGTCACAACGAAAAGACAGACCATCAGAATGACTGGCACTGTCAAGTAACTAGATAGCCACCATTTTAAGCCCTGATTCAGCAAAAGCACTGTAGCATATGCTTAACTTTAAGCATTTGTAGTCCCACTGCTTAAAACGGCAATTACTCGTATATTTGTGCAACTATGCACATGCTTAAGAAACTTGCAGAACAGAGTTATAAAGATAAAGCGTACTGTAACATATGGTCTTTGGATGCAAAAAACTTTTGTTGTATTTTTAAAATAGCTAGCGATTTATGGCATGTTTGGTTTGGGAAATGAGACAGTTCTCACACCCATATACACAATTTTTTCCTGCCCAGCTATTTCCCAGCATGGATTTCTTCTCATTATTTTCATCCAGATGCAGGATAGCATAAAGCAGCTGTTTTTAAAAGCAGCGTCAGCAGGGAGTATTTCTGTACAGTTCCCAGGCTCTTGGCCAGCAAAGGCTAACTGAAATCCTCATTTTCTAATCTAGGATGTTATGAGGTTGATCACACTGGACTGGGATCATTGCAGGACCTCTGTATTAAACGGTTTGCCTTCTGTAACAGTATTTGAGGAGGACCATGACAGTTCCCCACAAGTACCAGGAGTCAGTCTCTCATCAATCATTGACTTGAGAATTGATTCATACTGTGCTCTATATCCTGTTATTTCAGTCTCCCTCATGAGAGGGAAATGCAAAACATTAGTGCCCAGGGAATACAGAGAAACACTTGGCTACAGAGCAGTACATACAGCTTCTTAAAATGAGACACAGAAGTTCACAATGGTGCTCTCTCCGGGGTGACTCCCTTCCCTCAGTATCAATACTGAGCCAGTGAGAGCGGGGGGTAGTTGTTACCAATATAATTAAATCCCATTTTTTATTTCCTCAGCATGCGAGTTAGACCAACTGAAACTTCATGTAAGTGCACTCACCTCAGGCACACCCCCTCACGGCTGGGCATGACATAGCATGTCTTACCTCATCTTTCCCCCTACTAATGCTGCTCCAGCCCTGTGGGGGTCTCTGTGTGACTCAGCCCTCCAGCCAGGTCACTTTAAAGTCTCTCCCCTTTCAGGGTAACAGTGTCCCACACAGACAGTGTCCCACTTGATATTGGTCATCAATAGGATGTCTTCTGCCGCTCCAGGGCTCCTCTTCCGTTTTATCCTCCTGTCAGAATAGTGACCCTAGGGCTTCTTTCCGGAGTCATTTATCCAAACTCAAAAGCAAAACTAAACACATCAAAAACAACTGTGGTCCTTTACTCAGGCTTGGGCTTTTAGTCCCTCCTGAGTCCTCCCTGTCTCTCCATTCTTCTGCAGAACACCAATTCTCAGGTGTTTCCTCTCAGAAGTCTTGCCCCTAGACTCAATCCTCAACTCCACTCTACCACAAGGCCTTTGGCCTGTCAGATAGCCTTCTCTCAGACCCACTTCAGGAGTCTCCTCCTACCATCTTAAGTCAGGACCAGGATATAAACTACCTTCTGAAATTCCTTTGTGCTGTCTATTATCCAGAAAGACACTAGAGAGAGTCCTTTTTTCCCCATCCTACAGCCCCCTTCAACTCTGGGTTTCCTCCCTTTATAGAAACCACCCAGCTCTTCCCCCAGCTGGAACTCATCACTAATTGGGCCTGGCCCACCTCTGGGTACAAACATGTGTTAATTAGCCCCTCAGGCATTTCAACACCTGTGGTGGGGGGAGTTTGTTCCCTATGACACTGGACTGCAAATGGGTACAGCAAGTGTTTGTGGTATATGAGGGTGTCACAGATGGGCTGGCCCTTCATGGGAGTTGGACTCAGACCACCTGTACCTTGTCAGTTGCCTTCCCAGATGATGAGCTTGCAAGCAGATAAAAGGGAGCCTGCTTAGCTGAGAGGAGAGTATTACAAGAAGACTCTTGTAGGAGTGCATGGTCTGAGAGGATTGAGGCAAATGTGCTGTATTCCAGCTAGATAGAAAAACCTGGCAGGGAGGGGTGCAGGAACAGACACCTTAAGGTGAAGAGCTTTGAGGAAATGCTAGGCAGCAAGACCTACATTTTGGGAAGGAGCTGTTGAGCCCAGCAGGGGCTGAAGAAACTGTGAATTCCAGGAAAGACTTGTTTTGATTTTAAGTTGACATTTGAACTGTGAAGCTTTAATAAAACAGACCAAGAATTTGGGTGTAGTTATTGGGAAAACCAAGAAGGGGAAACTGAGGCACTGAGAGAATTTAACACAGACCAGGTAAGGTCCTTTTAGAGAGTCTGTAAGAGGCTTCAACAGAATAGACACCATGTTAGGTGTCTCTGATTTGGGTGCAATACTTTAAGCAGCTCAGTGCCCCCTGATGCCAAACCTGGCTTGCTCCTCTTTTCCTCTCCCCTCATTAGCCTTGTCTTTGCTCAGCCAGTAAGAACCCAGAGGTGTGACAGAGCCAATAGCTGGAAGCCTCTGCAACACTTTTTCAAGCTTGAAACAAACACGCTCGGCTGGGAGAAAGCAAGCTCTGAGCCGGCTCTGTGCTTTGCTTAGTCAGAACATGCTGCAGAATTCATCATGATCTGTCTCTCACCTTCACCTGTGAAGAACCAGGAGCAAGCTCCTTGTGACACCGGGAGACGCAGGGCTGCTCCGGCGGGGGAGGGGACAGCTGCCCCAGGCACATTCAGGGGATGATTATCTTCACAGACAGCCCAGCTTTGGCATTTTAAGGACCCCAGGGAGCCTCCAGGAACCCAGCCATGCAGGAGCCAGGCAGCCAACCCCACTGCAGGGCTCCAGGGAAAAACCTGTCATGCCGCCCTCTCCCCAACTGCCGGGCGGCCCTGGCGCATCTGCCCTGTCACTCCCGATCCCAGCTGCACCCACTACCCCCCCAGTGGGGCAGGGAGTGGGAAACAGGCCCACAGACACACACCCCTTCTCCACACGGGGCGCTGCTGCTGCTGCTGCCAACAGGGGGTGTAAATGCAAGCATTGGCCCCTCAGTGCCGGAGACTCAGAGGACACCATTATAGCTCAGGTGATCATAGCTTCATGCCTTTATGGCTACAGACTGTGAAAACAACAGGACTTCTCCTGAGCACTAATTCTAGAGCTGGTTGAAACTTAGAATTTAAGTTCTATAGGAAATTCCAACATTCAGAAATTTCCTGTTGTCCCACACTGGAACAAAAAGTTGACACTTCCACCCCATTGCTCCTTCCTTCTCTCCCCCAAAACTGAAAATTTAAAAAAATATTCATTTTGGAACAATCAAAAGACTACTTTAAGATTTTTATATTATATGACATGCTAATATAATATAAAAGTGAAAATGAAGCATTTCAACCTTGTTTTGAAACAGAGCATTTTGGTAACCTTTTGTCAAAAACGTCAACAAAATAAATACATTCCCTCAAAATGTTTTGATTTTGCTGCATCAGCAGTTTCAGATAGAAAACTGTTCTGTCAGAATATTTTCAACCAACTCTGCTAGCTTCTCTATTTTTTGAAAAGCCTGCATAATCCTTCTTTCCACAGCAGCCGGCTGTGTTGATCTTTTGCTGATGTTTTAATTCTGTTAGTCACAGTTGCTATTTCTGTACTTAGGTACTTGTTTTCTTTTTCAAATACCAAAAAGTGTTCCAATTTGCTTAGACAAAGTAATATTAGTATGAACAACTTGGAACTTCCTTTTTTGAGTTTTGTGGTACAACATTTGTTCCAAAAGCAGCATCCTTCCAGTAAGAGCATGCAAACAGGCATCAGCCCACAAAACACCACATTGTCAGGTGTGACGATAATGAGTTTGTAGTGTCACCAGAATTCCTTTCTTACTCCTGTATTTGGAGTGCAGCTAAACGACTACAGAGGCACCAGCTGTCCAGATAAAGTATGAACAACTCTCACCCTCATTTCACGCTCTCAAGAGAAAGACTAATGCGACAGATTAATCTTCTGTCTGCTTTTAGGCCAGTTTGTTTTTGTTGTCCAACTTGGAGGGGCACTGAACTGTAGTTTGTGGAGTTGGATAGTAAAGACACCAGAAAGACAGCCTAGAATAGCTGAATGTGTGCTGACAGCTTCTATGATACAGGAAAGTGGAACCCTGGCTCTTGCACATCTGCTCATAAATGAATAAATCACTACCCAATAGTCGCATATGAAAGAAGAGGACTGGGCTTGAATTTGTTCAATCTTTGTTTTACCGCTAGGTTTGTTATCTGGAGGAGCTCACTCAAAATCCAAATTAAAAAACACAATTTAAGAGTTTAGGATTCTGGACTAGACTTTAGAGGCACAGGAGAGGGAATTTACCTCTAAATAACATACACCACAAGGGTATTAATTAGAGATACTATGAGTAACTTTCTCTTAAAAAAAAACTATTTCCTGTCACTCTGCCAGAATCCTATCAGCAGGAAATGTAATGCATTAGTGTTTCTTCACTTTAAGGAATGATATATGATTCTGATAAACAATAGTATAGTGGCACAAAATTTATTAAAAACACATGGAATTACCTGTGTAAAAATGAAGTCAGTCATTCAGAAAGATCTTGTGTCCCAATAGGGAAAATGAGAAATATGCAAGGCTACCAATAGTTCAGTGTTAGACCAACTGTGGGAGAATGTCTACACAGAACAGCTGCAGACAAGGCCAGTATGGCTGGTGATCATGTTTGAAATAATTCTTAAATATGGCTACAGGCCTCATACTATTGGAACATATTTTGCATCTAAGCTTGAAATGTTTAAAACTGAGAAACAGTGCTAGACTACTAGCATAAGGGAAAGCAGAGTAAATCTATGGTGGAGTTTATTAACAACATAATCTCTGTCCATACTGGACAGAGAAATTCTGCAACAAACAGGACTGTTGTTCACAAGTAGTTGTATGTTCAAACAGTAGCATGGACAGGGCTGCTCTTCAGCACAAACATTCCCTTCTTGCAAAGCAACCAGAAAGTCTTTCTATAACCAGTATATTTCTATTGGTTTCATCATGTGTGAGGTTAAAATTCGTGTGTCAAAGCTGAGTTTACAGAACTGTAAAAATAATAAACAGCTAGAGTTACACAAGCACTGACACATACGTAACCATTCAGTCTTATGTTATTCTTCAAGATGACCAGGATCTACACTGAATTGAAATATTTAACCAAAATTATACCACACATTTTTTGTTTCCTTTGAAAATATTCCACTTCCAAAAATCACTGTTATGGACTGAATGAGTTGACTGGACCTTTTCAATAAAGTTTTCAAAATATAAATCCCACTAAATACATTTTAATGCTTTTCGCAACCAAGTTCCAATCTTGAAAATTAAACTATGAAATTCTGGTTTATTATTACTGCCCACTTCCAACCGCATCTCCAAGGGAATAATTTTCCTTTTCTTCCTCTTCAAATTCATCACTTCTTTCACCCATCCTTCTCTTTTGCTGGTGTCCTACAAACTACTATCTGGCAGAGAAACTAGATAGCCTAAAAGAAGGTGTTGAAAACCACCTATTAGTTGCATGTTGTATATCCTTTTTAATATCAGATTTGCTGAATTTAAGGTAAAAGGCTCCGTAATACAAGTAGAGGTTTCCTTGGTCCATATGTGATATCAAAGTCTGAAAGGGGCCAGACAGGGGTTATGATTTCCTGTAGTACAGTAACAGACAATAAATCTGCTTTGCAAACTGGGATTGCAACAGAGCTACCTTTCAAGTACATGTCCTATTACTCCACTAGATGTCAGATTTTTACTTTAAAATGGATGATTACATTTAAAAAATTTCCCTCACTTTTATAGCACAGATATGTTGCTTTGATCTTCCATCTTTGCTAATAAAAATGTTGAGCATTTGAATATAAACTGTAAGTTCAAGGTTGCCAGGTTTTTATTTTCCTTCCTCTGGTCTGCCATTTTCCCTGAATTGCACCATTTTACCTTTATCTGCAGAAGATACCAAGAAGTTTCCACTGTAAATTTTATTCCATGAATCACTCAAGATAAGACACATTGACATCATCATTCACCACAAACCACTGCCAAATCACTATTGCCTTGTATCTATTCCTGGTGGAGAATACAGAGATCTCATTCAATGAGGACACTGAATGATATGCCATTTACACAAAAAAAGGCCATGTCTCCCTTGACAATTTATGTCTAACCCACAATCCTGTTCCGGATACAGAAGGTGTGGGATGTACATGAAAAGAGCTTCATTTGTATGAAGTGCCACTTGATAGATCTGATGGAAGAGAAGATCCGAGGTTTGGAGATGAAAATGGAAATTATGGTTGAGTTTTGAAGTGGATTTGAACAGATGATGGAGGGAAGGTGAGAGAATGCTGCAGGGAAAAGTAAAGACTTGCAGATGCAAACTAGACTGAAGAACTCTGAGAAGAGACTGCTGGGTGAGAAAAATGGCCAGTGGAAGCATGTGACTATGAGAACCAGGCAGAGGAAAAGTCCATCTAGTGAAGGAGAAATAGAGTTCAGGAACAGGTTTACTGAGTTGGAAAATTAAAAAGGGGCACAGCAGGCAGTAACTGAAGGTGGGAGGGAAATGAAGAGGAGAAGAGTGTCTAGTCCTATATAAGAAGAGGGATAGAATCAATAGAGATACCCAAAGTTCAGAGCCCTGGGAGGATACAGGATAACTCACAGAAGATTGCAAGGGAGAATAAAAGAGAAGAGGACTTGTAGCCAGAAAGAACAGAAGGAAGGTCAGAAAATCACATCATTACCAGGAAAAAAGGCAGATCTACATGACTGGTGACTCCCTACTAAGCAGAACAGACAGGCCTGTCATCAGAGCTGATCTGGAGAACAGAAGGGTGTTCTGTCTGCCAAGCTAAGATATGGAATGTGGACCTGAGGCTGAAGAGGATCACAATGGGAGCAGGAAAGAATCCACTGATTGTCCTTCACATGAGAACAAATCATACAGCTAGATTCTCACTGGAACATATCAAGGGAACCAGTGCCAAGCTGGGGAAGGAAATGGAGGAAATGGAGACTCAGGTGATCTTCAGTGGGATTCTACCTGTCCCTAGAGGAGGAGAATGAAGGCGAAACAAGATTCTGATAGGAGGCATTCATGGACAGATGACTGTTCTCATAGGATGAACTCCTCCTGAGTAGGGAGGGAAACAGACTTGTGGGATGGAGGCTGGCACAACTGATTAAAAGAGCTTTAAACTAGTAACTTGGGGGAAACAGTTGGGAGATGCTCCTGTAATCTCCATCAAGCGGGAGGAAAACCAAGTAAGAAAGGATACAGCAATGGAGAAAGGAACAGCAGTAGGTAGGAGAATGGACATTAAGAGGAAAGACCATGCTGATACCAATGACTGACTGTACCCAATCAGGTGAGGAATCTGGGGGAATCCAAGCTGAAACAATTCAGATGTTTGTACATTAGTGCAAGGAGTCTAGTTAACAAAATGAAGGAACTAGAACTACTGGTGCAAGAAGTGAAATCAGATATTATAGGAATAACAGAAACATGGTGGAATAGTAGTCGTGAGTGGAGTTCAGCTATTGAAGTGCTGTTCAGAAAAGAGAGATGTAAAGGTAAAGGTGGTGGAGTAGCTTTGCACATTAATGGTGAATGAGACTGTAAAGAAATTAGAACTGATGGAATGGATAAGAGTCTGTTTCAGTGAAAACCACTTTGGGGAAGAAAGCTATTAGAGAGTCAGCCTGACTGAGCGCTGGGCAGCCCCAGGCCTAGCCCCAGAACCCCGGCTGGGAAGCCCAGCCCCAGAGTGCCAGCCGGGTGGCCCCAGTGCTGGGTGGACCAAGCGTATCAGTTGGAAGCGACAGAGGAAGAGAAAGTCCGGGGCGTATTAGTTAATCACAACATGACTATGAGCCACCAGTGTGATGTGGCCATGATGCAGCCCCAGCTGCCCCAAGTTCTGGGCCACTGGCTGGCTCACCCTAGCCCCAGCCCCTCCTCGCTTCGGGAGAGAGGCTGATCAAGGGCAGAAAGAGTGAGCAGCACCTGCCTGGGCTGGGGCCACAGAGGAAGAGCAGGATGCAGCAGAAGGGTGTGGAGTCTCATGGTGGAGTATGGGTGGGGCCACGCCTGGCAGTTTGGGGAAGCTTAGCCTCCCCTGGTCTATGATATCTGCTGCCCATGACCATGATGGTCCCTTCTAGCCTTAAATTCTCTGAGTCTACCTCAGAATGCATCTACCAAAACAAAAAGGAGAGTCCTGTAGCACTTTAAAGACTAACAAATTTAATTTCTGCAGGCATAAACTTTCGTGGGCTGCAACCCACTTCGTCAGATGCAAAACATGTCAATTCCTTACTGAATATGTTCCAGTGATCTTTTTTTGCTATAAATATTTGCCCTTCAGTCTGCCCTCTAGTTTCACTTCCCCTTTAGCTCTAAGCTTGGCAGACATCCCAGAAGTATTGGACCAAGTTTACACTACAAATCTATATAAGTATAGCTACATCGCTCAAGGGTGTGACAAATCCACAGCCCTGGGTGACACAGCTATACTAAAGTAACCCCCTCTAATAGACAGCGCTATATTGACAGGAGAGCTTCTCCCAGCGACAACTACCACGTCTTGGAGAAGCTTTCCGTCGACTTAGTAGCCTCTTCACTAAAGTGCTACAGCAGCACTTTACAGCAGCATTGCAATTCCCCATTGTAGTTCTATATGTGAAGACAAGCCGTAGGTGTTCATCTGGCATTTGGGCTACGAAGACTCCTCACTTCCTCAGTATATAAGACTAACCTTTATACCACATCCTGCAATACTTTCATCGCTAAAACATCCTGAACTACAACGTGTCATATTTTATTGTGAATCACTTCTTTGTTGAATTTTGCAAATTATCAGGAAACACTTTAATTTTTACAGTTTGTATCATTGTTCATAATTGCTCAGCTAGCCATTTATGAAAACAAATTACAGACAGTGGGTTGTTTGAGAATTACTCTTCTTCACACACAAATCTTGTTTGTTTGTGAATACAGGCGTTCGTACAAAGTACAGCCCATTCCCCAAACATTTGGGCCAGCAGAAATTTGTGTGTGACTGTAAATAGCAAATCACAAGGGAATGTGGCTGAAGCTGTTCAGAGTACGAAAGATCCTTCACATGCGCAATTTGGCAGAATTTGTCACCCAGCTCTAAATTGAAGATATCCATATGATAAATCAGACAAACCAGTTGAGTTTACCAGCTTCAAAGTAACTGGTCTCTAGAATGTAATGTGCAGAGAATCTTCATTCCTCTCATAACTCAGTCTACTTCACAACTTTTATCTATCTAATTAAGGTCTTTTTACATGGTCCTAATACCATAATATCTGAACACCTCACACTCTTCAGTCCTCATAACACCATTGTAAAGTAGGGAAGTCCTATTATCCCCATTTTACAGATGAGAAATTGAAGCTCAAAGAGACTAAGTGACTTGCCCAAAGTCCTTGTGTCAGAGTGCTGAAACCAGCAGCTGAACCGGCACAATGGCCACCGTAAATCCAATTTGTTCTCTAGGGGAGGGACTGCATGAGAGAAGAAATGGCTAATTACTAGATCAGCCTGGTCTGAGGAGAGCTAAGAAGCTAATTAGCTGGCCAACTGCAAGCATAGAAAAGGAAATGCAGGAGGAGGAGGAGGAGTGGGAGGAGAGCAGAGCCAGAATAAAGGGAAATTTTTGTATGGTGTGATCTCTTCCTCCTGTTACCTGGCAGCTCTGTGTTCTTGGGGAGCCAGGGAGCAAAACCCCTACTCTCTCTGGCTCACCTGAATTCCCCACCACGGCCCCAGCCTCTGCCTGAACCAGAAACCAAAAGTAAAGAAAAGGCAGTGGGAGACACACCTAAACCCCTCCAAACAAGGGTGATAGGATTAAGGCAACTCCCCTAGCCTCACCTGCATCAAAGATGTAAAAAGGAGGCATCTTGTTTAGCACATCGAATGGAGAACAGAAGCCTCATCAACATCGAAGATGGAACAAGAATTAGCATACCGAATGGAGAACCAAGCTCCAAAGCAGGAACCGCACTGAACTCTGGGATTGGCAAAGCAAGGACACACTGCATGATGGGAGAGCTCTGATCCTGATGTTAATGAACCCACCCCTGCACACACCCAGCTCCACAGTTATCAGACCATTCTAGTTATTGATATACAAAACACTGAATCTGCCTGATTGCATTGTGAGCTCCCTCAAAGGAACACTGCCCATAGCCAGGAATGATCAGCTCCTATTGTCCAGCATAAACAAAACCACTCTGGTATACTCCCTTGAGCCATTGATTACACACAAACAAACCTAGTGTTCTCCCTTGAAGCATTGTTTCTTCCCTACAAAAACGCTACCTAAGCTCAAACCTCTGGTTCTGATGCCTGGATCCAAATGCTGCATCAGCTTCACTGGAACTTCCCCTTTTCCTGACTGATCGTTTTGGGGGCTCTGCCTGTCTCAAGCGCTCCGGACCCTAAGCAGAACAGCCTGTCTCCTGGGAACCTCTGAGCTACATGGAGTGGTGAGACCCCCTCCACCTTCCCCCAACACTCTCATTCTCTCTTTCTTTCTCTTTTAGTCCATGTATAACTTTCTACATCTGTAATCAAACTGGGGCTAGCCTTCTCCAATACCCCAACTGAAACTGTGTAATATTGTAAGCGTTTGAGCGTTTTTCTCTCCTTGTATGGTATTCCTATTAGTATCATAAGTTTTATATACCTGGCAATAGACTAACTGTTATAATCACACTGGTTGCTAGTCTCTCTCTCTCTCCAAATTTCATTTACTCCTTTTTGTTCTTGGCTTCCCTATCTTCATCTGCAGCAACGCTTCTTTTACCTAGGCCAAAGATCCCTGGAGTGCCCAAAAATCCTATGGGGTTTGCTCATCCAGGGAGTTGCTACTAGAACAATTGTAGAGTGAGGGGGGAGGCAGCTGAGAAGTGCTGCTCTACCCAGACTGCAAAGTCCAGGGGCATATAAGGGTGGCAGTTGAAAATGCTGTTTGGACCCGGCCTGCTCAGAAGTGCACTCTATTCTGGTGTGGTGCAAGGGGACGTATAAGGGGTCAGCTGAGCATGCTGATAGCCCAGTCCGCTCAGACACACTCGGTTAATCTGGAATGTATGTGTGCAGCCAGGGGGGGGGGGAGGGAAGGGGGTGTTATTTGAATCTGGGGCTGGAGGAACCCAGCCCTGAAAACCTTAGGTCCTGCAGGCTAGCTCCATTGGGAGGGGGCTTGTAGCCATATGAACACACAAGTAACACAAGCAGCACATTAATAGAATCACGCACACCCTTCCAGGAAAGTAACCCTAATAAATGAGCAAACCCCAAGGTGATGAGCAAATCTGGTAATACCACTTATGATTGTATGACACTATAAATAGGAATTGCTGCACCGGACAGGAAGAAAGTAGTGGTTGGGAAAAATCACAAATAAAGTACATAGTGTAAGTGTCAGAGCTATTTATATAAGAAACCAGGAATGGAATGATGCCCCCTGTCACAGTCCTACAGAAAGGCTGAGGTAGACCAGGGACTTAAACTGAGTTCTCCAGAGTCCCAGACTAATGCCCTAACCATTGGTCCACCATTCCTGTAAGAATCCCTGTCATTCATGGACATGGTAACTCTTACCTCCTTTTTATCCTCATATGTAGTAGCATCAACATCCCACTGTATGCACTTTGAAAGTATCAAGTGGCTTGGATCTAGATATCCAGGGTGAAGATTGATCCACTCCCTCAAAAAGGTTCTTACATCTGTTCCAGTATTGACCATTTTCCCTTTCCAGCATTACCAGTGAGCCATGCATCAGCTATAGCTACCACTGTACTGTGACACCTCAGTCTGTAGAAGAGGTACAGAGACCAGGTGCTTCAACATGTGGAGACTTGACTTCTCCTAAGCAACAATATTCAGTCAGAGAATTCGAGACTGACGTGTGTGGACACCTGAGAAAGAGCACATATACATGTGCAATAGACCATTTACTTTCCACTCTATCAAGTTTTATCAATCCTTCTGAACACTAGCTCTGGAGAATATTATGTTGGGCTGAGCTTTTGAGCCATTTAATTTCCTGGTGCAGTTTATTCCAGGGAAGAACATCGCTTGACTAACTTCCTCTCAAAATTTGGTAGTCCCTTTTGATCCCATCAGCATGGTAAATGCATTTTTGGAGGCAGATATTCCAAAGTTTCTATGTGGTCCCATAAAACTTTGAGCTGGAGCTGTCCAGTTAGGTCAGGCATCCCACCAAAACCCATAGTTTGCCTCCCTATATCTAGACTCACCAGATCAATGAAGCCTTAGGATTAGCTCACGATAGTCATCTAGAGATACAACAAAAAAACACTCACAGTATTTTCAGATGATTAAAAGGTCAGCTGTATAAATACATCACTTTAAGGTCAGATACTGAGAACCTTTTCAAACAATAAGGTATGCTTGCAAAGCAAAGAGTCCAGAGAATCCCCATTATTGTGAGGTGATGACAAGGTCAACAGTATAAATACTTCATCTTGTGGTCACATACTGAGAACCTTATCAAGCAATATGGCATAGACTCAAAGGTCAGAAGAAACCGTCATGATCATCTAATCTGCACATCGCAGGGCAAAGAACCTCGCCCACCCACTCCTGTAATAGACCCATAACCTCTGGCTGAGTTACTGAAGTGGAAAAAATGGGCCAGAATCATGAGAGGAATCAACACCAAAACAATTCCTCTTCAGGGACATAGGGAAGTCTCTTCTATCAACTCCCATTAACACAACCTCAGCTAGGAATTCCTAAACCCTTAGCAGAAACTCTGAACCAAATATTTAGGCTAACACACGCCAGATGCTTGTAAGAGAACTTTTGAACCTTTTGCCCAGGAAAAAAAAATGTGATGCTGCTCCAAGCAGCTAGAGGCAGGTTATATTTCTTAGATGGTCTTTGTTTTTGTTTTAGTCAATTAAATTAGTATTGTGACCTTCCCTCCTACCTCACTGGTGGGAAACTAGAAGTCAGGAGACTGAAGAATCAAGGAGCAGATAGGAAAGTAGTTGTCAGTTTTTAGTTAAAACTGTATTATTAAGAATTTATCCACAGCCACTATGGCTGATTAATTAAACTTAGAGGGAGATACACAATAAGTGGAAAGAAGCCATAGTAAGTAGATGGGAAAGCATATTACGGTGTGCCTTATTTTCTGAAAATTAAAGTGAATTGTTCCTACATACCAAAGTTACTAAACATTACATTGCTCTAGCTCCGGCACAAAACAAAAACCACTGAGGTCCTGTTGTGAAAATTTGAAAACTGGACACCAATCTCATCCGTTCCGATTTATTTCAGTGTCTTTTAAAGTATATTTAAAGGACAATATGATGTGTATTTATCTTTAATGTAAAGCATACATGTCTATTAGGTTCTCATACACTTTAACATGAAGCCCTAGACAACAGAAAGTCTCTTGTCTTATTCTAGTTGTTTATTATGTGTTTTGTAGCTGAATGCCCTCCAGGAAAGAAATCATTTTAACATCTTTGTCATTTACATTCATATGCAACATGTTCCGAGTCTTGCCAGTATGAGTCATTTGCAACACATATTATAACTTCTAAATGGGCAACAATAGAGATAGTGAGTAATGAAAATTTAGGAGAATCAGTCATCTCCCATAAACTAGCATGTAATTTCCTAAATGTTGAGTTTGCATGGTATCTTTGTACTTTGTTTTAAGTCATTCTTTTTCTTGCCACACAGCTATGATCAGGGGATACAATTTCTTGGAAAAGTGAATATGTTAAACAAGCTGAGAAGAAATGGGCCTCACCTAAAACCATGGATTCCAATTTCCTCAAACTTTGGGGAAGTTCAGCTATTAACGTCACAACTCAGGGCTATCTCTAATAAAGGAGCCAAAACTAGAACACTGAATCCAAACATTCACCAATGTAGGGAAAGGGGATCTAAATGTTAACCTTATATTGCTAGGAAAATGTCTGTTATTTGTTTGTGTGTGTATGTGTGCACGTGTGCACACACATGAAAGAGACAGCTCTAGAGCCAGAGTGAGACAGCTCTCACATGATTACTTTATTGAGCCAGTACTTCAGCAGTACTACCAGTTGTCATCAGTGTAGATGGGATTAGATTCCTTCCTGGCTTCGTGCAGCCTTTTGTGGCACTAATAGGATTCCAGATTAAATAATCCATCTGGAGACTGTTGCTGTAGAAAAGAAAGAGCATTAGTTGCAATTCACAGGGCAGTTATGCTGAAGTTAAGTGAAATGATTACCAAAACTACTGGTAAAGAAATGAAAATGACCTGCTAGTTTTATGGTGAAAGGGGAGTGATCAAAAACTAAAGGCATCTAATCAGATGTATGATGCTCTGTCTCCTCAGGACTAAAATGAACGGCATTAATGCCATTGTTACTTTTTTACAATAGGGATTTGGGTGCTTGCTGACTGTACTTAAAAGCACACAGATGTGCCATATATCAAATAAAATAGCTAGATATACACTTAAAATCTTCAAAGGAATTTGCTGATTTCCAGGCCTGGCAAATTGTCCATTAATTATTGTATACACTATGTGCAGTTCAGCAGCCGCTTTGTGTTACAGTATAATTATAGGGATAAGTATTAAATACGAGGGGTTTTCTAGTGACTGAAATGACGTATTTCCCAACAAATATCAAACAACAATGAAATGCAGAGATAGCCTTGAATTTAAATATAGGCTGAAGAGAGATGCTTTGGCTGAGATCTTCCATGTGCACCACTTAATTGTTCAATTAATGTGATTGCTGTCACTCTAGTTTCTCATTTTAATTGTATGTGCTCGGCATCAATTTGTCTGTAATGCTAAGAGAATAATGAGTGAGGACGGCAAATGGGACAGCTTGGTTTTTGTTTTGTTTTTTTAACTCAAATGGGCACATTGAGAATTGATGTAAGCAAGTCAGTTGTGTTACAATGAAGTCAGTACTGCTGAAGACACTGGAGAGCACCAACTTCTACCGAACCATCCAGTTCAAAGACTTCACATCCACCACTACTGTGCTTAGGGAACCTCAAGTAATAAGAAGGAAACCAATCTACTCCATGCAATTTTGAAATAGAAATTGGGCTACAGTCCCTTCCATTATAAGGGTCAAACTTTGGCCCTAACCCCTCTGTTGAAATCAGTGGGGATGCACTTCCCTTCCACTTCCCTCCTTCAAAGGCAGAGCGCAGTTGTTGTTACCACAAATGACTATTTTACCACAATATGGCCACATCCAACATGGGGCTTAGAAATATCATTAGTAACTATCAATTTTTAAAAGACATTTCAGAGTGCATTTATATTGAGTCTAATTTTCTTCCATATATAGATGTATCCTTTAACTGTTTTTCAACAAGCAATTTTTTTTAAATATATAAACTATCTTTTAGCTTTCTTCTTCCAAATCATGCATAACATATATAGCTCAATTTTCCAGCTAATAGCTTCCACTGTAGCAAGTACATGTAATTGTGGGCATCATTTTTCACTTGCCCTTTAGGTCACTTACATGTGTAAGCCTTGGTGCAAATGACAGCAAGTGCAAAAATTATGCCTACAATTTTGCATGCAAAAAACCCATGAAAAAATCTACAACAAAAACCAGAGCCCTACATAAAGCCAGGCTGAAGATGTTTGTCTTACAGGTCTGCTGTTCATTTCCTAAAATTGCAGATGAAGAGCGATACAAAGCCCAGTTACGTAGCAGACCAAACTTTGACATGTGTTAGTACCTCTCACTAGTTTTTATCCAAACATCCCGCTGATTTCAGTGAAAACTCCTGAAGAAAGGAAAATATAGCTGGAAAGTCTGTGATAGAAGAAGACAGGAACTACACCATTCAAGGTGTCTTATCGCTTGTTTTTTTTTAATAATCCATTAGCCAGTGCTTGTCAATCTGTGACATTCCAGGTTAAATTCATAATTACATGGCATGTGTGAGCTGCCTTCCAGAAATGTTACCAAATGCTAGTAAAAAAGTTAAGCTTTAACTCAGGCTAGATAGCCACATGACTTCATAAACTAAGGGCAAATTTAAAAGAAATAATTGTATAATTCAGTACTACAAATTCAATGCTTCAGACAATACACTGGTCTCAATTTAGATTAACCCTTTACATTTTTTTAAACTATTTTCTTGATAAATCCTTTCTTTCTCTTTTTTCAGAATATATCAGACTATGAGCTGAACAAATTCAATATAATGCACCAGCCGTAAGTTTCTCGTTTCTTTCTGCTTCCCCATTAAATAGCCATTTTTCCTTTGCATTTTGTCACTCTTTTTGTTGGTAAATAAATTGACACTGAGAATTGTAAGCTCCTGTTCACTGCATAGTAAAAACTAAGTCATTTGAGCTGAACTTTCCCAAGAGAAAGGTGATAAAGTATTTGCAAGAATTGTAACCCAGATCAGTTGACAAAACAGTCTTTGCCGTTGCAGCAGCAGTTATTCTTGTGCAACAGAATGCTATCAGGAAGAACTGCAAGAGTGAGAGAGAACCACAACAGTAAGAAAAGTACAAAGTTCAACTTTAACATTCAGCTTTTCTGATACAGAAAGCAAGTTTCATTTTGCACTGATTTTCAGTTGAGCTCATCTCCCGGTTAGGCACCATAATAAGTGGCCATGTTTTCAATGGAGCTCAGCAAATAACATGATCATTTGAAAACTTCGTGTATTGGTGATTGCTGCTGGATGAGGAGCCTTTTTGAAAATGTGTCCCTTACTTAAATATATGAATAAGAGCAGAGTACTTTTGAAAACTTGGGTTGAGATCTTCTGAAAATCATGCATACTTTGCAAGAGCTAGATTGCTGTAATAATCCACAGTGTGCATAGACTGCAGGTGAAGAATCAGTTCAGTGAATAATGGTGATGGCATGGAAACCACATTATCTATTGCTGTATATTATACAGAACAGAGCCCAAAAAAGAACCATTTACCCAAACACTTTCAGCAGGTGTTTAGATAAAATCAGGTCCAAATCCAAACCAGTGAAGTTTTCTTTTTAGTGATCTCTGTTTTGCAGTCAGTTTAAAATCTACCTTCCTTTGGTACTAGATAGCTCAGAGGGTTGGTAATGAGCTTAGAGAAGCTACGTCACACAGTCATATCTGGCACAAGCTGCAAATTACCTTGAAGTTATTACTATTCAATGGCCTGCGTGAAACAAATGTGTGGGTGATCTCCATATTGCTCCTAATGAATGAATGGCATGCACATATCATTTGATACAACATTTATAGGCAATGCCCTGTGGCAATATTTTATATTTAAATATCCATTAGAATACTGGTAGTATTGTAAAATTATGAAACAAGCAATTTTGATTCTAAGGGTTATGAAATGCTTACACACCATTTATAGCCAATCAAATCCTTTTACAGAGATATATTTTTAATATTTTGGGATATTATGTCTCTTGGATGCCTTTGGACAGCTAGAAATATCAGGGTGTTTTCTCTAGGAAACAATGAAAGCAGGAAGACATGCATACTAGCTGACAAAATGTACACTGTCAGTATGACGAAGCATATATTTTGCCTCCTGGCTTTTTAATCTAGTGTTACATCTTTTTACCTTTCTCTGATAAAACACTATATCTGCTTTAAAAACAGAGCTGTCTTCCAAAGTCCCTCTCTCTCTCTCTGTCAATAAGAAGCTTGTTTTTCCCCATTATACCTGCATTCTATTGATAAGACTTTAGTAACAGAGAAAGCTAATATTCTCCTGGGCTTGTTTTAATTATTAACTAGATGAATAAGGAAATGTCAGGAGGACCTTCGTGCAAAGTAATTAAATCTAATGGGATGTCATTTCAATAGGAAAAGTAGAGAACATTAATAACATAAAGTTGACTGAAACTGCAACCTTCGTTTCTGTGATACTTTTGGTCCTGCTCCAAGATGCACTTGAAGTCAATAGAATCCCATTGATTTGGGATCAGACATTGGACTCCCAATGACAAGGGCATTTTATCAGACCCTGTGTATTAAACTGTAATAGGAGTAAGCACAATCTCTTCTGTAATATAAACACTGTCAAGCCTGAACACAAACTCAAAATTGAGCCCAATTTTTTATGAAAAAGTTTAACATGAAGAAAAGCAAACAAAATGGATGGTAAAAAATATGTAAGGTGTGTGGGGTTTTTTTATTTTATTTTTTTAGGTTTTCTGAGTTTTCATATTAAATGGCTTCTTTAAAAAGACATCAAATGCATAAAGAATATTTGTTTTTAAGTATGAGATCTTAAAACCAAAATGATATTCTTTGCTTTTTTTAGCAGTTTAAAAGGAAAGGGAGACACCCCTGGAAATTTGCTGAGGGGAGAAGCAAAAAAGAACAAATGATTTTTACATAGAAAGTTGGCCAAAAATGTGCAACTTTAATGAAGGTAACATAACAAGCTAATGCGCTGTGAACAATATTCCAGGCAGTGGTTGAAAGGGGGGGGGGAACTATGGGGGCCCTATTCCATGACTGAGTCCTAGTTTTCAGTAGTACTGCAGGTACTGACTGCACAAGGCCTAAACTGGCTCACCGAGCTCCAAAGTCTATATGAGCTTTTCTAAAGTCTGCAGTCCCAGCAGATAATCCACAATGGATTTATTCTTAAAAATAGATTATAGGAACACAGAAATTGCCATGCAAGGCCAGACCAGTAGTCCAGCTAGCCCTACATTCTCTCTCTGGCCAATACCAGATGCTTCAGTGGAAGGTGCAAAAAACCCTGCCGCAGGCATCTATAGAATAACGTGCCCAGAGAAAAAGTTTCTTCCTAACCTCCATTAGTTAGAGGTTGCTTTATGGCCTGAAGCACACTCCTTGCAGACTCTTGGCCTTCTCTTTGTTTATTTTTTAAATCTTTCTTACTGTAGCTCTATGTATAACACTAGTTAACCGTAAAACTGGAAATATGCTGAGGCTAGGAAGCAAGGGCAGTCTGAGGGCTAAAACAGGCATCCATTCTATGTTATACTGTGATCCTGCAAGATCTCACAAATTAACCAACGGCAGGCTGCATCAATGTACTGGTGGGAGTCCAAGTAATCCCTGGGCTGCTTCAGTAAGTAGAGTTGGTGATTCAGTAGAAGACACTCCTTCCCTCCCAGTTAGTACTGAATCTACACCCCAATAGGAGCAAAAATGGCTAACTTTATGCTGTGGGAAAGACTGATTGTACCCATTCTGCTTCTAGCTGACACTGACACAGACCTTGTCTACATTACATTTCTCTGGGAAACCTCCCACTGTGTATTCCACTAGTGGAGTTCCACTAATATTAACAGCATTGGCGGTGCTGGTGTAGAGCTGTGTTCACCACGACTTACAATCATGGCACCTAGACCTAAGCACAGTTAGCGGATACAGTAGTAAAATCACCAATAAGCTGTCTACACTAGCACTCCCACCAGTGGTTATGCAATAATGAGAAATATCCTCAATGATAAAGAGACTCTTTGGCAAAGGCTCCCCTGTTCTTTGCAAATGACTCTCACCTCAGACCTGACAAACTCACTGCACCAAACACATCTTAAAGAATATTTAGCCGTAAAGAATAACATATAAGGTATCAGCAGGACATTTGTAACTTGTCAAGATTCATAAGCATTGCAAGACATATGAATGGATAATATTAAGGAATAATGTATTTATACTGAAGGTCAGCTTTATATGGACTTAGAGTAAAAAGTTAGTCAGTCACCAGAGGATAATATATGAGTTGGTAATAACCCATTCAGGCAGGAGGGAGCTTCACCCAACTCTGGTGAGCCCATGATTTTGCAAGGTTCAATTGTATAGCCTTATTCCATCCCAAGACTTCCAATGGAAAACCATCAGAGGCAACTGCAAACAATCCAAACCACTTGGAGTTAAAAAAGGAACATTGCAACATATAGGGGCTCACTCTGCCTATAAATAGAGGCAAAAAACTGTTTCAGTATAACACAGAGTGGGGAAAGGCACTCTGGATCCCTGCACTAAGGAGATATTTTGGGGAACAGGCAAGATTTAATGAAAAAATGGGATCCTGGTTCCTGTGAAGTCAGCCAACTCTACAACAGACTGAACTTTTAAGGGAAATTTATTAGATAGCAAAGGTAACTATTGCTAAGTGTAGACCCAGGTTCACATTTTATTATCTTGTTTTCTATTGTAACCATTTGTTTCCATCACTTTCTTGTGTTTCTAGTAGAATCTCTATTATTTCTTAAATAAAGCTTCTGTTTCATTACACGTGCTGAGAGTTTATACAGGAGCAGGGAGTTTAAGGTAAACTGGGGTACAACTGTTCCTTGGGCAGGGAAGAGGATTTGATATTTCAGTGGGTAGCCAGTGTTAGGGACTGGATATCACAGGGGAATGCTTCAAAGGGACTCGAGGACTGGAGTGTACTTTTTGAAACCTGCAAGACAAAGACAGTTGCTTGAGTGGCTGACAGGCAGATGATGTTAGGGACCGAACACCGAGCTAGGCACAGGCAAGACTCCCTCATTCCAGAAGCAGGGGGGTAACAAGGTGACTCACCGTCCTGGGTGCCCTGACTACCATCACCCCCCCCCGCCCCCAACATCCTCCCCACCAAAAAAAAAAGCCTAGTGTAGATGTAGCCCCTGAGCACTGCAGAAGCTGCATATCCCAGGAGGCAATGGACGTGCTGTATAGCTGGCACATATCCTCATTCCCAGGGTTAAGGCTGCTGAGGTAGCATCTTGATTTGCTCTCCAGTTATAGATTCCAGTCAGCCCTGGCTACAGGTTAAATTCTCTGGAATGGGATCTGCTGAGTCCATTCTTCTGGGAGTCTGGTGAAAGATGTTTGCTAACAGTGGGACATTTCTATTTTTCACTCTGCAAATCAGACCATAGTTCATGGTCACTGTGATACCGTGAAGTCCTCACAAAATTCTCAGGTATTTGACAGCACTGTGAAGAGCTGGTGAGGAGCAGCATTCCCAGCTTTTGTGGTCAGGGGCAGCCTTAGTCACAGTGGAAATTCATTGCAGAAAAAAGATACCCAGAATAGTACATTACTTTCAGGAATCTTGTCTAAGATACAGCAGTTTCTATGCTTGGGGAGCAAGTATAATCAAACAGCCTCACACACAAGTACCAGTGTTCTGAAATAGTCTTTCCAAAGATGTTCGCAAATCTATTTAATGGAAAGTGCAATGGTGAGTGTAAAATTGGCAACTGAGTATGCTGCAGAACTGACATATAAGTTAGATATAATTGAATGGTACATATCTATAATTTAGAATAAATACAGAGAGGGATACATAATTACAGCTTAGTCTCTTAGACAATTCAAGATTTATAAAGTAAGACGTTTATTCAGGCAGGATTTCAGAATACTCCGTTCCCTCATGTTAGGGACAATGAAATTAAAAGGCCTTATTAAACATGATTAGATATTGGTCCCAAACCAGAACATGAAATGACATGAATTCTCCAGCCCAAAAAATTGGGTGGGGTTTCCAAAATCGGGACCTGAATTCACATCCAGTTTCTATATTTAAAGCATCTCTCTCTTTAACAGGCAAAACAGACAGCCTCACCTCATTCCCAAACATGCCACGTTGTTGTATAAGAAATCTAGACTCCAAATAAGATGTGAACTGTCGGTGGCTTGGGCCTACTTTGTTTATCCATGGTAGCACTGCAAATATCTCAGATGCTGTGCACTAGGTGAACCGTTACGAACAGCCCATTATTACTATAAGCCTCTCATAATTGTAATGTAGGCAGCAACTAGATTCCTTGTTTTGAAACCACTGTGGTGCCATATAGCTGTTGTCAGTTTATACTATAATCAAGAATATTATACTGACGAAGCACAGATTTGATAGCTAAGACTGATTTCTGGATTCATTACTAACATCTCTTTTTCAGGTTTTGGTTTTTTTTTTTTTGGAAGGGGGGGTGCGGAAAGGGCTGAAATTTACCATAGTTGGTCTCCAAGCAAAAGAGGCTCTCTCCCTACACCCCGGCAACATAAGAGCAAAATTGGCTGAGGTATTAGAGAGTTAGACCAGCATTAACAAAAAGGTATTTTCTCCACATATTCCATCTGAAATGTTTGCACTTGGATAACGCAAACAGTTAGTGACAGAACCTTTAGATTTGGCTGCTTCTCTCCCCTCCCCCACCACTTTTAATACCCCCTCAGGAAAAACAAAATGATCCAAAAATGTCTTTTTGGCATTTTTAAAGTTATGAATATTACCGCACCCATAGAGCTTAATTCACATTTGCTCCATGCCAGGAAAAGGGGGAGTGGTGTCAAAGGACTCTAAAAACCAGTATCTGGTCAAGGCAGGATTCTCACCGCACAGGCGCTTCAGACACCAGCCCTAAGGCTGCCTTCTCAGGACAGCTTCATGAGCCCTGGTAAAGAGGCATGCAAGGGATAGGGTTGGATGAGGATGGAGGGCTGTGTCAGGGACAGAGCTGCAGCACAGAGTGCTGCAGACATTCCAGGCTATGCTATGGCTGGTAAGGCAGCCCAAGGAGACTGCTATAATTTATGCAGGCTCCAGGGCTATCTAAACTATGCTAGAGGCCACTTCAGGCCCTGGAACAGCCAAAACTCAGGACAGTGCAAAGATGGCTTAAATATACTGTAGCCCTGTTTCCACTGAGTTGTGAGTTTATGCTACACCTCAGAGCCCACACAGAATCTCATTCTACATATTTGCTCATGTGCTTTAGTACATATATTATTTTCTGTGTGTCAGAAAGTGTCACTGTTTGGGGGTACAATCCAGACCACTGAGGGGTTGTGTCACCACTTGTCCTATAACCTTAGGTGTCTGACAATGCTTTGCTGTTGTAGATCCCAACCTGGGCCACTCACAACCAGCCTAACAGCATGTAGATCACAACCTGAGTGTCTATGTGCAAGACAGCCTTGTGATAGTGGCGTAGTCAAAAGAGGATTTACACCCAGCTTGCCTATTTAACTGAGGTTAACGTTTTAAGCACTGGTGAAATAATTTTAAGTGATTCTCAAGTGAAAAGGCTGGAAACAGTCAAAGAAAGGTTACAGTTTTATTATTTCCTGTTTGTTTATTTTGAGAAATGGAAGGAAAGTGTAATGAAGAAGCAGAAAAGTCAGGAGGAGCAAAGAAGCAAATACTAAGCTCACCAAGAAGCAGTTAGAAAATCTATGCACTGTGTAATCTGCCAGCACCCAGCAGCTGATTAAAAGTTGGAGCTAATGACCATACTGAACACATGCCATGAGGCAGGATAGGGCATCTGCTCCAAACCTAGGGCAAGAGCGGGTCTCTTTTTGTCCTACAGTGCTGTCTAGCACATAAACATTCAGGATGGGACCTGCACGCTGGTAGGTTGGGAGCTACAACAGCAAAGCAAAGGCACCTGTTACAGGGCAAGTGGTGACACAGCCCCTCAGTGTTGTGGATTTGCACTCCCAGACCATGACACCCTGTCACATTGCTTTTACCCAGACCAATTAAAAACGTTGAACAAGGATCCATTTGTTTTTCCTTTGCTTTGCTTTTGTAAGTTATTTTTGTTTTCTTTTAAAAAAACATGAAAACTAAATTAAAAAACATTAATGAAACACTAAGTCTGGGGAATCTAGCATGGAAAAGTCAAGAAATATAAAACATTAGGTTTCCAGCAAAGTGTTACTTCTGCCAATTTGCACATAGCATTTTCTAATCCTGTTTTCTTTACATGTGAGTTATTCATAATTATTAAATGTATAACAAAGTGTACAGCATGCGCATCGTGATTCAGCTAAGGCTGCACTAGGAAACTTACCTTTTTGAATTCTTGAGTATATGCTTGATTGCTGTAGCCTAATTTTGTCTTAATATTATGGTTAGGGACTGGTGCTGCACCACTGAAGACAACAGAATGTTTATCATAGACTTCAATGGGCACAGAATCAAGCCCTTAACAAATAATCTAATTTGAAAAATTGTTTTAAGTATCTGAACTTTTGATTACTGCTTCTTTAAGTAAGATGCTCCAGTCTTGAAAACTTGTGGCTTTCTGCATTTGCACTTTCACCCCAGTAAAGGTTTCCAAGCTGAATAAAGTTCTGTAGGTGGTGCTTTCTATTCTGATAATTAGTAACTAGGCAAAGGTTACCCCTCTCATTAGTGTGTATGTTGTTCAGGATATTAAATTACCTTGTCATCTCCTGACATCAGTACTGACTCAGGCATATGGCTTTAAATATTCAGAGATTTTGTTCTCTAGCTTTTTCTTTATTTCCTGGTGTACCTTAAATGATCCTTTTTAAATCTCTAATTATTTCTAGGCTGAAAATGGATAGCACCATGATGAACTGTGTTGAAGGTTTAGGTTTTTCTCTCTTAATACAATACCTGCCCAAACAGAAAAATGCCATCTAAACATGTACTGAAAGAGGCTTCTGTCCACCTATCACGTTAGTATCATGTAAATATTTCACAGGGCACCTTTTCAGCTGCTGGGCTAAAATGTGCAGCAATATAGACATGTCAGAGAAAAGGTTTTAACCACATTAACTTGAGAAAACAGTATTTTAAAGTATTTATTCATTCTTTTTTGGCAAAATGTAAGTCTTTGCCAGAAGTATCTCACCCACCAATGGCAGGGCAGAATATTCATAGGAGTAATCATTGCTGGATTATAAGAAGTAATTCAGGTCAGTCTCCTGTTCATTTTTTTAAAGTGGTTTCAACGCTTTCTTCTTATGCTATTCTTTAAGTATTAGTGGATGGTGCCCTCAGCCTTTCAAAAAGTCTGACATACTCTCACAAAGATGGTCTCTCTAAGCTGTCTACATATTAATGTAAGCTACAAATGTACAGACATACTAAAAGTGGACATAGAACTGTGGAAACAAGTATGTATTTGCCTATCTTTCTCAACAAAAATAAAGATGCTAGTCAGTAACTATTACAGTTGGAAGCATATGCAGAGAAAAAATAGGTGACAGTGGATACTGATTCTTGGAGGTCTCCAGGGAAGGATATTGCACATAGCTTTACAAGCTTTGTTTGTAAAGACTTAGTAGTTAGATTTTTGAGAAATGTGAATTGTTAGGTGTGATTCAGTTTTCTTTCTAAAAGTTGAGAAGACACATACAAAGTTTGTATTTTCTGTCCACGTCTCTGTGATTGAATCCTTAGTTACAGAGCTACTACTTTTCACATTACCAGTGCAAGCAAATAAAAATATTATAGACAGTTATGAGATTCATGAATGTTGCAGCAGGGAGTTTAAAGTGGAAATGCATTATTGTATGGGTAGTATTTTCATTGTATGGCTTCTCATTGTTCAGTTGAGCATACCCTTTCCTCTAGGCCAGAAAGGTAGAACTTCATGTCCCACACAAAGACCTTTCTGCATGTATAATTTTGTCACAGGATTGTCATTGCAATACAAGGGAATGCTGTACTAGTAAAGATATTTTGGACATGGTCTCCTTTTACTGTGGGGGGGAAAAAGAGAAAAAGTTGTTTAAAATCAAGTTGAAATTTTTCAATTTGATGGGAAATTCTGTGAAAAATGCCTAATAGAAAAATTGTTTACTTCCTTTCCAAATTTTTCTCTGAAAACAACTGCTATTTTTCAGCCAATTAAATTAAGCTATAATATAGGGGAAGTCTGACTGATATTACTTGACTTAACTGGAGCTGCCAGAGAAAACTGAGGGGGCTTTAGGGTGCCAGAGAACTTAAACGGAAAAAGCCTTGTGTGTGTATATGCTTCCTTGCTTGCAATCCTGCTCTCTCCACCTATAGATGCATGGCCTTCTGAGTCACAAGGGGATAGAGGAGATTTCAAAGAAATTAGCTCTAAATATCTTTTACCTCTCCAGGGCTGGCAAGTATCTAGCACAGGGGTGGGCAAAATATGGCCCGCGGGCCGGATCCAGCCTTTCTAACATTTCTGTCCGGCCCACCATGCAGGGGCAAAAGCAGGCCCACCCAATCCGGTGCTTCTGCTGCCGATGCTGTTTAATCTACCCTGGAGCGTCAGGCAGCCTTCGGCTGGTCACTACCCAAACTTCCAGCTTCCAGTCACATGGTCGGAAGCAGGAAGTTTGGGAAACGACCGGCCGAGAATCACTACCAAGGTAACTGGAGTGACGGGCAGCTTAATTTCTTGGCTGGTCACTTCCTGAACTTCCTGCTTCTGGTCACGTGACTAGAAGCCAGAAGTGGCCCAGGCCTGTGATGACTTACCAAATTTGTGGAGTGAAACCTCTGTGAAAATTAGTGCCCACCCTTGATCTAGCATTTTACATGTCATTTGCACATATGGCAGCTATGTCATACAACCAAGCAGTCCTGTTGGATCCTCACACCCTCATCCAACTGGGGTGCAGTTCTTCCTTCCAGCCACCCACAGGTGACTACTGTGGTAATAAGTCAGAGGCTACCTGATCATATCTCCTTACTAGCACAACTCGCCCTGCCAAGTCTACCGAGGAAGAAGCAGCAGTGGAAAATAGAGTTGAGAGTGGAAGAAGGTGACAGTGGAAGCTGGCATTGGTCAGTATAGAAGGTGTGTGGGGATGCTGGCCCAAGGCTTTTCACAAATTCCATTTTCTGCCACTGATCTTCCCTTATGCCCTGGTCTCGCCAACAAGGCTGCTCTCCTAAGGCTTCCCCTATACATTCTCCCATGCTCCTCCCCAAACTGCTGTCTTCCTCTCTTGCCTGCAGTGACTGAGGAATCTGTTCTTGCCTTCCTGTCCCACCCACACCAGCTGCCTCTGCTTGGGAAAGGGAAGTGAAACAGCAAGAAATGTCACACATGGAGCTTTGCCTCTTTCCTTTTATCACAATTCCCAAAATCTTTTAGTTACCGTAATTGTCAGCAATGCACTTTCTGGGAAATCCACACAGCAGATTTCCACTACGGCGTAAGTCTTTGTCCATAGTGCAAATAAATCCTTCCAATAATTACATACAAAACACTATGTTAAAAGAACAATAAGAATGCAAACTCATGTTAGGAAAATCTAGAATTGAGGTTGCCCATGCTCTACCAGCTCCTCCTATAATAATTTTCCTTGACCAGACTGTTTATCCTTTTGGGCTTGTTATCAAGATGCATCTATTTCAGGAGGGTCTGTTTATTCCCCAGGGAATAAATCACCAGCAGGACAGCCAAGAGAGTGAAGTGCAGACCCTTATTGCTCTAAGTCTCACAGATCCTTAAGCAGAGACGAGGTGGGTGATGTAACATCTTTTACTGGACTAACTTCGGTTGGTGAGAAAGACAATCTCGGTCTGTATAAGCTCAAAAGCTTGTGTTTCTCACCAACAGAGGCTGGTCCAGTAAAAGATATTACCTCACCCACCTTGTCTCTCTACTATCCTGGGACAAACAAGGTCACAACACCATTACCTAGCCCAGTGGTCCCCAAACTTTTTAGGTCGTACCCTCCCTTATCCCTCTCTGCAACTCTTCACCTTTCCCCCGATGGGGCTGGGAGTGGGGCCACGTTTGGGACCAGGGTCTGTGGCTGGGAATGGGGCCATAGGCTGAGTGGAGAATAGCGGCTGCAGGCCAAGGCTGCAACTGGGTGCCAGGAGCTGAGGTTCCAGTTTGGCTCCAGGGGCAGGTGGGTGGGGCTGGGAGCCAAGGTCAGAGCCATGGTTGGGAGGCAGGGCTGGAACTGAGCTCGGGGCAGAGCAGAGCAGTGTGGTGCTCCCTCCCCACCCTCCATGGGGGCTGTCCCAGGCCCTGCCATGCCCCCCCAAATGTTGGGGGGTGCCCCACAGTTTAAAGACTTCTGACCTGATCCTTTAGCAGGCAGTTTGGGCTGCTATGATATGTTAACATTTCCAGCTGCCTCATAACAGTGAGTGTTTTGTTTAGTGCTCTGTACCATCCCAAATAGTGAAACTGTGTATGTTGTCCTATCCAGTCCCAATATGCAGGGGAAGGGAACTTTCACTTATTTGAATGAGGATTGTCTCCACCTGTTGTTTTTAATAATTTGTACTTAGATGGCATCTTCTCCCCAAGGATTTTGAAGCTTTTTGCAAACATTAGTGAATACGCCTTACAAATAGCCATATGAGATGGTTGAGGAAACTCCACAGCTGGGGGAAACTGAAGCACAGAGAGATAAAGGCCAGATATGCCCAACGTGAGATGTTATGGGCCTGATTCTAGAGACACTGAGCACCCACAGATTTCATTCACTTCATTTGGAGTTACAGATGCTCAATCACCACTGAAAATCAGGCCCAAGATGACTCTGGTTGGACTTTCAAAAACTGAGACAAACAAAATTAGAGGTCATTTTTGAAAGTGTAGGCCCATATGACTTGCTCATGTTTACACAGTGAGTTCACAGCAGAGCCAGGGATAGTACCTAAATTTCCTAACTCACAGACCAGTAGCTTCCCCCAAAGTCCTGTGCCTCCACAGGATCTTTTCCCCATCCCGTCAACTCATTTGCTTTGCTTTCCTCTATTGTAAAATGGCATTTAGACGACAGAAAGCAGGATGGTGTGGTTTCAAATCAGTGGTCTTTCTTCCCTTTTAAAAAGTTATATTTGGTAAACCACAACGCACTGCACCTGGCACTCAGAACTCAGAAGAAAATAACTTCTGGTTCACTCAAGCATTGATGTGTGAAGAATTGTTAATCTATAATCTCATTTGATCTGATTTTCACATGTACAGGGGCTCAAGCACGCAGTGCACAGGAAACAGAACAGATGTCTTAGCTCATTGCACTCCAAGCCTCTGAACTAGAGCCCTCCCTTTTGTGTGTGTGTGACAGAAATACATTTATTTACAGTATGTTATCACCACATACTTGTCACCAGTGCAGGAGCATATTCTATCCTCCTCTTCTTTAGGCAGACTGCTAAGATAAACAGTAAAAATAGCAATCTTCTGCTTTTGAACAACAGTACAATACTTAAGTTACAATTTTGCTTGTTTGTGGGGCCGGGGGGGAGAGGTGTATTCAGTAATCATTCTAAGGCAGGGAAGGAAATAATTAACCTCTTCATTTCTGACTTTTAAGGTCAGGAATGAGAGGAGGATGAAGACAACACCTAGAGATAAATAAGGGTGGGTGATGAAGCATCTGGGAGGAAGAGTGAGAAATACTGAGGCCATAAAAGGAACGGAATAATTGTGGGTGGAGCTGGAGGGATGAGCAATGCATGGGAGGTATTGGAAGTGAAGTGAAGCATGGCCAGAGAGGAGAAGGAGCAAAGTGACTGGGGAGGGACCTAGTAGCAGCTGCTGCCAGACAGCAGCTAAATCACCTGGGGCAATAGCAGCAGAATGGACTCAGGACAGCAACCCTCTGACATCCCCACCTGTCCCTAACATACCATTTTAATTTTAATGGCATGTTAGAATTAGTGAGCTAAAATGAACGGCCCAAGCAGCTACACCTAAAATCATTAAACATACCAAAAATACATGTGTCTATCTTAGGAGTTTTATCCCAGCTAGGGACAGAATTCACATCCCCCCATGCAAATAAGCATCACCTAATAGCACCATCCCAGTAAGCAACACCAACGCACCAATTCACAATTCTTCCTTTCTAAGAGCAACTCAAATGTGAAGAGACAAGAAACTACCATTGTGCCAGCCCTTGTGTTGCTCTCCTGGTACCTGTACGTGTGCACAGGTGGGGCAATATACATTTGAGTCAGAGGAGTATCTCTGAGGTCCTGTGAGAAAAAAAAAATAGTATGTGATAATGTAAATACAGACTATAAATAGGCATAAGGGAGCTGAATTAAGGTTGCACAGACAGTCTCAATTCTGGCATTTCCTGACTTTTGAGTGCCTGACTTGGCAATCTTAACATTCCTTTAATGTTTTTTGGATACAAGATTCTTACATGTTGAGAACTCTTGAAATGTTACAATAATATACGGCCAGAACATGATCCTACTTTCATTTTAAATTGCTTTTTTAATACATTTAGTGCTTAGGATAAGTGTTGGTTTTCAATTCGTGGGTATTGATCTCCTCTGTATTTCTACAAACTAGATATGGCTACGGCAATGCAGTCTTCCCCATGGTATGGTATAACTTGGACCTGGTGGACCCAGCTGTCAGAGTGAAAAGGCAATTCATTCTCTCTGCCTGATCAATCCTTGGTCTTTGTTGAAGCTGTCATTAGAAGTGCAAGTTGAACAGCTTCTCCTGAAGCTGGCTTGAAAAATTGGAACTTTTGGTTCCAAAAGCCCCAAGTCTGATCTCTTCAGCCCTGCTAACCTTTTTTTTGTTTCCACTAGTAAGTTCTGGGAGTGAGATTTAATGTATTTTTACAGCCCCCATCTGCCCCCGATAGTTTTACTATTTTTGGTTCTCCCTATTTTTTTTGCCAACCCTTTGCCAGTCTCCTAGTTTTCCCTTTACGTTTCTAATGCCACATTTCTTCAGGACACCTGTTACCACAATCTTGATCATTTCTCCTATTTAGTTCCTTAATGTCCAGTTTCATAGCTTTTTATTATCTCTTTAAGCTGACTCAGAACACGGGCATTGGTCTAAAATATCTTCCCATATTAAGGTGTTAAGGTAGCTTTGATATCAATTAGATCATTAACTAGTTTCCAGATGTATCAGGTATAATTTGCTAAATGTATCAATTCTCATCCATACCTGACCCATCTGATTTCAAACAGTAATATCCGGGGAAACATTAGGCTCTCTGACATAACCATAAACTTCCTTTAGTGAATAGATAATGCTCTTCAGGACCATAGAACTATCAGTATTATTTGTATTTTTGCAATTTTCTCAAATGCATTGACTATTTGAAGTTAGTTTCTGAATAACTTTTGCAACTAAATATTGGTCTATATTTATTTTCTTAGTTTAGAACTATAACAAGCACAAACACATAAGCTTTGAGTGCCCTTGCCAATTATTTAAAATTACAGATCCAATTGAAAAGTCCATCCACTCATTTATTCTACTAAAGAGGATATCTATGTTTGTATGATAGTGCACCAGTACATTAGCCAGTGCTTCACTCTCTCCTAATTTTCAGGGGTCAGGTGAAATAAATTGGCTCTGCAGCATGCCCTGAACATCATCAAATCCAGCCTATTTCAGACCAGGGGCAAGAGGGCATTCCAAAACTCAAGGACGCTTACTGAGAATGTCCTGCCAGCAACCTTATCTCTATTATAGCCAGGGAGATGTAATATCAGTGCCTCAGTTAATCACAAGTGTGGAAGTGAATAGTGGGAAACAGATGGTCTTTCAGATAGGCTGGTTCCAGGCCATTTAGACCTATTCAAGTCAAAACCAACACCTCAAAATCTATCCAAATTCTGCAACGTATTGTGTAGCACAGCTATTGCGTACTCAGTACAGAACCCCGGATCACCAAGTAGGCACTCCCATCTTTGAATAGATTTAAGATGTTGCCCTTCATAAGCAATACTGGAGAACATTTGAACACATAGATCATGCAGAAGGATACAATTCTGTCATGTAGGTCCTGGATTCCGTGACTTTCCAGGATCTCCAGAACCTTTTCTGGAGCAGGGTTGAAGCAGCTGTCAGAGGCTGCCAAAGTAGCGGCTGCCCCAAGTCACCAAATAATTGTTTGCCAGCAGCCTGACAGCTGCTGATCAGCTGTTCAAAGGTGGCCTGGGCTGGGCCCCCATCAGCTGTTTGGGAGTCAGCCCCCATGGGGCTGCAGCTGTCATTCTTCCCCACTAACCTTGTCACCCATTATTTTTAGTAAAGGCATAGATAGGTCACTTTAATTTTTGTTTATTGCCCATGAGCTGCCCCTGACTTTTACTAAAAATAACTGACAAAATCTTAACTTAACCATAATTTTGTTCCTTAGATGGACAGGCATCTGTCTTAAAATTAGTTATGAATTTGATATTCAGTTCTACCATAACATTCTACAACATTCACTTACAATTCAAGGAACTTCCCGGCCAGCAAGCCCATCCACATAAATATTTGCAAAAAACAAACTCACTCCCTAGCTGAGCTGGTATGCTACACCCTGCAGGACACTGCAAAGTGAATTCATTTGCACTTCAATCAAATATTTATGGAAAAGATTTGGTCTTATGGGCCTGTATCTAATACAAAGAGTTTCTGCAAACCAACATTTCTTTAGACGCTCATGATGTTGTGAGTTTCTTTCAGAGCATAAAAAGGGAAATATACCTGTGAATATAGTACCGAAAGTAAACTGGCAGACCTACAGTGAGGCTAAAGCTGGAAGGAAATGTTTTGGCGCCCACAGCCCCAGGGGAAAAAGCACGTTAAAAACTGTAATTTTCCTATAGTGTGTTCTTTAAAACTACTCCCATGCTTGCTTCATTGCTTGTTAAATAATGTGAACATTTTAGATCTCATAGCCATTATATCAGAAATACACAAATATTCTACAGTTAATAATAGTAATACAAAAATTACTGCTCCTGTTTTCAATACACAACTTCTGCCTGGCAATGAAACCCACTCTATTGTTAATATTGTGGCAGTAAGAAATAGGGTAGCTAAAAAATTATTACATCCTAAAATTCATTTCAGATCTCCACAACATGGAATAATAGGTGGAACTTTTAATTGCCAGTGTCTGTGCTGTAGCTGTCTTTGGATAAATCATATGGTGCCCAGATACCACTATGACAGCCATTTTAGAAATATATAGACAGATAGTAATAATAATTAGGGCTGACAATCCAAAACTCTCCTTACCTCTAAAACTTACTTAGATTCTAAACTCTTTGGGCAAAACTCTTTGTTCCCTGTTTTTTCATAGTGCTTAGGAGAATGGAGTCCTGGTCCATGACCGGGGCTCCTAGATGCTATGACAAGATAATAGAAAGTCAATAAATAATCAAATTTACTCACAAAATATTCAGTTTAAAAATATTTGGGAACCTGTCAGTCTGGATAGTGTCCCTTTAAATTGTAGGCTTTTATAAACTGCTTCTTCCTCAACCCCACCCCAGCCCCACCAGGCTGCCTTTTTATTTTAAATCCACAGGGAGAGGAAGCTATTTTTAAAAAGAGTCTTTACTATTAAATGTACATTTGTTCTCCTCCTACTGTCCCCCGGGAGTATAAAGTTACAAGCTTTTATGTTCTCAAACATACCAAATAAGAGTTTCAAATGCTGTACTTCAACAATAAATGCTGCATAGGAGGAAGCATAAAAAATAATAACCCGCTCTGATATAGTGTTGTATGCCTATTAAATTGCTACGGCTTTGTGGTTTTAACACAATTAAAGTTACCAACTGTGTAAACATTCATAATATCTCCAACAATTCACAAAATCTGCAATCTTAGGTGACTGACAAATGTCATGGCCGTAGTTATAATTCTGTTGTTCTTCCCTTGCCATTCCCAAATGCTGCTACTTAGGCTATGTCTACAGTACTTCTTATGTTGGCAAAACTTATGTCACTCAGGGATGTGTATATTCTACCCCACGAGTGACATAAGTTACGCTGGCATAAATGCTAGTGTGCACAGTGCTATGTTTCCTGCTGGCAGACCTGATGCTGCTTGTAGGAGCATGGCAGGAAGGTTATACTAACAGGAGAGCTCTCTCCAGTCAACACAGAGCATCTTCACCGACACACAGCGACAGCAGAGCTGTATTGGCACAGCTGCATCACTGCAGTGCTGTTCGTGTAGACATAGCCTAAATCACATGGTTAGGCCACTTCATATAACTGAGGAGCAGGAAAGGAGCAGGATGAGAAAGCAAGAGGTAGGAAGTGAGTCAGGCTTCAGACAAATAGTAATTGCCTATTCCTAAAAACTGAGATGGTCTGGGCTGCTCTACTTTGCCTGGTTGCCAATGGCCTGCAAGAGTCGTTGCAGCTGGTGGGGGTTATCAGGACATATAACAGGACAAAGCAATGTTCCAGCCACTCATGCTTTCTCTGGCCATACCAGAGAGCTTGTCCACACAGAGCTGTGGAGTGCAGCAAGCCAGAATGTAAATCTACAGTGCACTAGCCTGCTATGACTAAGTCACTATGTGGGCCCTCCTAACACACACTAAGAAGTCTGTAATGCTCTTTGACCTACTGCTGTTTGCAGTACATCAAAGTGCACTATGGACCTTTCAGAGCATGGTAGCAGGGTCCACATGGCCAGCTAGTGTGCGGTAGCCTAGTACACAGTAGATTTGCACCACAGCTTGCCATGCATTAAAACTATTTTTGGAGCTGGAAGGTTTAATTTCCAGTTTGAGTAAACAAACCCATGCTAGCATTGACCAAGCTAGTGTGTTAAAAATAAAAGTGTGGGTATAGTGGCAAGGGCACAGGATGGGCTAGCTGCCCAAGTTCATACCTAGTCTCAGAAAGCATCGTATCTCGAACAGCTAGCTCTTCCCCCATTGCTTGTGCTGCCACAGCTACACTTTGTTCTTCTAATCTGTAAATTATACCTCTAGCTCCAGTGTAGACATATCATAAGTCTCCATGTGGATGAGCCCAGAGACCAGGGTGTAGAGGAGAGAGTGTAGGAGTCATTGGCTTTCCACCTGCTTTACCCTGCTGGATTCAAAGAAGAGAGTGCAGAATCTAGCCCATTATGTATGTAAACAACGTTAGTGCCATGCAAAATATTTATCATCTTAGGTTACCCCTTCCTTTCTGAAACCTGCAGAACTAACGTCTTTGTGCGACTTCTTTTTCTGGCAGTGTCAGCATAGTTACAAACCTGTTCAAATAATGAAAAGGTTTAGGGCTGACCTGTAACTGACTCTTGGTTGAGCATACAAGAAGGAAAGTTGTAAGGAGCCTTCCCCATCCATACCCTTCTCTCTATGTCCTACACTAGGGTCAGTCACAATCACTCTCCCTGCATTTGGCCAAGTCCCCCCCGTGGTGCACTAACTTAGAAGGAGGCAGGGAGGAGGCAGGGCCCAAGCAATGCCGCCTTGGTGCAGAGAGAAGAGGAGCAAATTGCACCCTCCTTCAAGCATTCTTCTCAACTGTGCTCCAGGTGGGTGGGTGCCTCTTTTTGGCACAATCGCATCTGGAAGCTCTATCTGGAAAGTCATTCCACATGGCCTCCACATGGACCAGTTTGAACCAAACATTTAAAGTTCAGCATTTGATCATACAGCAAAATTTTACTCAAGCTTTTTTTTTTTTTTTTATTGTGAAGAACTGATGATAGTAAAACTAAAAAGCAGAAGTATAACTTAGACAGTGGGTTTTGTTCTCAGGGGAAATAAAACACATTGCCTCTGCAGGTGTTAAAATGAGTTTATTCCTGTATGAGAAACTCGCACTGCATTTGCTGCTTTCACATCTTTGTCCACCATGCAGGTTAGTGTCGTAATGATATATACAGAAGGCTTGTTCTTTCTGAATTGAAGCAAGAGATGTATCCCAGTTCGGATCAAATTTTATTTTGGATATTAAATATTAAAAATAGATCCATCTTTCCCCCAGTCTTGCTATTTGCCTGCTACTTACCACACTTTGAGTGAGATATTCACCATCCGAAGTGGTAACCAGTTTAGGCTTTAACAACATTAAGTGCCAGTATCCAAGATTCTTGCAAAGTTAACATAGGGTTGCAGTACTGGGTCATAGAGTAATTTAACCCACAGAGATGGGATGCATTGTGTGAAAAAGAGTACACTTAAAGCATTCACTTAATTTATTAGGCACAGAAAAGATGTGATGCAAATGAGAAAGGCCTATCTTCTCCAGGGCTGATGACTGAGAAGTCATACATTTCTTTCTATGTTAGAAATTAGTATTTTCCAGTTCACAACATGCCTCTCAGGGCTTGTATATTGTGGTGTGTTCGTGTGTGGCGAGCCAGGGTGTGAATCTACAGCGCATCAGCCTGCTACACACTAACTTGCCATGTGGACACTGCTACAGCGTAGTAAAAGACTAAACTGCACTCCAGGAAAGAGCGAGGTGTCTCAGAAAAAATGCTAATTGTTAAATCCTTGAAAAGTACTTGTATTCAGAGAGAAATCAGCACGGAACACAGAGAGATGCAAACCCATGAAAAGTCTTTATTGAACTACACTAAAACCAGCCAGGACTGGCTGAGCTATCCCCTAATAGTCTAACTCTATTGCTATGGCAACAAGCTAAGCTCTATTGCTACAGCAACCTAGGCAATAAGGCGAGACACAAAATACACAACACTAATGGACTCAGACTAAGTCATGTAACCTATAAGCAATCCTTCTGCATGTTGGCTGGAAGAGCTTTGTTGCTCTCCACCTGTCAGTGTCTCCTGGAAGACGAGCCAAACAAAAAATGCCTTCCCAAGCAAAAAGATTCATGAAGCACTCCTCAAAAGCAAAATCTTCATCATCTTGTGTTTTGGCACAGGAGTGGGGAAGCTGACTAAAAGGCAAAAGCGCCATCTATACCATAAACAGACTATGCATGAAATCCATTTTTAAAAACTTACTCAGGTAGCACAATTACATCTTTAGTGTGGGAAGGGCATAGTGTGGCTAACACAATTTTTTAAAATTATTTTCACAACTAGCAAAACCTGATTCTTTAATATTTCTGAAAACAGTTTTAGCCGCAACATGCTCTGTTCATGCTGGGGTAAAACTGCTAACTGAAACCATTTTTAAAACGGGGGTTTCTAGCGTGGCCAAGAAAAAGAATTTCAGGTTCCAACTATGAGTATAATTGAAATCTGAATAGCATTCTGATCACCTGTTCCAAACCAAGATTCTCAGTTGAAACTCTGTTGAATCTGTAAAGTGACACTAGAAAGTAAATGAGAGCATTACTGCAATGTGTAAATTAGTTTCTACATGAAACAGAACAGTGCGTGATTGCTTGGGATTCTTTGTGGCAGTATTGTCAATCCCAACCATTCAGAAATCACAATCCTGGCTTAAAAATCATGAGATTTCTAAAAGTAATACATTTTGGGGTTCTTTGTATTTATCTTCTAGTTTCTAAATGTTTAGGGTATGCTTGGTTCACATTTTCCAATGATAACAGAGACTCTCACCTTGTAACATTACTCCAGGAGTCAGGGCTTTAAGAAAACCACCAAATACTGCGAGACTCATGAGAGTTAGCAACACAGTTTTGTATATAACAACCTCCATCACTGCAATAATTTATAGTATTGTGCATCACTCCAGAGCTACTCATGAATCTGTAGTGAAGGTCCTAACATACAAAACCAAGGTATCAGTTAATTTAGGGTGTTTTATTATACAATGTATTGACAAAGCAGCAAAATGTATTACTGAGTATCAAACCTTGTTTATGAACTATGCATTGTAAGATATGATTAACTTTAATAGAAATCAAAGGAAATAAAATACACATCCAGTGTAGACAGTCAGATAAAAACACAAAAATCAAGGAAATTCTTAAATCTTAATCTGGTCTGTTGTGCCTGATGCTAATCAACATCTGAAATTTATCTGGGGCAGATTCCAGATGCGTATGGACTCAAAAGATGATCTAATAAAATACTGGGTAGTGATTGTGCTTGAATGAGAATGTTCTAAGAACCACGCAAATACCGAAAAGGTTTGTAGACATGCAAAAAAGCATAGATACATAGCAAGAAAATAGAGTCGACAAGGACAATTTATCAGAAAGGGTAAAGCAATCTCAAAAATGTAACCAAAAAAAAACCCCAAAAACGCACAAGCATCCATCCAAGTACATTGAGGACACTGCAAACAAAGCACAAAGCAAAACCTACAGGGTTTGTGAAATGATTCATGACAATAGCAAATGCCCATCATATGAAGCTATACGCAGAAACTCTGACAAATCACTGTGCCAAGCTTTGCCTCTTCTATGTCTATTATATCAATGCAAAACAGCTGCAATGTTTTGTTTTTTCTATTACCACTAATGTAACAAAACACAGCAATTTTGGCAAGAGGCTGAGGCCATATCTATAGCACTGTAGCTATGCCACTGTAGCGCCATAGCATAGACACTTCCTACTGTGATAGAAGGGGATTTTCTGATGTTGGTAATTCTCCCCAAGTGGTGGTGGTACCTAGATCAACAGAGCATTCCTCTGTTGGCCTAGCCTATTTACACCAGGAGTTATGTAAATTTGGCACTCAGGCATGTGACATGGGAATATAGCTATGTCAATCTAAATTTTAAGTGTGATCAGGCCTTAATGCCAAATAGATGAGCATCAGTAAGTGAATTAGGTTGCAAAAATTTCCTCTTCACCATGCAATACAGAGAAGTAAAATCACAACCACACAAATCCAAGAACAAACTATACAATGACACTATCCTCACACATAATGCAAGTTACAGGCTGACACCAAAGAAAACCAGATTAACATTTCTGTGCAGATCATGGAGGACAGGAGCCACTTCTGTTGTGGAACAAAAGTGACTACATGAATTTAGTGACACTACAGCCTGATTCTCTATGGCCCCTATACACCTTCTGGCAGTATAATGGGACCATCAAGCGGTTGTACATTCAATTAATTTACATCCACTTTAAGGCATCTTTACACTGTCAGAGTCATGTAAATGGGCCTTGATTTCCAGTATAACACTGACATAGAAAACCCACTGTTATGAGAATGTTCATTCAGACCTTGCTTAAGACAATTTTCCCCTCACACCACGTAGAAAGGAAACTGGTTCACACGAACATATAATGCAAAGAAGCATCCCAGAGAGTAGTATACTAGACAACTGTAAGGATGTTTCTGAAGAGCTCTGAAGCCCAGAAATAGACAAGACAGTTCAGCTGGTTCATCATCAGCCCTCTCCTGAGAGGTGCTGTATGCCCTCCATTCTCACTGATTTCCACTGTGCCAGATGTGATACAAAGTGATGCCAGCAAGACTGGCATCAGAGCAGTCCTACCAATGAGGGAGATCTTGTGGCATGCTGGTAATCTCCTCAATACAATGGGATTTGCACCAACTGGAAAAGCATGACTTGCAACTGCATTTTCACAAGAAAAATCCAATCAGCACGTTCAAAGAAGAGAAAACATCCAAGTGGAAATCAAGCATAAATTGTTGGAGTGTCTTTTTAAGAAGTTACAGTTGTCAGCAATAAAAACCTTCAGTTCATGATAATGAGACTGACTCCACCAGCGTGGAGAGCTCTCACTGCTACTGTAGACGTGCACCTATGAGAAGAGTTACCTCTAGAGGACTTCTTATCCAGAGCAGCCATATCGAGACAAAAAGTACAAAAGGAAAGAGACAGAATCAACCAAACCCACAAAGCACAAAGGCAGGCAAAGAGCCCATTAACAAACATTGCAGGGCAAAGGCTAACAACTATTAAGACCTGATTGTTTTGCCCCTGGAGAACGCTGGAGCTATGGGAGGTGAGCTTAGTGGAAAGGATATCATCACTGTGAGTGACTCAGTAGTGACAGTGTGAAACTTCCAGCTTATAACATCCTCGGAATTTCCATACATTGTAGATGACAATTTCCTACCTCAAAAAATGTTGCAGCTAACACAGAGGAATTCTTTATTAGACCTTGTCTGAACAGATAAAAAGGAACTGATCAAAGAACTAAAAATGAATGATAGTTTAGATACAAGTGATCATGACGTAACCATCTTTATAATGAGCAAGCAGGATAAAGTCCAGAACAATAATATATATATATATATATATATATACACATGTGGTGCTTCAATAGGGCCAGTTTCAGAAAGTGAGAAAACAGGTGGTGTTCACACTACAGTGCTCCCCCTGCCAACAAAACTCCCCTGCTTTGGCGACAAAAGGAAACTAATGAAAGGTGTAGAGCTTCTTGTGGCAAAGTTCAGTGCTTTGTTGTTCTATGTAGATGCTGTGTGCTATAACTTGGCCCCAGGATCTATCTCACAATACCCATCCTGACCACTCTGCTCACTGTTTTGAACTCTGCCCTGCCCTGCACTCCAGCCAGCTACGTAGGCACACACCCCTTCCCTTTCAAAACTCCAGGAAGTTTTGAAATTGCTCAGTGTGGAGAGCTCACACAGCTACTGCCCGGCTGAGTAAGCTGGCTCCAGGCAGCAAATGCAATCCTGCCCTGACTACAGGGCAGGGTGTGGATCATTCTCTTTGGTGTGCGGAGAGACAAGGCTGTGGGAGAACTCCGAGGGACTCAATCCTGCTCTCCTATGGCAAGCATGCAGGCAGTACAGGCTGCTGCTGGGGAGGAGTGGGGAGAGACTCCTAATGTGCTGTGGGGGGTAGAGTGACTAGCTAGAAAGTGCGAAAAGTCAGGACAGGGGTGCGGGTGGGGTAAGAGGTACCTATATAAGATAAAGCCCTGAACATCAGGACTGTCCCTATAAAATGGGGACATCTGGTCACCCTAGGTTGGGAGGACAGGAGGACACCAGCTGTCTATGCACCAGCTTCTGCCTCAGGATTGCCTGAACTTAGAGACAGTGTGTGGACACACTCACTTTCCCTTCACACACACTCACTCTGTCTGTCATACACACACACTCCCTTCCTCCCTCCCTCTCTGTTGTGCACACTGAAGAGGGCAGTTGAAAAGTGTCTGTCAACATAGTAGCATGTCCATGAAAGATGGGATTCAGAAACCACCATGTGATATTGTGCTTGCCCCATGAGGCTTGCAAATCCTTCCCAAAGCAAGCAGTTTCACAGTGAGATTACCCACAGTGCACTGCTCCCTGCATCGATGTAAGAGCTGGTAAGGTGAATGCACTCCACTGACACAAGGAGCAAACTATAGTGAGGACATGCAAGAGCAGTTTAATTACAGTGGTGGCTGTAAAGTCGGCATAACTTGTGTCAACAAAACACTGCAGTGTAGAAAAGACCTAGGGTCCACCTAGCTACATGACTTGAGAGTGTGAAAAATTCACACCCCCGAGAGATGTAATTAAACCAGCCTAACCTCTGATATAGACTATAGATATATAGTGGAAGAATTCTTTCATGGACCTCGCTACCACCTATCAAGGGGATGGATTTACTGCAGTAATGCAACAACTCCTTCTGTTGTAGTAGCAAATGTCCACACTACAGCAGCTTAGCTTTAGCACCACAGTTGTGCCACTGTAGCACTTGTAGTGTAGACAGACCCTAACATTTCCTTTCCCAAACTTAACTGTTTAATTTCTAGTCTCTGGCTTCTAGTCTCCCAGTCTCTGAGGGTCTTCCAGGGTAGCCAAGACTTTCCTTCCCATTATACCCCATAGTAAGATCATCCCCAATCACGCTTGGCAGGGCAGCCCCATTGTCTGTCTGTGGCGGTGTGGACATCCAGCGTCGTTCTGGAAGGGAATGAAGCTGTGACACACCAATTTAGCTGCAGGCTGCCCTGGGAACATCCCATCCCCACCTTAGCCCGAAAGGGAGGCAATCGTTTCCAGCCCCAGCCCTCCTGTTTCGCTGGGAGGCGTTAGAGGAAGCTCGGTGGGGCGAAGGTGAAGCAGCAGCACGGGATAATGGGGCAGGAGACGTAGCCGGGCCCGGAGGGGCTCATCCCGGCAGCTCTCCTGCACTTTGCTGGCGGGAAGTGGCCCCCAGGCGGGTGCTGTGCGCGGCGCGGTCTACATTTTCCAGTCACGCCGTCCGCTACACCCCAGCTGCGCGCCCGACACAAAGAGGAAGTGATCGGGACTGGGAGCCGCACGGGGGGGAATTCGCAGGGCCGATAGGTGCGGGGCCTGGAGTTTGCATAGCGTGCGCCTGGCTGGCTGGGCGCGTCACATGGTGAAAGAGAAACATGAAACTCAAATATGTGCTCGGGCAAGTTTTAGGGCTGGTAAGAACGTAGCGATCTCCTTCTCCGCGTGGAAAGCAGGCGGGGATTTTATCGCAGGTCCGCGGCGCGGTGCCTCACGCCCTTTCACGATCACAGGAAACAGCACATGTTCTCATTACGTGGTCCCTCGCTTGCCTGATACTGTCAGCGATGAACATGGACAAGTTCAGTAAGATCACTGAGCCAGCTGGTCAGAAGCTAAGGTACGAGTTGTTGGGTTCGGTTTTTTTCCTTTTACATTTTGTTTGTTATGACTCACTGTCTTCTTTTCGTGCTGTGCCATGCACGATGAAATAAGCCAAGTCAGAGGACAGACTGGGTTTAGAAATGGGAAATGCGTAGCCCTGAATTGAAATCAGTGTGCAATTCCAGAAATACCTCGTGTGTTGAAAGCACCTGCCATCAGACCTGTACCAGGGCAGCTAAAATGCAAACCACTGAAACCAACCACAACAGATAACGTGGATGAAAGGAAGTTTAGATATAAAATACGAGCACTGTCTTCCTCAGTAAAATTAAAAATTATTCCGGGATTCTGCAGCCACAAGAAATTCAGCAAAATATTGAATATGAAAGAGGATAATTACCTGTATACATAGCTGCAAAAAGAATCACAATAAACACAAAACAATCGTGGATAACAATGAGATACAACTCGGCAGCTTTCAGCATAGACTGTCCGTGCTACTTTTATTTTCTGTAAAAAAGCAAACTGCTCAATATATTGTTTTAAAGGATTTATTAAAAATACTAATTCACCATAAGCCTTAAGCACATTAGTAACATTTAATCAGGAATTTGTTTATGCATAGTAGACTTTGTACTAAGAGGGCTCTCCTCTTTAACTTCTTTTGTATCTGCCAATCTTCAAGAGGGATAGTGTCATGTAAATAAACAGGAAGCATAAAGCATTCTGAAAATAGCACACTTTTAAATACAACCTGTTGGAAGTAGTAGGAAGAAGTAGGACTACACAATTACAAGGTAGTATTTTTAGGGTGACTGGATAGCTCTGGATTTGTATACTGGGTATGGAGTCTAGAGATGGGTGGGAAATAGTTTTCCCATCCCATGAACGTTTTTGAGATTTCAAAACATTTTCCTGTTCTCCATCAGGACAAAACCAAAACCTTTTGAGATTTTTCATAAAAAATGGGGAAGAGAGAATAAGAGACCACCAATAGCCTGATGGTTAGGACACAAATCTCTTACTCACGTGGGAGAGCCAGGTTCCAGTCGCTGTGTCTCCCACATCTCACTTGAGTGCTATTGGCTATCCTGGGGATGTCTGTGTCTCTCTTTCATGAGAAGCTTTTGTTGAAACTCATACACTTCTGTGAAAACTTTTGGTTTTGACTAACAGGTATTTTCAGACAAAAAAGCATTATGTCAAAGAAATTCCTCATGAACTACAATGGAGTCTTAAGCTTCTAGATCAGCTGTTTGAATACAGCTCACTTGGCTAACTCCTGTTCCCCATTCTGTTGGTGGAAGAGCTGGTGAGCTTAAAAAAAAGAGGACACAGGCTACATCTTCACAGCCAAAAAAGAAGTGTTTTTACATGGAGATAACCAGCTTGAGATAGTTACCGCAATGTACAATCCTGGTGGAGACAAGGCACAAGAGTTTTTGCTTCCGTGTAGTTAGCTGAGGTCATTTCCAAGTAAGGGATACTGCATTGATCTCATCTAGTTATGCTGAGGTAAAAATTAGCTGTGTTTTGTCGCCACAAGGATTTCACAGCAAATTGGCTATCTCAATTTAAAAACCAATTTTTTTGCAGTAAAAGCGTAGTCATAGAGATTCACACACACACACAATTACATACGATTAAAGCAGAATTAAAGCACTAGGAGGAGATGCCAGCTGCCATGCTAATCTGGGCATGATGGCAGGTTAATTGTTTATGTACCTATTCAAAGCCCCATATGTGTCAGGAAGAGATTACATTTCCTTCCTACTGTATCTTCAGCCTGGCTGGCTCAGCTTCTGCTTCTCCCTTTTATCTAGTTCTAGTAATATCCTAGCATAGGTAATGAAAGGAGACTCTGCTCCCTTCTGATACCTCACAGTAGTAAGGTGACTTCTTCTCCCCTTCTCCTAATGGCCAATACATGTCTGACCAAAACCCTAGCTCATCAAGGAACTTAAGCACTTATCTACCTTTAAGCTTGTGAGTAGTCCCATTGCCCACAATGCACATGCTTAATTAAGTACCTTGTTGGATAGGGTTCGGATAATTTTTTAAGCAACGGTTGCTATAACTGCATTCCCCGCTTAGAGAGAAACTTGCACAGATTTAAGAGAGATGCACAAGCACAAAGGACGATCATAATGGAGCTGCAAACTTTGTCTCATCCCTTGACATAATCACCCATTTACCTATTTTGTTACCAGCACACACCATTGTCCCTGACGTGCTGGCAATGCAGTTGATCTTTACAAAACATATTTGCCCCAGTGTTTCCACTGAATGTTACACCGAGGAGATAACTGCATTTGACCTCTGACTTTCCTCATGTGCCACTGATTGCAGACACAAAAAATCCTACTGAAACAAAGTACTACTTGTATAATTATAGTCCATTTTATTTAAGGCAGCTTCCTTAAGAGTTCATTCAATAGTTTCAAAAATCAAAGTGGTGTTAGTGCTGTATCAGCATTTGTTTGTGTCTAAAGCTTCAAGCTTATGCATGCAATTTTGAAAGCCTCGATTTTGTGAACTGGTTTTGATAATCCGCATGTTGATATTTCTCAGCTTCACTCCAGTGGTATGTTTTTTATTCTACTAGATATACCTCTTTGTGGACATCATTGCATCAGCCTGTCTGGGTCTCTGTATTTTTAACTCACTCATCTCCTTCATTTATCTTGATAATATGGGAACGAAGGGAGAGTCACCATATGCCTCTCCACCCAGCATGTTGGAGATATGACCATCGTGCTTGCAATTATGAGATTCATATCACTGGGGTCTGAATGCAGACACTTTGTAGAATTCTACCCTTATTATTTTTATTAAGTATAATGTGATGCATGGCATTATACCACAGTTTGATTAACTTGTTTGAGTTGCTAGGAAACGTCGGACTCCTGAGAAAGAGTCCTTGTTAGGAGAGGAATACATTATATGGCATAGTCAAAGGATCCAATACTCTTTACAGCAGCCTTTCCCAAAGTGTGGGGCACAGAAAACCAGCTGGAGGGACATGGAACAGCATCACTGCACATGTCCGCATGCTGCCCTGCAAACATGGTGGGTAGTGATCTGGACTCAGCTTTCAAAAGTTAAGGGATTGCTGCTGTATAGTCAAATTGGTCCATAAGCAGATATACTAGTAAACATAAAGAATAGTCAACAAAACGTCAGTGCAGGTAGCAACTCAAAGATGTAGCACCAAACTTTCAGAACTCCAGCCAGAGGCGACGTGTAGGGGAAGCATGTGGAGTCACATCCCCCCCAGATTTGCTGCTTGGCTTGTACTGAGCATGCTCACACCGATTGAGCATGCTCAGTAACACTGCTGAAGCTGGCTGCCCTCACTCTGCCCCCTCACTGTCAACAGGCACGGGTTGTTTCTGACCCCAGCGATAGCTTTGTGATTCAAGTTCTTTAGATAGATTGTGATCCTGCAACTTCTGATCCTACAAGCTATTTCTACTTGCTGTATGACTGTGTACTAACTCATACAATTTATTACATTCTTTATTATGAGCACAACACTTAGTAGTGGCCCCTTGACACTTAGGTCTGGTCTAAACGAAACAATTAGATCTATCTGGCTATGTCACTCAGGATTGTGAAAAATTTGCACCCCGTGCAATGTAACCTCTCCACCATAGATGCAAAGCTAGCTACTGCGTCTCCGGGCAGGTCTACACTACTGGCAAAATTCAGTGGCAGTCAACGGGAGTTTCGCAAGCTACGCAACTTCCCTTTAGCATGCCATCTCCACTGTGGCCTTCATCTTTCCCCGCTTTTTTTGCTCCTCCAGTTGCCTTGCAACGTAACTTAAAATCACCACCTCCAACCATTCAACTATTATTTGAAACCACCCTGAAAAGTATTTGACTTTGCTCTGGGGTTGGGCAAAGATGTTTATAGTTGCTTGCAATACAAAAGATAACCCTATTGGATTTAGCATTCCCACTTAAACACAAGGGGTGAAATTCTCACCCTAATGAAGTCAATGGAGTATTGGATCCTTTGTCTATGCCACCTAAGAGCTCAAGTGTCTGCTGTTAATGGCCCATCTAGTTTAAAAGTATTTGTGGTCCTCACCAGTTTCTTACTGACCAAGAGGTCTTGGAAGTGGCATAGAATATTTCAGTAAAGTATTTTTAGTTTTCCCCTCTTCTCCTACTCTATTCCTCTTGAACATGCAGAACAGAAAATGTACTCATTTGGGAATGAAGTAACGTTTTATTATAAATTGGCCCATACTATGTTATCATCTATAGGATACTTTATTACAGGTAGCAGTTTTCTTTTTGAGAAATCAGTTGGGAGTATTAGGCTATGTTTACACTACAGCTTATATTGCCATAATTTGAGTCTCTTAGTGGGAAAGGGGGTGTCGAATAAACCACCGTCCACCTTCTTGAGCAACATAAATTACACCGACATAAGCACCGGTGTGAACAACACTATGTCATCGGGAGAAACCACTTCCAGGGGCTGGGTGGTTAAGCTGATAGGAAAGCTAAGAAAAACTCTATTAGAGATCAGTTTGAGAAAATGATGGCAATTTTACTACTTAAATTCTTGTTATATTAAAAATAGTCATTTAATCAATTTTTGTAATCAAACTTTGACACACAACATTTCATTTCAAGAAAAAAAAACCCTGGAAAGGTCACAAACAGGGATAGAACTGTTGAACTACCAAGCCGCTTATTATGTACATGGTCCTATGTAGTCCACAGCTTCAGAATGTGCTACAAAATACACACAAATAGATATTTCAGCAGCAGATTTTAAGCCTCCGCTATCTCATTTCTAGCTATTATGGATGCAAAGTCAAACTTCCAAATGCAATCAATGTTTGTTGCCTGAGTTTGCAGAAAGCCTAAAGCATCAGCTCTAAAAGAAGCATGGATTGCATCATCCACCCAAAGTGTGTAATAACTCGGAAACCTAATGCTAGCTTTGTCGGCATTCATTATTTCATTGATGATCATTTTAGGAGAAACATCAAGCAATTGTGCGATTTTGTTATCACGTGCATCAGCTGACAGAGTAGTGATGCAGCTGGTTGCTATCAAGGGTTGCTGGGACAGGGAAACTAGTTCAATCTTTCCTCACCCTGCACTCAAAAAAAGTGTCAAGTCTTTTCTGCCCCTTACCGCCATGATAAAGGAAAAAACAGATGCATTTCCCCACCACCCATCTCACCTCCTCCATTGCCAAAAGCCACAATTGCTTCTTGAGTTCCCAAACTGACTCTATGCCTTCTTTGGTGCCAAAAACCACAGCACCCCCTCCTGTTCCGGCTTTTCCCCAGCGGTTTCCACCAGGCATTTACGTGTTGTCAATACAAAAAAAAACAGCTGTGGCCCTGTTGAAAATGTTAGTACAGCATAATATAAACTGATTCTAATATTAAAATAAATCACATGGGGACAGAGCTGATTGTATTGCTTGGTTTTTTATATATATATTGCCATAGCAAACTGTTGTTTTTTTAATCCACTTGATGCTCGCACATAATTCCCAGTCTGCCTCACTGCAGAACCTAGAGGTCTTGTTCACGTGATGCAGGCCCAGTTTGCCACAGAGTATATATATGGGACTCTGTTTATTTAACTTCTGTTTCCTGCAGCTTTCTGTCCTTTCTTGTCAGATGCTGAAACTTCCTCCTCTTCGGCCTCCATGCTTCTTATCTCACCCCACTGCAGCCTCTCCAAAATACTGTTGTAAAAATCACTTCTCTATCCAGCTACAAGGACTGTGTGACTTCAGTATATAACCCTTCTGCCAGATGGAGTTGAGAGCACCAAGGGCCATGTTCGATATCTAGGGGTTCCTCTTAAAAATACAAAACAGAGCCAGCTCAAGCCCCCATCCAGTGGTCCGGGAAAACTGACACCACCCCTTGGCACCTCTAAGAGGCAAACTTCTCCACACACAAGCACCGAGTCTAACTAAAGAGAACTTTTATTAAAAGTGAAAGGGAACCACCTCGCCCAACCACATTCATAAGCACGTGATGACCATAAGCAAACGCAGCCCCAAAGTGCACTGGGCAGTGTCTTTTGCTTCAATGTCCCACCTTGCACTGGGAAAGTCCAAAGAACGAAGGTCCCTTTAACACACCACTCCCCTCTGTCCTTGGTTAGCAAATACCCAGAGTTGAGAGGTGCATTCACAGGGTTCACCTCCCACCCCAATGGAAGCGGTGGGAGATTAAGCAATGCCTCCACTGCTGCCTCTGCAGCTGTCTCACAGCTCCTACTGCTTCTCTGCCATTGCTGGCCACTGCTACTTTGCCATTGCTGGCCACTGCTGCCGCTGCTTCTCTGACGCCACATTCTGAGGTTCCGCCACTTAACCCAGCTTTTAGTGATTTCATCAGGTAGTGAGTGAGGAACCTCACAGCCAGTGCAGTCTCTGTGTTGTCTTTCACTGTCCCCACACCTGGTCTGAAACTTAGCCCCTAAGACAGCTCAGCAGTGATATCAGCTCTAGGAATAACCAGCCGGAAACAAGGACTTTCAGTTGAGTCTAATCAGCTCCGTCATTAAACACTGGAGAGGGACAAAGTCAAATGGTGTCTAGGACTCTTTGGGCAGAATACACACCACCAGGTAGGAACACTTATCGCCACCCACTCCCATCTTCATTGGGATTTGGCATCATTACCCCCTGTTTAGCAAATGAGGTTCAGTTTAGAGGGACTAGCAATCATCCAAAAAAAGCAAAAAAAAACCCCAGTAATATTAATACCCTTGCTAAGGAACCATTTACCAGTCATGTTGAAACACTTGTTTTCTAACAAGCCAGAACTTTTTCCTTCCTGTGTACTGAGAATTAAAAATCATCAGTTCACTATTCTAAGAAACGTGGGCCATAACCATTTCTCACAACTGTTTAAATGTCATTGTTTTTATACCTGTGTAGATGGGATTTAATCGTCATTTAGATTAGAGATTAGATTATAATCCTCTGGGTTAGGCCCTGTCTTCACTAGAAAACTGTTTCCCATTAGCTATACTGGTGTAGTTTAAGGAGTACAACACCCCTATTATGCATGCAGTTATATCAGTATAAAGGTGCTACATACCAGTATTGCTATCCCCCTATTGGGAGGAGGAGAACTAATCTGGTTTGTCACCTTTATAACCAGTATAACTGAGTCTACACTAGGACTTTGATCAGGATACACAGGTGAACGAATAACAGACAAGGATGGATTTAAGTGGCAGGCTGCAACTTTATTAACTGAATACTGGGGAGGGATGCTATGCTGTCACCCCCCTGCTCTCACATACCAGTGCAGGGTTACAGGGCTCCCATCATATAGCTGGTAACTTGGAATAGATCCTCCTCAGCCTACCCCTAAAATACAACTCTCTTCTAAAGCCTCCCCCCCCACCCCCAATCCTTCCAGATTGGAGACAGGTACAGGTTACCAAAGGAACCAAAGGAACATGGGAGGAAACCTCAGTCCAGAAAATCTTCTTGACTTCCTTCTCCCATGGACATAAAGTTCACCCTTGAAATCCTGGGTCTCATTTATCTCTGGGAGCAGGGTTCTTTTAGCCATTAGCAGCACTGGACACACCAACAATTAGCTTGGTCACACCCACTACCCACATTGCCTGGTAGCTATTTTCTGGCCAATCCACTTCTTAGGGTCATGGAGCCAAATGTCAGGCCCTGCATCTGACAGATGGACTTCATCATCCCTAAAAAAGCTCAGGCCCAATGGGTTGAACTCCCTGTGTGTTATCCCAGAACCACCTGCCACCAAATGTATCCTGGCAATTTCTCAGTTCCCATGGATACCAGCAAATCTTAATTCTTAAAATTAATCCAGTACAAACCTCAAAGTCATTCTCACCAAGGACAAGACATCAGATGGCTGTAGCTTGGCCATCAACGAATGTAAAAAAGGCATAAACTAATCCCGCAACATGTGACTTCTGCATTACATCATAGGCAGATGGTTTCGTCTTGAAAGTCAGTTGCAATCCACTTGCTGACCTGACCACCCACTTCTGATGAGGAGGACAGCCCAGCCCCTATCTTGCCAAGCATTTATTCTTGCATCCCTTCTGTGAGCTATGTTGCATCTCCTGCAGTCCATTCAACATCTCCTTTTATCGCTTTAAACTATTTTGATAAGAAGAATCTCACCACTATCTGAAATAGTTAGGCTGGTAAAACGCTAATTATACACCTGTCCTTGGAACCATAACATCCTCTATGTACTGTACAGCATACCAAACACACTGCTGACGATCAATGCATAAGCCTTTAGCTAGATCGTTGGTAAGGTAAAGGATATATAAATATCTTTTCATTAAACCATTTCACAGTTTGTGTTCTATCTAATCCTATTGTTCAGGTCTGTCACCGTTTGAAAGTGCCAATATATCTAATTAACCTAAATCCTCTTCAAATTCATTGAGATGCTGAAACGTCTTAGTTTAAAACAATTTACGATTTTAGTTTATTCCAGTCTGGCGAAGAATAGAAATTACAAGAAAAATAAGAATAGTTCTATTGCTCTATTTTTCTTGTAGAATGACTGAACAAATGCTTCCAATTATCCAGTCAGAAATTCTAATGCATATCTTCATTACAGTGTGCTTGCTAGTATTTGCCAGTACAAGCTAGAGTAGTGGTTCTCAACACAGAGATTTTCAAAGGAGTACACATCAACTCATCTAGATATTTACCTAGTCTTGCAACAGGCTACATAAAAACCACTAGCATATTAGTACAAACTAAAATTGTATACAGACAAAATGAGAGAGTCTGCAATTTTTCAGTAACAGTGTGCTGTGCCACTCTGGTATCTTTGTCTGATTTTGTAAGTACAGTAGAACCTCAGAGTTATGAACACCACGGGAATGGAGATTGTTCTTAACTCCAAAATGTTTGTAAATTTGAACAAAACCTTAAAAGTTTACAACTGAACACTAACGTAATACAGCTTTGAAACTTTAGTGTGCAGAAGAAAAACGGTGCTTTTAACCATCTTAATTAAAATGAAGCAAGCACAGAAAGTTTCCTTACTTTGTCAAATCTTTTTTTAAACTTTCCCCTTTTTTTAATAGTTTGTTTAACATAATACTGTATTGTATTTGCCTTTTTGGGGGGTCTTTGCTGCTGTCTGATTGCATACTTCCATTTTCAAATGAGATGGGTGGTTGACCAGTCAGTTCTTAACTCTGGTGTTCCTAACTCTGAGGTTCTACAGTAAGTAGTTTTTAAATGAAGTGAAATTTAGGGTATGTCAGGCAAAATCAGACTCCTGAGAGGGGTACTGTAGTCTGGAAAGCTTGAGACGCACTGAGCTAGTGTACCCAGGCTATATATTAAATTATTCCACAGTACAACATTGTATTGGCCCTGGGAATGTGCTTCCTCACACAATCAGAAAAGGTTGTAAAAGTAATGTTGTTATGGACAACATCACAATGTGGAACACCTAAGAGTTCTCAAAATGAAAGAAATTGGGGCTGTTGCTTTCTGGCTTTAAGAATAGTTTCTAATGGCTTTTCTCATCCATCTTGGAAAATGTCTTCTTGGGTGGTCTTCTCTGTACTAGATAAGCGACCCATGATTGAAAGCAGATTTCATACATGACCTCCTCCTCCATCACAATATGAACATCTATGTAATCTGGGCCAAACCAAGGGCAGCAGCCAGTTCAGAAAGTTAACCAGCGTTAACGGAACTAGGTTTCATCTCTACTTTCTGAATTAGGGATTGGAAAACCATTTGGTCCAATCAACAAATGCTGGCCAACCATATTCAATTTTAGTTTATAGAAGACAGCACAAACCTTGATTAAAATGTACTTGAAAAAATATTTCAAACAAGTATAACTTATTTTCCTAATGTAGACAGAGAATGTGTGTGTGCCCTTCTTATTTTTGTCACCATACAAATTCCATTGTTTGTACCCTTTATATTAGAGCTGAACAAAATTCAGAATTTCCATCCTATGGGAAGTTCCCACTTTTGTTTTTGTTCAGATCAGGACAAAGTTGAAATTTCACATTTTTCTTCCTGCAGAACAGAAATTCTGCAAAATTTCAATTCTGAATTTTACTTCAACATTTGTGATCAAAATGAAACATTTTTTTACAATTCCTGAAATCAAATGTTTCATTTCAGTTTGTTGAAATGCTTCGTTTTAAGTCAGTTCAACATTAAATGGCATTTTTGCTTTGCGTTGCATTGCTTCCTGGGAACTATAGTTTGGGAAATTCCCAACTAACCCTATTTTATCAACAGTGCTTCACAACCACTGATACTGTAAGCACAGCCTGAAAGCCTGAGTCCATTAAAATATTTTTTACCTCTCTCCATTGTGCAGATAGCTGATAAGGGCCCAATCACTAGTAAAAGCAGGAATATGTGCACACACTTCATAGTTTTTATTTAGACATGTTATGTGGGCTACAATGAGCATTTTAAGAATAGAACAGAATTTAGTTTTAGTCAGCATTTTTCATATTCTAGTTATCCTAAAGCATATTATGATGAGCTAGATACTGTTAATACACTGATTTAGAGGGCAAGTATGACAGCTATTATGTGTACACCAATAGGCCAGGAAAGTAGGAGATTCCAGGAAAAAAAAGGTTGAAAATGACAGAATTTTCTCATTTAATTGTTGGGAGCTTTCCTATATTTTGGCCAATTATGAGAGGACCTCAAATACGGTGAAAAAAGCTTTACATTTTGCATTTTAGACTTACTGAATGGCAAATAGAAATCTGCAAGTTCTGTTAAGCTATTTATCCGTCATCTATTAACAAATAACCCCACATTATATATATATATATTAATATATATATTATATATATATAAAAAATAAAGATATTTATTTTTTATTAAAATAAATAAAATAAAGATATTTATTTTTTATTAAAATAAATAAAATAAAAAGATATATATTTTATATATATGTAAAAATAAAAGATACCACCACTTTCAAACTTATTTTTCAGATTACTTAGAAATGAAGCTTTATGTGAAATGCTGCAAATCTGTGATCTCAACAAAAATTTTATATTAAACATTCCTGAAATAATTCAGATGATCCATCCTGAGGCAGTAAATTACAAGACCCCCCAGATACTGTTGTACTGAACCCAAAAAATGTAACTGGGTAAAATTCTATGGCCTGTGCATGCAGGAGGTCAGATGATTTAATGGCCCCTTCTGACTGAACTCTGTGAAATAGGTATTCCAGCAAAATTTGCTTCTTTTTAGTACCATTACCCCCACAGCTATAGTCCCATCTACACTCGAGAATTGGTCCATTGCCAACCATTGTCATACCATTGGAATCATCCTCCTGATTTGGAGCTGAAAATAGTTTAAGTGCCAGTGTAGACAGAACAAAACCATTGTAACAGAGAGCTAACCTACTTCCAGTTCAAACCGTGTGACAGGAAATACAACTTTGAAGAATAAGATGAAGAATCCATCAGAGAGATTGAAAGGAAGCAGACCATAAAAGACAATTAAAACAATGCCGAAACTCCATCTAAGTATTTGTTTCTTAAATATACATAGGACTCTTGCTGAATCAGGACAAAGACCAAGATAGATTTTTAGATGCTGCTCAACAGATGTCCAAGGAATAGAAAAACAAGTCAGATCTGAGATGCAGTTGGAAAATCTGCACAATTGGACTTGCCATGTAACTGCACATGCTATGCTAATCTCAAGCCAATCATATCAGACCTTCATTTTCCTATATCTAACTGACACATAAAATATACAAAATACAGATTATTTCCCTCAGTCTATTTGCTCTTTGCATTATCTTTAATATCTTCATAGCGCTCTCGAGTTAATGTTTTCAGCCCAGTAGGAATTCCCTGTAGGAATGTTCTCTCATCTTTCAAAAATTCCTCTAGCATTTTGATTAACACTGATGACAGACTCAACAGGTTATAATTCCCTGGTGCCTCACTATGCATTTTCCTTATACGTTTCCCTCCAATGACTTCGTACTTCCTTTTTCTTGAAGAGCAATAAAAGTTCTTGGAACCTACTATCCCTGCTCTGCCATCCCCTTCATGACTGTAGTGTGTTTGTAATTTGTGTAAGGCCTGGAGCTCAGTGAGCATGAGTGTATATAGTATTCATTTTAGGATGACTGTTAATGCCTTTAGTTTTTCACTCTGATGCTTTGAAACCATTCAGGAGAATAGAGTTGACTTCATAAAAAAACCAAACTGAGTTATGGATCAACTGTTTCCCAGCTGACTGACATAGAAAAGGTCTGTCTGCCAAATCAGAAAATAGGAAATCAGGACAACAAGTATCTCAACTTCTTGAATCCACAGATGAAGTGATTGCAACTGCATCTGTTACTTGGTGTACATAATAAAAATAAAAGTGAGAGTTTGCTCTTATTCATGGCATTGTAATATAACATTGGTACAGGATCAATGTTTCCTGTTTGAAAATGAAGTTTTAGTGTCAGTTTAGCAGCATGACATCATTAGCTACTGATCATATTTGGGAGCAAATGCATCCCCTTCCTCCATAGTTGCAGGAGGTCCTCTGATAGCAGAATCCATGCAGTTCTGAATACAGTGTGCATGTTCAAATATTATGTGGGGGCAGTTCATTACAAGCTCCTTACATGGCAGGATGAGAGCAGGCTGAGTGAGGGGTTCACATCTAAAAGGAAAGCTTGCATATTGCTTGCCAAGGAAAAAGGATTTTAAAAAGTTTGCTTGGTCACCACTGCTCTTTGGACATCCAGAAGAGCCACCAGGGGACCCAAGACTACAAACACAGATAACAGAAAGCAGACCTATCAACCCTTCCCAGATCGGAAAGACAGAACATTCTATTGCATAAAATATAACATGAAATAAACACAAAGTTATTATAGTATAATTATAATATACTGTTTGTACATATATTATATTGGTCCATTAAAACCAGGGAAAATTGGTTCTCTCAATTTGTACCATTCCCACTATGGAATTCCATATCACCACAAGTTAGTTTCCTCTCAACACTTAATTCCATTTTTGGACTAATTTACAGCAAAGGCATACTTTATACTGCCTTTGATTCTGCCACAGATTTTAATTCACTCCGCCTAGACTAGTACTTATGCAACGTAAACCCTCTCTCACAAAAAGAAGAAAATGGCATCTTGTTTGTCAAGAGTACCTAGAGGACACACACAGATGGAAAATATAATAAATATTTAGCCTCTCTGAGCCACTGTGTATACTGTATAAACATACACCTGCTTTTAGTTTTCGGGTGGAGCAGTGAATTGTTGAAAAATGAACAAAATAAGATTGCATCATGGATTAACATTAAAAAAACAAACAAACCCATATTGTGAGGAAAAAAGGATATTCTTCCCTTCTACTTCCTTTGGCTCATCCCTTTAGAGAAGTGGAGAAGAGAAATATGGTTAGATCTGCCTGCCCTCTATTAAAGGTTGAGCACGTGCTAGGTGCTTGTAATTGATTTTTCCCTACAAGAACCAAAATTCTCACTATTTCCTTTATTCACAGCTTTCAGATGTTTTCAAAGGGATTACATGAAACTTATAAAATACAAAACCAGTTTCATATGCACACTTGATCTATATGCCAACCTTTTGGTGTTCCTTGACAGTCTCACACAGGGATCACAGTGGACTAGCAGGATAAGAGCAACCAAGGCAAAATGAGGCGAATTTCTTTGCAAACTGCAGTTCATATTTCATGTCCATGTTTTGGATGCTCTGGGATATGTCAAAGTAGATGCACTGTTGTATCAAAATTGGAGGAAGAAATTTTCAGTCTCGTGACTTCGAAAAAATTCCATTCATGGAGAGATTTGGTACATTTGAAGTAAAGCAAAGGGAAACTAGGTGTCAGACAAATTTGGAAAGTTTAACTTGGCTGATATTGAATTACAGAAGCGCGGCAAGGGGAATTGTGTTTGATGATTAATTTACACATTTCTGTCCTTTTAAAATGGGATTGTTTTAGAAACTGAAAACAGGGAAGAAATAAGGGCTTGCCTCCTTTTTTTAAAAGAAAGATACATGAAGAAATATTACACTGAAAACAGAACATTTACAGAGAGCTGGTTTTGACAATATTTTGAACTGCACATATTCAGTCAAAGATGGTAAATAATTAATCTATTATTTAAGTTTGTGAAAGTCGAAAGAGGAGAGATTTTAAAACTTTTCTAAGCCTCAGGAAGCACATTACAAACTCTCTTCAGAATTTGTGAGCTTTATTCATAGAATCATAGGACTGGAAGGGACCTCAAGAGGTCATCTAGTCAAGTCCCCTGCTCTTATGGCAGGACTAAGTATTATCTTCTAGACCATCCCTGACAAGTGTTTGTCTAAGCTGCTCTTCAAAATTTCCAATGATGGAGATTCCCACATCCCTAGGCAATTTATTCCACTGCTTAAATCCCTGACAGTTAGAAAGTTTTTCCTAATGTACAATCTAAACTGCCCTTACTGAAGTGTAAGCCCATTGCTTCTTGTTCTATCCTCTGAGGTTAAAGAGAACATGTTTTTCTCCTTCCTCCTTGTAACAACCTTTTATGTACTTGAAAACTGTTACCATGTCCCCCTTCAGCCTTCTCTTCTCCAGACTAAACAAACCCAATTTTTTCAATCTTCACTCATAGGTCATGTTTTCTAGACCTTTAATCATTTTTGTTGGTCTTCTCTAGACTTTCTCCAATTTGTCCACATCTTTCCTGAAATATGATGCCTAGAACTGGACACAGTACTCCAGCTGAGGCCTAATCAGCACAGAGTAGCGTGGAAGAATTACTTCTCCTGCTAATACATCCAAGAATGATGTTTGCTTTTTTTGCAACAGTGTTATACTGTTGACTCATATTTAGTTTGTGATTCACTATGACCCCGAGACCCCTTTCTGCAGTACTCCTTCCTGAGCAGTCATTTCCCATTTTGTATGTGTGCAATTCAGGCTATGTCTACACTTACAGTGGTAAATTCGACACCATCAGATCGATTTTTCCAGTTCGACTAAGCAGCAGTGAAGACACTCTCAATCGATTCGGAAATAGATTTCATAAGACCAACTCCCCAAAAAGCATAGCACTGCATCGACGGGTACACATTTCCTGTCGGCACAGCACAGTGGGGACAGTGCACTATACAGAAGTTATGAAGTCTGCGTAGCTTGCATAACTCCTGTAGACTGCCGCTGAATTTTGCTGTCAGAGTAGACCAGGTCTCATTGTTCCTTCCTAAGTGGAGTACTTTGCATTTGTTCTTATTTAATTTCATCCTATTTACTTTAGATCATTTCTCTAGTTTGTTCAGATCATTTTAAATTTCAATCCCATCCTCCAATGCACTTGCAAACCCTCCCAGTTTTGTATCGTCCAAATGTTATAAGTGTACTCTCCGTATCATTATCTAACTCACTGATGAAGATATTGAACAGAACCAGAACCAGAACTGATCCTTGCAGGACCCCACTTGATATGCCCTTCCAGCTTGACTGTGAATCACTGATATCTACTCTCTGTGAATGGTTTTCCAACCAGTTATGCACCCACCTTATAGTAGCTCCATCTAGATTGTATTTCCCTGGTTTGTTTATGAGGTCATGTGAGACAGTATCAAAAGCCTTATTAAAATCAAGATAAATCATGTCTGTGCTTCCCTCCCATCCATCCACAAGGCTTTTTACCCTGTCAAAGAAAGCTATTAGGGTGGGCTAACATGATTTGTTCTTGACAAATCCATGCTGACTGTTGCTTATTACCTTATTATTGTCTAGGGTGTTTGCAAATTGATTGCTTGGTTATTTCTCCATTATCTTTCTTTGCTTTGCACCTTTGTCCAGAAACAATAAACCTCTTTCTTAAGTTCTCACTTGCAGACTTGTTTATATAAATTCAAAGCTAATAGAGAAACCAATCAAAATAAACAGATAAATACCAGGTGGGGGAGACTATTTTGGAATGAGAGAGAGTGAGTGTGTCAACATGAGAAACAATAGGAGGGGAGATGGACAAGTTTTTTCTTTTGTATTATTTCACATTTCAGTCTCTGTATTTAAGTTTCCCTGGCAACAGTACTGTTGTCTGTTTGATTTCTTTAGAATGATGCTGTAATATAAGTTGTTTTTCCTTCTGCTTCCTTTATATTTTCCCTTCTTTCTGGTTTTCCATTTAACATTTTCTATAGTGCCATTATAGCTTATGAGACTGTACAGCGGTAATTCCCAATCTGAATTTATTAAATATCCCTTCTTACTGAAAGTTCCCACTGAGCCCACTATCAGAGGAAGCATTTGCTATTACAGAACAAGACTGGACTCTTATTGAGAGCTGAGGGAGCGTGTAAGAGGCCTCCTTTGCACATCTTGTTGCAGTACAGCACTTGCACAAGGGGGAATGAAGGCGCTGCTCTTTTCATGTGTATCTCCCCAAAAGGGCATGGCAGGACTTTGGCATCACCCTGTCCATGCACAGAGCAGCTGCCATTGTTGTATAAGGATGCAGGGCATGGCTAGAGAGCAGAGGCCATCATCCATTTTGGAATGTAGGATTCTGGACTTTAGAGGGAAGATCAGTCAGTGGCCAGCAGCAGCTCTGATGTTTGTGCTATGTAATGTTTGAATAAAATATATACAGTAGGCACTCAGTAGCAACCTATGAGTCCTCTTTTGCTATGTTGCTCTTTGTGGCTGTTGCTGTTATGGAAAGTGTCATCTGACCAAAGGCACATGAAACATTAGGGTGTTTTGGAAGGGCTGGGATAGCCACATTGTGTGGGAAGAGTGTTGGGTGGAGTGGGGGGAACTCCAGTTTTGGGGGGAATGGGGCAGGGGAGCCCCCAGTTGGCAAAACGGTTGAGTGAGCCCAGCCACGGACTGGCTGAGGAGGCTGCTGCTGGCAGGTTCATGTTCCACCCTGGCGAGGGATAGACAGCTTGCGTGGGCACCTTGCGCAGCCTGCAATGGGCAGGGGAATGGCTCCTACCACAGACAGTGGAGACAGAAGAGGGGTTGGGGAAAGATCAATGTCCTGGGGTAAGAGATCTCCCGACCCCCCCACACACACTGCAAAACAGCACACCTACATCCCGCTGCTGGCAACTGAGATGGAGGGGACAGCTGAGGGCCCGGGGGAGTCCCCGATACTCCCCACTGAAAAATAGCAGCCCCCGCAAGCCAGACGCTGAGGAAGCAAGAAGGAAATATTCCAGCTGCATCCCTGACCCCAGTCTTCTCGCTAAAAAAATCACTCTCTTCCAAACCCTCCCCCCAACTCCCTCCTACGCATGCTCTCCATGCAGGCTCTGTCAGGCAAGGCAAGTGGACAGGGCTGTATGCCCTGGAGTTGCATTGAAGGGGCAGGGTTGGGAGGAGAATGGAAAGATGCAGTTTGGGGGGCAATGCCCCTATTTGCGCCTCAATCTCTGATCCAGAGGGGACGTCACAACGTCTTGCTCTTATGCGGTGGCTATGTTATTGTTACTGAGTGGGCAATTCACAGCGGGGAAAGCGTTCCCAGGGGAAATGTTGCTTGTAAGCAGCGGTTGCTCTTACAAGATGTTACTGCAAACAAGCATCTACTGTATTGTCAAATACAAAATCTCATTGCTCTAATGCAAAAGCCAGCACACTCCATAGCAGCTCACAGAATGATCTTGTGCATGAGTAGGATATGCTGCACTCTCTGAAGTGTGTCTCACTGACACTTCCCTTGTGTGCCAAGAATTCTGCTTCCTTGCAATAGAATTACTTGCAGAGCTCCCGGTAGTGCAGTGTCCCTCTAAGCGACCTAATGACTGCCTGTGCCTAAATGTCACATCTGAATAAGTAGTATACAAGATTTCAGGGTGCCTTACCTCATGTCCCTAAACTATTGGATTTGCCTCCCTTCCCCCACCTCAAAATATAATTATCGGTTTTCTATCTAAGAAAATAAGTGGTCATCCTGAGAACCCAAATGAAGGCCAGACCTCTTGTGTGGGGTATGGCATTTTGAAATGACTCTGGGCATCAGATATGAAACATTCTAGATACAGAATTCAGAGAAGCCTTATCAGCTAGAAGCAGTTACAGACGGAGAGGTGATAGCAACTGAACCCAAGAATGAAGATGTGCTAATTAGTAATTAAGGGACCCACACACTTTGCTCATTTGTTTTGCTGTAAACATATTTTATTTGTGGTGTTATTTTGAATCACTTAAAGTCGTTGCTGTTAAATTAAAGGCATGACAGAATGTAAGAGATTGAACATGCAGGTCTCTTGATAGTTTTTAGATTTAAACCCACCTCCTTCCATAGATTCTCTTTTTGCCCTGAACAGATTCCTAATCCTGCTGCCAGAGCAAAACCTCTCTGGTTCTGGAGTCCTTGGTAATTGGAAAATTTGGGTCTCTAGGACAAATTTAGGTGGGTGTTTCTCCTTTTGCCTAGTTTAGAGCTGAACTCCTTCCAGAGTTACAAAAGAATTCAGCAAGAACTACAGATAGCAGAAGTTCTAGGGGGCAGACATTCCTTATTCCTGGAATTCCCCCAATAAAATAGATAGAAAGCAGTATGCCTCTAATGACGTCTGTACAACTTCCTGTGTCAGCAGTTCATTTCCAACTTCTGGTGCTTTGTTTAGTGTCATTGCCACTCCCCCTCATCATCTTTGCTGCTGGCATTGCTCCTAAAACTGTTTACTTTATCAGCACCATGCTCCCTAACACCTGTTCTGACTTCATTCATTGTCTGTTCAGAGAGAGGATTCTCCTACAACACAACTAAAACTCTGCACACAGCTAGAGGATTTCTTAAAGAACAACTGCCCTGAAACACACCCCAACCCCACTCTCTCTAATCAGAATTTGTTTTTAATCTTCTCACAAATGTATAATACTGGTAGATACAGGACCACCCTTTCAAACATCTGGAGGGAGAATCTTCTTACTACTTAGATCTCACTGAAAATAAAACAGACTGTCTCTCAACCTGGTGTAATTGAAAATCTATGGCCATGTCTACACTAGCACTTATGTCAGCAAAACTTTTGTCATTTTGGGGTTTGAAAATAACACACCTCAGAGCGACATACATTTTGCTGACTTAAGTACTCATGTTTACAGTGCTACTCGTTGAGCTGGTTTTATTATATCAATGGGAGAGCTCTTTCCCGTCCACGTAACATGGCTACAAGAGCACTCTTACAGCAACACAGCTGTATCAGTACAGTTGTGCCACTGTAAGCTTGTAAGCGTAGATATGGCCTTACTTAAAAGCATATAAACACACTTTGTTCCTCATCACTTTTTTATTTTAACTTTGAAAAACATTTGTGGGGCAGTCTGTATGCAAGAAGCTATACATGACAAAGTTGTTTAAAGATCAATAAACATGCTCTTGGAGTGGATAAGTGTCACAGGAAAGAATTTTGATGTGCATAAGATAAATCAATCACTCTCTTTCCCGCTGGTCCTTAGGCACAAGTCAGACATTTACAGAGCACAGACAAGTCCGTCTTTCTTTATCTACTGCATTTGCAATGATCAGCATTTCCAATCTGCATCATATACATCCTAGTTTTCCTCTCACCAACCATTTTGAAAGAATTACCCTGCTGTGCTGAGAGAGGATATGGAAAGTGGGTTACTTATAATTTATTTTAGAAACAAATAGACAGGAAAGTTTGTAGGACATTAAAGGAACTGGTTTTCAAAATTATTTTTTTCTGTGCATCTAGTCCTAGCCCAAATATTAAAGGAAAATGCCTCCCTTCCTATGATCATTTCTTAGACCTATTTCCTGTAAGAGTATTATTTGCAAGTCATGGGACAAGTGGATCTAGGCCCACACAAAGCTAGAGACCCACTCCCTCCACTGAGAGGGAAGAGTCATTAGACCCAATCTGCTAGTGAGTACTGGAGACAATAAATGGAAAAAAAAAAAGATACAGGAATGAAGGTTAAAACAAATATCCGGGATCCAGAGGGAACACCCTACAAAGAGCCCCTGGCAGCACCTACTGCTCCTCCTTGTATCCAAGGGCTCAGTGGATGCTACCCAGAGGAACTCTGCTGGGAGCCGTGATAAAACAAGGGACCGGTAATATTATGTACCTCCGGGGGGGGTAGTCACAGAAGACCTCCCGCCCCCCCTCCTCAATCCGGCTTCCTCTTCCTGGTGTGAAGGATGGCCTCTTGGCCAGCCCCAAGAGGTGGTTAAGAAGGTCTTGTGACTTTGTGGGACCATAGGTGAGGTGTGCACGAATTAAGAGATGCAGGGAGAAGTGTAGTTGGAATCTCAGTAAGAGGTTCTGGAGGAGCCGGAAGAGGGACTGTAACCTTTGGCACCCTACATAGATGTGCGCCATGGTTTCCCTTTCTCCACAGAAAGAACTGGTGTCAGGGGAGTGTGTGAACCATGCCAGGTACACACCTGTACTTATGGCTCCATGGAGGAGTCACTTACTGATAGCTCCAGCAACTGTGGAACTAGAGTGGAGTACAGACTGGCTCACCAGGGTTCCTTGCCCTCCTCAGGTGGCAGGTGCCCTCCACTTGGTGTCAGGGTGGGACATTAGGGCAAGGAAGTGGATGGTGTAAAGCATAAGGATGTGTAGATGTTTTGGGGGAGTAGTTTTGAGATAAACTAGCCGGATGCCATGCAGCCGACTCAGCTGACATGTCAGGGGCAGCTGGGGATGCTCACAGACGGGGACCCAGTGACAAGTTCTGAAGGGGCAGGGATGAGGGTTGGGTGGGGAGCACCTTCCTGTAGGCCCTGTTCAAGAGAAGCAAGAAGCTAAGCTTCCCAACCTGATTCCTGTAACTGTAGCTAACTCAGCACAGGCAAGTTCCTTCTACCTCCCATCTCAAGCCTAGACCTCTCCCCTTCTCCTTGAGCACTTCCATTACTTTTATTAGGTAAGATATTTCATGAAAGCAGCCTGGTCTACTTGACTACAGGCTTGTCTACCCTACATATGGTCTGCTGGGATAGCTATACCAGTTTAGTGAGGAGAGACTGCAAGTGAATTAATATTGATTCTTACTTGTTGAGCACCAGCAGAGAGCTCGGTTCTGTATCGAACAACAGAGATACAAAACCTCTGCCTTCAAGATGCCCACAATCTAAAGATGCAGGATAGTTCCAGCTAGAGATACTCAAGAATTAGACTCGATATCCATTTATAAGGAAGGTTGAAGGGAGCAGAGAATCAGTCCTGCCAGCATGCCAGGGTTTGTGATCTGGGCCATCCTTTGAGTAGATTAATTGGGTAACTACCCCAAGCACATGGGGCATTGTGAAATAAGGCACAAAATGGGGAATGGAGATGAAAGGATCAGTCCGTGAAGAGTCTTTGAGGAGTAAATCCCACCCCCTCAGCTTGTGGAATGTAAAACATCTCTTTTGCCAAGCTTTGGAATTCTGCCAAAGAAGCTCATAGATGAAGTATCACCATATTCCAAGGACCTGATTTAATGTGTACTGAAGTCAGTGGACTTTGGATCAAATCCTAAATCAGCTACATAATTCTCACAAATATGTCCAGAAGTAAAAGGTTACAGTGACATACACAGAAGCCCTGCCATTGGTCCCCTTTGTTTGTAAGCTGTTTCTAAATAACAGCTCCAATGAGGACTGAACAAAGGGTTTCAGTGTTCATTAAGAGACATATAGCTTAAGGCAAGAAGGGACCACCAGATCATCTAGTCTGTATATCACAGGTCACCAGCACCTTCACACCAAACCCAGCACCTGACATCAGACCCAATTATTACAGCCCAGAGGACACTCAACTGTTATGTGCCGTTGGTAAAAAATAGGAGGGACCAAGGTGCACTAGTGCCTGAGGCCTGCAGCAACAGCAGGGAAATTATTAAGTGAGATGTCTCCAAATAATCCTGGCAAGTGACCTGCTCTCATATGTTTCAGAGGAAGGCAATAAAAACCCAAGGTTACTGCCAGCCTGACCTGGAGGAGAATTCCTTCCCAACCCTACATAGTGATCAGTTAGATCCTGAGCATGTGAGCAAGAACCAGTCAGCCAAGCACCTGAGAGAGAAAATGTTCAGTGCCACCTCAGAGCCCTGACCCACCCTGTCCAGTCTCCCATCTCCAGTCATAGCCATCTCTCATACATCAAAAAAAAAAGGAACGAAATACACACACATACTAACACCACATCAGAATATATTGGGGGGAAGGAAAAAATCCCTTCCTGACCCCACCAGGTGACCAACTGAAGCCCTGAAGCATGAGCTTTTAGAAACATCAGACATAAACCAGAAGTGAGCCTCAGGGATGCTGAGCCTTATCCCCTCTCATCACAAGCAACCCTATCATATGGTTGAACTCACAAGTTTATCCAGCTCTTCCCTAAAACTAATTAAGTTGTTTTCCCCGACAACTCCTATTGGGAAGCTGTTTCAGAAACTCACTCCTCTGATGGTTAGAAACCTTCTAATTTCCAGCCTGAATTTTGTTCATGGCCAGTTTGTATCCTTTTTTCTGGCATCAACATTGTATTTTAGTTTAAATACTGTAGTTCTTCACCCTCCCTAGTGTTTACCCACCTGATGTATTAAGAGAAAGCAACCATATCCCCTTTTAGCCTTCTTTTTGCTAGGCTAAACAAGCAAAACTCTTAAAGTCTCATGAAATAGGCTATCCATTCCCCTGATCATCCTACCTAGTAGCTCTTCTCAACACCTGTTCCAATTTGAATTCATCTTTCTTGAACATCCATGACCAGAATGAGATTTTACCAGTGCCTTGTACAATGGCATTAATACTTCTCTCTCGCTCCACTGGAAATGCCTTATCCGGTGCAACTGTGAGCCATGGATGTCTTTTTCACAATCTCATCATATTGGTGGCTCATAGTTGACCTGTGATCCACCCACAGACTCAGGTCACTCTCCGTCCTCTGTCACTTCCAACTGATGAGACCTGAGTCTGTAGGAGAAATTCTTATTATTAGACCTTAGGGCATGATCTTGCATTTCGTACTAGTGAATTTCATCCCTTTCTGACACGCCACTGTTTAAAAGTCATCCAGATCATCCTGTATAATATTCCGATCCTCCTCTGTATTAACGATGCCTCCCAATTTTGCATCATCAGCAAATTTCATTAGCAGATTCCTACTTCTTGTGCCAAGTTCATTAATAAAATTGACTAAAATTGGTCCTAAGATTGACACTTGAATAACTACACATAGCATATCCCATTGCCTTCTCCCTTTCAGCCAGTTCCTTACCTATTTTACAATTCTTGTACTAATCCCCATCTTCTCTAATTTAACTAATAATATTCCATGTGGCATTGTGTTAAATGCTTTTGTGACGTCAAAGTAGACTAGACCTACTGCATTTCCCTTATCTAAAAAATCAGTTATCTTCTCAAAGAAGGATATCAGGTTAGTTTGGCATGAACTGTCTTTGCTAAACCCATGTTGCATTACATCCCCCTTTCCACTTTCATCCATGATTTTATTTATTCTTTCTTTCATAGTTTGTTCCAAAATCTTGCAAATTATTGAGGTCAGATTAACAGACATGCAACTGCCTGCATTACTTTTTTCCGCCCTCTTTCTTAAATATAGCAACGAAGTTACCATATGACTGGAGAATAGCTATCACTCCCAACTAGATAGATTTATTAAAAATCCTTGTTACTGGACTAGCAATCTTACATGCCAGTTCTTTGAATATTCTGTGATGGAAATTTTCCTGTTCCCCATTTAACTGCATCACTCCCTAAATTTTCTACTTTAGATATGGTAATTTCCATTTCTGTACACTCAGTTTCATCAGCCATTCTGCCTTCCAGCCCATGCTCTATAACATCATCCTTATTGAAAACGAAGGCAAAGTTTTTTTTTAATTTTTGTGCCACACCTAGATTATTTTTAATCTCTCTATCCACACTGCATAGTGGCCTAACCTCATCCTTCCTTCCTTTTTTATTTATATAATTAAAAATCTCTTATTTTAATTTCCTTAGAAAAAATATTAATTCAGTTGACTTTTAACAATTCTCATTATTCCTACTTTTTCTACCTCTAAATTGTAGCTTTCTTTGCTGAGAATTCTGTTTTTCTATTCCCTGTAATTTCTCTACTTACTCCTAATAAACTTTTTTGGTGTGATTATTCATCCATCTGTGCCTGGAACCTTTCCCTACAAGTTTTCCCCCCTTGTTTGGATGCAAATTGTAGCTAGTTTTTGTATAGTTGATTTAAATAAATTTTGAGCCTCCTCCACATTGAAATTCTTGAGCTTTTCACTCCAGCTGACTTCTCTAATTTCCTTCAATTTCCCAAATTCAGCCAGTTTTGAAATAAAACACCATAGCTGATGTCCTGGTTTCTATTAACCTTCCATTTAATTTAAACGAGACCAACTCATGATTACTCGATCCAAAGTGATTTCCTATGACCCGTTCTTCCTTGATGTCCTCACTACTTACAAAAACCAAGTCTAAAATTGCATCACCTCTTGTTGGTTCAGAGATTATTTGATAAAGAAAACTGTCATCTATCACATCCAGGAATAATAGTGCCCTACTATTATTAGTAGCATTTATTCTCCAATTTATATCTGAGCAGTTAAATTCTTCTATTTTGACACATTTCCCAGTAGTTTCTCTCTCTCTAATAGTAAAAAGATCTCCCTCCATATTAGAGTCAGTCCTTGGGGGTCTATAGCAGACCCCTAACAATATCCCAATAAAATTGGTCTTACAATCCTTCCCCAATGTGACTGATAGTATGAAAAAACTTATTTCATTATAGTTTATCATGTCATTGATGTACAGTGCTAACCCACAACTTTTATTTCTCTCTCTCTCCCAAACAGCTTATATCCTTCAATATATATATTTCAATCCTGAGTGCTATTCTTCCATTTTTCTGAAAATCCTATAACAGTGGCACAGTGGTTTTCAACCTTTTTTCATTTGTGAACCCCTAAAATATTTCAAATGGAGGCGTGGACCCCTTTGCAAATCTTAAACATAGTCTGCGGTCCCTCGGGGGTCTGCGGACCACAGATTGAAAACCATTGCCCTGTAATATCCAGTTTAACCTCCTGAACCAGCAATTCCCTGCCTCCATTTTATTGCCCAAAGTCCTTGCATTCATGTAAAGGCATCTCAGTTGCCCCCCCCCCACCCCTTCCCTCCCAGCTTCACCCAGTTTTCCAGTTGGATAAGTTATAGTCCTTTAACTAACTTTATCACCTATTTGATTACTATAAGTACAATATTTGTGCTTTCTTTCTCCTAGCTGTCCATAATCTGACCTTCTGGTGTTTCTTTATCCCTTCCTATACCTTCATTCAGCTGATTTTCCTCAGCTAAATGTATTGAAGCCAAGTGTGAAGATTACACAAGTCTCTTCCATCCTTCTCCCTTCATATCCTAGTTTAAGCCTTTCTTATAAATCATGGCACAATGGGCAGCATGTGTAAGAAACATACAAAACAAAAAAGGCTGGCCATGTAGGAGGTAAATGCTGGATATGGCATGGGCCATCTCCCTTTGGAAGCATGCCGTCCGCCACCTTTGCACCAGCCAGGAGTGCTGGAAGCTCCCTAGAAGTGGAGGGGTTGGGCCAGTGGCTCTTGAACTGTGGCCCCACCTGTGCTCTGCCCAGCGGCCCTGTCCCCACTTTGCCTCTTCCTCCCTGCTGTGGTGCTCTGTCTCTGCTTGTCCGCAGGCGCGTCTCTGGGCTGTCTGTTGCTGCACTCAGGACCAGCAGGGCAGTGTCAGCGCGGCTGCCAGTGCAGCCCAGGGCGCATGCCCATCTCCCCTCAGTGCTGACCAAGGAAGGCAGCGTTTTCCTGGCTTGGTTGGAGCCTGGAATCCCTCAGTGGTGGGAACCAAATGAGCCACACTGACCTCTGTGCTGCAAGGGAAGCAGTGGAAGCCATGGAGTGCCTCCCTCCCAAAGGCCAGCTCCAGCTTAACCCAAGCTCCCTGGGCAACCACACCCCCAAGCCACCCTGCCTTTTCCAGCTGCAGCACGGGCCTCTCTCCTTCTCCCAGGTCCTCACGGGATGTGAGCAGGGACAAAGGATGGGACTGAGCCCTGGGTGCCATGATAGGGCAGCAATTAGCCCCGGGGGGGGGAGCGTTAAGGCAGTAAGGAGCCATGAGTGGAGGAAGTTAGTGTAGTAAGGAGCCCAGTATGGGTGGGAAAAGGCAATAAGGAGCCCAGGAGGGGGCTGTGGAGCCCCACAGCAGAGGGTAAGGCTAGGGCCAGGCATCAGAGTGGGAGTGGGATCTCAGGGGAAGAAGCTTGGGGGAGGTGGGGGTGGGGCTGGACCATGGTCTGGGCACCAGTGCAGCCCCCTCTCCCCCTCCACACACACACTTCTAGGGAGCTTCTGGCTCTCTGTAGCCTCCTCAAAGGAAAGACTCACGCACTGCCTATGCATGCCACCCTTAGTGTCAGAAGGTAAACACCCCAGGGGCTCCAGTGGAGTCTTATCAGTCAAGAAGAGTCTTCTTTCTGTGAGCCCCTCCCAAGGGCCGATCATCCTAAAACCTTCCTCAGGACACCAATCCTTAAAACGATCTGCTGATCTTTATTATCTCGTCACGTCTTCACTCTCCATCTCTAGGGACTGGACGTATTCCTCTGAAGATCACCTGAGCTTCCACTTCTTTAAGCTTTTTACCCAGCCACGCGTAGTCGTCCTTGATCCATTCCAATGGAAATCTAGCAGTGTCGTTCTTCCCATCATGCAGCACAATCAGTGTATTTTTCCCCACTCCCCATCAGGATCCTTTTCACCTTCACATCCACATCTCACGTCCTTGCTCCTGGCAGACAGCACACACTTCTCTTTTCTGGATCTGGTCTCATGATAGGTTTGCCGAGTCTTCTGAGTATGGAGTCCCTGACCACAGACTAGTCTCTTCCGGGTGTTGATATGAATCCATCTTTTGTTGTCTCTCAGTCCCCTCTACATCATCTTTATCTTTCCCTAGGCTCTGGCCCCTGGCTATCTCCATCATTTCTTCTTCTCTTCTGCAGGGATTGTTTTCCCTTCTTTTCTTCTTCACCACCTCATCTCTTGCCCATTTCTCCTCATTCTCCAGTGCAGCAAACCTGTTACTCAACTCAATTTCACACCCACTAGCTGATCTCTTCCTCTGCTTTGTTCAGAATTCTTTAGAACACAGTGCCTCGTCTGGCTTTTTAATGAAACTTTGGCTAACTGCAATGCAATGTATAGTTGACATTACTTTGATCACTGTCCAGTAGAACATTAGATATTCTGACATATCCAGTAGGTATTAAAACATACATTCAGTATCTCAAAGAAAGGAACCAGTGATTTGTGATTAGTGAGGGACTGGGGCACTTCTCAGAAGTGTGATGAAACTCAGGCCTGGTCTACACAGCCGGTGAAATTCAGCAGCAGTCAACAGGAGTTACACAAGCTATGCAGAGTAGCTTGCATAACTCCCGTCGACTTCGTAACTTTCCTTTAGTGCGCCGTCTCCACTGTGCTGTGCTGACGAGAAATGCGTACCTGTCGACACAGCGCTATGCTTTTTGGGGAGGTGGTTTAATTGAATCAACTTCCAAATCAATTGACTGGTCTTCATTTCCATTCAATCGATCTGGAGAGATTGGTCTGACAGTGGCAAATTTGCTGCCATCAGTATGTACATACCCTCAATAAATCTGAGCCTAAGTTCTGTGCTCTAACCACTACATGACACACACACTAATTACACACACAAACTCAGGATCCCTGATTCATTGATTTCAGGCCCATATATACACAATTACACACCTACCGGACAAATAATATTATTTTCCAATTTGGTTTTATTGATTCTCAACTAATTCCAATTTCCTTTTAAAATAATTTAAGTTAGTTTAAAGAGACAGCCAAAACTGAGTATAGTGAAGCTGGAAATTAAGTTTCGTTTTGGCAAGCCTCACCTGTCACTTTGCCCTTTCAAAGTATTTGTGCAGATTAAGACTTTCAGATTACTAAGAGTCTAACAATATACAGTTTCAGGATTTTATTGGTCTATGTAAACAAAGCCTCCAACAGCTTCCTAATAGATTTCTCTTCCTTTAGAAATAAAACAGAAAGTGAAAGTAAAATGTGGAATGAGATAATTTCTAATGAAGACTTAGAGAGGCTTTCAAAAAGCCCGTTTATTAAAATCACTTTTATTCTTCCTGTTGGTCATGATAACATTTTCAGATCAAATCTAGTATAGTTCAACTTTTCATTTAGCAAAGTATCCTGAGGAGAAAAGCAAATAAAATGGTTTTTCTATAAAAAGTTTATTTTGGCTGTGCTCTCCCTATTAAAATTCTAATTCATTGTTCCTTATAAAATAAGTATGTTTACAAAAGAGGTGGCTTTGTGTACTTGGAGTCATGTTAGGTACCTAAATCATTTTCTTTTTTGTTAAATGAAATGAAGCTGAGCTCTTAAGTGATAGTCAAATTACCTTATTCACAAGAGTATTCCGACTGAAGTCAATGGCACTAACTTACATTCAAATAAATAGGTTTTGGCCCTAGATATCAGATCATGTAACCATAATCTAGACCATTGGTATTCAGCCTAGCAGACATGACTAGAGATGGGTGAAGGTTTTTGGAGGAATAGTTTATTCTAAAAAAATGCAGTTTTGGCCAAACCGAAATGTTTTACGTGAATCTGAAATAGTTTTGGCAATTTTTTTTCTTGACTTTGGCACCATTCACAAAAGAGCTGAAGCAGAAAGAATTGATGATGGTCCCTATTTATTATAACTTTTAGCCCAGTAGTTGGACACTCAACCAGCATATCGGGATTCAGATCGAGTTCTCCTTTCTGCCTGATGTGGAGCAGGGATTTGAACTTGGGTCAGACAGACAGACAGAGTGTGAAAATGGCTGTGTTGCCTGGGGGTTATGGAACTCTTCCTGGAGTGGGAGTGATTGAAGTTAAAGTCCCTGGTCCAATAACTATTCAAGTATTGTATACAAAGTGGAACAGATTCAAAAGAATACCCTATAGCCCAGTGTTTAGGGTACTCTATTTGGAGGTGGAAGACAAATTCAGATTCCTGCTCCCCATCAGGTGGGGGAGGAGAATTGAAACTGGGTGTCCCACATCCTGGATGAGTGTCCTAACCACTGGGGCAAATAAGGGGGAACACCCCCCCCCCCCCACACACACGCGCTCCTTCAACCATTTTGTGACTCACCCTCGCAAAATGCTCAGAAACAAAATGTTTCAGATTAAATAATGTGTTTTAACTTGAACTGGACTTTTTTGATTTGCCAACATTTGTCAGTTGTGACTGCATGCAAACAGGAAAAAAGATTAATTATTCATCTAGCTCTATTCATGACTATGCCAGGGGACTGTTAGATACGATCAGAGGCTGGGTTTAAAAAAAACTCCAAAAAATCCCTTTTTTTCTGTTGTAACATGGGAGCATGGTCTGGGGGAGATTGAGATGCACTGATCTAGATTATTCATATAGATTAGAAACCAGAGAACATTCCCACCACACATGGAGAAAACTGAGTGTTAATCCAGTTTCTGAAAAAATTGCCCAACAGATTCAGGTTTTTCACTGTAATCTAGGCAGTGATGCATCTTGATTGTTTTGCTGCTTCAGTCATTTGCTTGGATTTAGAAGGCTGTTTAAACTACAACAAATTACAGGCTCTTGAAAGATAATCTCTCTTTTGCTAAATGCATAGCATGCCAAAGGATTCTGTTGAAAGATGGAAAAATATTGCATATGTACAAGTGATTGTAGCAAGTGAAATACTTAATAGTGAACAAATACTTTTTGATGTGCTAAAGGAACATAATTCTAATTTTTTTAATAGCCTTATCAGCCACACTATATGATTTTCATTATGTTTTGTTCAATTTCTTGCAGGCAGCTTCAAAAGATGGTACATGATATCAAGAAAAATGAAAGTGGAATAATGAGCAAGTTCAAAAAGTAAGTTACAGATGTTGATATAGAATATTAGAGTTGGAAGGGACCTCAGGAGGTCATCTAGTCCAACCCCCTGCTCAAAGCAGGGCTATCCTCAGCTAAATCATCCCGGCGTGGGTTTTGTCAAGCCTCAGCTTAAAAACCTCTAAAGATAGAGATGCCACCACCTCCCTAGGTAACCCATTCCAATGCTAATATAACAGTCTTGTTTAAAGATCAGAATATCTAGCACATTGTGTGACTACTTTGAGGGTAGGAGTGTGTGTTTCTGGAAAGATACATACTAATAACAACTTTATTCCAGAACTGGTCCACATGCAGAGTTGTTATTGATTATCAATGGGCATGGCTGAAGAATCAGGCCCAAAATTATTCTATAAGCTGGTGATGGGTCAGTTTAAACAATTATCTACATATAATTTATTCATTTGGGTCAATTCTTCCAGGCAATGCTTATGTGTCCCTTTTCTCTTTAGGCCTATGTTCAAGCTACCCCCTACAATTTAATTTTAAATTGAGCTACCTTCATGCAACTAATCAGCCATAATATTCAAAACTCAATCCTCAGAATTCAGTTCTCAATACATTTATATTACATACATAGTAAGAATTTTTAAAGAAACCCATAAAAACTAAAACCCTAGCCTAAAATACTTAGTCCAGTAGTAAGTTGCAGAATGATTGTCATAAAATAATCACAATGTATGTGTAGATAAATCCCAGTGTCTCTTCATCCTTGGTTATATTAATAAGACATCCTTTATTTCCCAAGCCAGACACATCTTTAGCACAATAGCTATTAAGTATGCATGCTAATTTTTTAATGCAGCATATCTTTCATGTGAGATTAACATATGCATGTGGCAATCTCATTGATACATACAGTCAATGATCCATTGACTAAGAAAGATGTACACACAATATATTAATGAACTTTAAAAAATGTTATTTGCCAGGTTTTCAGGAACTATTTGCAATGATAGGACACAACACACAAGAACTCAATATCATCTATCAATGGAACTCTTATACACAATGGAAATGTACATACACACAGAACACTGGATTTAAGTAACAGCAACAATGGATAAAATTGAGATTGGAAAGTATTATTTTAGTATCTGCTAAGTAGGGCATGTCCTCTCCTTGTGGGAGAAATGGGCTCAACTGTGGGATAGAGCTCTCCCTCAGCATGATGTGGGGCTACACTGAGAATGAAGCATGGAAATTCAAAACTAAAGATTACATTTTCTCCTTCACTCATCCTGTTGTAATTAAGTATTGCTGCAGCTTGCAAAAAATCTCATATGCAGATGTTACACAGAATCTGTACAACATCTTTGCCTACACACAGGCACAACAGCACAAGTGAAGGGCTAAATATCAGTCTTACCTTGAATGGCACTTCTTTTGTCAGTTTGGCAGAGCCTCACGGTAACTCAAACATACTTTCCCTGTGCAGGGGGGTTTAACATGGTGTATGTACAACCTGTAGAGCTCTGGATCTGCCTGAAGCTCAGCTGATATAATGGAGGATACGCCCACCTGAAATAGAATCAAAACCTTAGCCTTTATAAAGAACATCACAGTAGCAGCTTTAGAGCAGTTAGACTTTATGACATCACAATAGGTTAGCAGCAACTGACTCAAAATGAAAGCACATAATAAAAATGAGAGAAGGATCTCAGAGTTATAATTTTCAGAGACAAATCATTTTATGTGGTTGCTTTCACCTAGAGATGAAATCTGGTTTTAAACTGTGTGGCTTTCAAGATGTGCTGCCCCCTCCTTAAAGATCAGAAGAAGGGAATAGGTGCTAAATATACTTACAAGCTGGAAGGGTGGGAGATGCAGACTACGTCAGTCAGCTACAAAATGGCCATTATAGGGTTGCATCTGTTCAATGCTCCCAGATTTAAAGAGCCAGCTACCAGAAGAGCAGGCTGGGAAAGGATTCTATTAAAGGGTGAACCCAGCATACAGCTGAGTAATAACTAGGAAACTATGCATTAAGTAGCTTCCTAAAGAAGGTGGGCGAATTTCTGTTTCTCTAGGGAATAGGGAATTACTGTCAGCAACAAGCAACAATTCAAAAATCACAAGTCTAGCTTCCAACAATCATATGATTGATGTTAAAATAAGATTTTTTTTTTTTTAAATTGTGCCTTTACAGTGCATTGGGGTCACATTTTCATGCTTTCCTCTGAAACCCTCAAGGCTAGAAACTTATGTTTTTTTTAAAAAAGAAAGCTGAGATTCTCACATTCACATGGTGCTAGGACTTCAAGAAAAACACCAAATATCATGAGATAATGAAATTGCAAGAGTTGGTAATAGTAGTAGGAATAGAAGATCCAAAGTTCAGAGAGAGAACCTAGTGTGCATGAGTTCATGTTTTTAAACTAGGTAACCCTTGTGGTCCCTCCTAACCCTATGAGTCTATTATTCTTTTTGTGGACTCTGGCTGCTCTTTCTGCATAAAGATGACTACCAGTCTATCTCAGCTACCATATGGCTTCTAGAAATGTCAAGGTTTTGTGGAAATATAGGCTTTTAAAGACGTGGATACATTACAGGGAAAAAACTGAATTTGTTTTCTATAGTATCTGTTTTGGTGGACATCTTTCTTTACAATGAAAAATGCAAAACATCTTGGCTTAAATGCAGGTCAAGTACAAGTGGGATGCAACTTCACCTACTTCCACCAGGTCTGAATTTATCCCATGTACTATTCATAAAACATATGTCCTGCAAGCCTCTATTGCTGAAGCTTATAGACTGATTGAACTCTCCTGGAACACATTCTATGTATTATTAATTTGTATTAAAACAGTGCCAAATGACCCCAATCAGAAGTGGGGTCCCATTGGGCCGGGTGCTTTATAGATAAGTAAAAAAAATAGACAGTTCTTACCTCAGAGAGCTCACATTCTAGGCTACTTAAAATTATTTTACTGAAAAAAAAAACAGAAGATATTTAATTTTTTTCCTTGTGTGTGTATGATTTTAAGTTCTTTCAACAGTTGTATGAATATAGGAACTACAGAGAAGAGAATTGGGACCAGACTCTTTGTTTCTTAAAAACTCATCTGCTCCTACTGTTTATTCCCTACCTGAGGTCACAATTGTCCTGTCTGTGAAACCAAAAAATTGGCCCAGATCCTGCTAACATGCCAATGTTTACCTTTAATCATGCGCATAATTGGTTACAGGCTGCAAGCCTTAGTTGCTGTGGAAATCATGATTTCAGAGAGGATTATAAATTCTGTTATAGAATAACCAAGGAGTTCAGCAGGATTTGTAAGTAACAGAAAGCCTGTTTCCATGTCAATGGTAATACAAAACAGGGAAATAAAAAACAAGTTACCGGCTTTATGCTACAGGGTGCTGAGTGCCCTCAACTCCCACTGTATTCAATTGACTTTGATTCAGCAAGATACTTAGGCACATGCTGAACTTTAAGCCCCAGTGGAACTCATTGCATACTATGGAATAAATCCTGGCCGCATGGGATTCAATAGCAAAACTCTCATTGACTTTAACAAAGTAAACATTTCACCCTTAAAGTTTTGCACATGCTTAAGTAGCTTGCGGAGATAAGGTGCAGGAAATCAGGACACTCAGCACATTGTTTGATCAAGACTTAGATGAAGCATTATGTGAACTAACTCTACATAAAAATGTTTTCCAAAGTTTCTTGGGGACATCAGTGATACGTCACTGACAAAGTCTGGGAGGAGCTCACTCTCCCTCCCCCACCCCTGCCACCACTGTCCCAGGGCCACAGGAGTTCTGTGCCCCTAACAATTATTGGAGGGGCCCCAGGCCCTGCTGGTCCCCCTTTATGCATGCCCCTGAAAGGGACAGTCCATTAAAGTCAAAAGTATTATACCATGTAGCCAGAAATATTACACTACCACAGTTTGGTGCAAAGAAAATAAGTTAAACTATATTAAGAACATTAATAACACTCATAGGCAACTTCATAAATATTTTAAAGAGTTTCTTTATCACCAGAGACTTCCAAAGCAGCAACAAAGCATTCTAGTCTATCATGATCTTCCAATTTGGGATGAGTTTGTTATCAATCACTTTAACTGCATTACTTCAGATTTCTGAAAAAGTTTTGACAGGTTCAGTGAAGTTATTTTTTAATAATAATTGTACTGATGTCATGTACCCAGGGCACTGCACAACAATAAATAAAGTAAAAACATAAATTTTAATAAAGAAAGTAATATAATTTAAAAAATCACCTGCTAAGCAAAAATGGGTGAGAAGTAAAGGACACATCCTGTGTGAAAGGACCAACAATAGTAAAATTAAAAAACATTTTTAAAAACAAATGTTTAAGATATTTCTTAAAAGCCAGGCAGGTGGGCTCAAATGCGGGATATAGAGGAGCAAATGCCAGTCTCCAGTGCAAGTGGTGGAATCCCTGAAACAAGTATTCTAGAGACACAGCTGGCATCAGACAAGGCTCAGGGTTCAGTCCTGTGGTTCACTAAACACCCTGTCCCACAGTCCCACAAAGCACCTACCACATCTTCAAATTCAAGTCACTGACGAGTACCTCTGACTTCAGTGGGAGTACTCTTATGCTTAAAGTTAAGCACATGCCAAAGAGCTCTGCTGCAGCAAGCTCAGAGCGCTCAGCACGTTGCACAGAGGAAGATGAAGACCATGGTCCCTTTCAAAATGGAAGCCATTCAGTCACTTAACTGCTTGCTAGTTGCTATATGCTGTATTTTGTTTTGTTTTGCAAGGCCACTAAGCAATGCTGGTTACGTATTAAATGAAATGCCTCAAATACCAGCTGATAATTTATTGAAGCTAATGATGCAGAAAGAACGGTTGTTATTTTTGAGCAACTCTAACGTTCTCAAAAACCTGTTGGATTTATTTGTTTTTGGATGAGTCTTGTTGAATTGAAAATTATATCCCGGCTATCGAATTCTGCAGGACGTTTCAAAAACTTCCACAAAATTCTCTTTTAAACTTATGGGTGAAAGCCTGGCCCCACTGAAGTCAATGGGAGCTTTGCCACTGACTTCAGTCAGGCCAGGATTTCAGCCTATATATTTCAGAGTTGAGTAATTTCTATAAATCAGGTCTATAGGACTTTTCCAGAAGAATTAACTTACTATTCTGTCACATTTAACTTCAATACCGAACATAATATATTTAGGGCACTTTCAAAGTTGGTGACATTTTTTATCCAAGAGATTGATTTCTTTTTGAACCACTTTTGCAGTAATTTGATACAAATAAAAGATATAATGAAGAACGACTATAATCTTTCCCTTGAATAACATGCATTAAGATAAGAATTGAGCCTCTTCTACTGGAGTCATTTGGAGTTTTGCTATTAACTTTAACAGGAGCAGGATCCAGCCCATTGCCTTTGCTTACCAAAAGCAGCCTTAAAGAGTAAAAGTATTATAAATATACGTATGTATTATTACCTAAACATGTACAGTAACTAGACAGTAAGCTCCTGGAAGCAGGGATCATGTCTTTCATGTTCGCATATTGGGTGAAATCGTGGCCTCATTCCAGTCAATGGCAAAATTCCCACTGACTTCAATGGGAACAGGATTCCACAGTGTTGTCACCCACTAAATAATATTAATACAGTGCAGTATCTTTTCTGTGAATTTGTGTTTGAATTTTCAAATAACTAACATATTTGAAGCAAATACAGATGTGGCCATAAATTGTTTCATTTCAGTGACAGAAACATAATTTCTTTTCTATTGCTACTTAGGTTCCAAAATGAACAAGTGGCCTTAATTTGCAAAACTGGGAAAAATACTTGGGATCGGTATGCTATTTCAGACCCACACAAGGCATGATAGATGGCTTAGATACAGAGCTCAACTGTGCTTCATATGCTTTTGTCGTAACATTTACATATTCTGCCAGGGCCACAGCCAGGATGCCTTGGACAAAATATTGAAGCAAAGCCTCCCCAAGCACTACCATATGGCCCAGGCCACCCATTCCACCCCGTCATTCAAAAGGGCCCTTATTGGCTTCCCCTCCACCATTTTTCTTTGTCTCTGGTATCCCTGCACCTCAGCACAAATCTAGCGCAGAGGAGCCTGCTGGATTTGGGGCCACCCTCTTCATCAAACCTAGACCTGGGACAAAGCACCAGCCGTTTCCCCTGGCAATGGCCCTGGTTTCTTCTTTCTAACATGCCTGTGCTAACCTGTATGAGATGTAGGAATAATGCTGTAAAGAATGCTTAATAAAATACTGACAAATTATGCTCATGTTGTCGGAACTAGTAATCATTCAGCGAGGAAGAACTACTTATACTTTTCTGTGGCACCACTAATCAAGAGAGCTGGGCAAACTCTGTGAAAAATGTTCCTTGGATATTTTCTTGAGTTTGGTAATGAATTCATTTTGGCCATGCCTGTATGTTCACTTTGTGCGACTATATGAGCAATAGAGTTTCACTAGCATGAACTATGGCAGAAATCATTCACAGAACCGAATCTTAAAATTTGCACATCTGGGTATCCACTCAGATGCACTCAGCCATTCAGGGAACAGAAACAACACTTAGATGTGGGACTTATGTGAACAGTCACAAGTCAGCAGCATGCTCTTGAATATTGAGTGTCAAATTCTTTCAGCAAACTGTTTAACAAACTGGAAAAATTGAAAGAATACATTGAAGGAAGCCACAATGGCTCAGAGACCTTCAAGCGCACAAGAAAAAGTTACAGTCATTGTGGACATTGTTTCCGGTGAATTATTCACTCAACTCTGCAAGCAAATAACATCCCAAGAAGCACTTCTTTTGGGACCTAGTTGAAAGTACACTGGAGTCAGTAGGAGTTGCTCCATTGACTTGGGCATTGGATCAAGCATTTGGTGTGGTCTCATCAGTACTAAAGAAAATTGTTGGATTATATAGTAAGAATTATTCCAAAAGGGCATTTTAATGCAAATTATATTAATGCTTTAGGTAAATACAAAAAGGAAAACATTACTATCTTCAGATCCTTCCATCCAAGCATATAATATCCCAGACGCACCATTGGATCTGACTTGAATAACTTAACAGAAATTTGTCTTTCTTCTTATGAGGTAATGTCAGATCATTAATGAATAATAAATATATCACTACACTGAGATCCTGAGGCTGCTCTCCCAGAGCTTACAATTAAGCAAATAGGAATGTGCATAATTTTAAATTCTAGGTATAGCTTAGTACATGTGGAAATGAAGAGAAGCCTCTGAAGAATGTTTCAATCTTTCTGTAAACAGTCTTTTGGATCTCTCAATACTACAGAACCAAAGCTATTCCAATTATATTCCCCTATGAAAAATAACAGGTATAAGACCTTCTGTGTTAGTACTTCCACTATTATACCAAACATGCAATATCTCATGCATGTTATAGATGCAAAGGCTGAAGGCCCAGTTCTGATCTGATACCAACATAACTCAGTAACTCCATTGACTGCAGGAGCTCCACATGTACAAAATCATTGAAAGTGGGATCAGAATCTGACCAAGAGACAACCTGGGGAAACTTTTAAGCCTCAGTCAGAATTTAGAGCTCATTCAAATCTAAAATTGTAAATTAGAACCAGAGAGCACTGTCCTCTTTTATCAACCCATATATAAACCTCTTACTAGGATTTTAGCAGACCTCAATCAGCTTTACTTCTTCAATCAAATATGCACATATCTATAATGTATACTGCTGCTTACATCTTTTGCTCTTCTGTATGTGTTTCTTTCAAAAAAAGTTCTTAACAAAAAACTCAGATTGCATTCTATTTCCTTAGCTGTTTCCAAAATGTACCCTCTTTTCAGAGCATTTGCCTGCAGCTATTTACTAAGTGTCTGTGACAGTGACCTGTGTCTTCAGTTGCAGATATCTTTTGTCATCAGCCTTTTCTATGTGTCTGGCTAAGGCTTGCCTTCCTGCAACTATTAATGATTGGATCATAAATTTAATAATTATTGTTTACAGGCTAAAAAATAAACCCCCGCCAAGTGTACCACAAAGGGATTATGCTTCAGGTAAGGATGGCGTCATGGAACTTCAAACTGTATATTTTTTCTAAGAGTGTTATAACTGCGTATTTGCTCACATTTGTCTTCTCGGCAAAGTGAATCCTAACCCATTACCCATAACTTAGAGTGCAATTCTCTCTGGCAAAATTATGGACAGCCAACTATGGAGAGCTGCCCCATGGGAAGAACAAATAGTAAGAAGTAGTTGATAGTAAGTGCCCCTGCTAGCTGACTCTAATAGGCAGCTTTCACCTACTCCAGGGATCCTTATCTAGGCCATTCTCAAGGGGGGAAAGGCACCATGTCCAGCCATGCTCTGCCAGATGGAGAGCCAACCCAGTTCAGGGCTTACGAGGCTTGGGAAGTAAAAATATAGAAAGAAATAGGGGTAACGGGTCTCCTTCACGCAATAATGGAATCTGATGTTGGTGCTAATATAATGATGGCATCAAATATTATCTTCAAGTGTGAGTAGTGCTGTATTTGCTTATCTTATAGCTTCACTGCCTGCAATTTTGTTCTACCTTTGTTCTGAAGTGTTAAGAATGGTTTTGTTAAGAGAAAATAAAGTAAAATAGCAGCAGCACAAAGTGGGGAGTGGCTGGAACCTGTCAATCTAATAATCATTCACTGACCCATATAATCACTGACCCATATAATCATTCACTGATGCCATATAGGCGTCCACATCCCTAAAACTATCAGAGTTAATTGGCAGCCAACTTAGAATTTCAACAGAGAGACCAAGCACTGAATTGTCAAGAGGGCTGAATGAGTTCTTCTTTTCTCTCATTTCCTTTAAAAAGGGGAGACACTGGCAGGGCAGTGCGGGGAGGTTTGCATTGTTATTACTTAGACTGGAGGTAAGTAGAGGACTGCATTGTCCAACACATCTATCTGGGACTCTTTCATGAGCAGTCTAAATTAATTTCTAAAACAAAATAAGCGAAGGAGCAGAACTCAAATGACCAGCACTATTCAGCCAAAACCAAGTGTGTTTAGCTATAACTTCCAGGAAAATTGCACTTTTTTTTGTTTGTGTGTGATTAGAATGCAATAGAGCCATTCAATCTATGGTTAAGATGAATTTGTGATCACTACACCGTTCCCTTAAATAACTCAAATGTTTGGTTTAGAACATGCAGATGATGAAGATGAACAATGGTCAGATGATTTTGTAAGTATGCTTTCCTGGGGTTCATACTCTTTCAACTAGGTCCACACAAGAAATAATAATGGAAGTGTAATTCTGAATCAGATACTTTCAGTCAAATTTACATTTCTGCTATTAAAATCATACCATATTCAGTAGGTTGAAAATTTTCAAAAGCAGCCACTGATTTAGGTGTCTCGATTCATGGCTACCTAGCTTAGAGATGGTCCAGTGTTCAGAAGCTCTGTTAATGGTAGTTGTGAATGATCAGTGCCTTGGAGATGCAGGGTTATGGTGTCTCAGCTTGGGCACCCAACAAAGAGGGCACCCAAAACTAGTGGTCACTTTGGAAAAAAACACTGGCCTATTCTTAATGAGAAGATTTACAGATACTTTTAAATTTCACTTATTTATCAGTGTTGTCAAATTTGTGGTTAGTGACTTATTTTTGGTATCTCATAGTTAGACAGTGGTAGCACCCATAGTGTGTTAGGAACTTTTCAAACACTTGAAAAAACAGAGTGAAATCCTGCCCCATTGGAAACAATGGCAAAAGTCCCATTGATTATGACCCACTCAATCAATCCCACTGCATCAATTGCCAGAGCGCAGTGTAGACATCCCCTCACTCTACAGCCTTCTTCCTTAAAGCAACCTGTTTCCTCCTGGTGCTAGATCCTGACCTCTCCCTGAAACCCAGGAAGCAGAAAGGGGAGAGAGGTGTCACCTCAGCAGCTGAGGTTGAGACAGGGAAGGAATAGCTGCCAGGAGAGTGGGCTGATAGAGAAGCATGAGACTGTTAGGTCACAGATCTCGGGGAATGCATTCCCAATTTAGCAGAGGCCTGTGGAGATGTGAGGGAGAAGGCAGAAACAGGAAGTGAAAGATATGTGGTGTTCCAGCAGGCAAGAGAGGGAGGCACAGTTGTACCGAATGTTAGGGTACTAGCCCTTTGTTTAAGAGTTAAATGCTTTCTCTCCAGAGTAAAAAATATTTTAAAATACATTCTGTGATGAAATAGAGTAATACTAATGAAGTTGACCTTGTTCATAATGGTCATATGACCAGAAAGTGTTTTTGTAGGTTAGAAATAATGAAACTAGTGGGATATTTGAATGTTACTTCCACATATGAAGCGACAAGTGTTTTACAAAGTAAGAAATGGGAAGTTGTGTGTTTCTAGGACAGCGATTATGAAAATCCAGATGCCCACTCTGATTCAGAGATGTATGTGGTCCCCAGTGAAGAGAACTGTGATGACAGTTATGAGCCCCCTCCAACTGAGCAAGAGAAAAAGAAGATTCCCTCATCATTCTCATTTTCAAGGGGAGAATATGCAGGTACCTATGACATCTTTGGTTACACAAACCTGTCAGTCTCTCTGGTCTTAATACCAGTGGCATGACCATTAACAAATTGAAAAACAAGGAAAGAATTTTAAAAGGACTCAATGTGATGTAAAGCCGATCCTTTTCTCAGGAGTTAGCCTGAAAGGAGGATGGCCTCTTTGTTCCCAACCCTGATTATCAATGTGCCTACTTCCTGGAAGGATTCATGGATGTGCTGGTGGGTGAGACCTCCCTCAGTATCACGGCTGTCTCCCAAGTTTTTCTTTGTATATTTTGTACAAGGCCTAGAAGCTTATAAACTAAGTAATAACACAATGTGCATGGGAATGTTGGAGAGAAATTTCACTGAGCACACCCCAGCAGTCACCCAATTAGCCTAATATGGGGAATGGTTCTTCCCTTGGTCAAGGTCAAGCAGGAAGGACAAGCAGGAAGGACAAAAAATTAAAGGAGCCCTATTCGTCTATCTTGTTTATGCCCTAATTTGTTAGCCCAACAAGTGTAAAACAAGGATCATAACATTCCCAAAGATCTGAGCCTATACTGCCGATGACAATTGGGAGTAGGGAGCAGACAGCCTGAAAAACAGGAATGGAAAGAGATGACCCTATTTACATCACTCCAACAAACAGGCTCTTCTCTTCCCTTCAACATTAGTTTGAACAAATATTGTTCCCATTTGAAGCCAGTGGAAGTTTTGATATTAACTTCAGCTGGACTAAGATTTAGGCCACTGGGAACAGGAGTATCAACATAAACATCCCCTCACCATCTCCCCACCCTTGTCTCTTTCAGTTGCATTATATTAGGCTCTGGTACTGGACATATAACAGGCACTGAACTATTACAGTGTCATACAAGTAGATGGATAGGTGATAAACATTATTTGTACACTCTTCAAATAATGAGGAATTGTATTACCCAGTTCCTTGTAGGTATTTTGGCGGTACCCCAGAGAAGTTGACCATATCTTTTATTTCAGGCTCACCCACCTTGCTGTATGGGAAGTTATTTGCTACAGTACTTAAGGACTATAGAATATAATAGGTTCTCTTCATCTCCAGTCATAGAACATTACTGACCTATGCTATAGCCAAAGTAAAGACGCTCATTTTGCATAGATATTAAAAGAATTGTTGGAAGCTAGTGAGTAACTATGCACTAAATTTGTTATTTCCCCTCTCATTATTAAAGACAATCGCACTACCCACAAGGAGCCACTCCCAAGCAAGCCAAGTCAGTCTGCAGCTAAATCCAAGAAACCATCTCTGCCATCGTCATCTGCTGCTCTGAAATCTAAAGTGCCAACTAAGTCCAAAGTGTGCAATGAGGCTGAGGTAATGTTCATAGATACACAAGTCTTTACAGACTTGTACAGATGAATGATGACCCCATAAGTATCAAACTACTTGCTGTACTTGTTTAATATGCTAGCCTTTCACATCTGACTGCTGTGGTCCAAATCATTAGGTAAGTCATAAAAATAATTATATAGTCTCAGATTAGTTTCTAGTGAACATTTACCCACATCATAGATCTGTGGAGCTATTTATCCCACTTTGCATTCTCTGTTCACTAGAGACAGACTACTGCCAGGTGGGGAAGGACCAGAAATGTTGAGCACTGGGGTGGGTACAGAGTAGTAGGACAGCAGATGGTCAAATAGCTGTGCCACAGATGGAGCTGTTTGGTGAAGAGGGAAAGTCCATGGAAAAGCCCAGCCTTATCCAGCCATTGCTGTCAGTGCATCTTGTCCATCCCTGCCAAAGCCGGATTGTTCTGTAAGATGTATTTGACATAATGCATGCTTAGCTTTTCTCTGAATTTCTCTCAGGATGATTATATTGTGCCTGTAGATGATGAAGATAACTACATTGAACCTACCGAAGGCAGTACTTCACAACTTTCAAAACGTGAGTTTTAATTAAGCACATGATAATTTTCCACTACCTGATTAGAGTAAATATAGTGTCACTGGCTGTCTGTTACTAGGGTGCATAGAGAAGAGGGGCAAAGGCTAAAGAGAGTGCAGTCAAGTGAGGGGCAGCATGGATCCCCTAACTAGGGTAGTCCAAGGGCAAAAGTTAGGGTTGTCTTTCCTGACTGCCATGTTTGGCTTGCTCCTCTATCTCCATGAACTTTCAGTCCTGCACCCCTACAACTGAGAATCTTAGCTTGGCGTGGCATGCCTTTCTTCTCAACCAAGAGTACTGCTTCATTAAAATTCTTCACATGCTGGGGGGTCCAGGCAGATTTTTAGCAAAGAGAAATGTAGGGATTCATTTTTTACCTCAATTGCACCTGGAGTTGACTTAGCTGGAAATTAAACATACAGTGCTAATGGGAAAAATGACCTGAACAGAGTACGTAACTCTGCTCTTTCACTCAGTTGACAATCTTGGACATTTATGACAAGGTGAAAGCACTGTAAATAAAGCTACTCACCTGAGTCAGAGGTTGTTTTTCTGCCACAAATGAATTTCTAAAGGTCTCTTGACTAGACCTCAGACCTTCTTTGTACTTGTTCTCATGTTACAGGCATGACATGGTATATTTGTCTCTCTCTTTTTTTTAAGCTCCTGTGAACAGATCTATCAAGCCAACAAAGCCAGTTCTTCCTAGCTCTGCCAGGTCCTCTCCTGTTCCTGTGTCTCCTCCCATGCTAGGTATGCAGAGTTGATATTAGTGTAAAAGGAGCATCTTTGCAGAAAGGTGTTTGGAATGCAATAGCATATGTTCTATTTTTGGCTGGGTGGAAAAAGTATTAATATATTGCACATAATTAGGGATGACTGGACCAGCTCATGACCTTTGCTCATCCCTGGAAGCAGCCAACTGCTTGCAATTTATTTCTTCCAGTGGCAATTGGTGGGGGGGCAGATGGATAATCATGCTTCCTATCTATAACAGTAGGAAGTCTGAAAGCCTGCTACTCCTTTCAGTGGCACATATTCTTCAGAGTGTGGCCCACTCACCCCTGGTTTATCCTCATGCCTCACTTTCATCCTCAGGGAACAGCTAGATAGCATTCTTCTCAGTTGGAATGAGACCCAGTAATCCTTCCTAACTGGGTATTGCCACTGATCTTGTTGCTTGGTAATTTAAAAGGAAATTCTGGAAAATTCAAGATCCTTCCCTGCATTCCCACAAGCACCACCCATCGTACATGCTTAGGGCTTCCCAATACTACAGGGCATCTGGAGTATAAACTCCAGAGTGGTTTTGTGTTTGGTTTTTTTTTGTTTGTTTCTATATTTAAACCGAAGAGATTAAATCATCCCAATGTAGAGCTTGCTGGATCATGTTGCTCCAGAGCTGTTGAAGAGGTTGTCCAATAACCCACTTGATGATGAGTTAGTACAACACTTGATCAGGAGGGGAAATGCTAAATAGGACTTGATGATGAAAAGAAAGGAGACCTATCACAAGGGATAGTAAGAACATGCAGGGAGAAATACAGCTCTTTTGATGGCAAGGTAATTATGTAGCGAGGACAGGTCACAAAGCTAGTGGGCAACTTAAAGAACTTCAGGTAACTTGTACAACACACATACACTCCATCTCCTCTACTCCTTCCCCCTCTCTCTACACTGAATTTGATGATTCTGACCTAAACCTCATTGCTATAAATAAAAGTACTACTCTATAAACTTTTTTATGTATTCTCCAAATCCTGTTAAAAACCTAGCATTAGCCCCAAGCCATTTACTGGGTGTTTTATTTCAAAGCTCCATCTGCTCATCTCTTCTATTGCAAGATATTAAATTATACGTGATGTGTTCAAAACATAAATTTATGACACGTCTGTAAAATAAAAGCAAGTTCCCCTTCAGGAATTTCTGGTTGATAACAGCTGTTTTGCCATATTGTGTTTGGAATAGATCTTTGCACTGTAAATCTGTTTTAAGAATGGATAAAACTGGAATAATCCACTTGTCTTGTATTCATTTCTGCGTTTTATTAGTTTGCACTAGTAAAAATCAGAATTCAGATGGATCAGTAGGACTAAAAACACTTAGAGAAACCAATAAATCATTGATCTGTGATCTCATTTCAACATAGGATACCAAAATGAGTTTTTAAAATACAGAATAAAGACTCAATCTTACTGAGATTATGTGGATTCTGATAGTTTTGTATATACTTCTCTTGCTGTCATGTACTGTAAAAGCAAGTTTATTTGGAAAGAGAAAATGAAGGCAAAAAGCAATTTAAAAGGGTGGGATGGTATTTTCTTCTGTAATTGAAAACATACATGTTTAATCCTCTGTTGTTGAGTAATGCCAATCCTATGATATATTGCTTCCTAGTCAGGACATTAATTGCCCAGAAGGTAACCTTTACAAACCAGTTTCACAATTCTCACCAAGTATTATGCATGTTCATTTTCATTAGTAATTTGTTTAACTTCCAAGCTATAGCTATAAAAGTTCTCTCAGTGATTTGCAGTTTTATCACATACACTTCAGACGTCTTTCAACACCTTTCCAGTCTTATGATTTCCTGCAAATCACTGTTCCTAAGCAACAATTCTCTTGATGGGATTTTAAACAAATAAAACAACTCCCTCTAGTGGATATAAAAGTACTTGCCAGATTACAGTTCTTCGCTAAAGTAAAAAATATAATACTACCTAGTTTAACTACTATCAGCGAAGCTGGATTTAGATTACGGCATTAATTATTTTAATGTGTGTATTTTAATATTCATAATTTATATGTTGGGATTTTTGTGAGCAAGTAAAAACCCTGCAATAGTGAGCAGGAGCTCAGGGATAACTGTGGCAATACAAAGGAATCAGACTAGCATTCTCACTGAAAACTCAGGATTTATGATTTATTAGGTCCCTTCTTTACCAATATTAAAGGAAGGTTTAAAGGTCATCCAAATGTGATCCATTAAAAATTGTTCCCAGTTCAGGCACTTTTCTTGCCTTCTGCACTCAGAATTGGGAGTTGGGGAGGGTGGAAAAGATTATTTGGGTGCAATGCAATGCCTGTAATTGTTGACTGTAAATATGGATGCACACTTTTCATTATCAATTCACAATTAAAAAGAACCCCAGAGTGACTACTTGAGGAGTAAGGCACAGCTTATTATGAATAAGAGAAAAAGAATCAATCCCTAAGTGAGAACAATCACATCTCCTAAATCTACCTTTTCCCCAGAAGAATCTTATTTTCTCTTTAAAGGCAGAACTAACTTTGATGTAAATTCAAGACTGTACTTCTGTGAAAAGAGACTTTTGTAACTATAGAATATTATTTTTCCTCCAGATGTCTATGAGGTTCCCGAAGAGGAGGTAAGGCCTTATGTACATTTTATGGGTCATAGTTCTTGCAGTCTATACATGAAGAACCTGATGAGAACATGCATGCCGCAGCTTGAAAGCACTGTATCCTGTGGTGCAAAATAGTTCAGAATACATGTGAAAGTAAACTGTTGTGTCAACTCTTTAATAGAGAGGAAACTGGAACAAAACTATGCCATTGAGAATGCTGCCCCATTCCCCTGGTCATTTCATAACTCGGTCTCCCTCCACCAAATGGCAGTGAAAGCTTGTTCTATCTACCCAAGGTTGCTAAGTGGGGGTGAGGCTTCCAGCTCTGCTTAATGTGTCCAGCCTTACAAGCATAGGCCTAAAGGAACATTTTCTAGAAGTGATGCCCCACCAAAGGAAACATGGACTGTTCTTACATGATAATTTCCTTTATGGTTACATTAGAGAGCTTACAGCAGAGCAGCTTCATCTGGTAGCCACTCTAAGCCAACAGAAGAGAGCTCTCCTGTTCACTTAATTACTACATCCCCAATGAGTGGAAGCAGCTATGTTGGCAGGAGAGGCTCTCCCACCAACATAATGCTGTCCACACCAGCGCATAGGTCAGCATAAGTTTTGTTGCTTGGGGGTGGCTAATTCACATCCCTGAGCAACATAACTTAAGTTGACTTACACTGTAATATAGCCAGAGCCGCACATGACACACAGCCTACTAGCGTGTTTGGGGCTTCACAGATATAGTAGTGATTATTTTCTGGCTACCCCATCTTCATGCATATTCCCAACAGTCAATGTTTTGCTGGATATATGCGCTCCAATAAATAAGTAAGATATCACAAAGGTAACTTAAAATGTTATATGATCACAAATGCATTTTATTAAATGCAGATATGACCCAATTACTAACAGTGCATTTTCTCCTAAAGGAAAAACCATCACCACCAACAAACAGGTAATTCATTACTATGAAATGCTGTACATTGTTTAAAGTTACTTAGACCTTGTCAAGAACTATACTTTGATAATATGTTATCATTGTCTTAATATCTATATATTTAATACCTGTGTATCTCAATAGAAGAGATACCAATTTTGAGAATGAGAACACACAATACATACTGTCAGAAATATTAAGTGTTTTCTAGGATTACAGAGGCCTCTGCTTTTTATTCAGTATTTTTTGTATAACATTTCTAACTTCACTTGTGTTGTCTTATTAGGATCACTAAACCTCTTCCTCCAAAGACTATTCAGAGTATAGGAGGACTTTCCCACATGTGCAGCACAGCCAAAGAGTCCCCTAGACCAGACACTTCCAGGTTAGTCATAAGCAACTTGTGTCTCCTCAACTGCCAAGCAAACACACCTCACCTCAGTGTGCCTAGTTATTGCATGGCCTTCAGACAATGAATGATTGATAGGCCATATGTACAAGCTATCTAGGCACAAGGGGGTCACCTAAAAATGAAATTTCTCAATTAACTCTCAGCATCCCTGCTTTAGGCAGTTTGCCAGATGTGCAATACTTCTTTAATGTATTTTTGCTGGTTAACGTGACACGAAGCAGGAGACTGCAGTAGTTGATCCCTGCCAGCACAAATGATTTAAGAAGTAGGCAAGATTAGGACAATTATCAAAACCAAACCCACATACCCATTCTGAAAAGTGTTAGAGCAAGATATAGGAGCAGCCAAGTCATGGAGGTTCAGGACAGTGATGGAACCAATGGAATTCCACCAAGTGAAATGGGGGCACAATTCTGGGTCCCAATGATGGGATTGAGAACCCCCTGCATGCCAGAGCCAGTCCCTGTGCCCCAGCCCACATGGCATTTTTAGGTTGGGGACTGATTGAGGAGTAGGGCAGGGCTGGTGGACCCATGACTACATGTTGTCCATTCTTCCCCCATCCTTGGATCAGGTGCACATGAGCAAAGCTAGCTCTTTGCCTATGAACTGCTCCTTCCATGTGTTCCCGAGAAGATACAATGCTCCAAAGGGAGTGGGGAGGAGTTGGAAGGAGTCAGGGTTGGGATCTCATTCCCACAGAGTGGACCAGGAAAAAGCAGCCTGCCCCCACCCCATGCATAAGAGGGAGCATGGGTAGGGAAGGCACAGGGCTGCACTGGCCTCCCCCTGGAATAGAACAGCTCCAGTTTCCAACTCAGGGCTGTGCATTAAGGTACACGCTCATGCAAAGCAAATTGCATCAGTACATAGTGTGGCAAACGGCCAGCTTCTCCCTAGTGGGTCTTGCACTTCTGCCTCTCTTAGTGGGCCAGGGCATCACCGGTTACCCCATCTTCCCAGGGAGGGGGGTAGGGACCCAGGCCCACCCACTCCTCCAGGTCCCAGCCCAGGGGCCCTCTGAGTAGCAGCTATGTGCTGCTGGCACCTTACTTGCAGCTGCAGGCTTTTCCCCTGGGCTACTTCCCCCCTCTGTCTTTCTGCCTTCTTGAGCCCAGTACCTTCCTCAGGACTCCAGCTCTCTCCCACACACCACTGTACTCCATAGTGTTCTTCTCCACAACTCCACACACCACTGTACTCCATTCTGTTCTTCACAAACTCCTCTCCTCACCACACACCTACTCCTTCAATTCCCACCCTGCCTCTCAGGAGTAGAGGGTTTTTATCAGGCACCTGGGTGGGGCCTTAATTGGTGTCAGCTGACCCTAATTACCCTTTGGCTAGTCTACAGGGAATAAAGCATGGAGCATTCTAGCACTTACATAGTGCCTGTCCAGAACTTTTCTACTCTTCTTGCTGCTGCTGGGGTGCTCCTGGCTCTTGGGACCCCTGCTAGCTGCCCCCCCCCCCAGGGGGGAGGGGGTGAGTGGCCATGCCACCACCCCTGCTGCTGCTTCCAGGGTCCTGCTGCTTCTGTGAGCACCCCTTCTCCCCCCCTTCCCTGCTGCCATTTGCTTCTTCCCACCACTCCCTTCCCCTGCCCACTGCTGCTTCCCCCTGATCTGACCCCCACACTCTGGCCCTGGCAGCATCCGTGGTGCCCCACTAATTGATCTCCCCCTTTTTTTTGTTGACTCCCCCCACACACTGCACCCCCCCACATTGCTTTAGCCCTGCCCCACCCCTGTGCAGCCGGAGGAGCCGCTATCATATCTTGGGCTGGTGAGTGCACTGCCCCTACCCAGCTTGTCCCCTCGTACCCCCTTCTGCTGGTGCCCTCCTCTCCTGCTTCCAGCCTAGCAGGGAGGAGTGGTCACCCCCCCTCCCCTTCTTCCCCTTCCCTCCCTGCCTCCCCTCTCTCTCCATTCTCCCTCCCCCTTCCTCTCCCTCCCCCTATTCAGCTCCCCCCTTGCCAAACCCGTCCCTACCCCCTCCCAAGATGGCGGGTGTGCCTGGGGCTGGGACCCTCTCCCTAGATGCTCTTGCCCCTCCCTCTCACCTTGAGGCCCTGTCCCTGCCTATAACAGCTGGTCCTGCTGCCCCCGTTGAGCTGCCGGGTGTCTGTCCCCGGGCGCCGGCGGTGGACAACTCAGGGAGGGACACCAGGGACTCTGCCGCTGCCACGGCTCCTGCCCCCCCCCGATCCGGGGGGTGCGCTCTTGGCCAGGAGGGAAAAACCAGGGAGGTAACAAAAAGGGCAAAGGCCCTGCCCGGAAGGCAGCACCTCCCGCGGCTAGAGCCCCTCTTCCTCCACCTCTATCCTCTCCCGCTGTCCCTTCCACCAGCTCTGGGGGCAGCGGCGCCCCCAGAGCGTATGCCCAGGTGGCCGTGGGCCCCCCGCCTGCCACTGCCAAGTCACCTGCCCTGAACGCCGTCTCCAGCACCATCCCAGGTGGTCAGGGCCCCTTCCCTACCCTTACCAGGAGGCATGGGGTCCGTTGCCTCCTGGTGCCTGCCTCGCCCCACGTAGAAACCTACATGCGGGTGATGGCGCGGGTGGTGGGGTCCACAGCTGTGGTGGTGGCATCCCGAATGTATGGCAAGGTGGTCTTCTTTCTGGCGTCGGAGGCCGCTGCCCAGGAGGCAGTGGAGATGGGCCTGGCGGTGGGGGGCGTCCACGTCCCAGTGGAGCCCCTGGAGGACCTGGGTGTACGGGTGGTCTTTTCCTCCGTCCCGCCCTTCCTCCCCAATGCCGCCCTTCTGCCTTTCCTCGCCACCCTGGGGAAGCCCCTCTCCACCATCAGCCCGCTTCCCCTCGGCTGCAAGGACCCCGCCCTCCGCCGCATCCTCTCGTTCCGCCGGCAGGTGCAGCTGCAGCTGCTGCTGGTGGTGGCGTGTGGCAAGAAGGCACTCGAGGGGTTGTTCCTGGTGCCCCATCAAGGGGCCCAGTACCAGGTCCACTATACAACGGGGGAGGCCCGGTGCTACCTCTGCCAGGTGGCGGAGCATGTTCGGAGGGACTGCCCCCTGGCCCAGCACGGAGGGAAGCCCAGGACCCCTGACATCCAGGGGAGCACCAGTCAGACTAGCAATGGTGCCCTCCCCCATCAGCAAGAATCACTTGCGCTCGGGCCCCGGGGGCGCCCCCCCTGGATCGCCCGGGCAAGCTGATGGGCCCCGCTGACGCCCGGAGCAGTCCAGCGGGACCTGCGGAGGGGAGGGAGCCAGGGACGGCACTGTCGGGCATCGGAGGGGGCATGCCCCAGGGGGAGGCTTCTCCCTCCCCTGCTGTCCCACCCCCTCTTTCCGAAGCCCCAACCCCTGTGCTCTTGCCCCCTGACCCTGCTCCCGCTGCCTAGCCTTCCACCTTAGGAGGCTGGGAGCTCGTGCGGCAAGCGTAAGGCCGCGGCCCAGCGCAAGGCCGCGGCCCAGCGCCCCCTCTCACCTGCAGCCGAGGGGGGCGCAAGCCCCTGCAAAGCCAGGAGAGGGGCTGCTGAGGCTGGCCTACAGCTGCGCCCCCTGCTAGAGCCCAGCGGGGTGCACCGGCCGAGGAAGCCGTGGCGGCAGATGTGGGCCGAACCATCGCCCTCCTGGAGTCCCTTCTGGAGGAGTCCCCGTCCGGAACCCGCCTAGCCCCACTGCCATCCAGACCCCCCGCCAGTGCCGGGGAAGATCTCGGGGCAGCGGGGGGAGACCTCTCCTCCTTAATGAAGGAAATTGACACCCTGGGATTGACCCCGGCCTGCCCGGAGGACGACAGAGCCCCCTGCGAGGAGGGCTTAGAGCAGGGCAATTTTGAGTGGCCTCTCCCCTCCCCCCCGTCCTCAGTTGCCACCCCTGCTCCCACCACCGCAACCCCCCTCGACCCTTCCACCTACCACACGGGAGAAGGGGAACCCACCGTCACTGCCCCAGCCACTGAAGAGTCGGCCGAGGCCAAATGGCTGAGCCCCAAGCCACTAGGTGCCCCAACCTTTCTTGTGGGCCAGCCCCTTCCCATCCTCCCTAACGATGCTTGCCTGGCTGTCCCCTCACAAGGGCCTGAAGCCATGGGCACTGATACCCCACAGGTCACCCCCGTGGAGACCACCCACCCCGTGCCCGCCTCCTTAGTCCCCGGCCCCAACCAAGAGTCTATGCACCCTGCCTGCCCGGCCACTGTGGCTGTGGGATCCATCCCCAATCCTAACCCTGAACCTTCTCCCATTCTTTGCCCTGACCCTTCTCCTAACCTAATTCCTATTCCCTACCTTTCCTTGACCCCCATACCCTTCTCTGTGCCTACCTTTCTTTCTTTCTGCCTGTTCATCTGCCACCCCTGGTGTTGTCTCCTTCCCTATGAAGAGCTCCCAGGAGGCGGCCTTTGTGTTCAACACTCCCAGCTCACTCGGGGCTGCTGTCTTCCCTCCGCCGCCGCCACCACCACCCTTAGCCCCCATCCCAGTGGTCCACAAGGCAGCTGCGGCGGCCGAGCCGGAGGACGAACCCCCCGAGGCGCTGCGCGAAGAGATCCGTGTCTTTCTCCGGGACACATGTGGTGCCCGGAACCGAGTGAGGCTTGCTCTGCAGCGCTAGGGGGACTTCCACCGCGTCCTCCGGGCCGTGAGGGCCACCATGAAGGAGGGGAAGAGGACCGGGCAGCAGGACGCCGCAACCTACCAGTGGGCCCGCAGCTTCCGTGACGCCCTCATGGCCATGGACTGCTGTGGAGCCCGACGAAGGTCGTCAGTGCCCCTGCCCGTGAGGATCCCCCCCAGCCCTCCTCGTAATGCCTGTCACCATCGTCACCTTAAATACCAGGGGCTGCAGGACGGGTCTCCGCAGGAACCAGGTGCTCTCCTTCCTTCAGGAGGGGGGGTACTCTATAGCGTTCCTGCAGGAGACCCATACAGACCCAGCCGCCGAGGCCAGCTGGCGGCTGGAGTGGGGAGACGGGGTGCACCTTAGTCATCTCTCCGCCCATGCGGGCGGAGTGGCCACCCTGTTCTCCCCTGTCCTGCAGCCCGAGGTGCTGGGGGTCACCGATGTCGTGCCGGGCCGCCTGCTGCATCTTCGGGTCTGCGTGAAGGGGCTGGCACTGAGCCTCGTCAACATCTACACCCCGACCGCGGGTCCAGAGCGGGTGCGTTTCTTCCAGCAGGCGGCTACCTTCCTCGGCACTTTAGATTCTCATGAATGCCTGGTCCTGGGCGGGGATTTCAACACCACCCTCGAGGAGCGGGACCGCACAGGGACCGAGCAGTGTCAGGCCGCCACGGACGTCCTCCGGGGAATTATCGACCATCACTCCCTGGTGGACGTCTGGCGCGACCACCACCCGGATGACGCCGTCACCTTCACCTACGTCCGGGTGGGGGAAGATCGGTCGCGCCACTCCCAGTTGGACCGCATCTATATCTCTCGTCACCATCTTGCACGGGCCCACTCCTCCAGCGTCCGGCCGGCCCCGTTCTCGGATCACCACATGGTGACCGTGACGGCCTCTCTCACTGCAGAGAGGCCGGGGCCGGCCTACTGGCATTTTAACAACAGCCTGCTGGAGGATGTGGGCTTCGTGGCGTCCTTCCGGGAGTTCTGGTTGGCCTGGCGGGGGCAGAGAGACACCTTTCCCTCAGCGCGGCGCTGGTGGGATGTGGGGAAGGTGCGCACTAGGCTCTTCTGTCGTGACTACACTCGGGGGGCCAGCCGGCGGCGGGATGTGGGGATAGAGCAGTTGGAGCGGGAGGTTTTAGCGCTGGAGAGGCGTCTAGCCACCAGCCCCGAGGATCCGTCCCTCTGTGGAGCGTGCCGGGAGAAGCGGGAGGAGCTCCGGGCCCTCGAAGACCTCCGGGCTTGGGGTGCCTTCGTCCGATCCCGCATCCATCTCCTTCAGGAGATGGATCGTGGCTCCCGCTTCTTCCACGCCCTGGAGAAAAGGAGGGGGGCCCGGAAGCATGTCATCTGCCTCCTGGCTGCTGACGGCACCCCCCTCACAGATCCGGTGGAGATGAGTGGAAGGGCCAGGGCCTTCTACGCCGACCTTTTCTCCCTGGATCCGACTGACGTCGCCGCCTGCAGGGTGCTCTGGAACGAACTTCCCACGGTCAGTGCGGGCGACCGAGGCTGGCTGGAGCTACCTCTCACTCTGGCCGAGTTCTCGGAAGCCCTCCGCCTCATGCCCACCAATAAATCCCCGGGCATGGACGGGCTGACCGTGGAGTTCTACCGCGTGTTTTGGGACGTCCTCGGCCCGGACCTTGTCACCGTCTGGGCCGAGTCCGAGGCCAGCAGAGCTCTCCCCCTGTCCTGCAGGCGGGCTGTGCTCGCCCTGCTACCAAAAAAGGGGGACCTCCGCGACCTTCGGAACTGGTGTCCCGTCTCGCTCCTCAGCACGGACTATAAAATTGTGGCCAAGGCTGTCTCATTGCGGTTAGGGTCCGTGCTGCAGGACGTGGTCCATCCCGACCAGACCTACACAGTCCCGGGCCGTAGCATCTTTAACAACTTGTATCTGGTCCGGGACCTTTTGGAACTCGGGTGTAGGGATGGCCTGTCATTCGCCCTCCTGTCCCTGGACCAGGAGAAGGCGTTCGACAGGATGGACCACGGGTATCTCCTGGGCACCCTGCAGGTGTTCGGCTTCGGACCCCGTTTGGTGGGTTTTCTCCGGGTGCTGTACGCTTCCGCAGAGTGCCTGGTCAAGCTCAACTGGACCCTGACCGAACCGGTCAGCTTCGGGCGAGGAGTACGTCAGGGCTGTCCGCTGTCAGGCCAGCTGTACGCTCTGGCCATGGAGCCCTTCCTCTGTCTCCTCCGCCTGAGGTTGACAGGGTTGGTGCTTCATGAGCCGGAGCTGAAGCTCGTCTTGTCAGCGTACGCCGATGACGTGCTCCTCGTGGTCCAGGACTCAGGCGACCTGGTGTGGCTGGAGGACTGCCTGGCTGTCTACTCGGCAGCCTCCTCCGCCCGGGTCAACTGGGCCAAGAGCTCTGGCCTGACTGTAGGGGCCAGGTGGCAGGCGAGCTCCCTCCCACCCGCTTCAAGCCATCCGGTGGAGTGCAGGTCCACTGCTCTATCTGGGCATTTACTTCTCCGCCACCCATCCCTCCCTGGCAGAGAACTGGCAAGATTTGGAGGGCAGGGTGTCTGAGCGGCTGCGGAGATGGACAGGACTGCTCCAGTGCCTCTCCCTCCGGGGGAGGGCACTGGTGATCAACCAGCTCGTCCTGTCCATGCTCTGGCACTGGCTCAACACTCTGGTCCTGACCCCGAGTTTCCTGGCCTACCTCCAGAAGACAGTTCTGGAGTTCTTTTGGCCAGGACTGCACTGGGTCTCTGCAGGGATTCTGAGTCTCCCGCTGGAGGAGGGCGGGCAGGGCCTGTGCTGCATCCGCAGCCAGGTCCACACCTTCCGCCTCCAGGCCCTGCAGAGACTCCTTTATGGTGCAGGTAGTCTGGCGTGGAGCCACTTGGCACACGTCTTCCTCCGCCGCTTCCGAGGGCTCCGATACGACCGGCAGCTCTTTTTTCTCCACCCGAGAGGTCTTCCGCGAGACCTCTCCGAGCTGCCGGTCTTCTACCAGGACCTCCTCCGGACCTGAAGGCTCGTCTCAGCCTCCAGGCCCCTTGCGGTCACCAAGGGGGAGGATCTCCTCGCGGAGCCCCTGCTACACAACCCCCAGCTGAGTGTGCAGGTGGCGGAGAGCCCCTCGGTGCGACGGCGGATGGTCCTGGCAGGAGTCACCAGGGTCGGAGACCTCCTGGACTACACCCGGGGGGACTGGATGGACCCTCATGCGCTGGCTCGGCGCACGGGGGTTCCCACCCTCCGAATCCCCCGACGCATACTCCAGGAGTTGAAGGTAGCCTTACCCCCTATTGCTTTGATGTACCTCGGGCGGGTCTTGCAAGAGGGTGCTCCCCACCCCCCCCCTCAGCCCCATCCCTCCGGTGCTTACCATCGGGCCTCGGCTCCGCGAACCCCTGCGGTCCCCCCATCCTCACACCCCAAGCCGGCTGCTTGATCTGCAGCCGGTCCCCTTCCAGACTGTGCCAAGGAACCATCTGTACGTGCTCATGCTCCACACCCTTCATTTCCTCGCCCTCATGTCCCGCCCAGACACGAAGTGGCGGGACCTACTACCACCCTTGGAGGGCGAGGACCCCCAGTGGGCCAGCCTGTATTCCACCTTGACCCCACGGCCTGCCGGGGACATCAGTTGGCGGCTCCTTCACGAAGCCGTGAGCACGGGCGCGTACCTGGCGCAACTCACCTCCCACCCCGACACCTGCCCCTTCTGTGGTGTGAGGGAGACCCTGGCACACGTATATCTGGAGTGCGCCAGGCTGCAGCTCCTCTTCCGGCTCCTCCAGAACCTCTTGCTGAGGTTCTGGCTGCACTTTTCCCCTCACTTGTTCATCTATTCACACCCCATCCGTGGCCCCACGAAGTCACGGGACCTCCTCGTCAACCTCCTCCTAGCCCTGGCCAAACTAGCCATCTACAAGACCAGGGAGAGGAGGTTGGTGGGGGGGGGGTCTCTGGGACTGTGGGGTCTATTTCCGTTCCCTTGTAAATTTACGTCTCCGGGCAGAGTTCCTCTCGGCAGCGTCCGCTGGCTCCCTGCACATCTTCGGGGAGCAGTGGGCGCTGTCCGGGGTTCTCTGCTTGGTGTCCCCTTCTGGTTTCTTACGTTTAACCCTGTGACCCCCATGCCCTTTCCTGTTTTTTCATTTGTTGTCCCCCGTAATCAGTTGGACCCGGGTCCAGTGGCTCTGCCCCTAGGCTGGGGGGGAGCCTTTAGCGGTGGGTGGGCTCGCGCCCACCCACCTACCCCGGATTCAAATAGGAGAACTTTCCCAGTGCCCTCTACCCTTGCTGTACCACAATAGTTATGTCTAACAACCTGTTTACTAAGGAATTTTATGTATCTTGAAACTAAAGAAAACTTACACCTTTGGGCTTACGCTGTTTTAAATGTAATAAGAAAAAATAGTTACCTTTTAATAATTTTGTGTTTTCCAGAAATATTTTGCCTCTTCCCAGAAGCCATCCTCAGGAAAAAGCAGTGAGTAGTAAATGTATTTGCGTGAGAGAGAAAATGAACCCTATAGCTGTATTTTTCACCCTTGGGGGTTTAATATCTACCATGCATCGATGGAGAATACATTCATAATCCCCATTAAAACCCCAGTCTACAAATAAAGCCTTTTCAACAGAAAAATTCCAGTGCCAGCATCCATGATCTTAATCTTCAAAGGTGACTAGTGATTTTGGGTGCCCAGCTTGAAGCATCTTCAGATCAGGTCAGTCTGCAGTCTGAATAGGAATTGCATTTACTTTCTCCTTCTCCTGTCCTGAAGGCAGTAAGTTGGATCCACCTTACGTAATTTAGATTCTAATCCTACAAAATGCTGAGCACTTCGTGGATGGTGCTTAGCCCTCTTAACTTCCACTGATAATCCCTATGTAACCATGTAGAGTTAGAAGGTTTTCTTTTCTAGCTGGTTTTGAGGTCTTGGTGAGCAAAAAAACCTCTTCAAATAGTGAAAAGTTATGGATTTTTTTTCTAATTCTGAAATTCCAAAAAATTCACCATCAAGAATGAAAAGGTTAAGCGCCAAAGAAGAATGTCTCACAGACATGAGCATGTGAGAAATCAGGATTATAATCAAGGTCCCAACTTAATCTTAGTTATGACTTTTGCTATCATAAAGGTCATAATTTGTGTTTGGCCTAATCATAGAGTCATAGAATATTAGAGTTGGAAGGGACCTCAGGAGGTCATCTAGTCTAACCCCCTGCTCAAAGCAGGACTATCCTCAGCTAAATAATGATTAGAGCAGATCATGAGTCAGAACTCTTCAGTTCTTACCTCTACTTGATTCTGTGCCCCAGAAATGATGATAGAACAACTCACATGGTTGAAAAATGTTCAGTGGAACACTTTTCCCATCAAACTGCTGTATCATTAAAATCAAAAAGTTTCATGGGAATTTGTTGATTGATTAAATTTGACAGAAAAGTTTCAAATGATTCAAAATAAAAATAGAGTACTTTGTTTTAACTGTTTTAACTTTTAATTTTTTAAAAACTTATTTAGCTCTTAATTTTATCATTAATAAATATAATATTATTTACATTATATTAACATTTTAAAGTTAAATATAATTGAAACAAAACATTTCAATATGGTTATTTCAGATACAAACATTTTGGAATTATCACACTACAACTTTTTGTACAGATTCTGGAAGAAAAAATTAGAAATGAGTGAATTTGCTTTAGAACAGAAGTTCTGTTCTGAGACCAACTGTAATGAAAACCCTTACACTGAATAGCACTTTATATCATCACAGTTCTGCACATGCGTTAATTCATTCTCACAACAGCTCTGAGATGGGAATTATCACAATTAGGCAGATAGAGAATCTGACAGATTAAATTATTTGTCCAAAGCAAACTATTGGCATAGCCAAGATCAGAACTCCCACACTACATCCCACCTGTACATTTAATTTTGGGAAGAAATGGTGCAGCAAACTCCAACTTTTTGTTTTAAAAATAAGTGTTGTCTTGCCCTTATGGTTCTGAAGAAGATTTTGAAACTATGAATGAAATTTAACCAGTTTTGTGCTGTGCCCCCCACCACTACCAGAATCTCCAGACAGGCAGCCTGAAATTCTAGCTGAGACAAGTGAATTGAACCCATTCAACTCAGGGAGGTGTTAACCATGAATCATAATGACACCAATCAAAATATCAGCATTAATTCATGCTGATCGCTTCAGGAAAAACAGCCAAATGATAGCCTATACATCACTGTTGGATTCATGGCATATCTTGGAGTTGGTTGCTCCCAAGAGTTGCTGTGGAGGAGGGAACTGAGTTTTCAAGACTCCCTAAAGTCACCTCTGTCTACAAATAGAAAGGAAAGATTAAATGAATCCCCTTCCCAGTGCCAAAGATCTCAACTGTGTTTGGGAGACAGAAACCTAATACACTTCCTAGGTGTCAAGTGCCCCAACTGTCCTCTCCCCAGATGTCAAAGCCACTAAATGCTTCTGAAATTTAGTGTGTTCAATTTTAAAAAAATTACTATAGCACATTGAAAACTTGGGGGCAAAGTAAAAAACACAGCTGATGCTGTACTGATTGCATTAGTGAATTTTTTGTTCCCTGCTCTGGAATTGTTTAAGTTTAGTACTAATATAGGCACGAGGACGAATGGGTACAAATTGGATATTAGGAAATTTAGACTAGAAATTAGACGAAGGTTTCTAACCATTAGGGGAGTGAAGTTCTGGAATAGCCTTCCGAGGGAAGTAGTGGGGGCAAATGACTTATCTGGCTTTAAGACTAAGCTTGATAAGTTTATGGAGGGGATGTTATGATGGGATAGTTTAATTTGAGCGATTGATTTTGGATTATCGGCAGATAAGTCTGCTCAATGGTCTGTGGGAATGCTGGATGGGATGGGAACTGAGTTACTGCAGAGAATTCCTTTTTGGGTGCTGGCTGGTGAGTCTTGCCCACATGCTCAGGGTTTAGCTGATCGCCATATTTGGGGTCGGGAAGGAATTTTCCTCCGGGGCGGATTGGCAGGGGCCACGGAGGTTTTTCGCCTTCCCCTGCAGCATGGGGCATGAGTCGCTTGCTGGTGGATTCCCTGCAGCTTGAGGTCTTCAAATCTCACTTTTGAGGATTTCAATAACTCAGTCATGGGTTCGGGGTTGTTATAAATGTGTATGGGTAGGGTTTTGTGGCCTGCCTTGTGCGGGAGGTCAGACTAGATGATCATATTGGTCCCTTCTGACCTATGAGTCTATGAGTCTATGAGTGCTATGTGAACCAGGGGGTCTTGCTGATGAATTTATCTCCAGTTTATATGCTGGGGTGTTCAGTTAATTGTTTGTGAAGTGATTTCAAATAGCTGGATGAAATGCACTAGAGAGGCTTAATATCATATACAGACTAAACAAACATTTTTTGATGTTGGTGCAATTCTCTATGGTCCATACCAGAACATCTTAGTCCATTCCTGAGATGCTACGTATGTATTTATCAATTTTACAATTGCTGCATTGTAAGTGTGAGCTGACAAATACTGTATATTTCAATTTCAGGAGCGTGATAGGAACGAAGCATATGATAATGATGAAAGTAAGTATTTTGCGCTGGAGATATGGTGATTGCTAGTAAGATTTTTGGTCAATATATTGGCGACCTCAAATGCAGTGGTACCTTTCTTTAAGTTTTAACTGCAATCATCAGTGTTAAGAAAGCAAGTTTAATGAGCTATTAAATAGCTTAGCCAGTGTGAAAACAAGTCAGGAAACAACTTACTTTAGGCTTGAGTTTTGTCGTTTTTGTACTTGTGTAAATTGCTTCAAGCCCCCAGCAGAGATGCCCTGTACTGGTGCAGGTAAAGCTTTCTCCAGTACCCTGGAGAGTTACAGAGTGAAAACACACTGACACCCTGTGCTGCGTTGCATTAGAGGTTTTCACTGATGTAGTTACACCAATGCAAATATCCCAAATCTAGAAAGCCCTTAATCATGAATTCCCCTCCACAGCCACTGATACTCAGTGTCCCCATTTCATGACCCTTGATGGCAGGAATGTAGTGGAAGCACTCACCACCAAAAGGGGGCTGAGGGAACCTCTCTCCACCCAGAGTATGATAATAGAGTGGTGCATAATCTTTTCTTCAGGGACTACAAGTGCCACCTAAGCACATGTCAGTATGATCATAAAAAAACCCAAATGCTCAGATATATTAAATACTATATATTAAATATGTTGTGTGGGTATTTAGATCACTTCAGCAGTGGAGCTCAGGAATCCAAGTTTCCCTCTGGTGCGATGCCATCACCATTACCAAGGGCAATGTGAGTAACAAAATATTACTGCTTCTCTTTCATTGTTCATTGCTAGATTTTTTTATGAACTGAATCCTGTCCTTACCAGAGGCAGCCATCAAAGCAAGTGTTGTCTGTCTGAGTCCAGTGCAAGAGGCATCCTGCCATTCATTACTGTTTCTCCAAGCAGGGCCAGTTTGCATGCTGGAATTGTTGCCAGTTACTGCATGCTGTTGATGACAGAAAACCTACTGGCCTGCTTGAGACAATCAAACACTAATGATGAGATTTTCAGAAATACCTGTGCATATATGCTCCTTTTCTTACAAAACCACCCTCTCACCAGCCATGCTGTGTGCCCAGTGCTTTTGTAGAGCATCGCTTTCTCACACACCATGCTATGGTTCCCACCACTCCCTTAGGAATCCATATTAAATGCAACACTGCTTCTGCCCTTTTTTCTCTATTACATCAGCCCAAGGAAGGGCAAGATTCAATCCAAAATCCCACCACTGCCAATAATATTATGGGTAACAATTAACTGTATACTTAATTGTTCAATACATTGCATGTGTTTTTAAATAACCATTTACTTTTTCCATTGTCAGAAAGAAGACACCGAATCCAGTAAAACCACCAGTAGGTAGACTTTGTATTTTCATAATCATACTGTCTCCCACTTGTGATTCTTAATCTGCTTATAAAACTGACCTTGGTCATAAATACGGTCTCCTTAATGGGAAGTAAGGAAAGAATTAAGAGTATTTTTGCCCCTCGATTAATTCACATTAATAGAAGTTACATACAGAATTGGACAGAGGAAGATACACTCAAGAGTTTGTTACCACAAGAATGGGAGAAAATCCTCTGGCCTGCCACACTGTTCTAACAACTGAAAAATGTTTTGGGGCCATCATGAAGGCTTAAAATATAGAACGCATGTGTGGGGGTGAGGGGTTGGGAATCATCAGAACAGTGTATGTGTAATTAAGGGAAGTCACAAAGACTTGACTATGGAATGTATATGAACTAACCAGCAAAGGGAAAAGCACATGGACATTCCTGACAACTAGTTTAGATTAAACGCACCTGGGATAGTCTTTTCTTCCAGCAAGTTATCAGCATATGAATTCTCTTCCCCAGGAGATAGTGGTAGAATCCACATTAGCGGAACTCAAGAAAACAAATGAGAATTACTTGGAATCATGTTCTACACTTAGATTTTGTCCAAAAATTCTCTCTGGTGTCTGTAGGAGTGTCCTGCATGGAATGAGAATAAAATATAATTCTAGGACAAGAATCATATCTCACGGTATAAATGGGCTTTTACCTTGACCTGTCTTGCTCACATAAAGAGGGTTGGAGTCTCTCCAAATTCATGTTGCAAAATCCACCTGATTATATTGCCAACATGTCATATTGCTTTGCATGACTTCTTCCAGCTTGGACAATGAATGTTGCAAATATTACACAGTAGCACTGATTTGTTTTAAAATGTGAAAACTTTATTAAATTAAAATGTAATGGAAACATTTCTATTAGGCTTAAACTTGTAGAAAACCCTCTTAACAAAAATCTAAATTTTGGTCCAAGGATGAGTAGATTGCATCCTTTTAGCATTGTAGAGCACTAAGCATACATTGTGTTGCATGTTTGGGATGCAAACAGAAAACCAACCACCTCTTAGTCTAACTTTTGTACACTGTTATTTCATAATGATTGTTTAGGGGTTTGTACATGTTCTGAGCTCTGTAACATACATGTAATTGTTCTCCACTACATGCACCAGTGGGGAGTTTTGTACGATGAAACCAAGATTTTCTATAGCAATGTTACAAAATATTAACTGGATGTCATTTAAGTACAAAAACGTTTTGATTGTCCTTTGTGTTATTGCAGAAACCAAGTTTACCACACAAAGAAAATTTAAGTGTTACTGAAGGTAAATTATCTCTGGTACTCTGAAAAAGGTTCACATTCACCAGAATTTAACTTTTGTTTTTTAGTGTTTTAGACTATGAATCAGCCCCCATTACTTGCACTGAGTAGCATTTTTCTCTGCAAGCAGTCCCAATGAAATCAGTGGGGCTGTGGCAGAGTAACAGACTACTCAAAGGGTGAAATTCATGCCACAAGAGAGCCATTCAGAGAGCGTAAGTGGGCTCTGATGCAGAGGTGAATTTCACCCAAAGAGAGTGCTCTTGTTATTAGTTAACCATCCTGTGCTTTAACTCACTAGCTTTAATGAGCAATATCTCACCACTCATTTGTAAGAAGTCCCCATTTAAATCAATAGGTAGCTCTGCCTGAAAATCTGTGGTATAGTATGGCGCAGCATGTGTGAGCTTTTCACTTAGTGCATGAGTTAGGGAAAAGATAGTGAAAATAATGTTTACTGTACAAACAAAAAATGAATTAAAGTTGTCATCTCTCACTTGGGGTGATTATTTTTAAAGTTAATCCTGACTTTACAACTTTTTCCATATTACAGAGAAACCTACCGCAGCTGAACGGCGACGAGTTTCCAATCTAGAGCTTCCACTTCCACCTTTACCAACTGCAGGCCAAAAGTAAAAGCTACTTTCATTTCTTTCTTATAGCTATAGACACTAGACTCACTACTAAGTTTGAACAAAATGATGTGAGAGATTCAGAGGGAAGCATCTTCTCTCTGCAGTTTTTACTGCCCTTTTTAAATTTCTATTTCCCGAGATCTTTAGTCCTCACTATAGCAAAAGTAAAGAATGGTAAACATATCCACAAAAATGCAAAACAAAGGAACTGAAAAAGGATATAGGACCCGCTCAGTTTCTGGAGATACTCAGTCCTCAACCTCATGAGGGAACATATACATCACTGCACATTGTGTTATTGCTTTCTTCCATATACATACAGGCACAGTTTTTCAAATATAGACATCCTCATACCTTTCAGTAATCTCTAAATATTTATTTCAGAACATTACTTCAAAAGCCCCCAGCCCTCTCAAGTAAGTACAATTGATCTTTTAGAGTAAGTCTTATTTCAGTTGTCACATATTCAAATTCATTGGATTCTGAATATGAAACACATACAAGAATGAGATTAAAATACCCAGCCGGTTATATGTAGCTAATTAGCTTAATTAAAGAAGACCAGGGGGGCTTAATGGGAAAGTAATGGGAGTTGGGCACTTAACTTCCCTTTGTGCCTCTGAAAATCAAACCTAAGCCAGTTTGGGCTGAATTCTACAAAATTCCATCTGGCTTCCATGGCGCACAAGACTCCAAATACACCATTTTTCTGGGCTGCTTCCGTCTGCACCTTTGAATCCAGCCATTTGTTCTCGTACAACAGAAAAAGTGTAATACTTTCATTATGACTAAGGCTTAAATTCTGCTTTAAATAATACTTCTACAGTTGGAAATATTTTAATTTATGGTTTCGGATTTAGGGCAAGAATTCCCGTTCATTATTAGAACTGGAATTCTTTAGGGCAACTGGAACTGGAGTTCTTTAGGGCAAGAATTCCAGTTCATTCTCTCTCACAGATAAAAATGTAAATTAGATAAAATGATGATAGATACCAGAAAGATTTCAGCATTTCCATTATATTGATATAAATTATCCAGAGAATTTTAATGACCTGCAGAATTTACTTTTATGAAGATATTAGTCACTCTCTTAAAGGGGGATGAATTTTTCGCCTTATTCCCTAAGCCAACAGAGTTCTGACAGTCTACAGCATTATTGTTTCCTCCTACCTGTGCCCTCAATAAAATAATAATATCTTGGACACTTACACATATTATGCCTTGTTCTTCCAGAACCAATAGACACTGCAAACCGCACACTGGGTACTCTTCCACGCAGCAGCATTTCAGCTAGTTTGGATACTGCAGACCAGGTATGAAATTAGCTAAGGGTATAAAGAGACATGAGGACGCATGTGTCACCAGGCTCTGTTGTAAGAGGAATCTTACAGAGAAAACCCTGGCTGTCTGATCCTATACTTCACACCACCCACTCTCCAAGAAAGCATAAACCTCTGCTGAGGGTGCTTGAGGTCCATTTTCTTCCTTATGATAACGACTTTGGCCCTATCTAGAGTGAAATCTTTTGTCATGGTATAAGTCATCTAGTTGTCCAGTTCCAACCCCAAATGGATAGAACATACAGGGGGACTGTGTGTTAAAGCCATGATAAACTGTATAATTATGATTAGATATTGTTATATCAAACCTAGGCTAGCAGTTTTCTTACTCAATGTAAATAGGAACTGAAAAGCAACATAGTCAGACTGTGTTTCAGATCTTCCCTTTGTATCAAACAATCCCATAGTGTGTAAACAGAAAATGCCTTATTGGTGTATTTAGGCCAGTCTTGGGTGCAGATAGATATAGAGTGTACTTAATTGCCCTTTTCCTTTTTGTATTTCATAGCTGAACTCTGCTGCTCTTTAGCCTTTCTGAAAGTGTGTATCTGCATGCTTAGCCCAAAGCAGTGCAAACCATGAGCAGCAGTTGCGTCAGTGGATAGATACTGAGAGATCCCAGTGTATGCTAGTAGCAACATACACACACACATTTGTGAGCAATGCTAGGTAGATACACTCCAACCTTGCTGGAGCATGAGGCTGCCAGAGACAGTACAACACAGAAGTACAGGAATGCACAAGACAGTCATATTTAAAACCTTGCACTATTTAATGCAGTTTGGTTCAGCAGCAGAGATGGGATCTAGGAGACTAAGGCCTTGTCTACACTAAACACTTATGCTGGCGAAACGCTCTTCTGCCGACATAGCTACCATCGCTATGGGTGGTTCTATCATGTCGGCGGGAGAGCTCTCTTCCATGGACATAGTGCAGCTACACAGGCGCGCTTACAGCGGCACAGCTGTGCTGATTAAGTTTTAAGTGTAGACATACCCTAAATCAGAGGTCCTTGGTGGCCCACACCCTTCTCTGTGAAAACTAGAATCCTTCCACCTGACAAACAATCTTAGTCCCCCCCCCATTAGCCTTATGCCCTGCTGCTCCAAAAAACAATCTTCCTTTCACTATAAGCCCCTTTTAATTGGAAACCTTTTTTCTATTTTGTATTTCAACATTACGGGTTTGAAAAAGACCTAAGCAAATATGGCTACCTTTATTTCAATCTGTCCCTTTCTGTCTCCCTTTGGAAGATGGCAGAACACAAAATGCAGGAAGCAGTCCTGTCTGGGAGTCACAAACAAGGTAGAAATAGTTCTGCTGAGTGCCTAACAAAGGTTCTATTATTGCACATCAAGTAACACTAAATGTTCTAAAGGCTGATATAACAAAGATAATACTGCAGTGAGGAACACAAAGAACTTGCAAATGTGGAACAATTTTAACAGTCTGTCAGAGTGGATATTTATTATAAAAATCTTTTTTCATAAAAACAGTCCAGCAGACACAAAAGCAAACAGCTTGTAACAATTATATTTTGAGCTTTTACTATAGCAGCTATGGGCACAAACAGAAGATTAACTACTAAAAGGTCTATTTCACCAGAAAAACTGAAGCACTGCTGATGAAGTTAATGATATTTTCCCCAAAATTATAATGGACACTGCTATTTTCATTTATTGCAGCAAACTGCACAGCACAGGTGCTCTTTGATTTGTTTGGTTCATGAAGGCAACACCTTCATTAACTGGTTGGGTTTCACCACACAGCTCTGTATTCCTCTAGGTTATTCCCAACAATTTATGTGACAGCAAGAAGGAAGGTTTGCGGGGAAAGCTGATCACATGGGAATTTGTCTGTTCTATATAGGTTCTTATACAGCACTAATCACCACAGTATGAGTGCCTTCCAGAGTTCACATTGCTCCCACTACTCCATTACAGTTAATATAACAATTCCAGTTAGACTGCATTATTCTGTTTGAAGGACTCTTGGACCCCTGGCACTACAAAGAGAAGGGTGGGTTGTTTTAAAACTTCCTGTAAAAGCAACAACTTTATTGTAATGTGGTTATGATGATGTATGAACATAATATGACATACTCCTCCCCTTATGGAAAACACAGAATCGTAGGTCTGAAAGAGACTTTGAGAGGTCTTCTAGTCCAGTCCCCTGCACTCGAGGCAGGACCAAGCATTAGCTAGCCCATCCCTGGCAAGTGTCTGTCCAACCCACTCTTAAAAATCTCCAATGACAAAGATTCCACAACCTCCCTAGCTGATTTATTCCAGTGCTTAACTACCCTAACAGTTAGGAAGTTTTTCAAAATGTCCAACCTAAACCATCCTTGCTGAAGTGTAAGCCCATTGCTTCTTGTCATAGTGTCAGTTTAATGAAAACACTTTTTCTCCCTCCTCCTTGTAACAACCTATTATGCACTTGAAAACTGTTATCAGGTGCCCCATCAGTTTTTGCTTCTCCAGACTAAACAAATGCAGTTTTTTTCACTCTTCCCTCATGGATCATATTTTCTAGACCTTTAATCATTTTTGTTGCCCTTCTCTGAATTTTCTCCAGTTTGTCTACATCTTTCCTGAAATGTGGCACCCAGAACTGGACACAGTACTCCAGTTGAGGGTTAATCAAGGCGGAATAGAGCGGAAGAATTACTTCTCGTGTCTTGTTTCCAATGCTCCTCCTAATACATCCCAGAATGATGTTTGCTTTTTTGCTGTTGGCTCATATTTAGCTTGTGATTCACTATGACCCACAGATCTCTTTCCGCAGTACTCGTTCCTAGGTCATTTCTCATTTTGTATGTGTGCCTAAGTACTTTGCACTTTTCCTTCTTGAATTTCATCCTATTTACTTCAGATCATTTCTCCAGTTTGTCCAGATCATTTTGGATTTTAATCCTGTCCTCCAAAGCACTTGCAACCCCTCCCAGCTTGGTATCATCCACAAACTTTGTAAGTGTACTTTTTATGCCATTATCTAAATCACTGAAGAAGATATAGAAGAGAACCAAACCCAGAATTGAACCCTGTGGGACCCCACTCGATATGCCCTTCCAGCTTGGCTGTGAACCACTGATGATTACGCTCTGGGAATGGTCTTCCAACCAATTATGCACCCACCTTCTAGTAGCTCCATCTAAGTTGTATTTCCCTAGTTTGTTATGAGACAATTATCTGCGAGAGCATCAAAAGCCTTAGTAAAATCAAGATATACCACATCTACTGCTTCCCCCCCTATCCACAAGGCCTGTTACCCTGTCAAAGAAAGCTGTTAGGTTGGTTGATGTGATTTATTCTTGACAAATCCTTGCTGAGTTACTTATTACTTTATTATCTTCTAGGGGTTTGCAAATTGATTGCTTAATTATTTCTTCATTATTTTTCCAGATACTGAAGTTAAGCTGATTGGTCTGTAATGCTCCAAGTTGTCCTTATTCCCCTTTTTATGGATGGGCACAATATTTGCCTTTTTTCAGTCCTCTCCCGTCTGCCATGACTCTTCAAAGAAAATCACTATGGCTCAGATCTCTCTCAGTCAGCTCCTTGAGTATTCTAGGATGCACTTCATCAGGCCCTGGTGACTTGAAGACATTGAACTTGTCTGAGTAATTTTTAACTTTTTCTTTCCCTATTTTAGCCCTTGATCCTACCTCAATTTCATTGTCATTCATTAAGTTAGATGTGCAATCGCTACCACACTTTTTGGTGAAAACTCAAACAAAAGAGTCGATTGGTACTTCTGATATTTCCACATTTTCTGTTACTGTTTTTCCCTCCTCATTGAGTAAGAGGCCTACCCAGTCTTTGGTCTTCATCTTGCTTCTAATGTATTTGTAGAAAGTTTTCTTGTTACCCTTTGTCTCTATCTAATTTAATCTCATTTTATGCCTTGTCTTCTCTAATTTTGTCCCTACGTACTTGTGGTATTTGTTTATATTCATCCTGTGTGATTTGACCTAGTTTCCACTTTTTGTAGGACTTCATGGAATACAGAAATGATGGTTAAATTTAAAATGAAGATGTTATATTCTAGCAAATTCTATAAAATAGGTATTAATAGTTTTAAGAGGAGGCTGTATGAATCACACTTGCAGAACAGCACTAACTATGCAATGATCATTTAGTAGGACAATTCCAGCTATTTGCAGTAATAATTGCTAGCTTAGCAGCCGCTTGACATACAAACCATAAACTCACAAGTCTGCATATGTCAGAGGTGTAGCTACAGATAGGCCTTTGAAAGCAGGCCCACCCAAGCTTTGCTTAAACTGTCTGCACAACTGGAGCTTTCTTGGACGTTGGCTTCCCGAACTTCCTGCTTCCAGTCATGTGACTGGAAGTAGGAAGTTCGGGTTTTTCAGCCAGCCCTGCCAGCCAGTGGCCCTGCCAGATAATGTCTGGCTATGCCCCTGGCATCCCTTGAAGGGGAAAAAAAACCCTAGGTCACTCTCACACTTTATTCTTTTTATGAAAATCCAATATGAAGGAATAAAAAAAAACATCTCAGGAGCATGTTATGGGAGAGCTACAGGATGTATAGTGAAAATGTTAAGATTTGCTAGGCTTATGCATACCTTCCCCTGCTTCAGTCTTAACAACTCCATATGACTAACCATTGAATGCTTTCAGAGCCACTAGGAATCTGGAGTTCAGTAAGTCATTACAAACTTATATCCAGACTCTACTGTTCCATAATTCACTTTTGATTCTGCACACACATACAAATACAACAGATGTCTTCCAAATACACTTGCATTAATCTCTTTTATAGAGAAATGGGAGAGGCTTTAACACAGGCTTTTAACCCACATGGTAATGACACTTGCATCAAAGTGATGGATGCCTTAGAAGAAGTTAGATGGATTACACCTATCATCTATAAAGAGTGAAAGGCAGCCAAGAATAATTGTTATTTCAAGGGGAGAGATAAATGACTATTTTAGACAACATATTTGGAGGCAGAAATTCCTAGCCAATAGTTAGTACAAGCAATACTTAAAAATAATTACTCATTATCAGAAGGAAGCTTCACCCTGGAAACACCCTACCACAAAGAATTGAGTAACTATATCTCCTAAATAAAAAAAAAAAAAAGGGAGAGAATAAAGATTCACTTCCCCAAAATCTGGAGGAGTTAGGAAGAAAGTATTTTGACTGTAGTATTTAGGACAGCCGTTTCTTTCTTTTCTTCCAGGGACATATGGGGGAAGGGCAAGGTTAGCAGAGGAGTGCTGAGAGTCAAGGATATGCTGAGCTCTCTCTTTCAATCTACGTACTAGCTCTGTTACAAACTTTAGCTCACTTCAGCCATATTTTGTACAGTAAAATCTCACTATCTAGAGAGACCCTGTTTTATTCCTGGTGTTTTTGGTGCTACACCTCAGTACCCTGAAACGGGCTTTTACAGAGACTCCCTTCAAGGTTTCAGGTCTTTTAAAAGGGCCTAATTTTATTCTGTTTTACTTTTTACCTGGTTTTAATTAAGTGGTTGACACCATTTTAATACCGGTGTTGTTCAGATCCCTTCAGTCTAGGGTTCCTGAAATCCTGGTTATTTTCCCCACTCACGACTATTCGCTGGGACAGCGCTCCTTCATTTAATAACATGCATGTTTCTAGTGAAGGGTCAGCTGGTCTGGGAGGCCCCTGCATACTAGTCCAGCTGTGTGTATGTTAAGTACAGCATATCATCAGCATAACAAAGCACATTTTTAAAACCTTATATAATTTCCTTTCCTGCACAATACATACGGATGTTCCTTAACTGCAAGAATAAATGTGATTTCTCTCTAAGTTACGGGGAAATAAATCTGAGAAAATATCTTGCTTCCAGATATGCAATGAGAGTATTTTTTTCAAAAGCACCTGAATGACTTAGGAACCTAAGATTTATTGACAGTTGATAGGACTTAAGGCTCCTAAGTGACCAAGTAATTGTTGAAAATGGGAATTAGGTGATTTTCAAAATTTTACCCTTACTGTTATTCTGTACAGAAGATCCCAACTTTTAACACTTTGCCTTTATAAACTGTCTTTCATCTGAGGCTTCAAAGCATTTCACAGATATTAATTAAGCAAGCCTCACAACACCCTAGGAATTAGAAAATAATTGTACCTATTTATAGGTGGGAGAACAAAAGCACCAAAGAGGTTTAATAACTTGCCTAAGATTACAAGGAAGGTCAACAGCAGATCCAGGAACTGTGATTCCTGCTGAAGGATCCTTTCGATAACTAATCAAAACTTATCAGTACTCATAGGTGAAGGTACAAAGTCTGGCCAACAAACTGCCTTGCATCAACCTAATATTGTAGTCTAGGTCAGGCCTCATGTGGGGCTGCCTATCTTAAATGAGCAGTGGAAGTCACTACAGTTTAAATGAGGTTTAATCCAACCCACAACAATATATTCAGTACTAAGAACAGCCTAGGTAGGGCAGAGTCACCAGGTTATACAATTTGCTTGACTTGGATGGTGTAAAAAAAAATCTGGTATCCTATGGCCAATACCCACTGCAACACGCAAAAGTATACGCTAAATCGGTATGTAAATATCACCAGAAAGTGACATTTAATTATTAATAGTGAAAATGACTCAAGTTCCCTTGCTTTGTCCCTCCTTCTCTTTCAACTGGAACAGCTTCTGCTTTACAAATGCCAAGTATCCTCCATCTCCATATGGAAACCTCTCCTTAAGATCGCTTCTCTTTTCATTCATTGATCAGTTTCAAATCATCCTCCATTTGCATCTGCATCTGTCCAGTTGAGAGTGTGGCTACATCTATACTGACAGCGGCTGCCATCAGTTCGATGTCTCTGGATCGACTGAGCAGTCTGTGTAGACCTGCTCAGTCAATCCAGAAATCAATGGAGGAAAACCACCTCCGTAAGTGGTACAGTGCAGTGTGGACGGCACGCGGAACAGACACGGGGAAGTCAACGGGAGATACGAAAGTTTTTTACATCACTTGCATATCTCCCGTTGACTGCTGCTGAATCTGGAAGGTAAGTGTAGACCAGGCCTCAGAGCTCTTGACAGAGGCCTTTCTTAACTATGTATTTTCTAAAGTGCTCTGCATCCCTAATGTTCTCTATAATCATCATTTGGCAATGGATACACTACAGTAGGTGTTCATCTTTTATTACTCCTATCTTATAGCTGTGTAGAACAACAATATCCAGTGATGAAACTGTCATATTTTGCTGTAAATTAGAGAGGAAAACCAGGGCTTTTCCACTGCGTTGACAAAGGTCTCCATCTCTTTCACAGGATGCTGGTGTTCATAATAAAGCATGGTATGCAGCTTCTTGTGATCGAAAAACTGCAGAAGATGCTTTATACAAATCAAATAAGGTAAAGCAGGAAGTTAACATCTACAGTATGTCTCTATTAAGAACACTTTAGAAATGTGGAATACAACTTGAATTGTTCCCAAAACGTTTGTCCTCCCCACCCCTTGAACAAGTTGGATTAATGCTGGCTGACATGTCTGTACATAATTCAGATCTGGTTGAAATGGTGATCTATAAAGCCAATTAAAGTTGCACCTTTGTAACTCAGAACACACTGGTGGCGATAGTATTATAACAGCTAGAGAGAGAAAGATCTGCTAGCTCATGTACATCCCTTACAAGGGCAAGTAACAGGCCACAGATGGTGATGGGCTACCTTTCAACCTATCTCCTGTTCAAATGTTGATCTCTGTAAAAAAAATTGGTCCTATCCCTTTATTATCTTTTTGAAACACACACACCCCACTGATCTGGATTTTAGACTTTGTCTAAACTTCGGGACAGAGACAAGAGCAGCCTGCACAAAACTATAATGCCACAGAGAGCATCACACTTAGGGCAGCACCCTAAGTGCCAGGCGAAGTCCCAGTCTTTAAGAGGGCTTTCTTTTCCCCACAAACATTTTTTTTATGGCTCCATGTGGGAGCCATACCATGTGGGATAGAGGGACAAAATAGTGGGGTAATCTTTAGGGTAGGATATCATTGGCTAGGAAGCATTAGGATAACCCCAACAGTGGCGCTCAGCACTTGTTTGCTGCTTGTGCAAAGCTGTTGAGAGCATTTCATTTGCTCAAGTTCTCTCTCCTTCCTGGCCTACCCACGGCTACTGGTGATAGTTTGCATAGTCTTCACTTCCTAACGTCCTGTAATCTCCAGGAAGCTTCTGCTGCGTGCTCTCCTCTTCCTCTAGCTGGGGCTCAGGACAGCAGAGGATGCTACTAAATGATCCCATATAAGCTAATGTTGGGGGGAAAGCTCTCCCATTTCTCCCAGTGAATTTTTTCCATCAATTGTTAATTTAAAGGAGGAAGGGATGTGATGTTAATATTGATACATCCTCAATGAAAGCAACCACCAAGTAATAAAATAGCATTGCATTTCCTTTCCTTGATATAGGATGGATCTTTCCTGATAAGGAAGAGTTCTGGTCAGGATTCAAAGCAACCATACACACTAGTTGTGTTTTATAACAAAAAAGTTTATAATATCCCTGTACGATTTATAGAATCAACCAAAAAATATGCACTGGGCAGAGAAAAAACTGGTGAAGAGGTGAGTGATTTTTTCCTTTTTTAGTTTTATGCGCTAATAAGTAAAAGTAAAGGGGTCTATTTTAATTACATTGTTAGGGTGTAAATCTTCATGCACCAAAATTAAAATATACCTCATAAAATAATTGATTTATCCTCCAGACTGAAAAATCCAATGAAACATAAAATAAACTACTTTAAATCCAACTCAGAAGGGCAACTTAGGTTTAATTAAAGTCACAAGTTAATTTAAAATATAAATATATTTTATCATTTTGGCCAGTCATCAGGATCAGCACTTCAGTTGCTAAGTGTAAATTCTCCATCCTTTCTTGAAAGCCAATCTTAACTATCCTTCATGCACTAGCTCCCAATGAACTCAATGGGATCTTTGAACAAAGAGCAGTTACACTTAAATACTGAGGGCGAAAATTAGTCAGAACTGCTCCCTCTGCCTCCCCATCACCTACCAGAAAGAGCTTATATTTTGGGGTGCATTTGCATAAGTTAAAACTCTTCTCGATCGTACTGTTAGCCTGATTATCAAAATAGCATATCTCCAAAGCAATATGGAGATTTGAAGGCTCAAATACCATTGGCAGTTGGACTTCATCACTGGCCAGGATGGCCTTTCGAGGGAACTGAAAGCCCCACCTGAGCTTCATTATCTGCCTCCGAAGTGATGGGTTTCAGGCCAGAGATGAGGTAATAGCCTGCAGGAGCACCTGTTCTTCAGATAAAAGGCCAGGAAGGCGGTCAGGGAGACTTGGGGGAGACCCTAAGGCAGGAGGAAGGGGACAGACAGCAACAGGTTATTATTTATTTGATTGATGTTGGATCTTGAGAAATAAACCAACCCTCAAAGAAAGGGAATGAAATTCTGCTATTGTTTGGAAATTTATTTGATGCACTGGCTAGTGAGTTGCCCCGTCCCACCAGCTTCCCACCTCAATCATCAACTTTGAGCTTCTCAGCCTTAATAGACCCCACCTCAAAACCTTCTTTCTAAAATATGCTATAGAACCAAGCAATGTCATGATTGTTGAAAATATCTCACCAAAACCTACACATCAATATCACACATTTTGTTCTAATTTCTCTATTCTATTGCCTCCTTCTACTGTCAGAGGAGACAAAGTATACAGTAGAGGCAACATATTTAGACACAGGGGAAGGGAGACATCTATTTGATACCGTGGTCTCAGAAGATTCTGTAGTTCCAAAGCAGACAGTGGCAGAGAGAAAGAGAAGATGAGGTAGTGATTCTTGTCATTTCCATTTTGTTAGCCAAGTAGTTGATAAGACTTCTAACTGATTTCTCTTTTCTCAATCCAGCGCTTCGCAAGTGTTGCTGAAATAATAGAGAATCATCAGTTTACACCCCTGGTTTTAATCGACAGCCAAAACAACACGAAAGATTCTACCAAACTGAAACATGTTGTTAGAGTTTCATAATTACACTGAACTATAACAAGATTAAGATTTATATATGTAATTTTTTTTTCAACTTCCCAAAGTTTCTGGATCACATTTTTTTTTAAAAAATTTAAACCCTCAGGATACCCTCTCACTAGAAGATTTGAAAACTTCCACCTAACAACAAGAAATGCAGATCAGAAGAACTCCAAGTCTGCCATTTTATCAGAAAATCTGAAGGAGTTATTTTTAATGCTGTTACCCAATTCAGATAGAAACTGTTCATTTGTTTGTGGCTTCACCAATCATAATGTTGTAACTCCAAAAATTCATGCCAATAAAAGCTGTACCCCACAGCTCTCTCCTTTATTTGTTCTCTATTTTAAAGATGCATTTTCTGTAGGACATTCTCAATTCAGAAGTGAAGGAAATAAATACCCCCTATTGAAATATGCCTATTCAATATGTTCAAAGAACTATATCTACTGCAGATCACTGTTTTCAATAAAGTAATTCCTTCACAAAATCCAGAGCTCTTAAAAATAGAATGACCATAACTAAGAGATGAACCATTGTGCGCAACTAGCTGACGATAGTATTTTGTTCTATGTCTGGGATTTTGAGATACGAATGATTAGCACTGCCTGAAGCTCTACTCCCACTGCCTGACATGAGTGTTTTGATTGTATTTCTAAAGTGAAAATAAAATATAGTACTGTACAATTAATAATGTACAGTAAGTAATATTACTGGTTGATATTTACTGTTGTGGTTCCAATTGCTGTCAGAGTACTTTATTATAGCTCATGTTTATTTTAGTGTGAACATTATCTTTGTATGAGCTGCTTAACACATTCTATTGTTACAACAAATATCAATGTACAGTTTGCGCATGTGCCTGGTGGTTTTTTTTATTTTTCTCCCATGTATATTTTTGGCTTGACAGTCTTCTCAAATCCCTCTCTGCAAATTGTTACCTATAGGAGTTAAAGCTTCATCAATACCAGATTCCTTCATTGCTAAACATTACTTAAGCACTACATTCTTGGGCAACCAAGAGGGAAACTGAGGCAGGATGACTACAGTGCCATGCTGTAGAGTGGCATGTTCCAGGACCACAACCTACAACAGTGCACAATCCCAACATCTGCCATTACTAGACATAAGGGACAAGGTGGGTAAGCTAGTATCTTTTATTGGATCAATTTTTGATGAAAGGAACAAGCTTTTAAGCAAAACAAAGCACTTCTTCAGTCTGGAAAAGGTAATCAGTGTCCCAGATAAATACAAGGGGGCGACAGATATTTTAGCATAAGGGAAAAACAGCTGTTGCACGAGACCCTTTAAGATGAAGTGGGCAATTAACACTTCTGCAGTCATAGGACAAAGGAGGATCAGTGGATTACAGATTCTTGTAATGACTCTGTTGAGTCCATGATTTTTAGAATCTAGCCAAATTTATGAATTCAAGCTCCCAACTCATGACATGACTAGTAGATGTCAGCTGTTTTCATCAGATACCAAGTCTAATGGGTTCTAAATATATTTCAAGTTGTTTTTAGTCTGACATGGCAATTATTTGTTCAGCGTTCTTCCATGTTACAAGGCAATACAAATATGTACTCCAGTTGGCTTTAAGAATAATTGATGCACACATAAACGTTAAAATCAGTGAACAGTAATTGCAGAGCTAAAAATAAGGCTTAATTTTAAGGAAGTCAAATGTAGTACTCAATCTGCTTTTAGTTCCAGAGCTCATCTCACTTATTTGCTCATATTAACATGCAAGAGTTAGAGTACCTGATCTCTCTCCAATACTAAAATTGCAGCAAAATGACCAAGCAGTATAATTTATTCCTGTCAGGACTGTTCTTTGAAAGACATGCGAGCTCACATTCTTAAAATTCAAAAGTTGAGAAAAAACTACATTCGTCACCCTAAAACCATTCCTAGTAGGCAAGTTGTAAAAAGACAACTGATGCTGATGTCACAACAGCCCTGGAACAAACAAGTACTAAAACTTGTTACAGAAGTTGTTATATTTTGAAGTTACTGGTGAAATTGTGTGTCGCTGTTGTAACAAAGAATACACAATGGGCCACATTCTAGGCCCACTAAGGTTACTTTGCATATCTGGAATGACTTATTAAAATTTGTGCCCAAAGCTTTTAGTCATTCCTCAAATTTTCCTAATAGGAGGGGGGGAAAGTGGCTAGCCCCATACCTGTAATCAGTTACCATTCCCAATAAGCGTGCTAAGACTTTAGTGTATGTCCTTCTATATACATACACACACTATGTACAAATGACATTAAAAGAATGTTAAAGTTACTAAGCATTCAAAAGTTAGGAAATGCAAAAATTAAGGCTGCCTGTGCTACTTTAATTTGGCCTCCTTGTGCATATGCATTATGACAGTCTTTAATTTCAATCGCCTATTATTTTTCCACACAACCCCCGCTTCATGCAGTGCACAGAATGTTGGGTGCTCACAGAACGTTGGGTGAGCAGCTATTCAATATTTTGTTTTCTCCTCGTTGTGTAATATATGGCCCTACAATACTCAAACCTGCTCTGAAGAGAGAATTATTTCCTCATGGGCTTTTCTATCACATTCATCACTATAGCACCGGATTGCTTCTCACGTATTAATTTATTTTCACAACACCCACAAAGTGAGCAGTGGTATTATCCCCATTTTACAGATGGGGAACAGAGAGGTTAAGGTCAAAAGCATCCACTAATTTTGCATGTCTAATGTGCACCACTCAATTTTTTAAAATACTTATCTGTAGTTCCCCCTGTGAATGCTCAGCACTTCTGTAACTCAAACTGCAGGTTATCAAGTTAGGCACTCAGATTTTTGCTGACAGCCCTGGAATGATGGAATCTTGGAAGGGAGTGCACTCGATTAGGCAGCCTGTTCCTTCCTCCCCCACCCCAAAAAATACTCTTAACCCCGTCTGCTCCTATCTCAGTTCCATCTGTTCCCCGCCAGCCTTCTCATCCCAGTCACAGTCTTCTCCTACAAGCTCCCTAAGTGCCAATTTTCCTTCCACCCCTGCTCCCACTCCCAGTATCCCCACCCATTTCCTTGCACTGCCAGTCCCAGCCTCCAGGCCCTCATCCAAATTCTACTCCCTCATTTGCTGCCAGCTTGGCTCTTGTCCCCTCTGCAGTCAAGTCAGGCTGTTGCTCCTCCACACTTCCTAGACAAGAGCAGGAGTGCTGGCACTGGACAACAGGAGATGGATCACTCGATAAATTCTGCTGTTCTGTTCATTCCCTATGAAGGATCTGGAACCGTCACGGTCTGAAGACAGGACTGTGGACTAGATGGACCATTGCTCTGATTCAGTATGGCCATTCTTATATTATGTTCTTATTTAGAACACAGGGAGAATCTCCCAGCTCTCAGTTCCTGTGCCTAGTACTAGAACTATCTGCAGCAACCTGCATGGGAACTCTTACTCAGCCCCTGGACCTCAGCTGAAACAGGCTCAGTGCAAACATCCTCAGAGAATTTCATTGCTCAACTCCAAGTACATGTGAACTGAGATTTTTCAAAGGCTTAAAATTTGGCCAAATTTAGTTTGTCACGGGAAGAGAAAAGGGCACATATCTCTGAAACAAAGGCCACGGCTCTGCCAAATTTCAGATCCCTGCTCCCACACATAGAGGCACCAGAGTACAACTATTTTCCCCTAATCTTGTTCTTGAAATTGGCTGAACCATTTTTGCTGGAACTTTCAAGGACAGCCTAAAGCAAAAACCCCTATGGAAAATTTCAGTCCAAACAATTAAAAGTTTGGCAAAATAATAAGCAACTGAAGATAGGGTCTTATAATGGGAAATGTCAGGCAACCTTAACAGCAGGTAGCACTACTATTGCATCTAAGATATAAAATGTTAATAAAAAGATTCCTGTGTCCAGTCTATTTCTATGATTTTTACTTTGATGTTAACAATAACCAATTCTAAAGTGTTTCTATATAAACCAACATTTTCTTAAATCAATGAAATCTGGTAACTTTGTAACTGCACACTTTACCAGTAGTTAGTTTTCAGAACAGTATTTACAAATGCATTTTATGTACTAGTGAAGTACCTCTTAACACAATCCTTCACCTGTAATATGAAGATGCTTTCTGAATGCCTTAACTCTCAATAAGCTGACATTTTCCAAACTATCAGCCACATAATGCTTATGAAAAACGGGGGGAAAGAGAGAGAGAGAGAGAGAGAGAGAGAGCGAGCGTGTGTAGTCCCCCCCAAAAAATTAAGACTGATATCATGTTACAACAGTCAATCACTGCATCCATAAAATTCTGGATGCTGTAGAAGAGTCTTTTGTAATTGGCTTATTACTAGTTGGAGATATAAAATTGATAAATCATACTGAATTTTATAAAGGATCAAAATTTAATGTCAATATTACAAGAATGAATTTCAAAAGCAACAGAACTTTAGATTTACAACAAACATACATAAACCCACTAAGGCTGCTTAAGAGTTGCTTTGCTGCAGCAGGGGACTGAAATCACAATTACTATGCATGTTTTCACCTGGCTGCACTGCAGCACAAGCTGCACAGAAGTAGCCCAAGTGGTAGATTCTTCATAAATTAGTGTTAAAAAAAAAAATCAGGCAAGATTTTCCTTTTCTCCTCACTATATTAAAAGCTTTGCAAAATTAACAAACTGTTTAACGAATTCATTATAAGACAAATATTTTCCTTTCATGATGAGACTTAAGTATGAAATATTTGATCTGGAATGCTGCACCATATGTGTACACAAATATACAGTTCAACCTAAATCCATTTCTGTATACATTTATGAGTCCTCAGTTTGTTACACAGCTGAAGTAAAAACACCTTCGAAATGACGTCATTAATTAGAAAGTTTTCTACCATCAAATTGCTCATTTTCATTTCCAGTTAAGCTTCTACATAAAGCAACACACTCTTAAGCAACTTCAAAACAATCAAAGTTTTTCATACGTCTGTTCTCCCCTCACCAATGTAGGTGTCAGTATTATTCATACAGTGAAAAACACCTACACTACACAAAAAACAAACAAGCCAAAAAGTAATGAATGAATGTTTTAGCAGTCACTAGGAGCCGCTAAGTGCTCAGCACTTTTTGGAGGAAAAGCAAAAAAAACCACAGATAATTTATTTTGGTACCTAAATACAAGTTTGGAGCTTAACTTCAGGCACTCATTTTTTAAAAAATCTTGGCCAAAAACACAAGTTAAGACAGTTATAAAACAATCTGCATCTAGCAATCTGTCAATGCTAAATTTCTTTCAGGGAAAGTTTAAGAGGAAATTTCTAAGTGTTTAAATTCTAAAAGCACATAATTTTCCTGATACTTTATATCAATCCCTATTTACAAATTAAAACAATTCAATTGAGACATTTTAAAACAGAAAATATACTAACACTCATTACACCTTATTAAAAGTTTAATCATGAATCTAATGTTGCTCCCATTGCATCAGAAAGGTTTACCACTATGTTCACTGTACACAGGATCAGGCTCCATATTCGTATCAGGGTGACACTCACCCTTCTACAGAGCACCAGCATAAAGAACCTAAGACCTCACAATGTTTTAAATGCATAGACCCTTTGCTGAGAGCATAGAACTGAATTTCACCCATATGAGATTTCCAGCAATATTCCAAAAGTTGAGTCAGACATTTAGGGTACAACCCTGCAGTCCTTAAGCAAGATTCCCATTGATTCACTAAGGGCTGCAGGATACAGCCCTTAAAATAGTAATCTCTATGGGTCAGATTATGATCCTAGCTGTGTCCACATAGGAAAGTAAGAGAGCATAAATTCTTATTCTCCTGCATGGGCTACCATTATTCACCAGCTGCAATAGGAGATAGAGCAGCCTCTGCAGGGCTGCTACTCCCCTTCCAATATTGATGGGTGGGGAGCGGGTAATGCCTTAGGCCCACCCCAGAAAAATACCAGACAGTGCAGTTGAGGAAGCAGAGAGGGGATGTAATTTGCTTTAGCTATAGGAACAGACTGGATTATACTTTGCTCTGGGGAAAACAAATTTCTGGTCTACTCCAGTTTCTGATCCTAGAATAGTGCAACTACATGCTGCCATTTAATTGGGGTTTGTGATGGGGTAGTATATTGGGGCTAGAAACAGAAATTTTATAAATTCTCCCAATCATATTCTGTAAACAAAGTTATAGCAAATTTAATATTGATGAGTCTCAATACAGATTAGGAATGTCCACCATTCTTAAACACCATATACATTATGAATATATACTGTGTATTTCCAACTGATTCCATTCTCAGGCTCAATGTATTAAACACAATTGTAACATGTTTTATTAATTTATATGAAAAATACTTCACTAAGAAAGTAGACAAACTGCACAGAAAAAGTACAAGTGTCATGTGCATAGCAATATAGCTTAAAGCATTCACATATGGCTTTGTTTAAATGAAACTATTGGGGAAATGGTCCTATTTGGACCTATGGTTATACAGTTGACATAATGTAAACTGTTTCACATCTTTTAGGCACTTGCTAACAATAGTGTTCAATCCCTGAAAAAGCAAAATCAAAAACAATTCAAATTAAAAACCAACAAAAAACCCATGGATAATAGCTGTGTGTAGTTGAAAAACTTTAAAATCAGTTTTAGTAGTGCATGCACAGAACTGAAAAGGGAAAAAAATTCTGTGCAAGATTTATAGCAAGTAACTGAGCAATACAAAAATATTTACATGTTTAGGTTTCTTAAATATGTACAGAACAAAAACCCTGGGAACTCATTCTATAGAATAATAAAAATATAGGACATGATAGTAGTAACAAAAAATATATGCAGTTTTACGGTACTGTAATTGCAATTAGTTACACAATATCTCATTCACAAAGTTCTTTGTTGTATCTCCAAGTGTGATGCTATCATTTTGCATTATTTTTAATTTTTCTTTTGTATTTATACACCATATCTAAATAACCTGTGTATCATAATTCAACTTGGCTCTTTTTAAAGGAGTACTAGAAGGTACTTAATTTTTGCTTTTTTTCCCTGCTAATCAAGATTATACTAATGAATTCCAGTCTCGAGTAGCTTCCATTAGATGTCTCTGTCCATGTCCTACCCAATTATCTTGATTGTCAAATATCCTACCACAAAACCAGCAGCTAAAGTTAGCTTTCAGGGTATTATCAGAGGTAGTTTTCACAATCTGATAATTGTTTTTGCTTGTCTTTTTCAGTGTTAATTTTAAAACAAATCTTTCTTTTACAGGGCTAATAGGTTTTATCATCCTCTGTCTCCTTCGAGAGAGATCCTCAGTAGCAACGTCCAAAGTACTGCAGTATGCCGGTTCCAAAAGAGCATCAATAGTTCTTTTTGACAATGAGACCTTAAGAACATGTCCTTTAAATTTAGCAATAGTTTTCATTACATTTACAACTTCTGGAACATCTGCATCAGGATGGTTCAGTACTACAACTGGCTGATTTCTCCGAGGACATTTTACAAGTTGTTTAGAATTAAAAGGAAGTAGTTTCAAAGTCCTCACAGTTTCTTTTGATGCCCTTGGTTTGTAAGGGCCACCTGATTTGCTAACAACTTCAGTTTGATTCTTTTCTTTACACTTCCTGTGCAACATTATTTTCTTTCTAGGGGGGTCTTGGAAATCAGCCTTAGTTTTTCGTTTGGAATTCCTGTTTCTTTGTGAAACCACAGCTTCAGAACTTTTAGGACCAGTCTGTTTTAAGCGAGGTTTGACTTTTGAAATTTTATTTCTGGAGCTCCACGTGGACTTTTGGCTATTATAACTATTCCCTTTGTTAGCAATTACTGCTTGTGTAGAATTAATTGAACGCCTTTGCGACCATGCACCTATAGGCTTGGTGGAATGTACAGGTTCTACAGGAAGTACACAACGTGCTGAATTAGAGCTGGCCAAAGAGGCATTTGCTGGCATCAATCTACCTGGTAAGAATAAGGCATCACTAGAAGTAAGAATAGTCTGTTTCTGCTCTAGTGCAGGACTTTTAAAGGACTGCATTTTATCCAATTGTAATGGGGGCACTGAGTTGTTAACTGATTGATTTAGATCAGTAGTTGCATCAGAAGTAGAGGTCTTAATTTTCAGCAAAAGCGTTTGTTGCATGGCTCCAGTTTTCTTTGGTTGATAATTTTGATTATAAGCATTATCTTGAAAAACATTATGTTTCTGTACTACAGGCTTGTTTGGTGTCATACATTTCAGAAAAACTGCTTGTCGTCCATCAGGCAAAAGCGCATAAACAGGCTGCTTCTGTGGAATCTCCTGTTGTTTTACTGACTCCAAGGAACCAAACACAGGGCCGGAACGTTCTGGTAACATTTTTTCAGAGGAAATTCCTTTCATAGAAGAATCAGCTGAATTTCTTATTGTAAGAGGTGCTTTGAATGGCATGCTATTTGAAGAATGACTGACTGCTCCATCAGATGCAGTGCTAACACCAGAGGAACAACTTACATTTCTAAAACTGTCATTTTTCAATTCTGTCTTTGAAGTCGGTACTGTTATTTTACCATACTCTTTAGATGCAACTCTCCCTAAAATCTGAGAGTTATCACCAGTGACATTTGCAACTGTGCCAAGCGTCCCACTACTTAATGTCAATATCATTCCAGGTCCTTTATTTAAAAGAAAGGATGTAGGTATGCTTTTAGTCAAATGAACATCTGAGGAACTCGTTGATGGAAGAGGTTTTCCTGAAACAACTTGTATGCTTGGTTTGTTAGCACGATGCAAAGGTACAAGAATTCCTGGTGCAGGTGACTGAACTAAAAGTGTTCTCTTCTGTTCTGGAAGAACTGGTGTAAAGCTGCTAGGATTATGGGTTGTAGATCGTATCCTATCTTTTACCAATTGCTTTGTTATGATTGCATCTGTATGAGTTTTAAGCAATGTACCAACACCCACAGTTCTAGATAACTTATCCATTTCTTCTACATCAAGTGATGTCACTGGTGCATGTCTCTCTTTTCCAAAACATGCATCTTCACTTGCTGTGCTACATTTCATGTTCAACTCTTTCTTAGACATAAAAACGCCTACATTAGCAGAACTGGATAAACTGCATTCAGTTGAGTCTTTTAAGCGTGTAAAAGATTTATTGTCTGCCTGATGACATGAAAATGACTGGTCACAATGAAGTTTTGTGCATTTATTTAACTTATTGTGAGATTCTTGCTGAGTACTTGATTTTATTTTTAGCACATCTTGAAGTAATTGGTTTACTTCAGGTGACAAATAATTAGATGCCTGTTTACTATGTAACGAGAAAACTGATGTGATTTTAGGCATAAGGGATGAATTAACACAATCGGAAACATTGTCTGCTTTAGATTTCTCTGCTACATTTTCAAACATTTGGTTTACATTAGTGTCCAAATACTGTTTGCCACCACCATGCCTTCTTTCCATAAAACACTGTCTGTCAATAACACATTTAGATTGGTTTCTTGAGAACAAAGAATTATGCTTAGTGTTTAAATGTCCATAAACTGTATTTAACTGGGATGATACAGATTTTTCTGGATTTAGGCCTCTCACTGATTGTGAAAATGAGGATGCAGAGTCACTTCTCAAGTTGTTTTGAAGAGGAAACATTTTGTTGGACATAAAGTCTTTAGGTTTATCATCTGTTGGTATCCAAATGCTACGTGGATTATCTGAAGTATCTATTTTAGAATAATTATGAAAAGGCAGTAGTCCCTGGTTAGATGAATCAACTGATGGATAGTAGAGATGATTATGTCCACTGTTATTGCTCACACCACCATTTTGCATTTTAAATTCAGTAGGGAAGGGCATTTTCATGGGGTCATAATGAAGTGTATCTGTAACTGTGGGAGATAATACCTGAGGACGACTGTGAGCAATACAACTTTCCCATGACAGAACATTACTGCTAGTTCCAACTTTTGTTACCAAGTCACATGGAGTGACAGATGATCCTGGCTTCATTGGCAAATGAGTTGCATTTTTTCCTACGCTTACAGTGGGAGATTCTATAGTCTGAGAAATATTCCTACCATGTGATAAAGCATGATTTTGTTTTTCTGCTTTTCCATTTCCTGAAGAAGGAGTAGAAAATGAAGTGGAGGTTAATAAGTGAAGAGAATTATTCTTCAGGGTTTGCTCATTAGTTACATGTGATGTAGCACTTGAAGACAAGCCAAAGATATCAGCAGTTTGTAGCAAAGAATCAGTTGAGGCATCTTTACTGCCATCAGATTTTTGTCCTGATAAATACAAGTTCTGTTTATTTGTAGGCAACAATTTTATTACAATATGTTGTTTTCCATCCACCATCTTAAATCCCATAAATTTAGCACTGTAGTTTGCTGGAACAGATATTTTGTTATTTTTCACCATCAGAACTGTAGGTCCATGAACAGCATTTTTTAATAATCCCAAACCAAAACTTGACCCATCTTCTGCTTTATTGTATTGCATGGTGGCAGGTGACAGTGTTCCACCTTGGAGATTATGCTTTTCGTTATGTATAATCTGATCCTTTTCTTCATTCACATGCAGCTCCTTTACAGGCTGATTTTGCTCTTCAGATTTGGGTTGAATTTTATTCAAATTTCTAAGCACTTGTGCATTTTGCTCTTCAGTTTTGTCATTTCCATTATTAATTTTTTTTCGTCTCCAAAGTGCTTTCCTTGATGCTCCTGTTTTGTATCTTCTCAAAATAAGCTTGAGCCCAGCTGGAGTCTTTACTATTCTTTTTTCACATTTATCCTTCTCCAGTTTATCTTTTGCATATAAGTGATCTCTATGCAAAGCTATTATATGCTTTAAAAGGTAATCCTTCCGTGGTGCACTATAATTGCAATACTGACAACTGAAAGGCAATGAACCAGTGTGAACAAGAAGATGCTTCTGAAATTCCCCTTTTGTAAAGCTGACATAATGGCATTTACCACATTTATATTGGATTTCATTGTGTCTATGAATGTGCTGAACAAATGTGCCCACATCTCGTGTAGAAAACCCACACTTTTCACATTGAAAGTGACCATTTATACAATGCTTTGATGTGAAGTGTTTTGTCAGGTCCAACAGGGTATACATATGCTCATCGTTGCAAATTTCACATTTTACTAAAGTGCTGCGATGGATGCGCCGATGTTGTTTAAACAACTGGAAGTCATTGGCTGAAAAATTACACATTTCACAAGGATATGAAGGCAACTCTCCACAGTGTAACAGTTGAAAATGTTTCTGTAGATCATTTGGGCTGTATCTAATTTTGTCTCTACATTTCGTACAGGTGAAATTCAATATCTTTGCTGTAGTTTTCAAGCCCTCTTCTTCAAACTGCACTTCTGGTTTACTTTGAAAATTATAGCTCTCTGAACAATGACTTCCATTTACTTTCTCTTGATTTAAAGATTTTCTTGCAGTTTGCTGTTTACACTGGAATAATTTTCTGTATCTATCAACTTCATGCTTCAATATCACTTCATTTGGAATGTTCACTTTGGGCAAAACAATTTTCACATTTCTGAGTCCATAAGAAAGACTGACATTTAAAATTGCTGGTGGAGGCATTACACTTCTAGTATCATTTACCAGTGCTTTTTCCATAGCATTATCTGGAATACAAACACCAAGTTTCTTTGCAGCATGATCTTTTAATAAAGGAGGTGGCTTTTTATCACAAAAAGTTTGTTCCTTTTCAGATGGCATAGTTTTTAAATATTCCTTATTTTGTTTTATGGAGATCTTGAGGGTTTTTGTAATTTGTGCAGCAGACAAGCCTGTTGTGCTGAAATATCTTCAGAGTTCCAGGACTTCCCCCATTTTAATTTCCCTGAAATTAAAAATAGTGCAGTGAATGTTACTTTTTAAAAGCAGATTCAACTGTAACATACTCCTTACCAAATTATTTAAAGTGTAGTATGAGCCAGCATTTTAAATATATTTTAATTGATTATTACTTTTATTTATTTGTATTCCTGTGTTACCCAGGAGAAACTGCACCAATCCAAAGAACAAAAAGCCTCCCTCCAACAATTTTATTTTTATTAAACTTTTTTTTTTTTTGATAATTTGGGCATTAGATTTCCATAAATATACACAAATATGATTTTAAAAATTGTATGTGCCATACCTACTGACAAGAGAAAAAGGTATTTTACCAGTTCATCACAACATAGCTTTTGTAAACAGAAGTCTTAAATATATGTTGATATTGTGTCAGCATAAGAACTTTTAAGTACCTTTTTATTAAGTCAGATTTTCTTACTTACTCAGGAACAGATAAATTAATGATTATTATATGGATGGAATCCAGAGTTTTACTATGATATAAGTTTGCTCTTTTCTGCTTCTTCATAATTTATGAAGTTCTCTTTTGTGCGTTGGTTTTCGGGTTTTTTTACATTAGATAAAATGATATCTTCACTTCCCTCTTTTCTGGAGGGCTTTAGCAAAATATCTGGAATGTTGAGTAGTAGAGTCACAACATACTGTAACCTGAGCTGCAATCCACCCCCATACCTCTCTACCCACACAAGGTGATGTGGGATACTGAGGCCATGTCTATACATACAACACTGCAACAGCACAGTTGTACAAAAAACCACTTCTGCGAGCACCATAAGCTACAGCTATGTTGGCAGGAGAAGCTCTCCCTCTTTTGCCAGTATAACTTATGTTGCTCAGGAGGGTGGACTATTCATACCTTAAGCAACATATTTTGCCAACACAGGCTGTAGTGTAGACATAACCAATAAAATGAGCTAAGATTCAGGCTAGCACTCAAACATTAAGAATGAGTTTTTCATCCCCTCTTGCTTAGGGGTGAGCAAAAGCTGCAGTTTAAATAACACTCTCTTATGACATCACAGTTGAGTTTCTCCAAATATTTTATCAAAGTCCTCTAGAAAGTATTAAACATGTTAAAATCAGGTAAAAAAATGATGTAAGCTGAAAAAAAAATCCCAAGGCTCTATTTACATATCGGAGAAGCAAGAAAGCAAAAGAAAAAAAAGGTTATACATATTCTTTATTGCACACCTTTAAAAAAAAATAAGAGTATTAGGATTCCTAAACAAGTCTTCCAAATGATAAAGAGCAAAACACTTTCCAGCATTTTATACAGCTTTTCAATAAATAGTAATATATTACATGTTACTATTATAATATAGTAAAAGTAATATTTTGGACTGAATTAAAATTCAACTAACAGTGTTCCTCAGTGACATGATATACAAAGTTTTAAATTACACATTTGGTGTTCTTAAGAACAAATAAAAAAAAAAAACCCACACACATTTAGGAGTCTTTGGAAATTAAGACCAAAGACTTGGCATACAGAAAAGAGGACCTTTTACCTTTATAAAAGATACTGTACGTTTCCTGTTTATACTCACAAGTGTGAGATTAGTCCATCTGACATTACTCTATTTTGTACCATCAGAGAGGCACTGCATATACACGACACTTTATTGTTACTAAAAGAAAAATATACTAATGTATCCTCTTGTCAACACTAAGATCCACCGATATACTGATCTATAAATATAGAAAATAATCTAGTTCCCAAATAAAGCATGGGTGAAAAGGTATGCCACAGCAAATTCTTCAGTATGGCTGGAAATTATTAATATACAAGATGTAACTCATTCAAATTATATATCCCAGCATGCAATACTTCGGTCTGATGCTACCAGATGTTCAGATGAGGATGGAGCCCTACACTGAATACTGACATCGTAATAACCACCGACGGCACCTTTGCATTAAAAATTAAGGCAGCTACAGTCTGCTGTATTTTATGCAAAGGTGAGCTTCATGTTCTGACCAAGGCACAAATGTGGTCCTGATTTGGGCAACTTTTCATTAACTGGATAAAATATAGATGCCCTTGACAAAGTGTTTGCCAGATATATCCAACCAAGTTAAATTCTACTTAAACTAACTAACCACATAAGTTACAAGTTAACATTCTTATGATAATATAAAATTGCCTCAGACTGTATAACAGAAACTTTTTCTAACTGTATTTCACCATCATAAAAAAAATTCTTAACTAGTAAACTTACAAATTAGAAGCCCAGTGAATTTTTTGTCTTTTAGCTAGGCATTCTTTGAACTTACTTGGTAGGGAAAGATTAGATTTCAATTCTTCATTTGCCTTTTCAACATTTTTCTTCCACAAGAATGAAAGGCATAAAAATACAACGATCAGAAAAGGCCACAATCAGGAGAAATACTTAAGAGAAAGATCTGGAAATAAAAGGATACAGATTTAAAAAGCTGTAAATATAAGAATTTCTGCAGAAAAAAATAAGTGTAGATTCTTCACAATCTGACATTTTGCATGTTTCTAACCAAATGAAATAGGGGACAAACCCTTATATGACAAATATGGTTTTGTCAAGAATGAAGTAATTTGCTATATGAACTATAAGTCTATGAGCGGAATTAAGATAGTTGGCAATTAAAAAAACAAAAATGTATTCTCCCATCTATTTCTTATGTACTTTTAAGGTGCCTATAAGTATGGTAACCAAGTAGCTAGACATGACAGTTGTCAACAAACCACAGAAACAGAAAGAAAACACTTTTGGTACCACAGGACTTGTCTACACTTACAGCGGTACAGCTGCACTGCTGTAGGGCTTAGCTGAAGATGCCACCACGCTGAGATGAGAGCTTCTCCTGTCCTCCGTACGTATTCCACCTCCCTGAGAGGTGGTAGCTGTGCCAACAGAAGAAACTCCTATACACATAGAACTGTCTACCAGGAGTTCAGTCAGTATAACTGCACTGTGCAGAGGTGTCGGTTTTCCAAAGAACACAAAGTTTAACTTTGGAGAAACCAAAGAACTATTTCCCAGGAGGATTTTGAAAAATGTTTTTTAAAAAAGAAAAGGGGTGGACATGAGGGGAAAGGGAACTAGTCTACTCACCACAATTTGAAAATAAAATTAGTTTTGCATGTTTTATTTTTGATATCATGGGTAAGGACCCAATCTTGAAAACACTTATGCATATATTTAACTTTATGCAGATGAGTAAGCAGTTTCTAGATTTTCTAGGCCACAATTGTGTTTTGAAAGTTTGCCAATATGATGTTAATACACAACATAGGTGAAAACAAAAGCAAGCCATTGAATACAGAGACAAAATAGCTCAGTTTAATCTGGTGCAGATAAATATGTATTCTTATTTTTAACATAGAAAACAACCAACATTAGCTTTGTACACAAATTTAACTCCATATAAACTATTATGTATTTTGTAAATTTTCAAATAGCTAAGAGAAAAAACTTAATTTGAAATCTCGTATGGCTCCAGCTTAATGGCTTCAAGTTTTGTCTAAAATTTGTTTCCACTGACTTAAAATTTTCTAGTTTAAAAAAATAATTTTCACTCATTTAAGTAGATCTTTGACTTCAACAGGAACGTGCACGTCTGTAAGGGCTTACAGAAACGGGCTCTGATGCTCATGTGTATTTGAGCTCTCATATCTTTATTTTATGAAAACGAAGTGAAATTCGTTAAATATAAACAACGAATTTGAGACCAAATTAAGACGGACATCAACAGAGAACGGTTTACTGTTTATGAAAGTATCTTATGCTACAAATGCAGCGTATGCAATCATCGTAAACAGAGCTACATTTGTAATCGCCCCCATTAAACGGAACCTGAGCTCAACAGTGTACACATTTTAGACACTCTAAGCACCACAATTAAGTGGCTGTTTCCGAAGGCTCCCACCAGCTCATTACTCTACTCATGGAAAGCCATAAAACCAGAGTCGAGGGTTTTCCAGCCGAGGGTATAAACCCTCAGGAAAATAACTTTGTGGTGGACAAGAAGTGCCGAACTGCGAAAGCCAAGCTGTGAGGTGGCGTGGTCCAGCTCCCTGGGCTCCATGGACACTCCCGAAGCACATTCACACGCACAGGGAACACTACGAGCCCCTGCAGGTGGACGTGGGATGGGGGGAAGTCCCACGTTTCTGGGGCGCCGAGCAGAGAACCCCCCTTGCGGAGTCACACAACCCCAGGAGCGAAGGGCACAGGACACCTGATGGGCAGCCAGGGGCCCCCATCCAGTCACCCCGCCCCAGCCCGGGCCGGTCTGGCCCGCTCAGGGCAGGCAGGGCTGAGCAGCGCCCCCCGCTGCGGGGCCCCGGGACGGCGGGGTCCGGGGGACGCCGAACTTTCGCTGCTCCCCACAGGGCGCGCAGAGCTGCCGCGGGCATTCCGCCGGCCCCCCTCAGCCGGGCGGAAGGATACAGGGGTAAACGGCGGCGCTGTGCCTCTGCCACGCGGGGGGCGAGACGCTCGGTGCCCGCGGACGGGGGGGGGGGCTCCCCCAGCTCCTCTCTTGCTCCCCCGCCCCCGCTACCCACCCGCAGCCGGGGGCCACCCCACAAACTTTCATGGCGGGAGGCGCCCGGAACTATTTAACGGCTCAGCCCTGCCCCAGGACAGCTTCCTGCCCCGCCAGCGAGAGTCGCCCCTGCTTTCCGCGGCCCTCTCCCGCGCCCGGGGGCGCACCCCTCCCCCCGGGCCGCACGAGGACCCATCTGCCCGCTGGGGACCGGAGCCTGCGCCCACTCACCCTGCCAGTCTCCATAGCCCGCCGACTCACAATTGGCGGCCATAACAGTTTCCATCCGGGCACTGGAGCAGCTGAGCCCAGCCCAGCAATGGGGGGTGGGGACGGCGGCGGCGGAGGGATACGCGCTTCACCTGGGATAGAGGGACGGGGGCCGACGAGGCCCAAGGCGGGGAGTGCGTTCCGGTGACCCTCCAGGCCCCTGGGGCAAGTGCCAGGCGCCCTGGCTGTCCCCTGTGCTCAGGGCTCTATCCTGGCTGCAGCAGCTGCAAGCCTGGGCTCCTGCTACATGGGAGGCAGCAGCACTGGCAGACCCACACGCCCTCTGTCCTCCTTCTAGGGTGACCAGGGAGCAAGTGTGGAAAACCCAGCCTTTTTTTTTCAGGGGGGGGCATACTTGCCTATGTAAGACAAAGTCCCTAATAGGCGGCCATCTGGTAATTCTATAATCGTCTTGTCGGTGACTGGGGGCACACAGGAACACAGTACACAACCAGCAACGGCGGGCACCAACCTCCCACACCCTTTCCTCTGCCAGGTCCATGCCAACACACACAACCCCGCCGGAGTCTTGGACTGTAACCATTCGAAACCAAGGCCTGGCCCGGATGGAGTGTAGGCGTGCCAATCCCCACGCACCTCGCTTATCCAAACTAAGGTCACCGTCCCTTCCTTCCCCACAATACATGCCAACCAATTCTGGTTTTTTGCAACAGTTTGCCATGCCCCCAAACAAACCTTTTCTGTGGCCAATGTTCTTCAAATGGCATAAAAAGTCATCTCTCTATTTTCTCACCAAATATTGCTATATAGCAAGTTTATAATTCCTTCACACCAACACACATGTACCCCCATTGCATTCAGATTCATTGAATAATAACAGGATACTCATCATCATACAGCCGTAGAGGAAGATACGGTCCTTGGCTCAAGGAGTCCAATGCAGCTGGAGACTTTGCAGCTCACACATATTGCAGGGATGAGTGCATTAGAAATGCCAGGCATTGATTAGATAAGAAATTTTTTACACACTCAAGGTAATGTAGCAACTAAAGCTGAAAAGTTCTGTGGAAGAAATGTGTCTTCAGAGAGAAGTTTACCTCACTAGAAGAGGGAGACTGTTCCACATATAAGGGATAAAGTACAGCTGCCTTTTTCATAACAATTATGGTTAGTAGAGTGTTGTGTTTGTGATGCTTTACAAAAAATATCAAAAGGCAAGATCCCTACCTCAAGCATTTACAATCTCAGACACCTACAATACAGTAAATTTAAATGTTAGACAACGAAGAGATGTGGTCAATGACAAGATCAACATAGGAAGGATTAGCAGAAGTGAGATTTGAAGGAAGAAAGGGCATGGGAAAAGGAATGCCATTCAAAATATAAAGGGGGCCGTAAAAGAGGGTGCAAAGGCAAGAGGAAGGAGTCCAAAGGACTGATCATGTTTCTAGTGAGAATTGAGCCCAAAGGAAGCAGTTTAACTAAGAATATGTCTACATGACAGCTGGTACAGTGGCTCAGTTATGGCACTGCTGCTGTGCCACTGTAGCACAGTAGTGTAGATGCTTCCTCAGTGATGGAAGGGGTTTTTCCATCCATGTAGGTAATCCACCCTTCCAAGAGGCATCAGGAAGGTCAACAAAAGAATTCTTCCATCAATCTAACCACATCTACCACGGAGTTAATTACAGTGCTCAGGGAGCAAAAATTTTTGGAGCCCTGAAAGATGTAGCTAAGTCCATCTAATTTTTAAGTGTAGACCAGGCCTAAATTCTCCATATCTATTAAGTCTCACTAATCAAAAGGAAGAAGACTTCCTCTGAGGATTGAATTTAAGTCAATGTCTAAACTTTCTCCCTTTGGAGATGAAAGATTATATTATGTGTGGTTCATGTGTGGTTCACAAAGAGACATTACAAATTTCCATAACCTTTTTTTATATCTCTCTCATTCAGTTTGTCATCACAGCCTGAGTTATTGCCCTTGCATTTCTGACTTAGAATGAGAGGAAGCTATTCCAAATTTGCTTTTTCCCAATTTAACATGTAAAACGGTGCATATTCCTACAAACTAGGGATATAAAATATTAAATGGTTACACGGTTAACCGATAAGTATTAGTCTGACTGTTAAGACTAATATTTATTGGTTAACCAGAGCTACAGGCTCTTGGTCTCCATGGTGACAGTGTTGGGCCATGGCATGATACTGGCACTGTGGAAGCACCCAACTGTGGAATATGGATTTGAGATGGAGGGAGGGGTCTCCCACGCAGCCAGGCTGGGGGTGCTCTCTGGTGGTTGAGGAGTCGGGGGGACACAAAACTATATCAGTTAAATGGTTAACCATATAATTTTAATAGTTTAAACTGGTGCCTTTTTTAAATGAAATTTACATCCCTACTACAAACCCACAGATGCAAAATCTTTCACATATGGTATATTAACTGTAGTCATGTAAAATAAGAAGTAGGTCCATTTATCTCTGGTGCCATCTCGTTCTTATACACTGTTACGCGTTTTTATGCCTGAGTTAAATGTGGAACATCAAGAAAACATTATGCAGTTAGGATGTTACAACCATGAATTTCCACAAAAATGTGTATCAAAATGTATACTACACAATCAATTAGAACCCAAAAAGGGAGATTTCCTTTCACTTTACATTGGAAGATCAATGGGATGGGGATGCAAGTGCTTTGGAGAATAGGATTAAAATTCAAAAAACAGAGAAATTGTCTGAAGTAAATAGGATGAAATTCAATGACAAATGCAAAGTACTCCTGTTAGGAAGGAACAATCAATTGCTACAAAATGGGAAATGAGTCTCTAGGGAAAAGTACTGCTAAAAAGGATCTGAGGGTCATAGTGGATAAACAAAATATGAGTCAACAATGTAACACTCTTGCAAAAAAAAAAGCAAATATCATTCTGGGATGCATTAGCAGGAGTATTGTAAGCAAGACACAAGAGGTAATTCTTCCACTCTACTCTGTGCTGATTAGGCCTCAACTGGAGCATTGTGTCTAATTCTGGGTACCACATTTCACTAAAGATGTGGGCAAATTGGAGAAAGTCCAGTGAAGATCACCAAAATGATTTAAGGTCTAGAAAACACGACCTATGAGAGAAGATTGAAAAACTGAGTATATTTAGTCTGGAGAAGAGATGACTGAGGGGAGCATGATAACAGTTTTCAAGTACATAAAAGGTTGTTACAAAAAGGAGGGAGAAACATTGTTCTCCTTAACCTCTGAGGATAGGACAAGAAACAGTGGGCTTAAATTGCAGCAAGGGCAGTTTAGTTTGGATATTAGGAAAAACATCCTAACTGTTAGGGTAGTTAAGCACTGGAATAAATTGCCTAGAGAGGCTGTGGAATTTCCATCATTGAGATTTTTAAGAGCAGGTTAGACAAACACCCGTCGAGGATGATCTAGGTAATGCTTGGTCCTGCCATAAGTGCAGGGGACAAAATTAGATGACCTGGTGATGTCCTTTCTTGTTCTACAATTCTGTGATTCCATGTTAGCTATTTACCATTTGTGAAAGACTAGGGCTTTTACTTTTATGTGGTAGTATTTATACACACATGTGCACACACATACACACAAACACGTACACACTTGGTTTTGCATTTGCACATTATTCAGTTTTCATGCACAAAACTAAATTTAGGAGGACATAAAAACTGAAGTTCAGTTTCCTCATTTGTAGAACGGTGATGATGCTGTACTTCTGTACCTCAAATAGCTATTATGAGCCTTACTTTATTAAAGCTTGTGAAGTGCTTTAGATTCTCAGATGGATGGTGCTTTACAATTGCTATCCATTAGAATATATGAAGTATTTTGTAGACTTATAGTGTGAGAAACAGTCTACTGATTTCTACTGTGTATTTTTCAGACGTGGTTTAAAAAATATTTAAAGTTCAAATTTTAAAAAATATATTAATGCTAATGTTAAAGTTATCTAATACACAGGTTAAGAAAAGAGTTTCTATAAATTACTACAGTCCTTATTCAATCAAAATTCTCAGTGACATTTTGTTTAATTAATAGTAACTAACAGTCTTTTGTGGGATACTGTTGTTCCTTTGCATTGCTCAATTGACTGCTTCAGAGCTGGACCAGAGCAGAGCCATCAGTAATAAAAGAATGTCAACTGTGTTTCTAGAGAGACAAGGTGGCTGAAATAATATCTTTTATTGGGCCAACTTCTGTTGGTGAGAAAGACAAGCTTTCAAGCTGCAGAGAGCTTTTTCTCATGTCTGGGAAAGGTATTCAGAGGGTCAAAGATAAATACAAGATCAAACAGATAATTCAGCATAAGTAGTTAACACATATTTTAAGGAACCTTCCAGGTGAAGTGGCCCATTAACAACCCTGTAGTCATAGGACAAAAGGGGGGGATTAGTGGTCTAGAGGTTATTGTAATAAGCCATAAATCCAGTGTCTTTATTAAGACTATGATTTTTATGTGAAGCAAAGTTATATATTTAAGCTCCCGGGCTCTTCTTTTGAAAGTGTTGTGCAGGTTTCCTTTGAGGATGAGGACTGATAGGTCAGATATAGAGTGATTGCTTTGTGAAAAGGGTTCACCCATAGGTGATGTGGTGTTTCTCTTTTATCATTTTCCTGTGTTAGTTCACCCATGTAGTTTTTATCGAGACATTTAATGCATTGGATGAGGTAAACCATAGGTTATGATAGGCATGTGTAGGACCCGTGGATCTCAAAAGTTGTGTTGTGGGGGATAATGATTATTGTAGTAGTGGAGATATCTCTGCAGGTTTTGCATCTGTTGTTCCGGCAGGATCTGGTACCACTTTGAGTTGGTGTGTCTTGGTCTGTGGGGAGCTCACTTCTGATAATGATGAGCTTGGAGATGTTGGAGGGTTGTTTGAAGGGGGTCTTTGTCACAGCCAGATGAAACAAATGGAAAATAAATAAAAAGAAGAAAAGTGAGGTAGGTACTGGCCCAACTGTAAACAGAGGTGTATATGAACATTTTGTATGAAAGACATCAGATTGTTGTTCTGGTCAAGAAATAGTTCACTATAGCTCTAAAACAAATGTATTAGTCATGATTAAGATACATTAGACTTTATTAATAAAAGTTAGTGTAATATTCACAAAACCCAAAAGAATATTAGGAGATATTCTATTTCAGAATATAAAGTGGAGAAGAAAAAAGGTAAAATATTCATTGTGTAAACCTGAAGGCAGCCAAATGAGGATACTATGACAAGCAAACTGCACTAAGAGTGCTAAATTTTCGTAAGTGGTCAGGGATGGTCAGTGTCTGAATTGCAACCACTGTTTTTTGCATTAGAAAACTGTCTGTATTTTGAAAACAGAATAAACCAATACCCCAAGATGTATATACATTGTTTTGTTTGCTTCCTCAGTGTGAATACTTGTCAGAAAAAATATCATGAAAGAATTATCTATGCATATCATAGTGAAGTTCGCATTCACATTTGTGTTTGCACTTTTTTTTTTTTTTTTGCTAATTTGGACATGAAAATATAAACTGCATTGTCAATTATGCTCCCATACAGATTCTACAAATTAACATATAAGTTTCCTATACTGCATTATCAAATATGTTCCCATGCAGATTCTATAAAATATTGACATTTAAATTTTATATATATATATATATATATATATATGCTTTACAAAATATAAACTACCTTGTCAAATATGTCCCCATGCAGATTCTACAAAATACTAACATTTAAGTTTTATATATATTATTATATTAAAAGTTAATATAATTTGTTAATATTTATATATATTCTACAAAATATTATCATTTAAGTTATATATAAATAAAACTTAAATGTTAATATTTTGTAGACTCTGCATGGGAACATATTTGACAAAGCAGTTTATATTTTCATGCCCAAATTAGCACCAAAAAAAAGTACAAACACAAATGTGACATAGTATTGTAGGTGTGAAATGAACTCTGTTATGCATAGATAATCCTTTCATGATGATTTTTCATATATATATAGAGGAGATTCAGCATAATGGCAAAGAAAAACCAAGACCATAACTGAGACATATTGCACAGGAGTATACTAATAACAGTGACTTTACAGTAGAGTCAAACTCATATAAGAATAATTATGTAAGGGTCTGTCCACACAGCCTGTGCCAGACAACTCGGGCTCACGGGTCTTGGGCTGCAGGACTGTTTCATTGCTGTGTAGACTTCTGGTCTTGGGGTGGAGCTAGGGTTGCCATTTTAGATTGGACATATTCCTGGAGGTTTCATCACTTGACATACTCTTCAATTAAAATTTAATCTTTAATTCCTGGATACTTCAGGGCAATCCTGGAGGGTTGTCAACCCTAGCTGGAGCCCAGGCTCTGGTATCCTCCCACCCTGCAGGGTCCTAGAGCCTGTGCTCCTGCTTGAGCCCAGAAGTCTACACAGCAATTAAACAGCTCCTCAGCTTGGGCCCTGTGAGGCCAAGCTGGCTGGCCAGGGTAGCCGTGGGTTTTTCTTTGCTGTGTGGACATACCCTAAGAGTCTTTAGGATATTTGAGTCATTCCCCAAAAGCACTCTCTGAGATTTACCAAGTGATACTATCCACTCCCTCCAGGTCAAAAACACCTCAGAACAATGATATCAAAGGCTGCCTAAAAAACGAATTGAATCAGAATGGACATCGTGTGACCCATCCGTGCCTACGGTAGCCATCTGAAAATGCCAAGGTCAGGGCAGGCTGTAAAAGGAGAGCAGATTCTCCCAGCACTGGTGGGTGGCACTGAAGTCAAACTTCCCAACAAGCCACAAACAGTGCTTCTGATTCCCCACACTGGTTATCAAGAAGCCCAAATAAAAATATAAACAGCCCCCTTTACAGCATTTTAGTCTCTGGCTCCCAATCGGCCACTAGGTCCAGTAAAGAGACCACTTATTTAAAACTCTATGCTCTGTACCAAAAAGGTTTCTCCTGACCCCAAAGGGTCAGCCACAGTACCAGATCAATATAAGTTTGGATCTTACCCAAAATACCACGCTGCCAGCCAATCCTTTAGTAACTAAAACTCAAAGTTTATTATAAAAAGAAAGAAACAAACTATAAGAGAAGTGTTAAATAATTAAAACAGACACATACAATTGATTTGAAAGTCCATATATATCAGGTTTCTAGTAGAATTGTGGAGTTTGCAGGCTTATATAGTTCCTCTGGAATACATCCAGTACTTGGATGGGTCTCAGTCCTTTGTTTCATAGCTTCAGTTCAGTTGTAGATTAGTTGATCCAGAGGTAGGCTGGAGACTGAAGACAAAAACTGAAAGACAAAATCGATCTCGGGCAGCTGCCTTTTATGTCCTTTGGTCTTTGCTATGCTGCTTGTGGAATTTTACAGGAATAAGATGGAGTCCAGAGTCACGTGAGTAAGTCCTGGTGACTCATCAGGTATATCCCAGGCTTCTCCCCCACGGCCCCTTGTACCTGTGAATTTCTTTATGAGCCATTAAGCAGGCTATTGCTGCAGCCATTCTGTCTGGGGTCTCGCCCAGACACAGCACAATTTGAAATACAGATATAGCAACCATATCCATAACTTCCATTACATATATAACACATGGACATAAACATCATCATCTTACTTAGCACGCTATAGCCTTTCTAACAGTACCTGACATGGCATATCTCTTATGAATTATTATGATTTTGACATACTGATGTTAAATAATATAATACATGCTCCCCCCACCCACCCAGGCCAGCCAGCGTGACAACCTGATCACTGCCCATCACTTGGAGATCATCAACCAATGCAACCAACACAGGTATACATATGAGATCTGAAACCAAACTGAAAGGGATCAAGGAACTTCAAAGACTACAGATGAGTCCAATGTCTCACTACAACCTTTGCAATAACAATATCCTGAGTGTACCTGGCTGAATGCACACAGCCAGAAATAATACATAGTTCCCATGTATATTGATGTTAACATCACAATATGCTGGTTTTGATATGGCATCAACATCACTACGTTTTGTTTAGGATTTGGTGAATGCTGCTTCTGAACCAGAGCCTTTTAGTGTTCCCCTACCCAAGAGTGACAGCACATGTTATATAGCTAGAGGATCTAGAGATTTTCACATAACACTGAAAATGACTAGATTCCTAGGCCCGCAGGTTAAATCCAGGCAGAGCCAGCTCAGTTCTTCATTCTGCTTCAGCAGATAAATTGAATTTGATCCACTTTACTGTGTGGGATCTTTCATATGAGATGTTAAAATCCAGGGTGCTGTATGTAGACATGAAAGGTACCATAGCATTATTCATAAGAAAAAACTTGCCCCAGTCCCTTTGGCCAATATTTCCTTTCTTCCAACGCTGTGCAGTGTTTTGTGGACTGGCTGGTTGTCACCTTCTTCTGCAGAAGTGGCTACATTTGTGTGGTGTGGAACATTTCTTGCTTGTACAGTGATTTAGAATAAAGATAAATAAAACATTTTATTATGTTATGCATTGTATTTTAAATATTAAATCAGCAAGATTTCATATTGCAAACATATCATAACATTTTTTCTATCGTTGTCATTCTGGAGGGTTCCTTCCAAGGTCAATTGACATAAGGAAGTAATAGAAGGAGGGTAAAAAACAGACAAAAGAATGTACTGATGGAGACAAAAACAGCAAACAAGAAAAAAAATTAACAAGCACAAAGGTCCATAACCAAAAAAGGAAAAAAGGCAAAACACAGACCAATCCAAAGTTGTACACGTAGCCAAGCCCAAGCGTGACAAAGGAAATGCCAACGTGTACCAGAAAGGCACGTATAACAGCGCCATAACTGGGCATAATTGGGTATGCGGACACATAGGCAGGAGTGGAGATAAAAGGAGTTGTCGGGATCCGAAAGGGCAGAGAGCTCCAGGAACAGGACCCAGAATCGCGCCTGCTTGAGGAATGCACCAGAACCGCGTTGCAAGGTGGCCTGATCAACCGTCTCACCTGTCTCCAGCCCATTGCTCACCACGTGAACAAAAGAAAAAGGGAGCATGAGCTGACAACCCACACAGTTCAACAAACTGAGTGGGAAAACCTCGAGAGAAAAGGGCCAAGGGCCACTCAGAGGTATTAGTCCTAGGCAAAAAGGGTTCTCCAGTTGGAGAATGAAGAATTTGTTGTTTTTGTTTCTGTTGTCATCCGTCAGATTGGTGAGTAGTGTGTAAGAAGTATGAGGAAAGGGAAGGCATGTTAAAGTATCATTGTGTATGTGTGTGTGTAAGAAGGTGTGTTATGTTTTGTAGCATTAAAAGCTTTTTTTTATTCAATGTGTAGCACTTAGAGGGGTTCAGGGTTTTAGGCTCAGTCAATGTAAACATAAATAATAAAGTTTCAATAAACAATTAACATCAGTACTAAAAGAATGTTTCCTTTGATTCATTCGAACAACCTTGCATCCAATATGACCCATTAGAGATCAGGTTGTCTCGTAATTAACAATTGTAAGCTGATATACTGATATGGCAGTAGTAAGGTGAATGCTTTTTGGCAGCCGCAAATCTTCGTAATGATACATCAAAAAAAGTTGTCATCAGCAAAAAGAATACCTAATGAAAAAAATCACACAGGCTAGGGTTCAATTCAGTCCTCAGAAAATGGTTATGAACCATGCCATCTCCCAGAGTTAAGCCCTTGCTCATTGAGAACTTGGTATTGCCTGTTACAATCATATATAATTTCCAATTAAAAATCTTATTAATTGTGTGTGTTGTTTAATGTGACCATTTAAAGGGTTAACCCTTTCTAATGTGGCTGTTATAGTTATTGGAGCATTATAAGCTGAATTTTTATTTTTATTTTTTTTAAATTTCAGACTCAGTGTAGTCTTCAGATACTTGGTGCTATCCCATTGATTTCAATGGAACTTGATCTTTTTGTCTTATTCGTATTTATGAAATGTTTGGGATTAGATTAATAAATAATCTGTTAGACAAGTAACATTTGTATACATCAGTGATACAGATTGTCCCTGTTTTCAGATAATGCACAATGTGGTGTACAACTAAAAAGTGACTGGTTTAAGGATTTTCTCAGAAACTCTGAAAAGAGAAGATTCAGTTAAAAGGTCCATTTTGGAGTAATAGTTCAACACGAATCACATTGAGGGACTCCACATTTTCATAAGAAAGCCACTTCTTCCAATTAATCAAATTGCCTGGGGGTCTGCCTGACACACACTTGCATAATTCTGAAACAGTTTATTTTTGAGGAATCCAGGAAGAAAGGCATTATTGTTATTGATAGTGTGCTCCATACTTGACCTAATAAGTTGAAAATGTCTAGCTAAAACTGATAGCATTATTTCATGTGTCTATTGCTATGCCATCATCTCATAGCTAAATTTATAGTTAATTTAGGGTATGTTGTATTTCTTCATGGACATAAATCAACTCATAGAGTTGATTTATGGCATCATGTTACCTGAGAATAGATCCAACACTGAAATTTGAAATGATGGAGGATTTTGTTAGATTTTTTTTTAGAGAACCTGATCCTATAAATATACATATAAATAGCTACTCATGTGAGCGTTGTCATTGACATGAAAAAGTAAAAGGGACTACTCACACGGGTAAAAAGATTCTTCCATGTGTAGGTTTCTCCAGGATCAGGCCCAAACAAATGGGTCACAAAAGCTCTTTAGATCCACTGCTGTTCTTAGACTTGGAGACCTGGTTGAACCTCTAGTTTGTTGTTGAGTTTAACATAATTTTAAGTCAAAATTTCTCTCTACAAACTATGGCAATATTGTGGTTGTCCTCTGTAGTGCTTCAAACCTATTGCCCATATTCCTGCAACTTTAAAGGAGTTGCCTTAGTGTTGACTGGCACCATGAAAGCTACAAAGAAAGTTAAAATAACCACTTTTATTATTACACTATCATTGTAAGAGCAGTGTGGATAAGGCCACTCTGAAAATTCAATGACATCCTGATATTAACAAAGAAATCGTTGGGTGCAGGCATTAATACTGGAATATTTAAGAGATAACAAATCAATGGAGTAGAAAAGCATTGCTGGTTGATTATTGTCTCCTGCTGCTTTAACTGTTGAGACTTCTCATAAATAAATACAGAGGGGAAAGCAAGATGTTTATTTTTATATCAGTGACAGTTGCTCACTGTATCACTGTGCAGTCCAAGTAACTGAGTCAACAAACACAGACAGACTACTTCAGCCACTCAAAAAACAGTTTATTCATCAAGAGGCAGTTTTCTTACTTTTATGAATAACCTGGTTTCTTCACTACACCATTTTGGTCTCCCGGATTCTGTTTGTCTTAGAGAAATTATTTATTGGGTGTTCCTGATAATCACAAAATGGTTCATCCACAAAAGTGCAGTTGTTAAAAGCACACTGTACTTCATAAAGAAACTGATCTCGGAGTAGCTCATCTTTTTTGTTTCTTTTAATTATTAGCATAAATTGGGGCTCTGTAAACAAACCACAGGTGAAATTAATGGATAAGTGTTCGGCAGACCCTACCGAAAGATTTTAAATATTAAATATAACAATAATAACTATATCATACATAAAGGATATAATAATAACAACACAACACTGTTTATTATGAGGAAGACAAGTGAGCATCTTCTAAGGTATGACCTTGTAAGGTGACCACACAGAGGAGAGTGACGACCCAAATGTGTATTTTCTTTGAACTCTGCACCTACATTGTATACCTATGATGTTATACCCTTTATTTAAAAAGTAATTTTAAAACAATTGAAACCAGCCAAAAACCAGTTTGACTACCTGACACAGATTCCATGTTCCTCACCTTTGAGTGTGTGTTATATATAATTTTAAGAGCACCCTGGCTGCCTACTCCTGGAAATATAAATGCTCTTTTGAGCTGTTTTGATTATATTAAAGAGACCAGGTGGGTGAGATAATATCTTTTATTAGATCAACGGCTGTTGGCGAGACAGACTGCTTTTTGAGTTTACACAAAGCTCTTCTTCATGCCTGGGAAACGTATTCAGTGTCACAGCTAAATAGAAGACCCTTTTCACTGAAGCTAGTGAGCCACATTCTGCTCTCATTTACGTATGCAACCTCCTGAAAGCTAATAGGTAGCATGGATATAACTGAGGACCAAATATGTAAATATGTTCACAGTGTTTATTATGTATCTTCCATGTTCTTACGTATTGTAAGTATTTCAGGCATGTTGGACACACCCATCAAATGCTCTGTATGTAGGCTTCATCACCATATTATCTGAACACCTCCCAGATACTAAAGAGCTAGTGTATGTGTTTGTATTGTCAGAAGTAAAGAGAAGCAGTATTTGGAGCAAAATCCTCGATGAAATCTATAGCAGAAATGTCCCTTCAAATGCTTCAATGTGTTAAATGGGGATTTGCAAATACTTCCTAAGGTGAAATTCCTGGCCCCATTGAAGTCAGTACCCAAAAATCACATTGACTTCAATGGGCCAATTGAGAAGCCTAACTGTGGGGAGTCCCATGTGTGCCTTGTCTATGCAAATGTGTGTTTCACAATGTGTTTGTCTCAGGATGATATTCTTTATACAGTATATTCAGCAGAAGGATGCACATACCAACTCCATGTGCTTGTGGCAGCCAGGGAGAAGGCCCCTTGAACCAAGACCAAATGGATAGCTGTATTTAATTTGAACACTGACTATCTGCAGGTCAAATCTTGGTCTCCAACCCTTTCCACCCCCAATAGATCTGCCACAGTGATGGGTATCCTATAAATGCTATCAATAATAATAATAATCAGAATACTCTTTTAAACCCAGATTTCAGGGGCAGCCAGGAAAGGTTTGAAATGAATTCCACTGGTCTGCTTGTGCACAGAGATCCTTAAGCTATAGGAAGATCTACAACCCTGAGAAGAGAATTTTATTCTTAGTAGACTAAAGAGCAAGAAACCACATACTATTGACACATGTCTTCCTGATGAAACATTTCAAAATACATCCTGAGTACTGGTCTTATTTTCTTTAGCAAGGCTAGCACTAATTCCCACCCCTAGAATTTACAGGAGTAGAATTATAGAAATACAAACAGGAACAACTAAAATCAACAGGTTATTTTAAACTAAAACTGATGAAATTATAAAACTGCATGCAGCTTTTGTCATGCATGTATAATTTGATCCTGCTGACATTGTTTCTGGTTTAGCTAATGGCCGCATTCTAGTTTTCACCTCTACAACTCCTCTCTGCTGTACCAACTTGAATATGAATATGAGTCTTTGAGTACTATCGTAAGTCATTGCCATCTAAGTATTCATTTGAATAATGAAGACACCAGCTTGTCTTTGGGCAAGTTGTTTAATCTCTCTGTGCTTCAGTTTACCCAGCTGTAAAACTTCATGCAATTACACCTCACCAAAGTGTTGTAACACTAGTAGCTGTAAAGAACTTTGAGATCCTTCAATGAAAGGTACTATATATATAGAGAGAGACCCAAAGATTGATGATTCTATGTGAGCATTAGACATAACTGACCACATGCTGTGCTCAAATACATTTATACAACTTCAAAAACCAAGTAGATGACGCTGATTAGAAGAACAGAAAATCAAAAAAGCAGTGGACATACGGGATAGATTTTTGCCTTCAGGAATGAATGAACAATTCAGTGGAAATTGGATGTGCATATCTATGTGCAGAATTTGGCACTACTTGTTTCCTCTGTCTTTTATTTTCTGTCCTTTTAACACTAATCACCTATATTCTGGTCACTACTCATAGTAATCTTGATTCCCCTACCATCCTTTGAATGACACTTGAATCTAATGTTGAAAATGTATTTTCACTATCAGGAGACTGTAGACTGACTAATACACTTTCTTTCCTCTCACACACCTGTGTTTCTCCAGACTTTTGTTGCATCACATACTTAATTTTAGTTGTCTGCCACAACATACTCTGAAAAACCTTGTTCATCATAACAAAGCTAATCAGCACAAAACTTTGCTTTCTTATTTCGTCCATTTGTTATTTATTGCACTGCTTTCAAATAGATTTTAAATGGATTTTTAAAATGGTATTCTCAGTCGACAAGAATGTTTAACAGACTATTGCTCCTACACGGTCATCGGATATTTCTCACCTTTTTGTGTCATCTCACACCTTGAATCCTTGATTTAGTATTTAACTAAGTCCTCGCTATAGCATGGGTTTGGCAGAGGCAACAGCATAGTTGGAGCTTTCCCACAACATCGTGCAATGTACCTTTGTCCTTGATTTAGAATAACCACTCACCAAAGCAATGTCCATTTCCATGCCCATTCACTGCTTGCCATCTCTGCTTGAAACTACTAATATCAATTGTGATAGTGTTTTTTGTGATGATGGGGATATTTTGTCCTCAAGGAACTAGACTGAGATAAAACACTTGTCATATAGCCATAAATTGGTTACAATTTCCAGTCACTAGGAAACTGGGCTAAATTTGAACTAGGACTCTAGAGGGGGAAAACCTCTATGTCCCCTTACCAATCCCTCAATGAGACTCATGGTCCCCCTACTAGTTATTTCAAAAGATACAACTGAGATATCAGGTGACAGGGTGCTTGTTAATTGTGCCCCTAGGCTTTAGAATTCACTACCTAATGACAGCAGATCAGTTACTCTCAGTTAATATAATTTGAAAACAGACTGAATAATGACATTTTTGTTTTTCAAGTTCTTTAATTAATCTGAGATATGTAGGCTATTATTTTAGTTCTGTGCCCTAGGAGGCTTCCTACGCAGTATTCCAGACATGCATATTGTATCACTTCCTGTTTAAGAAAAACTTAGTTGAATAGGATATTGGCTTGGTTGTTGTTTTGCAGTGAAGGAAATTTGTGTGGGGAAAAATAATCCTATAGCAAAATCAACTGGTATTATACACTGTATGTACTCTAATATTGAGCATAGCTTTCAGTCTAAAAGATAGACTGAAGAGCAAGAGAGAACAGGAATTTCTTCATTTAACTAAAAACTCTGCAGCTGATTTTCCTCTTAAAGATGAAAGACCCAATCACATAAAAGAGATCAGTAAAAACTACTACTTAGTAACAATTACAGACAGCACTGCGGGATTTATATCAAAGAGACTTTTACATAAAGACAATAATTGTCAAATGACAGCCACCTTATTACTATTCATCTATGTAGAGTCAGCCAGCCAATTCCTTTGAGAGAATAAACTCATGAAGAAAACAAATAGTTCAGAAAATAACAAGCTTCTCACACAACAGCATATGCATTTCAGAGATGCCAAAGATGCACAAATACTAAGGAAATATAAGAACCGACACCCCAGTGAGGCGCCACATTGTCATTAATATGACAGACTCCACATTTTCGTAAAACTAATTGTTTTTTTGTCTTCAGCTATAAATCAGCTTTCCTATTGCCATTTCACAACACCTCTTCTTGTGGAACAGCTATGCAAGAGTCAAGTTGGATTTGATTTTTTGTTTTGATTTTACAAACATGAACTTATTATGTATGTGTAGAAGGAGACAGCAGCCTCTAATAGAGCAAAGGATTAGGAGCAAGGAATATATGGGGTTCTAATCCCATCTGAGTCATTTATGGTGTAACCTTGGGGAAGTCACTTGACCTGACTGTTATTACTCAGTAAACTCATCTGGAAATTGGATACAAACTGGACCTCAGAGAATATCAGATGCTTCTCCTGAGGCTCTCTAAATTAATAAATTACAATAAAAATAATGGTTTGTATGTAGTGATATGCACAAAAATCAAATAAAAGTACAAGAGAAACCCCTTCCTTTAATGGCAGGGCTTAACTGATGTTAATAGGTGGAATGCATGCTATAATATATGCCCCAAAGTAAATATGAAGTGTTATTGTAGCCAAGTTGGTCCCAGGATATTAGAGAGATAAGGTAGGAGAGGTAGTGTCAATTACTGAACAACTTCTGTTGGTAAACTTTCAAGCTTACACAGAGTGCATTTCCCTGCCCTGAAGAAGAGCTCTGTCTAAACTTGAAAGCTTGTCTCTCTGTTGGTCCAACAAAAGATATTACCTCACCCACTTTGTCTCTTTAAAAAAAAAAAAAAAGCTATTTTACTGTAAGAGAAAATAGTGGCACACAGGGTAACTAAATATGAGACACATTCCAGCTGTTCCTTTGTATTTCAGCGTTTATCAAATTATCTAATTCAAGAGATCAGATTTATAAATGCCCAATTTTCAATTGCATCCAATATGAGCTATTGAGTCAGGAAATTACAAGAAAACTGGTTGCAGATCTCTGATTCTGAGGTAGTTCTGCAGCCTTCAAGAGACAGTCTAGCAGCTGGGGATCACTAGATTTAATGCAGCACTCCAGCCACTCTCACTCTTGCCTCTGAACATGCCTGACAATTACCCTAAAGCAGAAGCTCGTATTTCAGTAGCTCTACACAACAGATGACTCCCCAATGCCAAGGGAATCCCCAGCTAGGGAAATCTAACTGTTTTCTATCCCCTTTGTGCTACCAGAGTGCATTGCTCAATCAAGGCCTACGTTTTCTTGGAGTATTTTCTATATAGATTCTTTATGTTTTTTATTAGAAATAGTGGGGAGAAAGGATAAATTATCAATGCTTAGTAATGTTAGCAATAAAACTATATGATCTCAACTAGTTTTTGAAGCTCCCACTTCATTGAGGTGAATGCAGTAGATGGAAAAATGAGTTCAGACAGAACAGCAGTCGTAAATGGGTGAAGACAGTTTTATGCAAGGCTGGGTTGAACACAGCATTAAGACATTTGATAACATTGTCATGGCTATATCCTGACAACTGACAAAGATACAAAGTTAATATTTTCAGAGGTAGGCTTACTTATGTCTCTATAGAAGTGAGTTTAGAACTATCTGAATTCTCAGTATAGTGCAGAATAGTGCAGAATGCAAATTCTGGAGGAGCCACGAATCATAGACTCAGCAATTGTTTCTATTCTGTTCTTGATGGGAAAGTAGTGCCTTTCTGGAGGACCATGCTGTGGTTTTCAATGGGAAACATAATATCTTTCGTGCAAAATTTCCCAGACAAGCCCTGAAAGCAGCAGCCCATGTGCCTGTCATGGTGAGTGATAATGTATCAAAGGTGCCAAGTTTTTTCAAAAGAAAGAATCTTAGCAGGTAACTCCTGGGATGCCCAGAAGTGATTTTTCAGTTGTTAATAACTTTAGAATTTTCCAATCAATTTCTTTTTCAACATAGGCATGGATGTACACCTCAGCAACGAACGGGTGAACCCTTGGCACTCCCACCTCCCCTTATCTCATATGCTGGCCAACGTAGCTGAGCCATCTTTGGATGGTGTCATAATTTGCCGCTGCTATAGGCCAGCTGCCACTACAGCTACCACCTCCTCAGAGAAGGGATAGAATCACGCCTCAAAAAATCTCTAAGGCACATTAGCCCTGTGAGACAATGGTGGGTTGGTGAGGCTTACACATAACCCTTTGCTCAGGACTGTGCCAAGTGGTACAAGGTGTGACAATTTATTATTATGTGAAATGTGTTCAGCTTTCAGCCACATAGAACTCAATAATGGCTGTATGACTTTCCCCCAATCTTTCTTATAGCAATTATCTTTGAGAAAATATCAAGGATGGAAATTAAGTCCAAAAGGAGAATTCTTTTAGAAAGTTCTGAATAAATGAAAGCAAGGGGATGTAATTGAAACTATTTTACACGCTTAAATATTGCATAGTATTTGCTACCATGTAGACACTATACTATATAGTGAAAAACACAAATTTCCTTGTGGACTAATGGCACTACATATGGAAGTATATAAATATGGCATACAAGTTCTAATAATAAATAATCCTGTGTAGTGTAGAGATAGAATAATCAGACATGTTAAAACTTACAAAAAGTCAGAAGCAGTGTTAACTGTAGTTTTAACCCAATAATTCTGGATTTAGCCAAATGGCAGCAAAGCAGTTGTAGCTCTCTTTCAAAGAACCTCCTTTCCCCACTGCCTCCACCTGGGTGAGAGAATCTCAGAAAGATCTTGAGCTTTGTTTATAATGTGTCTGATTAAAGCTGGGAGAATCTGAATTTTAGGCAATAAAGCAGGAAAATTAAAACGTATAGGATGAAATCCTGACTCCATTAAAGTAAATGGGAGTTTTGCTATTGACTTTAATGGGGTAAGTTGCCATTCTATGTGACACTACAAAGTTTTAATAAATTCTATCATATATATTAGAGGTGGCCGAACTGGTAGCACCACCTATTTAAGGTTGCCCAACACTTCCCACTATAATACCATTTTCAGTTGTTTATAACTTTAACTGGGCTGAAATTTTCCATTCTTGGGAGGCTGAGTTTGGTGGCTTTTTTTTTTTGGTTTTGTTTTTTATTTTTTGCCAAAATGGTTTAACCATTTCTAAGAATGAGGCCCAGCAAAAAATATGTGCTCTCCATTTAAAAAAAATTAATGACCTTTTCTTTAAAAATCTCTAGCAACCCATGCTTTGGAATTGGGACCTGAAATTTGACAGGGGGGTGGCGCCTTTATGTCAGGGATGTGCACCTTTTGAAAATCTGCCTAAATTTTGCCAAGTGATAAGCCTTTGAAAAAGTGTAGTTCACATCAATTCTAGCAAGTCTCTACTGAGTTTAACAGCTAAAATCTGTGATGATTCAATTCCACCCTTAGTAAGGTTGCTCTGTCCTCTCACAGCTCCTATATATGACTGAACTTCACATAAGCCATCTCCACAGAGCAACTGAACTGAGCAAGCTCTAACCCAGGGCTAGGGTGAAATTAGACTCCCTCTATAATGGCTACTCCCAGTTGCTCCCAACAGGGTGGGAGCAGGACACTGGAACTGGGAGCCTTTCTCCCTTGGGCTATCAAAGATGCCCCCTGCTGGCACCCAACCATCATGAAAGCTCTCTGATTCAAATGAAGAGAGCATAAAGGACCAGGGGAAGGGAAAGAAGTAGATTGGGACTGAAGGTGGGGGAGAGAAACTGACTTTGCAGGGTAAAGACAGTGAGAATGGAAGGTGCGGGTGAGAAAGTGAGGAGAGGCTAGGACTGGTTGGGCAAGTAGACTTAAGACTGGGAGCTGGTGAGGGAAAGTATGGGCAGTGGGTACTGTGAGCCATTTGGCTGGATGGGGAAACGTTAAGATTAGGTGAGGTGTTGAGGGGTGATTGGGTTTGACTGGCCTAGGAGACTGGGACTAAGAACCAGTGGAGAAGGGGGAAACAGGGCCAGAAGGAAGGGGAGACAGATCTGACTAGGTGCTGGAGTAGAACAGAGATAGGCTGGGCAAAGACATTGGAATAAGGCGCCAGGAAGGGCGTGAGACAGAAATTGCATGAGGATCTGGGATAATGTCAGCACATCCTTAATTCAGTCCACTGGAGCATGCATTTTGATACAGTCTTAAAATTACATGATTACAGACTACTCTTTCCACACAATCCCTGCCTCATTCAGTGCACAGGATAGGGCCCGATCTGGGTATAATCAGGGTTGTAAAGTGAAAGAAGCTATTGTCTGTGGACGTCTGATTCATTTGTTGCAGAAATTAGAAGATGTGTAATGAAGAAGGTAGAGGATTGCAGGAAGAGAAGGGATGGTCTCATGGTATCATGCCCTGGATTCTATCTCTGTCTCTGCCACAGAGTTTCACAGGTGGTCACTAATTGTGAGCTCCTGATTTTCTTTGTGCTCAACTTGAGACTGTCGGATCTGATCTGAAGTGCTGAGCACTCACAGATGCAACTTAAGTCAGAGGAAGCTGTGCTTGAATAGATGAAGTGCTATATAATGCCAAGTACTCTGAAAAGTCAGATCCTAGGCATCCCAAACTGGACACCCAAAATTAGTGGAAATTTGACCTTAACCTCTCTATGCCTCAGTTCCCCATCTGTGAAATGGGGATAATGCCAACCTTAAAGGGGTGTGGTGAAGATAAATGTATTAATTTTTGTGAAGTGCTCAGATACTGAAGTGATGAGTGTTACAGAAAAGGTGATGAGGAAATAATTCTGTCTTCAGAACAGGGTCTAAATATTGTGCCATAAATAAGGCCTGGGACCACACACTGAACAATAAGGAGACAACCAGATATTGAATAGCTTGCTCATTAGGTGAGCATCGTCTATCCCATGCACTGATTGACACAGGGGACCTATCGAAAAAAATAGTATGTGATCATGTGGTTAGAACTGTATCATAATACATATGTACCAAAGGACTGAATTAAGGCTGCAGAGGCAACCTTTACTCTGGCATTTCCTAACTTTTGGGTGCTTGACTTTGCAAACTTAATGTTCTTTTAATGCAGTTTTGTGTGTATACACATTACACACACTTCCCTGCAAACAATGCTAATTTAATAAGCATTTTCCCCAAAGATTGATCACGTTTCTGTCTCCCATTTGCACTCCACAATAGAAGGGCTTGATCCTAAGTGATGTTCATAAATTTTCCCTCCAGAAAGGGGTCAGGACCTTACTTCAATGAAGGAAAGTCAGTAAATTTGCTCACTAAGGAGTTCAGGGTCAGGCCTTTCTTTTGTTACTCCCCATTTCAAATATTTCTCTTGCACTTTTGCTTCTTTCCCACATCTCCCTTTCCTCTACTTAATGGTCCCTGCATCTTTTGTTCTTTGTTTCATTTTCCCCCATTTTTTCCTGTATGTATATTTCTCAGGGTTCTTTTTTCCATTTTCTCAATTATCTTTTTATTCTGGATCTTGATTTTCTGTGTTCTATTTCATTTTTCTTCCTCTCCACCAGTCTCTCTGTGTTTTTCTATCTTGTTTCTGACAGCTGTTTTAGACTCAATTATGACTAGCATGGAGGTTATGAATCTGAGGGGTGAAGATAATGTGGATGAAGGTGATCATGAAATAGTGATTCCAAGGAAAGGAAGCAGTGACAGCAGTAGAATAAGAGTTTCAAATGGCAGACTTTATCAAACTCAGAGAACTGATAGATTTTCTTCCTAGGGGACCTGATCTAAGGGAAAAAGGAGATCAGGAGAACTGGCAGTTTTTCAGAGAGATAATATTGTTATAATCTGGATGGGTGAAACCTTGTTATGGTAAACATATACCCTACCTAAGACAAAAAGTGTGTGGGAACCAGCCCAGGAATTTTTGGGCTGAGTATTGTTTTGGTTAGGTGTGGATGGGCGTGGGAGAGAACACAGACAAAAACAGGGAAAAAGGCAGACTGAGGAAAAGAGGCAAGAAAAGCCAAACAGGAGCTTGTTAGCACATTGTGAGCCTATAAAAAGCTAACAAACTGCTCCTTTGTTCCTTCTGCATTCACATTCAGAGACACAGCACTTTGTACGTTCTTTTAACTAAACAAAATTGCATCAAAAATACCTGACTATCATCGATTTCTACTTAGAACTTCCCCGGGGCTCCAAACTTTGCTTAACTGCTCAGGTCAAAAGGGGCAACAATACTAAAGGTGCAGCAGCAAGCTTTCCCAATGCAAAAGGCAGATAGGAAGAATAAGAAGAGGACAATAGGGCTCCAAGAGAAGCTCTTTAGTGACCTGAAAATCAAAAAGGAATCCTACAAAATGTGGAAACATGGACAAATTGCCAAGGATACGTACAAAAGAACAGCACACATATGCAGGGACAAAGATAGAAAGGCTAAGGCACAAAAAAGTTATATCTAGCAAGGAGCATAAAAGGCAATAAAAAGATGTTCTATAAATATATTAGGAGCAAAAAAGAGATGAAGGAAGGCTTAAGTCTTAAGTCCTAAGGTTAGCAGGGAAGGACAGCTAATGGATGATATCAAGAAGGCTGAAGTGTTTAATACTTATTTTGTTTCAGTCTTCATTTAAAAGGTTAATAATGACCTGCTACTCAACAAAATTAACAACAAGGGTGAAGGAATATAAACCAAACAAGGGAAAGAACAGGTTAAAGAATATTTAGATGTATTCAAATCAGTAGAGCCTGATTAAATGCAGCCTAAGGTACTTAAGGAACTAGCTGAAGCTTCTCAGAACCTTTAGTGATTATCTTTGAGAACTCATGGAGAATGGGTGAGGTCCCAGAAAAGTGGAGAAAGGTACTAGATGTGCCCTATCTTTTAAAAAAGAACAAAGAGGATCCAGGCAATTATGGACCACAGTCAGCCTAACTTCGATACCTGGAAATATCCTGGACAAATTGTTAGTCAATTTGTAAGCACCTAGGGGATAATGCAGTTATAAGCAATAGCCAGCAGGAATGTGTCAAGAGCAAACCATGACAAACCCCTAATTTCCTTCTTTGATAGGGTTACGGTCAAGCGGATGGGGTGAAGCTATAGACATGGCTAGGTCTTGATTTTAATGCTTTTCACATAGTCCCTCATGACATTCTCATATTTCAACTAGGGATTTGTGGTCTAGATTAAATTACTAAAAAGGTGGGTGCAAAACTGGTTGAAAGACCTCACTCAAAGAATAGTTATCAATAGTTTGCTGTCAAACCAGCTGCACATATGTAGTGGAATCCTGCAGGAGTCTGTCTTGGGTCCAGCATATTTTCATTAATGACTTGGGCAATGGAGTGGAGAATATGTTTATAAAATTTTCAGACGACACCAACCTTGATGGGGTTGCTAGTATTTTGGAAGGCAGGATTAGATTTCAAAATAACCTTGACAAACTGGAGAATTGGTCTGAATCAACAAGATGAAATTCAATAAAGACAAGTGCAAAGTATTACACTTAAGGAAAAAAAGATCAAATGCACAACTACAGAATGGGAAATAACCAGCTAGGTGGTAATGCTGCTGAAAAAGATCTGGGAATTACACTACTGTATCACAAATTGAATGAGTCAAATGTGATGCAGTTGTGAAAAAGGCTAGTATAATTCTCGGGTGTATTAACAGGATTGTCATATGTCAGACTTGAGAGATAATTGTTCCATTCTGCTTGGCACTGGTGAGGCCTTAGCTGGAGTACCATGTCCAGTTTTGGGAGCCCCACTTTAAGAAAGACATGCACAAATTGGAAAGAGTCCAGAGGAGAGCAACAAAAATGATAAAAGGTTTAGAAAACTTGACCTATGAGGAAAAGTTGAAAAAATTGAGCATGTTTATTCTTGAGAAAAAAGACTGAGGTGGGACCTAATAACAGTCTTCAACTATGTAAAGGGCTGTTATAAACAGGATGGTGATCAGATGTCCTCCAGGTCCACTGAAGGTAGGACAAGAATGGGCTTAACATGCAGCAAGGGAGATTTAGGTTAGATATTAGGAACTTTAACTATAAAGATAGTTAAGATCTGGAATAGGCTTCCAAAGGAGGTTGTGGAATCCCCATCACTGAAGGCTTTTAAGAACAAGTTAGACAAACACCTGTCAGGGATGGTCTAGGTATACATGGTCCCACCTGTGAGCAGGGGGATGGACTAGATGACCTCTTGAGATACCTTCCAGCCCTCCATTTCTATGATTCTATGGGAAGCTTGCAGGCAGCAGTTGGTAAAACAAACAGGCTCAAGAACACCGGGAACAATAGCAGTTGCAGGGCCAGCAGGAAGCATCAAACAAATGTAGCTTCCTCTATGGAAAATATATTTGGTTTGACTTATTTCAGCTTTGGCTAGGAAGAGGGATAAACACAAGTCTGGGGGCTGGAGAGTTGCTCTCCCTTTCCCATGTGAATATTGCTTCTGCGTATTTAATCAATTAAAATATAATTAGAATCAGCGATTGTGCTTTAAGCAATGGCAACAGGAAGGGACGATTACATAGATTGTAAACTCTTTGGGGTAGGGATGGACTTTTTGTTCTGTTTTTTTACAGCACCTGTCACAATGGGGTCCTGCTGCATGACTTGGGCTTCTGGGTGCTACCCCAGTACAAATAAAACAATATACTGATGGGCCTATGTGAAACCTAAATTGAAATTGAGGGTAACATTTTCAAAAGCATCAAACTGACGTAAAAGAGTTTAAGACTTATTTTCCAAAGTGACTTGGTCATTTAGGACCCTGAGTTCCACTGATTTTCAATGGGGCATAGGACCTTAGGAGCCTATGTCACTCGGGCTCTTTTGAAAGATTTATCCAAAGTCTGAAATCATAAGATTTTTAAGTCTGCTGCATGGCAGAGTGTTCTCATTTGTTTTGAACAACTCTCCCACCCCTATTTCAAGCTCCTTTTGGACATGGACTTCTTCAGGAATACAGTAGAATGTTGGTCATGTGTGAAGTCCGGGTTGTTAATCCTCTTTCTTTCAACTCACTTGGATGTTGATTTCTTCTTACATATGGCTTATCCACTCCTACCCTGTCCGAGGGCTTTCAATTAACTATTAACAAAGCAATGGCATTTCCTCAAAACGAAAAAATTCACCTCATTTAAATCAGTGGGATTACAGTGACGAATTTGGTTCACAGAGTCAGACTTAGGAAAGCCAGACATCTCAATCTAATGAAGAGCACACCAGTGGTCCAGTACAGTATCCAAACAGTTATGTAGGCTACCTACATTACCGGAAGAAGGATGGTCTTGTGGTTGAGGCTCTGATTGAGTCTAGCTCTGACACAGGTTTCCTTTGTGACCTTGGACAAGCCACTTATTCTCAGTGTGCCTTAGTTCAGTAGTGCAGGGAGAATGGTTGGGAGGCACTCAACTATGAAGATGATGGGGGCCATATAAGTGCCTAGACAGAAATCTTTAGGTCAGTGTCAACAGTGTATGGTATGACCTCGAGATTATCTTAGTAGAAGATAGGTGTTCCTAACTACTGAACTGAACTACAAAGTGCATAAAGGGCCAAGCCGCTACTGTAATGCCCAGCCTGAATAGCTGGGCGGGGCATTAAGCAGATCCACAGTGGGATAAACGTGAATAGACAGGAGTGCTCCACACAATCCAAAGAGTGGCTGTGGAGCTCCTCCATCAAGGGTAGTTCAGCTCTACACATCCCACAGGCACCCCTGCTGTGGGTGAGCAGGGAGTTACTATGCTGTGATTGATTCTTGAACTCCCTCCCCCTCGCCCTGCTCCACCACCCTTTGCATGCCATCATGTAGGTAGCCCCATAAAGATAGGCTCCAGACCAGAGAGGGGAAAGGGAAAGCCCAGCAACGCATCTCCAAAGATTGTTTCACTGTGCAGCTGGTGGGCAAATAGCAAAATCTTAATATCCAATAAACTTTCCATTCCTAGATCTCCAAGGATTAAGGAGAGTGAAGGATCATTACCATTCCCAAGTCTATTTAGATGCTTAAATATAGCTTCAAGTCCCAAATTTTCAATTGCCATGTCTTACACGATTTACCCAAGATATCACAGTGAGTCAGTAACAAAGCCAAGACCAGAACCTAGCTCTCATTACTTCCAGCCCCCTGGATTATGCTGCTTCCCTTTTAAAGAGGCCACAGCATCTTTTCAGATCACCATTTTCAGTACTTTGTTCTCCAAAAGGTGCTGTCTTCTAGGGGAAGGGGAGTTTTATTGCAACAGGAGGCTACAGTAGGATCTACTTTGATAACTGGAGGCCATAGTTTTGCTTTATCAGCAGGAAGCTTGTGGTGTTTAGCAGGAATGGCAAACTTAATATCTGGGGCCAACCACATGTTCCTAAGGAGAACATTATCTGATTGGTGAAGGGTTATAGAGTTTTCAGCTTTTCCTGCCACAGTTCACAGTAGGCGCTCCCCAGATTAACAGCTGAGGGTAATGAGTTAATTCTATACAATTTAGTGATATGCTTGCAAAGAAAAGGCAAATTCAGTAAATGATGAGAAGAATCAGATGATTCCTCTCAGACACAGACATAGCAATGTTGCAGTCAATAGTGGGGTGTGCTGATCAGGGACCATTTAAGAGGAGGGGGAAAAAAGTAAAGCATCTGGCAAAGAAACCCTCCTGGGTGACAACTGACTCGTCACCAAATTCATCCAAAAGGTTATGACTGGCCTTATCAGACGAAGCAGCATGAGTTATAGACCCAGGTCTGGCCTTGGGCAGGGAGGTAACAATGGAGGTCTTCTTTGCTGCTTGATCTTGATCTTATCTTAGGAGAGGGAGGGATGTTTGCAGGACCAGCTTGTACTCTGACCACAGCAAATACTTATCACGCAGGGAAGTCAAGTCAAGCATGAAGTAAGGAGAAAAGGCAATAATCACTACTGAGAAGTCAGTCATAGATAAGGACTTGCCTACCTCCTCTAGAGACTTCTGTGCATCCAAAACAGGTTTGTCAGAACTGCTGGAGGTGGAAGGTCCAAGTAAAGTAAGTATTGCTTAGATCCCTAGTTTGGTGGTTTGCAGTTCTGAGAACTAGAAAGTTAAAATCAATCACTAGTTTGGCAGTTTGAAGAGCTTTACCTTAAGAGAAACATTAAATGATCTTTTTCTGGCTTTGACTTCTCACCCTTCTTACATGAGTGTCCTTGATATTCTTCACTCACGTAAGGAGTTAGTGTGTGTTACTCTGATTTATTCTCTGTACTAGAAATTCCTCAACACCAAAATTTTATCTGCATTTCAGTTGTTGATACTGCCGCTCTCACCCTCATGACATTGTGGAGCCTCCCAGCATTCCTGAATGATTTACAGGAATTGCAGAAAGTGAATAAAACAGATGTTTGTTCCATGTTGTCTGAGGGATTACCACAGTAGTGATCTTATAAAACTTGACGTTCTAGCTAATAAAATTCAAAACATCTGTAAAAAGCTGGGATATTATTCTCTGGAAGTGGTAATAAAACATAATTCTTTGTCTGTGTATACAGAATCCTATTCCTCACTCACAGGAGCAAAGGTTTGCATGTGCTGCTGTGCTGTTCTGCAGTGCAGGTAGCAAAACCCATGTATTGTAATGGAGATTTCGGTCTTTTTTGGCAACACAGCAGGTCATTTAAACACCATCAGTGGTTTATACAGTTGAGACATACATCCTGTATTGTTATGCTGTAGGCTGGGCAATCACAGCACCTCATTGAAGCTGTTGGGTGTGATAGGCATCTTCACTTATTTAGCCTGAATGGAAGAAGTAAATGCCTGTACGCCAGCCTCCCTAAGCCCAAGAAGCAGTGTAGCTGAGAGGACAGTGGACCTCCGAGTAGGGACTCCAAAGACATGGACTGTATTCTTGGCTCTACCATTGACCTACTGGGTGACCTTGGGCAAGTTCCTTCACCTTTTATGCCTTGATTGCCTCATCTGTAAAATGGGAATGATGATACCTCCTTTGTGAAGCATTCTGATAAGTGTTACATTAGAATTAACCACACGCATAGTCTATTCAGGGCTTTTCTTCAGGGAAGTAGCAGACACTGGCTATAAAAAGTAGTGTTAGACTAGACATGCTAAAAAAGCTGGAGAACAAAACTAATCTCCAATGGAGACAGTGACTGGGGAATGTGCACTTGTTCAAAAATGGGGAAAACTGGTTTTGAAAATTGGACCTCTGGAATTCAAGTAAGACATTTGGGTAGCTGAGAAGTGGGCCAGCTAATAATCAGTTTGCATTTCATTATGGCTATTAACTGTGTAATAAGTGGCAGGAAAGTGGTCCTACAAATTAAAACTGTGGAAGTTCCCTTTAAAGATATAGTCCAGTTGAAGCAAATGATTTGTAGGCAATTTGTTTGCAGTGGACAAGTTTTCCTGTATCCAGGGAAGAAATCCTAATAACAGTTAACTGCTGTGGTAGTTTTCCAGCATAAATGGAGTGTTATTGAGACCTGCTTTGAGACCCAGGATCTGAGGGGAATTATAGCTACCAAAGATCTTGTGAATCCGAAACCAGAAAAGGATTCCTACTCAGTTGCTGAATGTTTCTGACAAGCAGCAAGTCTTAAAAAAGGAACGAGAGTGGCAAAGTGTAAATAGATCTATTAAATGCTGGTATAGAAGAAAACAAGTGGCCAAGGAGTGAAGTGTGCTGCCAGAGTTTCTGATGGACTTGTACCAGCACAGTGCTATATGCTTAAATGATGGGCAGCAGAGCAGTCTAAGAAATTTTCAGGTTAGGAATCAGGGGTTGTTTTCTCAATCCAACAACTGCACTGGTCCAGCAAAAAATTGAGCCCAGCCCATTAAATAACACCTCACCATTATACTTCCTCAATGGCCTGTATGAAGGTGGCATAACTGAGCCATCATTCAGTCCTTAGATCTCGCCCATAGCTCTAGTTAAGAAAAAAAAGGGGGGATGAGGACGTGAAGTGAGTGAGACACGGATGCAAGAAATAATGCCGGAAACACTGGAACAGCTGATAAGAGGTTTTATCAGTAGTGTGACCCCAGGTAGAGTAAGACTATAGAAAGATACTGGGTTGGTTTTTTTTAACCCAAAACCAAGAAACAGAAGAAGGAATAGATATTTATGTTACAAAGCTGAGAACGCTGGCATCCACATATAAATTTGGAGACATTAAAAATTCCTTAAGACAGAGACAAGATCATTTGTGACACATGTGATTCCACACATGTGAGAGAAACAAATCTAACCCAAGAGAAATGCCTCTAAATAGCAAGGGCCACTGAACTGTTCAGAAAGAATCGAAACAATAGCTGCTAGTGAAAAATGAAGAACAAGCACCCAGGCTCAAGCAGAAAGAACTCAGGAATCAGGAAAGCGAGACAGACTGAGAATACAGACATCGCGGCCTTGTGGAAAGCAACATGAAAAGCAAAAAGAAAAATGGCCAGTCTATGAGCAATGGTGCAAGGTGCGTCCCAATGCCACAGCTACCCCAGGGGTGGGGGGAAAAGCAGCACTACATGCAATGACCAAGGAAGGCATCTGCAGTGTGATTTTAGGACATCCAGACACTTTCAATATACATGCATTGCAGAAGAGGGATGTCGGTCATTCAAGCTGTCATAGTTGCAACTATACTATTAGATCAATGACTGGAGAAACGTGATCAAGTGCTTGTGACGTATAATAAAATCATTCTGAGGACAGTGGGCTCAGTGCAGGCTGCCAGTAAGAAACCCACGAAACTAGAGACATTGTCACTTGGCGTTTATAGTAGCTGACACACAGGAGTGCCATCAACTGCTGGGCATCAGGGCAATGCAAGCCATGGATTTGATCACAGAACAACACCAGTCCACCCGCAATGGGAGAGGAAGCAGAACAGTCACCACAGGTTCTGTTCAGCATTCTAACAGGATAAGGATCTATTTCAAGAGACAGACACCTTGTGGGCAATCTGAAGTGAGGAACAGACCATGTGCACAGACTGTGAGCCCTGGTAGAACCACTGAAGGAGAAACTGGCAAGCCTGCAAAGAAGAGGCATCATTACACCCACTGAAAAGAGCACAAAATGGATCAACAGCTTAGTAGTGGTGAGAAAACCTTCAGGTAAATCGAAGATGTGCATTGACCCAAAACCACTTACTAGAGCGGTAAAGAGAAGTCATTACCTATTAATACCAAGTATTGAAGATGTATTACTCGATTTATCCAGGGCAAAAGCATTCACAGTTTGTAATGTCAAGAATGGGTTCTGGCATATTGAGCTAGATGCCATCCAAACAACTGACAACCTTTGCCACACCTTTGGGCAGGGTATGAATGTCTGTGGACATCAGCTCAGCCCCAGAATAGTCCAATAGAAACTGAACCAGGCACTGGACTTCCCAGGCATCAAGATTGTAGCTGATGACATTTTTATTGGAGGTGAATATGTCAAGGAAAGACAATCCAGGATCATGATACCAAGGACAATCCAGGATCATGACAACTCCTAAGCAGGAATATTAGGTTGAATGTAGACAAGTGGAGGCTAAGGAAATCTGAGGTCCCCCACATAGTACATCTGTTGACTTCTGAGGGACTCTGGGAAACTCAGAGCTACTGTATGCATAAAATGTACAATGCTAGCTACAGTTGCACTCTCTCAGTTCTCTTAATAAAGAGCCAGATTAGTTTTACAAGCATGGAATCCTTTCATGTCATTACCAAGCATGTGCACATTAACAGTGCATAGGCTTTGTGAGAAAGGGAAACCATTTCACTTCTTAGAGTATAATTTAGCATTTTCAGAGTTCCCTTCAATGTCTTCCCTTCAGCCTCTCTTTAAATTAGGAAACCTGAGGGACAGCTTGCTAGAGGTTTAGAAAAACACCAGTGCTATGATTTCACAGTCACAAACAGGCCTGGGCACAAGCATGGTAATGCCTTGTCCAGTTGGCCTTGTTGGGAAGTTAATTGTAAACACTGCTCTTAGCAGCAGAACAAGGATTTGGTTGTTCAAATAAACAAGTGCACTCAGGAACAGCTAGCTGTCTCCTCTCTTCCCATAATCTGGAGAAGCGGAAATGTCTTTGGTTTAGCCACTGAAACAGTAGATGGAGGTTTGCAGGAATGGACTCCAGAGCAGCTGAAAAGCTTCCCCAGAAGAGAATGTTGATGATAACAGAATAGTGTGTGATTGGAAAATCATTTGGCAAGCACAGCCACCTTGGAATGTAACACCCCATCAGAATAACCTGGGTTGCAAAAGTCTCAGGCAAACTAAAAAGAGAATTTCTATTGGGTAAAGTGCAGGGAGGATGTAGAAAATTGATGCAGGAAACATGATGCTTGCATTGCAAAGAAGGGTCCTTCTAAGACATGGAGCAATATCTCATAGGGGCACCAATGGATCTTACTGGTTTTGATGTGCTTGGGCTTCTGCCTGAGATGGAATTTGATTATCAGGATATCGTGGCAAACTGCCAACTTCCCCCTGGTGGGTCTCCGCTTTATCTTCTCTTCCTGGGCCAGGGCGCCCCCACCTACTCCATCTCGCCTGGCTGTAGAGGAGCTTTGTCTCCTGGCCTGGACGGGAACCTTCTCCTCCAGCTGCTCCAAACCTTCTGGCAGCTTTGCCTGCATTCGTTCCCTCCCCATCCTTTAGGGAAGGCAGGGTTTAAATACACATTTGGCCTGGCCCTTCATTGGGCCAGGTGCCTCTAATCGCCCTGCTGTGCTTTCTCTTCTGCCTGCAGGGCAAAGGGTTTTTAACCCGTTAGGGCCCTGTGGCCTGACTTTATCACAATATGTTGATAGCTATGGACTACATTAGCCTGAAGTGTGCCCAACAAGGAACCTAGAAGCTGTGACAGTAGCAGAAGTGAATGAATTCTTCACCAGATTTGGGGTCCCAGGTGAGTTACACACAGATCAAGGGAGAAAGTGACTCCAAAGTGTTTCAGCAGCTTTATTAGATTCTAGGGACCCACAGAATTTGCACCACTCAGCACAATATGATGGGATGGTGGAATGGTTCAATCAGGCTCTTGAGACGCAACTAGCTACCTTTGTTGAAGAGTACCAAAGGGACTAGGACCAGCGTATCCCATTCTTTTTGATGGTTCACAGAACAGCAGCCAATGAGAATACAAATGTACCCAGAACTCCTCATGTTTGGACATCAGATAAGCATTCCAGTTAATCTCCAGTCGACATCTTGTATGACATTCCTGAAAGGAACAAAGGGATTTGGACTATGTAGAAACCCTATAATCCAAATTTATAAAAAGCTCACACCTTTGCCAGGGAATATGTGATAGCCTCTGATAAAATGAAAAGACTTTACAGTGTAAGGTCATTTGCAAAAACTTGTAAAAGAAGGGATCTGGTATGGCTCCACAATCCTAAAAGAAAGAAGAGTAGGAGCCATAAACTGGATAAACCTTGGGAGGGACTTTATACAGTACTGACACAAATAAATGAAGTGACATATAGGATACAGTTGTGTTCCAGGACTAAACCCAAAATTATGCATAAGGACTACCTGAAGAGGTATCAGGGTGACAGGATTATAGCATGGCTGCCCCCAGAACCTGAGAATGTAGCTGTAGAAACTGAGGCTGGAAAAGTTGTAACAGTAAAGAGCTCCCAATTAGAATAAATGAGGAGGATCTGTCTCAAACAGCAATTTTCACAGAAACAATTAACATTACATAGGGGCTATGTCATGGGTCTAGACTGTCTCAGGCAGTTTCCAGTTCCACTTCCTTGACTGTGCCACTTCTCCTGTGGCTGGTAGGTCAATCTGGGCCTGACCTCTTCTCTGGGTTCCAGCTCTGGGACCATATAACCAGTGGCTAAGGTCTGTACTATCCCACACTTTGCTGTTTCTCTGAACTGTGTCCTATGTTGCCTTTATCAGACTCCTTCTCCTTCCTCCTCCAGGTATGCGCTTCCCTCCAGGCCAAGTTCTCTGCTCTCCCTAGCCTCAGAGAAAATGACCGTAGACTTCCCCCCTGCAGCCTCTTTCTGCCCTCAGCTACCTGAGTTTATACAAGCCCCCTCTGTTCCTGTCCAGATGAGCTTTATCCTTTAATTAGTTCTCATTGCTCCTGGCTCCTTCTCCAGGTGCAGTGTAGGCCATTAATTGACCCACCTAGCCACCTTAACCCCTTCAGGAGCTGTTGTGGAATGAATACTCCATCACAGGCTCATTGAAAGAGACTCTTTCCATGTGGTTGAAAAGAAGTCAGGCAGGGAGAGAAGAACTCCAAGGAGATTTGGATTGTAGTAAAACTAATCTGAGTTGGTAATGTGGAATCTGGTTTGACTTCAGGATAGGTGTCAGACAGGGCTAAATGTTATGACTGATTCTCTTCAACTATCTTGAAGAAATCTTAAGAGTCACTGATAGAAATCTACAGGAGTGTCCCCACTGGTCGATGAAAATTTACTCATCTATGCTTTGCAGATGATAATGACTTGATTGGATCATCACAGGAAGCGATGCAATAATTGCTAGAAAGAGTAGTGATGGATGCAGAGAAGTTAGGTCTAAAGATATCACACAAACAGACAAAGAAAATGGTCATGTCATAATCACGTCAGCCCCTGTCTTTTCTGTAGCTGCTTTTGTTTTCTCTTTTACTGCCACAATTCCCTTTCAGTTCCACCCCAGCTCTACCAGGTATAGGGCTTCTGGCCAGTCTCCCCAGCCCTGGCAGGACTAACATCATGCCAAAGTCTCTTTCACAAACTTCCCTCAGGCCCTGGTTTATCAATTCAAATAAAATACACACAAAGTAAGACAAAATAAAAGCTATTCCCCTGATCAGCAAGGCCTTGGTTTTCACTCTCTCTCTCTCTGCCTACTCTAGGATCAGTCTCAGGTGCCAACCTCCCTCCTATAGCTCTCCTCCAACTGAGCTCTCTCAGCCATTTATAGGCAACATCTGACTTCTTCCCAGCTGGATCTGACAATCAAATAGGACTAGCTGGTCCCAGGAACCTCAGCCCTTAGAAGAGGCAGACCACCCTGTCACAGAGGGTTGTTACTTTGGAGGTTGGACAATCACATCATCTTGTTGAAGCTATTGGGCATGATAGCCCTCTTTCACTCAGGCTAAATGAAGGCACAATTAAATGCCCCCTTTTTTTAGTAATAGCTGAAACAATGGACTAGACCACATGCAAGCCTGGGCAATGGCTGGGCCATGCAGTCAAAGAGGTATCCTTGGGGTCTAATAACAGACACAGGGATGGGGGATTGATTTGACTGCAGCTTTGTCTCTGTATGAGTGAGAGAAGCAAGAGAAACACCACAGAAGCACACATAGAAGGCAGCAAGAAAGCCCCAGAGATGGACAGGGAGGCACTTGTAGCATGACCCTGAATAAAAACTATGAGAGAGCGCTTTTGAATAGAGTGCTGACTGGAAAGAGGTTTGGAACTGACAGCAAAGAAACTGTCTCCTACTGCTTAACTACTACTGTGTCTGGGGAAACAAGACTTTATGTACATTCTTTGTAAATAAACAAGACTTCATCAAAGAAATACCTGTATCATTTTCTCATCCTAATAAAAACAACCAGTAAGACCCCCAAAATCAACTAACTGCTCAGGCCAAAATGTGCAACAGTATATTATTTATAATGTCTACATGTATGAAGGTATATTATTTATATATCCCAAAATGAAAAATAGGTTTACTGTAAGTGTTCAAAAAATGGCCAAAGAAGTCACATTTATTTTAAGGTACAAGATATTAATTTAATAGTAAGAAATTAAGCTACAAATATAGTTTAAAAAGAAAGACAATATCTGAAATTGCTCACTGAAATAAATGACACAATGCAAGTAATTCTTCAGTAATGTTGAAAGACTATTTCCTTGCTCCATGATGGGCAGAGAGTAGACAGTGCTTTGACAGAGAGGAAGCTGAAAATATAGCCACAGCATTTCACTCTGAGTTTGTTTTTTCTTGTTAATACGTACTTGAAAATTGTAACAAAAAGCTAAATAACTCAAGCATAGATTTACAGAGTATTAACAAAAAAATCAGGAACTTGAAGAAGATACACTTGGCTAAGAGTAGGAGGAAACTATACAGATTACTTTGAGCAGAAGAAGTGTGGTGGTGCTGCAGAACAAGTTCAGACTAGTTTGGAGATAAGAACTAAAGGAGGCTGTACAGGCCTTGATTTATGCTGAATGTGAAGGAAGTCACTTATTTCTTTAGTGAAAGAGCTAAATCCTCTTTTCCAACTCTGGCACTAGACGATCCTAAAGGCAACAGAGCAACTGCAGTTCACTGCTCAATGCAGGAACATAGATGCAGGAACCCCAAGGGGAGTGTAAATGTCCTGCGAACCTCACAGCACATTCCCCAAGGGCTCCTTCTGCCTTGACACATGGTGGGGATAGAGGAATTTCAGGTGGGCAGCAGGCCAGAGAATGATGAGAGTATGGCTGTTTGATCTGCAACTATATGACTCCACCAGCCAACTCCCTTTCATGATGGTCACAGGAGCAAAGGCGGCTACTGTAGCAACTCCCAAAGAGCATCCTGGAGGAAGGATTTCTGACTCACTCCTGTGCACAGCCCATTTACTTGAGTTGAGCAAAGGGAGCAGGGTTTGCCTAGTGCATGTATACACAATTCCATACAAGATTCTGCCCACAATTTCCCCCTCACTTTAGTATTTTATCTCAAAACCTAATTGGTTTTAAGTGAAGTTAGTGATCTTGTGAGCCCTGCAGACTGATGTCCTCTACCTACTCACGGAGCAGATGAAGAGGCTGTAACTGTGCAAATTTCCCCATCCCAACCTCATCTCTGATCCTGGTGGTCCCTCTAGAGGTCAGAAATTTCAGTTGCCAAATCTTCAGTCTTTGGCTTCTCTGCTAGAACTGCTCAATCAATGCCAGTTATAAGGATGGGTTACGTGATGTGGACACATCCTGCAGGAACTGCATAGAGACCCCCAACTTACTTACCATAGGCCACTGAACAAGCATCAAATAATTATTGCCTCTGGTCATTACTGACCTAAGCCAGGTTTCAACAGAAGAACAGTCAGACAGAGGCCCGGTCTACACTTACCTTCCGAATTCGGCAGTAGTCGATGCGACATACGCAAGTGACGTAAATCACCTGCGTTATCTCCTGTCGACTTCGCTGTGTCTGCTCTGCGTGCGGTCCACACTGTGCTGCACCAAAGGGAACAGCGTTCCCTTTGACGCAGCGCTACACCACTTACCGGGGTGGTATTCCTGCGTCGATTACTGGATTGACTGAGCGGGTCTACACAGACCACTCAGTTGATCCAGAGCAATTGATCTAACAGTGGCAAATTTGCCACCGTCAGCGTAGACCCAGCCTGGGTCAGACCAGTGGGTCATCTAGTCCAGTATCCTGTCTTCCGACAGTGGTCAATGCCAGGTTCTTCAGAGGGAATGAACAGAAGAGGTAATCATCAAGTGATCCATCCCGTCTCCCATTCTAGCTTCTGGCAAACAGAAGCTAGGGACACTTCAGAGCATGGTTTTGCAACCAGTAATCTAGCAGCTACCACCAAACCTAGCTCTGTCACTTAATCTCGACACCTTCCCGAGCATTCTAGTCCAAGATTTTTTATATATATTTTCAAGACTATTAAAAAATAAATAAAAAAGATTTCTTTCCTCCACAACATTTATGTTTTCATTTTCTGGCACAGGGTGAAAAAATTCAAGCCAATTATGGTAGCTTTGTCATCTGGATAAACAACTTGACAATATGAATGTTTATTGATTAGACCTTTTCCAAATCACCCTACTTAACTTGCTATAACTTTCACTACACAGCCCAGCATAACACCTGATTCTGCTAGTGAGCCCAGTAGTGATTTCTAATGAGCGCTGTGTCTTCCAGTCAAGTTTCTTACCCAAGGTCTCTCCATATTGATCTCTGTAAAATGATGATAAATGGGATAGTATCACACACTTTTTGGTTGATCTCTCAGTGATTGGCAGTGTTTACTGACCATTGTAACAACATCAAAAAATACATATGTTTTCTGCTCAACAGCCTCACACCCAAGGCTTTGGAACCTCTCAGTAATCTGCTTCTCTGTCTTGTGCACTTCAGAAGCAGGATAGACTACACACTGAGGCCCCAATCCTGCTTTCACTGAAGTCAAAGTGGGAGCAGAACTGGGTCCTTAGATCTGGGCTCGTGAGAAAAAGGTATGCACAGGACTGGAAACTGGGAGTTCCTAAATTCTAATCCTTGCTGATAACAACTCTGAGTCTCCTAACCATTTTGCCTCAGTTTCCCTATCTGCAAATTGGGGTTAACATTCTATCAAGATCTTGTTTTTAAAATGCAAAAGATGAAGTGTTCTAAGTGTTCTGACAGTTCTTAGATATTATAACATCAGTAATGGATGTGCAGTCTTGTCTTGCTTTAATTTGCTTTGAAGAAAATCCATCATAAACTTGCCTTCAAAAACAAGCTTGACAAACTATACGAAGTACCCTCAATGCAATATGACACACTAGTTTCCAAATACTAAGTGGTATGTAGAGCATGAAATACAGTTTCACTACTGGCTCACAAGAGTATCAAGAAGACAGGTGATTAATGCATGTGCTAGAGAAATTAATACAAAACAAATGACCTACAATACCCTGTAGCTCAGTGTGTTATTCAAAATGACATACTCAAAACTCCCACAGACTTCTGTGGGAATTCTGCAGGCAGAACAATCAGGCATTTATTTAGTACCAAACAGCTGTAATGTCTCGCTTTTTGAAAAAAAGCTAGCTGATTTTGCTTCTATCATTCTATATAGCTGCTTAGTAGAGATTTATCTCTTGGTTTGTGAAGTTCTGATAACTGAGAGTCTGTCTGGAGACTTTTCTGTCTAGATTTAAAATAAATGTATTTATTGAAAATGTCTCACACACAATGGCGAGATTAGTTTAAAGCTCTGTGATTTCTACTAACAATATCCCAAAGTCATCTTTTAAATGTGTAGAAAATAGCTAAATGCTTATACAGCAAATAATCAAACAGATTGAGACAAATGCTGAAGTCTTTATTAAGGGACAGCTCATGATTCATGGCCCTAGATCATGCACCAGGGCAGGAGAGAGGCTTTCTTGGTGAGGGTAAGCCCAATTTTTACAGCTTCCTTTTCAGGCTATGTTTAAGCAATGCAAACATGAACAAAAGAGCTTATGTGGTTTCTTTTACACACACACACACACACACACACACACACACACACACACACACACACACACACACACACACACACACACACACGTATATATGAATGTATAGGTGCTAAGTGAAAGGAACAAGACTGAAGTCCTAGAGACTGAAGTCCTCCATTTATCTGAGAAATGGCTGCAGCATGTATAGCTGTAGTGCACGTTGCCCATCAGTGCCCCACCACCTACCCTCAATCCTGATCAAAGGGAACACCTTTGGTAGATCAGTTTCATTACCATTCAGTTTCTGGCTTCTGATGAGATTGCACTCATGTACCAAAGTACGAATTAGGGTCAAATGGTGGTGAATTTTGTGATATAGAGACCTATTCACAGGGATTTAGATGCTTTGTCCACTGAGAACTGGACTGATACTAAACTGATGCTGTTTATGAGGTATTTGGCAGTAAGATTGATAAATTCTTCACTGAACATTATACAGATGCTGTTCTAGCAAAGGAACCATACACTTTCTCCTCCAATTGACATCTAAATTCTGGTTCACTTCATTGAAACCAAACTTGGTCATTACAGTAATTAGGATTTGGTTTTTAAAAAGTGGGTCACTGGTAGTACTAAATTAAATCTTGATGATGACATGCTTATGACACTTTTAAAGCTTGGCACTGCTATGTTAATATAGCCTTTGAATTCTGTGTTAACTTTACCCAACAACATGGCAGTTTTCCAGCCTGTTGGAAGTAGGTTGAAGTTAGGCAACTCTTTTAAGGGTGGGTCTGTGACAGACATGACTAAATCTCACACACTCCTGCTTCTGACTAATCTTTTAATCTACTTGACACATAACCTACATATTGCAGAATGTGGCTCAAACTAATATTTTTTGTCTTTCAGGCTATTAGTGTGTTCACCGCCATAATTTAAATGTAATTCAGAATTATGATATTTATTCCCTCCCTTAGAAAGGGCCTAAGAATAGTATGAAGAGACAAATCCTATAAGCATCAGCTGTATTGTTCAGCTCATTTAGCTGTTGATGGCATTTAGTATACTAGTGTTTCTTCTCTACCAATATAGAATTCAATTCATTGCTCTTCTATTTATCTAATTTTTAGATAAGACCAGGCTGAAAATACTGGCTGTAGCCATTCACACTGCACATGTTTTTCTACATGCGATTGGGATCCATGGAGACTTGGCTAGTGACATGTTGACGGCTCTCCTCCTCCTTCCCTCCTGTTAAAATGCATTAAAAGAAGCTAAATATACACTAAATTTTACATGGGCTGTAGTTGCTTTGGGGCTGATGTAAGATTCCAAATGAAGGGTAAGAGGTCATTGAGACAATTATCCTATTAGGACATGGTCAACACCATGAAAAAGTTTGAGACCCCTATCCTGAACAGCTCTCTCATGTACCGTCATCCTGCTCCGCTGCATTCTGCTGTTCTACTATTCATCTCTTCTAAGTGCAGTGGTGTAATTGCCCAAGATTTGGTATTTTGGCTTTGCAATATGGATAAATGCCCACTGGAGTCTAGATAAAGGCCATCAAAATCATTTTCATCGTGACCTACTTTGAGCTCAGATCCCCAGAAGGTGAAATAGCAGTGGATTCATTAACTGATTCTCCCCTACATTACCTCAGAATTCAATCAGTCCATTTTTCTGTTCAAGATTTAATTAAGGACAAGCTTGTTCTAATTTGTTTTAATGTAATAACTATTTTCTTTATTTTCCTTTGACTGTGAAAATTGAAGTTGTTTTGTCTATTGTGTCCTGCAGCTCCTACTTACAAAGTACTCATTACACACGTTTTCCCATTGATTTCCATGGAAGTGCTTGGATAAGTAAAGTTTTCAGAATTGTTTGAGTTCAGTGGTCAGACTGATCCTTTACTCTCATTCAGAAATTTGGATCAAAGCTGGTTTCTTTACAGAACTAAGAGGTGAAGCAGGAAAACAGTGGTGATAAAAATGTAGTAGGCTGCAAATTATTAGTTATGTTGACCTGATTTATGCTAATACATATCTAACAATTTTATCTAAATTGGTTCCTGCATTTTTCAAAATAGCAGAGCTGGTTCCCTTCACAAGTACATCTCATTATTCTGATCTGTCTAAATAAATTATCTAAATCTAAGTAACATGTACTTTTTTGTTTAATTTACTGGTCCTTGCCATGAATATAGTTAACTGCAGTACTGCTTAGTAAATTTATCAGTTCTTGCAGCAAGATCTAATTACATACCTGTTTTAAAGGTTCTGGACTCTAATCTGATGGGTCTTTTCCATCTCTAATTACTACAATCCTATGATCCTAAATATGACAACACTTCTGGGTCCAATATCATTTGAATATCTAACTTCCATTTTCTCTGAATTTGCTTCTATTGCTACCTCCTTCAGATCCCTCCATTTTTACAGACATATGCATGAATGGCTACTTTTACTATCTATCACACCGGCAGATTTGAAATATCTGAACTCCCTGGAGCCACTGTCCCTTCAAAGACAGTTAACCAGAGGTTCATGTTGTTTGCTATACATAGGTCTTTCACATGGGATCAGAATAACCAAGACCATGTGTGGACACTAAAGTTACCCTGATACTTTTTATAAGTGCAGGACTTTGCCACTGTGTCCTTCCCCTGCCTCCTCATCACTCATGCCGTACTGAGCAATGGTCGGCAGCCTCCATACTAGAAGTAGCTACATTTTAATGGTGTTCTGTAGGTGTAGTTTGGGATCCTGTAGGATGAAAGGCTTTAACATACCCATATAATATTATAGGCTGCATTATGTCCTCTGTCTGCATGGCTGTAAGGAACAAAAACAATTGTGGCAGAAGGGAAGAGCCCTGCCTCTGCAGAAGCCTATCTGGAAGACAATGGAATTCTGTGGGGTGAGAGTTTCATTTTGTGAAGGAGGGTGGGGATTTCTCTATGGTAATGTTCCTCCACCAAATCTACGGGGATTCCTCAACTAAATTAATGCTAAGTCCTCTCCCAAAACAATGGAGCTGAAGCAGAATCAATCCACAGAGCTAATCCAGCAGAATTGCTGGAATAGTCACCACATTCCCAGAGTAGGATGGTGGGACTGGAAGATTCACACAGTCCTCTGGCCTTTACCCTCAGTTCATCCCTGCCCTGCCACCAGACATCCCTTGCACACTGTCACCAGGGAGCTGCTGTGGATCTGGGTCACATCCCTGCATAGCTGCCAAATCTTGCCCCACCACTCTTTGGGGAGCAGAACTGCACTGTTCCTGCTACCAGGAGGACCTGCACACCCACAGTGAGGGCAGGATTTGCTCCTAAGTGAAGTAATGCAATAAAATGTTAATGCATTTTGACAATGACAGTTTCATTTTAATTACTTCTAACAATTTGCAACATACTAGTAAACGTGTGGTAACAGATTGCATAAAAAAAGCACAGGTTCTCAATCACAGGAGACCTCACTGTAGCATTCACTCACTAAGTGTTTGCTGAGAGCTGGGGAGAGACCACCAATAATTATGTGCAAATTGAACAGCACGTAGATTTGTGAAGTGCAGATTAGGGAGGGTTACGCTATGTGGTCTGTAGCCCGACAGTGTCCTTTTAGCCAGCCACAATTTTGACCTACATTCAACTATTTATTCTGTTTGGACGTGTAAATATACTTCATAGCCTAGTTGTAGGAAGCTTTGCTACGGGCCCAACGCATACCCAATATTCTCCTTTGAGACCAGGATCAGGCCCTAAAAGTTGTTCTCGTCATACCTACAGTCTCATTTTGAAATAACAGCTTTGCCTATTTTGAAAAATAAACCAACATTGTAATAATTAATATTCA
>ML675609.1:36635318-36664038 GCA_007922155.1 Mesoclemmys tuberculata | reverse complement strand
AAAAAACACCTCATGATTTTTAAGCCAATAATGAAATGTGGGGTCTTTTTCTTTGCCTGTTGGTTTCTGGGCTTTTATGATGCACCCACATCATGTTTTCAAGGTTTTCTCTTAAACCATTGTTAGAAAGTCACTGGTTTTAAATGAAAGCTGAGATTCTCATGCGATTTCCTGACACCGGCAGCTGGGACAATATCAAAAGAATCATGATAAAATTGTGAGAGTTGGCAACACTGCTTCTCTCTCTTCCTGAACCTGGGGAACTCTCCATAACCAATCACCCTGGATAAACACCAGGCAATTGGACCGCCAAAGGTTCTTGTGGAGGTATGGCTAGCTGGAGGTAACAGTTTCACTATGCAACATACTTGCCTCGGAAGGCGAACTAAAAGCTGTGCAAACTGCCAGAGTCTTCATTATAGTCAAACTATCATTAGCTCCTCAACAGGAGATTTGGAATGTGCAACCAGGGTAGAAGAGTCAACTGGGCTTCTCAAGGAGACGATGCCCAGAGAGTGCACCAAGGAACAACTTCTCCATGTGTGGGTAGTGTTACCAAATGAAATCTAAAACAAGGACCCCTCCCTCAGTCAATATGAATTCACCCCCTCCCCATATCTAATCACAGGTTGATAATAAATAATACTCCAATTAATAGGACACAAATACCTTTTATAGTCCCATAAAACAAATGATAAACTCGGGACCAAGTAAAAATAGAACAAATCCCAGTAATTAACCCTCCCTTAGTCAAAAATAGTCCCTGGATGGTAACTTTATGATTATTCTTCATCAGGCTAGACACAGCTAGTGACAGATGGCAACAGGATCAACTATGATGGAGACAGGAACCATGGAAGGGAAAATGGCTGTAGGGATGGAACAGGACATAGCTAGGTAAGTAGGAATCTCATCTCTTCTTTCTTCCTTCTCAGTGAACAGGAACAATAGATGGATGCGCATTCTTGGCTGCCATTCAGGACAGTACCAGGTGCTTTGCTGTTGACCTTATATATCCTTTGGTTGCTAGGCAAATTTGACCTGCCCTTCCTGCCAAAAAGGTAAAAGGGCAGGAACAAATCTGTGATGAAGGGACTCCAATATGGCATCTCTGCTGTTGTTTCCCAAACAAAATGACTGCGGCCATCATTCCCCTCCTCGATGCCTTTTTAAAATCCCTTTTAAAAATGACATCAGATTAATTTATTTCAACTCCTTCAATTGCTTTTTGATCCAACATAGTTATTCCCCACATAAAATACAGTTATTTTAATATCTGGATAGGTATTTTGTAAGAGGATGAATCAAAAGGTGCCATGCCCTTTTTGACACAAATGGGTTGGCAAAGTGATTTTCCCACCAATGTGCATATACTGAGTCCTTCTATTTAGTACAGCATGAATTTCATCATTATTGATGGTCATCATTAGGGATTTACCCTGTTCTTGCAATTCCTCCAATTTGGAATGCAAGTCTGGGCGTTTCATCAGGCTACGAATTGCCTTTGTTTACCCCCAGCTGTACAGGCTTGATCTCTTCCACCAATTGATATTTCACATTCATCTCTTCGACAGTGGGATCTTTCGATTCAAAGTATATATCGCATCCTATCACACTATATACACATTACAAATGCACACATTATCATCCTCATTATGAAGTCAGTATAAAACTTATTTACAACAAACTTAGGGCATCTGCTCCTTATGCAAACACACGTTCCACCAGCACAATTATTGAATGTTTATCTTCCTCAGATTTTAAAGTATAGTGGCATTTACCCTCATTTTGATTAAGGCACACATGATCTCGTTTTTACACGGAATTGCTGCAAATGTTTTTTCCCCAGACATACTCCTGAATGTCCATGTCATCTCCCTTGATATGTACTCACCTGAGTACATCCATGGGCAACAATACTTACTTTGGGGCATTTATACCTAAGGATTATTACTAGGTAAACATTTTCCACACTTGCATTTTTGATAGTTAATATATATATATTACCACCGTTGAGTTATTAGGGGTTACCCTCACATCTACCATCTTCCACCATTTATGATGTTCCAATTCAAATGAATTTAGACCATCTTGTAATAAACTGAAGATCTTGAAAGATATGTTACCTCACAGAACATCCCTTACAAAGCCTCCTGTGACTGACATTAACCAGGCTTGGGTCGGCACACAGGCAATAGCCCAGGATACCTCATTTTGCAGTCTTCCCAGACCTCTAATGATGATGTCATTTCACTCTTGGTACCTCAGCCACAGGGGGAGCACCTGTGTTAATTTATACTCTAACATATCTATTTCCCAAAGAGATGTCAGTGACTGTGTTAGTTTAGATACCCCACCCCACCCCTCCACCCCGAAGATTTTTGTAGCCAAGCTTTCAGCATCCAAGGCATTCTGGATGCCTAACCCAGTGCCCATCTCTCCTACTACCTTAGCTATGACATCCCGCCTTGACCTTCTGGATACATCTCCTATGGGCATAAGTTTCTGAAGCCCCGCTTCCTATCCCCTCAGGACAGGCTTCACTATCGGGTGGCACTTCTCTTCAATCTCTCCTGCATTAATGGGCAGCTGTAAAATTACCCTTTTGAGTTCATATTCCAGATGGGTTATTACTGTATGCTTCCCATTAATCTTTATTACTAAGCCTCCCACCAAAGTTACCTGTGGAGGTGGCATAAGTGACCTGCATGATCTGGAATGCCATGTTCCCGTATCCATCCATGTTACTGGTGTATTTACAATACCAGAGCAGGCAATACTGAAACTTCTGCTCCATGTCTCCTTGGCACATGGAATGTTCTGTGCATTTACAGCAGAGCATTGAAGCACAGCTGAAAATTCTTGGGCGGGGGTGTGTACCTTCACATTCACAACATAAGCATCTAGAGGCCCCCGTTGCTTTTTGTGGGTTAGAACAGTTTGTGATACATTATCTGATATTTCCCATTTACACATGGCCTTATGTTTATTTTCCCAAGGAATGTCATCCTCACTGGGGACTGACCTGATATGGGACTCACTGTCTCTCTCTTCTTTCCCAATAAGGTAACAGTATTCTCCTTTCTCAAATGCATACAGTTATGCTACCCCATTCTTTGGAGGAAGGGACATTAAAGTCCTGGTCTTTAAAAGCTTTATTACCGTTGAGAATTTTGTCTTACAGGAGAGCTGTTCCCCTTCACAGACGGTTAAAGCATCACAATATACAATCAAGCAACCACAAAATATGAGGCGAGTGATGTCCATCGCACCTGTGAATGATGATAAATACTGAACAGATAAGTCTCATAACGATTATTTCCCCTTCCAAAGCTTCAATTGGGTAGAATAGAACCATTTAAGCAATTTACCTCTTTCCTTTTACCTGTACTTGGTAAATGGTGGGGCTAGCCTTATTAACAATGAGGACAGTCTTACCCACCTTTGGGTTAAAGAATGACCTTTATCCGAAAAATATCTATACATGATATACATGTATATGTAGATGTAGATACAAGTATGTATCCACTTCCCATTCAGTTATTTTTAGGGAGTCCCCTACTTGTTTATCCATCTGTTGGGCGTTTCTTTTTAACTGCTGAGCTACCCATTTCTGTATATCACTGATATTCTGTAGGAGTTTACTCATATACAAGTCCATTTTCAGCTGCAGCTGGTACTCATCTGGCAGTACCCCTCCTAGCCACCAGGCTTCTGGTGTCCACATAAGCCTGCCTTGTGAGTGCCTCATGTGGCATTACCCCATGGGCAGCAATAATGGAACACAAGAACATAGGTATCTTTTCATCTCAATCCTTTCCTGAAGTGTGGACCTTTCGTGATGCTGTTTTAATAGTCCACCAGCCCTGACTTTTGCAGGTGCCCCACTACATGGAATTTTTGTTTGATGTTAAAGGCCTGGCACAAACACTGCATAATCTCTCCACTGAAATGAAATCCTTGGTCTGAATCAATGATTTTAGGCAGTCCGAACCTTGAAACCTAACAAAACCTTTACTGTAGTTTTTGCTGTAAAATTCTTTACCGGATAGACTTCAATCTGTTACCACTAATGTATATTTATTTCCATTTCCAGTTTGAGGAAGTGGTTCTAATAAAGTCTATTTGTAATTGTTCCCATGGTCCACCTATCTGTTGGTGTAGCAGAAGCCCTTTAATTATCTTTTGATCTGAGTTATTTTCTGCACAACTAATATAGTTTTTTATATCATGGTCCATGTCCACAGCTGTTGAAAGCCACCAGCCAACTGTACTTAATCTGTTCGTAGTTTTCTCGATACCAAAATGCCCTTGTTCATGTGCAAGCACAATCAATTCCTTTTGAAAGCAGGTAGGCATTACTAACACAGGAAAATCGTCCTGTACTCCTATTTTAATAGTCAAAACAAGCCCTTCCTTGCTTCTACAGATCTTCTGATCTCTACACTCCTGTTTCTTGAGGAGTTCTTGTATTTCGTGGTCTAGATCTTGCAATGTTTTTAAGTCCTTCTGCTCTTCTACATTAAGAGGCTGCCGACATTGAATCATGCTCACTTGAGGACGGTCTGAGCCCTTCCACTGCCACTCAGGACCTAGCAGCACTTCTTTAGCCAGTTGGGCAGTTTTTCTGTTCAGTTGGGAAGCCTCTGCACTGCTTTCCCTGTGAGCCTTCACCTTGAACAGAGATTTTCCCCTTTCCTACTACTTGCCAGCTCCCATGCATGACTTACGTATCTGGAATGAGCCACTGGTTTGTCATCAGAAGTTTTCATTCCTCTAGCTCTCCAGTCCATAATCCAGTCTGTTAGTGCTCTAAATACCCACTCAGAATCAGAACAAATCATAAGTTCCTTTCCATTGTCCGCTTCATTAAGTACTGGCAGGACTGCCATGATTTCTGGCTAAAGAAGAAGTGCTGCTAGGTCCCAAGTGGCAGTGGAAGGGCTCAGATGGTGGCCATCAAAAGTAGCTGTAAGGTTTTCCTAGCTTGCGTATGAATGGCTGCATAACCGGCTCTTGGTCTCCCTTCAAGATGGTAACAGCCACCATTGACGGCCCAGATCTCAATCCTATCCCTTTTGGCTTCTTCGTATGATTGGTCACAAAGGAACAGTGATTGTTCTCTTTTATCCTCCATAGCTGGTATAGGACATGCATGGGCTTCTCCCTGAATCAGAATGGCATATAATGCAACTACCAGTGGCCTCGTCTTTTCTACTTCCATGTTTCTATTTAGCAAACCAAGTGTCCACCCAGCCAACCACAGGTTTGATACCCGACTGTCATTTATTTTTCCTGACAGCACGTACTTTATTGGGCTGACACATCTACTCAGGACCACTGGAGCCATACCCATTAAATATTCCCAATGCCATAAGGCCCAAAACAGAATGAGTACTTCCTTCTAGCATGTGGAGAACTAGGTTTCCACATTTAATAATGACTTTGATGCATAAGCCACCGGCTTTATTCCATTACCCAACTCTTGGGACAATATGGCACTCATTCCCATGCTTATTGTGGCCAGCTGAAGTATGAAAGGTTTATCCTTCCTTGGGGACGCCAATTGCCAGTTCTGCCAACAAAGCTTCTTTCAACTTAAAAGCAGTCTTTTGTTCCGAGGTCCATTTCCACTCATTATTCTTCCTCAACAAGAGGTACAATGGTTTAACAATCTCTGCATATTTGTCAATAAAGTCTCTGGAGAACCCTGTTAAGCCTAAAGAGGACCTCAGTGAGCTCACATCCCTTGGAGTTGGGAGCTTAGCAATCAATTCAATTCTCTGAGTGTCCGGGCACCCCCTATCAATTCCACACCCAGTAGGTGACTTTCTGGGAAACCAGGTGGGCTTTTACAAGGTTAATGATGAAACCTGCTTCCTGGATTCTTCTTAAGACTTCCTCCAGGAGCCTTATATTATTATCACTCCTTGACTCTGTAGCTACCACTATATCATCTACATATGAGATTACCTGGCCATTGATTTTTATAACAATGTCCCACATTTTTTATACCTGTCAGTGGTATATCAATGGTGCATTGTGGAAGACACTTAAATGTAAATTGCTTAGCACCAAAGATGAATGCAAACTTGTGCCATGATGATTCATGCATCAAAATGGAAAAGATGTTTGCCTGGTTAATTATGCTAAATCACTTGGCTCCATCTGCTATAGTGGCCATTATTTCTTGAAATTTTGCAACTGCTGGCGCTGGTTTCAAGGTGACTTGGCTCAACTCTCTGAAATCTGTAGTAAGGTGCCAGGTTATCTTGTCTGCTTTCAGAACTGGCCATATCAGGGCGTTGCAGGGACTCTGTGTTTTTAATAAGATCCCTTGTTCTGTCAAGGCTGAAATAGTTTCTTTCAATCCCTCGTCCGCTTGAACTGGACACTGATATTGCTTTTGCAGGCAGGGATCTGGACTAGGTGTAATTATTTTCTCTTTAGTCAATCTGCATTGCAACTTACATCTTACCAGAATTGCCTTGTAATTCAGCCTCACCTGCTGTACATCACTGTCACTCAGGTAAGCATAAATCTTCAGGAGCTTTGATGGCTGCTACTGTGAACACAGTGAGTATGATGTAAGTTCTCATTTCTTCTTGGGGAATATCCGTTCTTAAGACCTGGTTCAGTAAATCAATAACTATGTTCATCCTTTCCAGGGAGTCAATTCCTAAAATCCCCTGTCCACTTAATCTCTCCAATCCAAAACTATTTACAAATTCCTTATTCCCCATAGTGCAGCTAATGGGGCCTATGAATAGTACGGTGTTCACTTTACCATTGTAATCCTCTAAGGTCTGGATGCCACTCATAGGCAAGGTTGTAACTTGTGGTTCTCCTTTTGAATAAATGATGGATACTGTGGCTCCAGTATCCACCAATAGTTCGTACTTGAATTGTCTGAAATCTCCTCTAATGGTGGTCATCACCACTAGCCTTCCCCATAAATCATATTCTATTTGAGCCACTATAGCAGTAGAAGGTTGAGGAGCTCAGCACCCTCACTGCTGATTTCCTTCCAGTTCAGCAGACCATCTGCTGTTTTCACTCCTGCCCTCATATGCGGCATGCCATTGCAGCAGCTCTTCCGTCTTTAGACCATGAATAGTTTCCTTATTTTCTTAATTTAGCAGCTCCCACCACAGCATATTTTGGAACTGCCTCTCTTCTGGTATTGGTGATCTAAACCCTTTCTGTCCATCTTGCTTGAACGAGACACTCTTTGGCTTGGTCTCCTTAATTGCAGGTATTTTCCTTCTCTGAGGCCCTGGCCTTGGAAATGCATCTCTCTGCACCTCATATGCATCCTGGATGCAATTTTCTACCTCCGCTAGTGGCATACTGTCCACTCTTAAAGGGCCCATGGCAATCTTTAGCATAGAGGTCAATTCCTGTACCATGGCCTCTTTAAAAGCATTATCATCACAGGTGATGACCCCTGCCATCCAGTATAATGCCTTTTTGTGTCTGACATATCACTTGGGCCTTTCATCCAACCTCTGCCTTTCTGTATAGAACTTCCCACCTAAATTAATGTTGGGATGAAAGAACTTATATATACCCTTGTACATATCTAAGTTCCCAGGCACTGCTAATGCCAGGGTCAGGGCAGGCTGTAAAAGGAGAGCAGATTCTCCCAGCACTGGTGGGTGACACTGAAATCAGACTTCCCAACCAGCCACAAACAGTGCTTCTGATTCCCCCACACTGGTTATCAAGAAGCCACTGTACAAATACACACAGCCCCCTTTACTGCATTTCAGTCTCTGACTCCCAATCTGCCCCTAGGTCCAGTAAAGAGACCAGTTATTTAAACTCTATGCTCTTTACTAAAACAGTTCCCTCTGATCCCAAAAGATCAGCCACAGTACCTGATCACTAAAAGTTTGGATCTTACCCAAAATACCACGCTGCCAGCCAATCCTTCAGTAACTAAAACTAAAGGTTTATAATAAAAGGAAAACAAACAATGAGAGAAATGTTAAAGGATCAAAGCAAACAGATAAATGCAAATGATTTGAAAGTCCCTATACATCAGGTTTCTAGAAGAATTGTGGAGTTGCAGGCTTATATAGTCCCTCTGGTATACATCCAGCATCTAAGTCCTTTGGTTCAGTTGCAAAATGAATTGATCCAGAGGTGGGTAGGTGTGTGTCTGAAGCTGGACAGGAACAAAGACAAAATGGTTTCTGTGGCTTGATCTTTTATACCCTCTGTTTCTGGCCATGTGGCCTGTGGACGCTTATAGGACTAAAATGAAGTCCAGAGTCACGTGGGCTAATCCTGGTAACTCTTCAGGTATGCCTTTAGTTCCTTCCTGGGCCTTTTGCTTCTGTAAAGGTGCTGATGGGTCATTAAGTGGGCTATTGTCCTGCTACCTCTCTGTCTGGGGTGTGTCTTATACAGCATAGTTTGAAATACAGGGATATCAAAGATGTCCATAACTTCCATCACACATCTAACACAAACGTTATCATCTTACTCAGCACATTATAGCCTAACAGTACCTGACACAGCATATCTCACATGGATTACTATGATTTTGACATACTGATGTCAAACACAAATGCCCCCCTCACCAATCTAACCAGTGTGACAGCCCCAACACAAGACTGGTGTAGAAGGGAGTAATCGGAGCTCCTGAATACACCTCAAGGGTCCCCTTAATAAAAATCCACACTGGTGTCCCACCAGTCACCAAAAATGTTACCAAATGAAATCTAAAACAAGGACACCTCCCTCAGTCAATGTGAATTCTCCCCCTACCAGTATCTAATCATAGGGTGGATAATAAATAAAGCTCCAATTAATAGGACACAAATAACCCTTTATTTATAGTCCCATAAAACAAAAACTCACAACCAAGTAAAAATAGAACAAATCTCAGTAATTAACCCTCCCTTAGTCAAAAATTGTCCCTAGATGGTAACGACAGATGGCAACAGGATCAACCATGATGGAGACAGGAACCATGGAAGGGAAAACAGCCATAGGGATGGAACAGTGTGGACATAGCTAGGTAAGAAGGGATCTCTCATCTTCTTTCTTCCTTCTCAGGAAACAGGAATAGATGGATGCGTGCTCTTGGCTGCCATGCAGGAGGACAGCCCCAGGATGCTCTGCTGTTGACCTTACATATCCTTTGGTTGCTGGGCAGATTTGACCTGCCCTTCCTGCCAAAAAGGTAAAAGGGCAGGAACAAACCCGTGAAGACAGGACTCCAATATGGCATCTCTGTTGTTGCGTTCCAAACAAAACGGCTATATCCATCAGAAGGTGTCATGAATCCTGAGTCTCGGTGGGCCCTTCTCCTTCTATTAGATTGCTATATATATATATAGGAGGGAATAATGAAACTTTTCCACAAGGGTGGGTGACTAGGCCCCAGTCTGGAACTCATTACAGCATGAGATTCACCAGTATCAAGGCTGTCCATTTCAGAGTGAACCACTATCTGCTTGAAAGAATTTGCTTGTTGGCAGAATTTGGTGAGTTTATATGAAGGTTAAAGAATATTCTGGCAAAAAGTCTGGTAGCATGAGGTCCAATCCTGCAAGTACTGAATGCGTTATGAGAGATAACCAACCTCAATACCCCATGAAGGCATTCAGAGAGAAAGGTGCTCAGCACAGGTCAAAAGCACTTCAGGTGCTCAGCACCTCGCAAGCTCAGACTCTTGCATTCAACATTGGTCATTCTAGATTCAAAACTGTAAAGTCTGGACTTCAATGGAAGTTGGGGGTGCTCAGCACCCCTTAGGATACATTATTAATTATCATTAGGGTATGTATTATTTGCAGTAAGGCCTCACTCAAGACTGAAGATCTGTTTTACTAGCCCCTCTACAAACACAGAATAAATAACCATCCCTGGCCCAAAGTCAAATAGTAGACAAAAAGTGGTGAGAACTTTCTAGAGTTTTGCAATAAGAAAGTCTTGTCTGCTTCTAAATGCAGTGTGCTTCTACATTCTGCAACATGGTTTTGCAGTACTATGCATTTTGCTGCTACATAAAATTCTCACTATAAATTGATTTTGCATATCGACAATGTTTATGAATGTTATCTAACCCATACATGTCTGTAAGAATTAACATTGGAAACTGAAGAATTTGCAAAAGCTTCTAGTTTTAAGATGAATTATATTGTATCAAAACTTTAGCCACTAATATTATAAAGAAGCAGCAGGAGCAAATTCAGTACAATACTCACTTAGGAATGAATATTCCATCCAACCATGGTTAATTTGAATTCTTGTCGTTATCTTCCAGTGATACTACAATTTAATGAAGACTTGGAAAAACTAAACAAACAATAATTTTATGGTTGAGGAGGATGGCTATGATTCAAAATAAACAAGCTCCCCTGAACTGCTTCTCTGATTTGAACTTTCCCTATTAAAAAAAAAAGAAAACAAACAAAACCCCCACTTTTCTGCAATATTTGTATAATAAAAATATCTAAATTTATGTGGAAAAAGTTTTAAAAAGTTACAAACATCTTTTATATAGAACAACAGAATTGGGAGAATGTTTTCATCAAAATATTTGTAAAAATAAAAAGTAAAAACAATTGGTTGACCAGAACATATCAGATCAGGGAAGACAAAGTATTGGTCTAATGTCTTTCTTCAGCCTGCATGATAGATTCAGATTATGCAAAACACAAATTTCCTTTTCATAAAATCCGTTTCTAGCCCTTATGATTGCAATGAAAAACTTCTGCATCTAAATTTCTATATGCACAGCTGTGTGTGACACAAAGATTTAAGCCTCTCTCTTCATTTTTGGCATATATGTTTGACTTGTCAGGCTTAGCTAGCGTGCCTACCACGCAGGGATGAAATGGCTGGGTCATCAGGCTGTCCGGTGAAACGCTGAAACAAACACAGCAGGACTGAAACAAAAGCGGGTTTTGGAGGGAGTTCTGAAGCGGACACGCAGCAGCTTTTCCCAGCGGGGTCAGCATCGCCCTGTTTAAAGGGCACACGGCGCTCGGGGAGTTCCTCCCTGCGACCCGCCCCTACCTTCCCTTTGCACCGCGCTACGCGCACAGACCCGCGCCCTGCCCTGCCCGCAGGCGAAGAACACGCGCGCGGAGGGAGCCTTCCCCTCTTTGCGACCCGCTCGGACTGCACGTGCGGGGGGGATGCACGTCCATGACGCGCGCGTAGCACGAGGAGGCATGGACGGACAGACAGACAGACAACACCGGCAGCGTGGGGAGAGAGGAGACTCCCCTGCTCCGCGTGAGGAATCCCCCGCCCCGCCCCAGCGCCCGCCCACCTCTCTCCTGCGCCCTGTCCTCCCGCGAGTCCAGGTCCCGGCTACGGCAGCTCCGTGGGTTCAAAGGCTCCTCGCCTGTGGCAGCCGAAGGGGAGCGCTGGTGCGCCCATGAACGCCGGGCCGTGATTGGAGCTCCCGGGCCGGACCACGTTGTAACACGAACGCGGATTGGCGGCGGCGCAGCGGCACGTGCCCGCTGGCTGCCCGGCTTTGTATACACACACTCGCCTGCCCGGCCCGTTAACAATGGGCGCGCGGAGCTGCCGCCGCCGCCGCGCCTCAGCCCGCCGGCGGAGTTGAGCGCCAGCGACGCCGCCCGCCCGCGCTGCGGGGAGGAGCCCGGGGGGATGCCCGCGGCTCGGCCGCCCCCGGGGCTGTGAGCGGCGCGGGTGAGTGGCGGGGAGTCGCTGCCCGGACGGAGCCGCCCAGCCCAGCCCCAGTGGCCGAGGTGCACCGCACGCCTACGGCCCTTTGTTGTGGCGGGAGGCTGCTGCGGGGACCCGGCTGCACCGGCCCGCGCGGCCGGGGTCTTCTCGAGCGCCGGGCGATGAGGCCCCGGAGGGGTGCGCGCGCATGGGCGAGTCTGCGCCCCCGAGGCCGGCCTCGATAGCGAGGGGCAGCCCCAGGGCTCCGGCCGGCGTCTTCTCCCGGCGGGGCTGGAGCGCAGCCCCCGAGGGAGGGCGATGCACGCTGCTCCTGAACACGCCCCCCGGTAACCTGCACGCTGCTCAGCTGCGGGGGGCGGGACGGCTCCGAGTGTGCAGCGGGGCGGGGGCGAGGGATCGCTGCCTGCTTTTAATTGGGCGCGAATGAAGCGGGGCCGAGGTGGGGAGGGCGAGCATTAAACTGGCCCCCGCAGCTGAACTGAGGGAGCGCCGCTTCCTCCTCTTTTGCGCAGGCTTCGGCCGTGTTGCCTTTCGCAGCGTGCGGCTCCGATCCTCGGCCGCCCCGTCCCATGGAGCTGGAGGGGCAGTGGTGGAAAGGACAGCTGGCTGCCGACATCCACCAAGCGCTTCGCTACAAGGTACCGTCACCGGGGACCGGTGTGACTTCGCCGCAGAGGGAGCCCTTCGGGCTGCGCAGCGCTGGCGGGAGGCTCAGCTCGTCTCTCCCCGAGTGGCAGGAGGAAGAAGATGGTCTCACATTAGTTCCCTAGAAAGGGGCGAGGGGGGCAGTTGTTCCCCGGACAGGTCAAAGGGCAGGGCCACTTACTGTTTCTTTTGTCTCAAGCCTTTATAACTAGGCTCTTAGAGGATTTAGCCACGGGGGATCTGCCTGTGTCTGGGTATTTTAAATGCATGTGTATTGAATTCTTAAAACTAGCCTCTCCATCTGCAAAATGCACTGAGATCCTCCTAGGGGTGTTGGGAGGATGGAGTAATTAACTGGATTTTGCAAGATGCGTTTGGCTGCTCAAGAGGAAGGGTTCCCACTATCATTAAAGTCAGATGAAGTAAATTGACATTTGGACTGCAGCACTTGCTTGAACTGGGTTTCAGCCCTCTCTGAGTACATAAAGGCATTTATTAACGTGATAATGGAGCTGGTTGCTCCTCTCAGAGAAGAGAGAGGGAGGAGTTGGAGTTGTTAAAAGGCTATTAGCGGGGAGGCCACTGCTACAGTTTCTGGTAGACAGTTCCCCACCTTGTTAAGAATGCTGCACCCTAATTTTCTGGTAACCTTCCCTAGAGGCAGACTGCAAAATAAAAAATATAGTAACCTCCTGAGGGTAATTACTATGTCAGTGGTAAATGTTGGAAATCTATTTATAACAGCCATTATTAGCTCCTGCTATCTAAAGGAAAGTAAACATGACAGTTTAAAGTCAGGTTAATTGAAAACTGCATGGAAGAAGATTTGGCTCCAGCAGAACTGCAAAGCTGAACTCTTCAGATATGTAATGTCTTTAAGTATATATTGTCCTGACTTTCTGTACTGAATCCTGACTATTTACCCAACTGACCAGGTTTGCTCCATCTCCGCCCTTTAAAGTTGCAGGGAGTCCAGGTGCATTTGGTCTTTTTTTGGAAAGTAGTTTATACTTGACTCTATTAATATGTAAAAATGTTGAGATATTATGCAGAAGAGTGCTTTATAAGTGGGTGCAATACCAGTAAATGTTAGGGCAATCTGTTTTGAAACTGCTCTTAGCTGTGAGTTGACTCATGTCAGTGTTTGGGGATATTGCTTTTTGATAATGATAAGGCTCACCTCACCCTCAAACAGTTGTAAATGGGTTAACAATGATTGAACCTAGTTAAAATATGGCTAAGTAGTTTTGGTGAGTGTATTAACTTTTTTCATGGTCTTTTCACTTAAGCAATGCACATTACTGAGCCTATGTACAAAAAACAACTAGTAGAATAGATTCTAATTACAAAGGAAAATAACTTCTGACTTCATTTATCTTACAGTTTGAAACTGTTTTAAGGGGTGGGTTTTTTAATATGTTTTTAAAACTTTAAAATTTACCTTACACTTAGAAACTTTCCAGTTATCTCAGCGGGTGTCATAGAACAGGTTCCCTGCTGTGAAGTTATAAAATAAACATTATAATCTAAAACCATACTAAATCTGGGCTCCTGAGCCTATCTATTTCTCTCTGTTCATTTGTGATAGTGGAAATCAGATGTGTTGTTTTCGTTGTTGCCTGGAATTCTGCTTTCCAGAGTGGAGAACATCATGCTAGCAGTTAAGGCCCCCCGCCCTTGGAACATTCTGCCCTTCAGAGTTTTTTATGGTCAGATCACAACACAAGGATTTTCCCTTTGTCAGTCATTAGGTTTGACTGAGTGTTGTTTGGCCTGTTTTCACCCACATTTTGGGCCAAGTGAGCTTTATAAGTGTTGTATTTTAAATAATTGTTCTGCAGCTTCTAGATACTCCTCGTATAGGTATCATAAGATAATAAATAGGTACCCCAGCAAGATAACAGTTCCACTGTGTGAAAAGACATAGCTGACTGTGCCTCCTAAAAAGTGTTTGGAAAATTCTTGTATCAATTAACTCAGACAATTTCATATGTATTTGCATAAAAATGACAGTTGCACTACAACTATATTTTGCTCTCTACATAGGAGCTGAAGCTGCCCTCCTACAAAGGCCAGTCTCCCCAGTTAAATCTGAGAAGATACTTTGCAGACCTGATTGCCATTGTGAGCAATCGTTTCAGACTCTGTCCTGCTGCACGACATCTTGCTGTCTATCTACTCGACCTCTTCATGGACCGCTATGATATATCCATTCAGCAGCTACATGTAGTTGCTCTTTCCTGTTTGCTTTTAGCAAGTAAGTATTATGCACTAGATTTAACTGACTAAGGCTCTTGTATCAAATAAAGGATCATTTTGAGATGATCAAGCAGATTTAGAAAGCAAATTTTGTATAAAAGATCAGCATAGCTGAATTTGGTCCAATATGTGGGCCTCTCTGAAGGCTTTTATTGGTATTTGGGGAAGGACACTGAAGGCTGCAGTCACAGATCAGTGTTTTAAATCACAAATAACTGACTTTTTAAAAAAATAAAATTTAAGAAGGAATTACAAGTAAATGAGCCTTCTCTTTTTAAAGGCAGTCACCTGCTATCTCCAAGTTGCCAAATTTTACACAGATTAAGGAGAAAAGTCTCATCTGTTGTGGATGCTGAAAAGACATCTTGAATACTACTTTCGGATTTATATAATCTTGTGAGAACTAGAGTATGAACAAAATGGTTACAATAAATGAGTACCACAACTGGGAGAACCAAGTGAATGAATTCAGTGGACTGAGTCCACAAAGGCTACTGAAGAGTCCTCATTTACTAAAAATGGAACATAACTTCAACTTCCATAGAGTGTAAGGAAGGAGGAAGGTGTGGTGAAACTAAAGTAGCAAAACAGTGGCAAGTTCCATAAAAATGTGGCACTTGTATCCATTATTCTTGGGCTTTTAGATGTATAACTTCACTTTGGGCTAAAACATACGGGTATGAAAAGGCAAAGTCCAGGATACAGTGGATCTGCTATTATTATTAATATTACCACAGAGTCTAGATGTTTTAGTGTGGAGCAGAACCCCACTGTGTTAGGTGCTGTACAAACACAAAACAAAAAGATGGTCCCTGCCCTCAGGGACTTACAATCTAAGTACAGACAACTTTAAAAGGAGGGACTGTTGTGGAAGTCTACATAAATAACAATATACTTTTCCAGATACACATTACTGAAAATTACTTGATTTAGACAGAAGGGTGCAATTTCAGCTTAAGTCAGTTATTGAACTTAAACATACCCATTACACACTGGAAATGTACATTGAAGCCTCTATACCAAGTTGATTCTTCCTAGTGCACTTTGACTAAAAAAAAAAAAAGTATTTTCTTGAAGCTAAAAACTAAAGGCAGACTCTTGCCTTTTTAAAAAAAGAAAAAAGTGCAGGTCTTGATGGTATTTCAGCGATAACTGGGATGGATTTTAGGATAACTTACTGAACAACAAGAATGGTATGATGTATCCTGGCTGTATTCTCTCTCTGCACCTGGGTCTCTTCCTAGCCTCTCTCATAGACAACAGAAAGTATGGCACGGCCTAATAACCTATAGGTTGCACAGCAACTATCTGCTGAAGTAACCCTTAAGCCCCTTCTTGCCTCAGTAGAACTTTCCCATTGAACGTTCTATGCAAGAATCTATTTGACATGGAAAAAACCATTGTGTAGCAAGTGTTTATATTACAAAATACCCTAATGTTAAATATAACAGCAAATTCAGTTTGGTATATCTTGTACTCATGTTTCTAATTATATTTTTCTTCCTTTTCTCCCCTGTCCCAAGGTAAATTTGAAGAAAAGGAAGACAGTGTCCCTAAGCTCGAACAACTGAACAGCTTGGGTTGTATGACTAACATGAATCTGGTATTAACAAAACAGAACTTGCTACATATGGAGCTATTGTTGCTAGAAACATTTCAGTGGAACTTGTGCCTCCCGACTGCTGCTCACTTCATTGAATATTATCTTTCAATTGCCGTCCATGAGACAGATCTCCACGATGGCTGGCCAATGGTTTCCTTAGAGAAGACCAAGTTATACATGGCAAAATATGCTGATTACTTTCTGGAAGTATCTCTGCAAGGTGTGTTGCATGATTAAGTTAACTGAACTTTATTTCTTAAATAATATTTGTTTCTAACTCACCTACACAATTTTTGTGTCTCTCCAGATCATGCGTTTTTAAATTATGCCCCTTCATTAGTGGCTACTGCATGTGTGGCTTCTTCAAGGATTATCCTACGTCTCTCTCCAACATGGCCAACTCGACTGCATCATCTTACTGCATATTCTTGGGACTTCCTGGTTCCGTGTATTGAACGACTATTAATGTAAGCTTATGCTGGCTTATCTCCGTAACAGTATGGTATACTTAAAGGACAATATTTTAAAAAAACCCAGCAGTTTATTTACTAATGGGTTTGTGTAGCATCTATATCAAAACAACCCAGATTCTATACAATATTTATTAAAGCAACCTAAAGTCCCTCTCTGCTTTTCAAAAATCCTCACCTGACCTAACTCCTTCATTCCCTCTCCTCTCAGCAAACACAATACTCAGACCAAAGCACGACAGAACAAAAAAGATCTGAATGTCACCAAACTTGGGCTGCACCAGGCAGTGAGGTAGCAAGTTCCAAAGATTGGAGTATGATGGGGAAGGGAGAGGGTTTTCAACTTAGTGCCCTGGGGGTGCTGTAGTAAATCTCAGCTGTCCCAAATGAACACGTGGAAGCAGATTCCTCAAATAACTGGCCCCCAGTCTGCCCAGAGGTTTAGAAAATTGAATGTAGTAGGTAACCAATGAACTATTTTGAGCACAAGGGAATTCCACCTAAGCCTCTGGAATGCAGAACTTTCTGAGTAAAGGATGCTCCCAGTGGAGCATGTTACAAAAGTGTGGATAGTTATGGAGGGGCCCCACAACTAAGAGGAGGAAGCTTGTCTTCTGCTTATTATCTATAAATGGAAAAACTGCAAGCTAGTTTTATCTGCTTATCAGATGTGCCAACAGAGCCAATAGAACCACAGGACTGAACCATTCTGGAAAGGGTGGAGGTACATATATCCCCAATTCATCAATTCCATTCCTCTAGATGAATCCCTAGGCCACCAGGATCACTTCCCTCCTGTTGCCATTTGCTCCTGTCCAGGTCCAAACTCTGATTAGCACATAAAGAACAGAAACATCTAAATCCAGACTGGATGAGGAACTGTGTTCTCTCGATGTAGGTTGCACTATAGCCCATAACTACTCCCTTAATGGCCTTGCATACTGTACATGGTAACCAGGAGGAGTTACAGTATCAAACCTTGTGGCACAACACATGAATGCCATTGGGGCAGGAAAGAAAGTACTCAGCATGTCCCTGGAAGGCCTGAGAGGAAGGAGAGTAGCTACTGCAGGGTCACCCAGCAGGGCGCCTTGACCAAGTCAGTCATCCCTCGTGAGCAGTAGTATCAGTGACTCAGAGGCTGAGATGGTCACAATACAATCATTCATTGCCAGGAGCAGATTAGCCACCAAAAAGTCACTTTCTGATTTTCGTACATGAACGTCCCTGGAATGTACTAGCAAATGTTACTGCACTGACATCTTTATATCCAATTGCTTTAATTAACCTTAAATGCAAATGCTTCTATTAACATTGTAGCCTTTTAAAAAGTTCTTGCCCCTAACCTTTAAAATCATTTAAACTTTATAGTGTGCCTCTTTAAAGAACATTAATTACTTCTGAAATAAATTGCTCTTTAAACAGTTTGATATTTGAAGACTCTTGTAGCTTTAGTGAGGATGCTCCTGAAGTTATATATAATGTGGGCTAACCTGGTCTTATTTTCTATTTGTATTCTAGTGCACATGATAATGATGTAAAAGAAGCAAACAAGCAAAAAGGACAACATGCCCAGCCCGCACAACACAGTGTGTTTCCCACCCAAACGCCAACTCCACAGCAGGCTCATGTTCAACATGTGCCACAGTATCTCCAGGCGCATCAAGCTCCATTACAGTATCACCATCAAACATCACAACAGCAAAACTGTCAGCAGATGGTGTCAGCTAGTCACATATCCTCTTACCCGCTACAGACTTGCCCTACTGGCTTACAATCCAGCATTCAGGCTCGAGGTCACATACAGACTGGTGCTAGTGTGTCACTAGCAGTTCCAATAGAAGTGAAGCCATGTATAAGTGTCTCCTACAACCGGAGTTATCAGATCAATGGACGGTATCCTTGTATTACTCCCTGCTTTGAGAGGTGATGAATACAAATTTAGATACCCTAGTTTTTGTCAAACCTCAAATAAATTTGAGAACAACAATTTAAATGAAAGTAGCACTCTTTCCAGAAGGAAAATAACTGGAATGGCAACCACGCACTGAAATATATTAGCTTAAGTACAGAATCTGCAAAGAATGAGCATGTAGTTTCCCTTCTAAAAGGATTGTGTGCGTGGCAGTTATGTGCTAATACTTCTGATTCTCTAACATCCACCTTTGAAATTCAGGTCAAAACAAAAATGACTGTGGACTAGCTAGAGGCATATCTTTTAATGAAGGAGATATACAGTATTACTTTGAAGAGGCCATATTTATGCAATACTTCCATACAGTACTGAATAAGATTTGCTTTCAGTAAATATGAAACTTAAGAATGCACTGAGCAATGTGCTTCCCCAGAAACAATGGGGCCATGTAGAGAGAAACAAACTTCCATTGACTAAATCAGTTACTCTTCATTTTTTGCTCATGCTCTTATAGTGTCAAGTGTGTATCCAGTTTAAGGCACTTGAGTTATCTTTCTGATTGTTTTTAAATCTTGTGCCTCACATGACAGATGCTACACTCTACCCTTTTTCCCCTTTTCCTTCAGCTATTTAGAGTAACACTTTCTCACTAACTCAGGGAATTATCTATTCAGAATAACTCTGTGCTGCTTGTGTGTACACTTAACTGGGCATAATCCAGGGTGGTCTTTCTTTCAGGGCATCTATAGTGCAGAGTACCAAAGGGATTTGTAAGTGCATAAAGTATATCTGTAGTCCAAACTACTCCCTGTCACCCAACACTGATGAAATGATTACAGAGTAGTAGTATTTTTGTGAGTTTAAGCTGAACTAATACCGTACTGGAACTCATGTTGGAGTGGTTGTGATTCTTTGTTTTATTAGTACAGCCAGTATCAAAATGTCCTCTAGTTTTTCAGTCTGTAAGTTCTCTGAACAGATAAGGCAGAGTTAAATGCTTACAGAAATCCAGTATTTCATATGTCAGGCTTGGTGCAGGGTGGGGGAAAATAAATTCTCAGGTAATAGGGCAGCTTGTTCTATTTTACAGAAGATCCAGATTGAAGAGCAACATAAGCAGTCCCACTGCTGGAGCAAAAGTATATTGCTAGATCACAGGCAGGGTGCTTATTTCAGAGCTGTCTGAGCTGCAGTATCCACAAATCAGATGGCCTGAGAGTAGGAAGTTTCACTCCTCCAGGCTCAGAGGATGAAAATGGTGTTGAGGATAGTATATTAATGGAGAAATTCCTTGTCTACAAAATTAGACGGTGACTCCCCAGATCTGATATGGGAAGGGGGGATTGATGGAGAGAGCCTTACTGACTTTAATGTATGTTTGTTTTTTAATTTCTAATGGCAGCACTTAAAACTATGGCTTAAATGGTAGACGGAAGGCTAGACCTTTTATTACTATATGCTCTGTGGAAGTCCACTCATACTGTATATTACAAAGAATATTGGGGGTGGGGAAGAAAGGAGTGTATGAAATCAATATTAATGGAGAAGATTTTATCATGGGAGAGGGGGGCCACTGCTTGTTCTGAGGCCTCTTCCTGGAGCTGAGCCACAATGTGTTGCAAGGATCCATCCTTTATTTTAGAGGAGAAGAAATCCTCTAATTATTTTATACACATCATGCTTCAAATTGTCTTTTTTCATAGGAGAGAGGGTGGAGTGGGTTGGAGAATGTGGAAGGGAGAATTGAGCCATCTACTTTATGCTAGAGAATAAACTTCCAGCTGAGCACAATATCAACTACTTTACCTTCTCAAAGTGCTACCTTTATTTTTCCTGCCATCTCTCCCCACAATTATTTTTTTCCAGCAGGGTGGGGCATGCAAGTTTCCTACCTCCTGAAATGCCTGAGTTGTTTTTCATTTAAGTTTTGGAGAGATGGAGAAGAGATCCAAAAGGAAAACTGTTTTCCATCTTCAGATTTCAGTTTATTGTAATGCTGTGTCCAAGTTTTCAGTGCTCTAACTACCTCATTTATATGAATGTACAGTTTTCTGATGGACCATGACTTGAAATAACAGCAGATGCCTGTAGCAATTTGTCTACAAAGTACATGTATTGGCTAAACTATCATCTTCAATTCTGATGGAGCAGTATAGTTTCTTTTGAAATATTAGTAACTATTGCAAGTATTTTACATATAAAACTAGCTACTTAACACTGGAATTATAGGGGTGATTATTCAGTTAGTTAATACTGTAAAGTCTACATACAGTAGGGTATTCTGATTGTATTTTAAGACATTAGGTTTAACTGTAAAAGGATCCACTACATGCTTTTTATAATTTATTATTTAGTTTATCTGACTTTACAGTGTCAATGAAAATAGAGAAAAGAGCGTGCACTGTGAATAATTTTGATGTTATTTAAAAAGGGCTACACTAATGTCTATTAAATACACTATTTCAAGTTCTTACTGAGAACCAATGTGTATTTTACAGCATAATTAAAAATGATGTTCATAAATACAAAACATCTACAACAATGGAATCTGGATGAGTGCTATGCACTTGGATTTTAAAAAAATAAAACTAGTTTTGAGTAAATCTGTCTTGTATGTGTGAGGGTTTTTAAAATTTTAAATGCTTGACTTGACAGATGTGTAACTTCTACTCTCTCTCTCCTCTTTACAACTTAAGGGTTCTCTCCATCTCTCTCCTGTGGCATGAGTCAATGTATTCCTGAGTCCATTTATAATAAAACAAAAGGAAAATGTGCAAGGAGGGTTTTAAATAAAAATTCATCCACATAAGCCAGAATATTGTACACTCCAATATTGTATCCAATATACAGCTGCATCTGAGAAAGAAATACATGTGGTTCTGAAATAGTTTACTAGCAATAATAGGATTTCTTTTAAAAGGAGGGGGTCTTAATGGTAATCCTTTCTGCCTGCAATGGAATTGTATGGCAAAATTGAGAGTTGGATGGGAAAAAGATCAGTATAATCTGTGAACAGAGCCCTGTGCAATCCAGGATTTGGAATTCTTAACTGTAGTTAGTCTTGCTGTCAGAGTTCACCTGTGGTGCAGGCATCAGAAGAACAAGTGATGCATAGAGGCTGAAACCTTTTTCCCATGTTTGAAATTTCTTAATTGCTATTACAGAAAATCTCTAACATCAAGAATGGATACATATATGGACCTATTTAAAATAAGGCCACATTAGTCACTGGTCTCCAAATATTAAGCCAGTCTAGTAGAATTTGTTTCCCAAATCATACAGTACAGGCCATGTTTCATTCTACTTCAGTGTCCTTTCCTTTTGATACCTAGGTACAGCTGTATCTTTACTCATGAATATTCGGGGTTCAACAAGATTACTCATCTGATTGAAGTTACGCTCAAGTATAAATGCTTTCAAGAGAAGGCCTTTACATGGTTAGTATAAATACAGTTGGAAACCAATTACTGACAAACTTTCAAATGAACAATTCTTGGCTTTTGATCCCTGAAGCCTTCTATTCTTCATCTGTGTAAATTTAAAAGGATTTATGCTTCCAGCTACAATAAAATAGAATCTTGCTGACAGAGGGCCAAGAATAATTAACATAACTGAAACAAACAGCAGAAAGGGTCACTACAGCACCGTAAGGGTTGTTACTTCTCTTCTGGCCCAAAAAATCACACGAGTGTCCAACTTCAATTCCTACACCATCATACAATGTGCTGTTTACAATATACTAGAAATTTGGCTTCATTTTTTTCATACCTTTCTTTTTGTCCTTAAGCGACTGCAATAACATGTTTGCTTTTAAAAAGACAATGTCAACTTAATGAAATCAGTTGCAAGAGAGTTGAAGGTAGTTTCATGTACTACCCTTATCTGTGTTTCTCTGTCAATCCCAATAAACAAAACTACATCCAAAAAAAGCAGTGTTTACTTTGAATTTTGCAGCTTCTATCATTTCAGCCCAGCTTCTCTATGCTTGCCATCCAGTCCTTTAGATATTACTTTGGTATTCATGTGGTCTTTTAAAAACCCACAAATATCTGTCTTTATCCTAGACTGCATGCTAGCAAAACTACTTCTTTAAGAATGTGATTGTACGCAGAAAATTCAACTGGTTCATTAGGCACTGAACTTTTTGCTCAAACTTATTTAGTTAGCATGTGCTGTAGTTTATCCTATAGAAATAAAATTCCTGATATGGAATCCATTATGTCTGGCACATAAAGCTCAAACCTTCTACTCCATCTTCTTCACTAAACTAGATCTCAGCTCTTTTCTAAGTTTTTCAACTGTCAAACAAACATTTGCATATGTCTGTTACCTAAGCTGACAATGAAAAACAGATAGATAATGAGTTCTGAAAACTGCAGTATTGTATTGTGTATAGAAAAAGCGGTGAATGAAATGTAGTTCTTGCATAATCATAAAAGTGCCTTAAAATCAAAATTATTTGATTACTTGCATTTATAATGTATCCATTATCACAATATTATGTTAGTTTTATGATAGAGCTAGAATGTACAATGTGATGTGGAATTAGAGGTACATAAATGGTTTCACTGCACGGGAAAATAAAACACCACACAAAGGGTGGGAAATTAAAATAATGGACAAATGATGTATGTGCTTCAACATGTACTTCAAATACCATTACTAAATGTGAATTACACCTATTGCTTGGAATTTTTTGGACATGCTTCTCAATTGATATTGAAATAGTTAGGGACTAAGAACTGCATCTTGGTCCCAAGGGCACAGAGTTTCATCAAGACTTATGATTATTTAGGACCCCAGAGACTATTGGCTGCAAGATAACACTGCAGTTTGAGTTATATCATCCAAAGTTTCAGCCTTTCCCTTTTAAGTGCAGTTCAGCTCTGAAATTTCATCAGTGCATGTAAAAGTGTAAAGTGGAGTTTCACATTTATTGTCTCTAATGACCTCCAAAAGTCCCTATCACTTTGCTTTTGTAAGTGAAAAGATCATTTTCTTAGCTGCCAGTGCTGCAAATTCAGCCTGGAAGCTTAAAACTTTAACTGGATTCTTGCTGGCTGACATCACCAACAATTTGCAAATGGAACCCAGTCAACAATTCTGTTGATTATGTACAATCTGGAAAAGAATCTAGCTCTTCCAGTGATGTATTAGCTTTGCCGGGCATAGACATGACCCTGAATACACAGAGGATGCAAAGTAAGCAAGGGCCTAATCTGACAATAACCAAACTTCAAAACCCAGTTATCAATGTGCTGTTTTATTTCCACATTGTCTTAAGTGGCATCAATAATGGCATTTTCTAATGTGTTGATAAATATTTTAATAATCATAATGAATATTAATGTAATATGCCTTATTTTATTTTATATTTTAATATTCTGTATCAAATAACATTAACAAACCTAAATGATTTTTTAGTTTATAATAAAAATATTTATATATTTGACAGCTTTGCTTTATGCTTTTTAGTGTCTCCCTGTAATGAAGTAGCATATTGTATGCAATCATATTGTTTACAGTTAAATGTTGTATGCTAAAGTTAAACTCGTACAATTTTTGAAAATTAAACAATGTAAACATTCTGCTAAAGGAAAGTAAGGATTTTAAACAACACTGCTTGACACAAATATTTGCAATTAATCATTCCATAAAACCTTACAACTGAAAATTAAAGGATATAAACCATAACACAAAGCAAACTTCGTTAGCAGTGACATTAAGGATCCCTGTTCCCAATGATTTCAAACGATTAAGACAATGCCTTAAGACTTAGAGGAGCCCTAGAAATTAAGGTTGCAGTCTTGAATTTTATTACACAACTTTCACATTCACCATTGTGAGCCTCTGTCTCTTTACCAGTCAAATATTAATGTGTGTTCCACAATATTCTTTAGCACCCTATTTAGCTAATGGCATCAATTACTCTTAGAATATTTGAAATTCACTGTGTTGGGGCAACAAGACACTAAGTTCTAATACTTTCATAAAACAGCCCATTAAGACCTTTCCTCAAAGGGTTTCCTCTCTACTCCCCAAGAAATTATTTAAACAATTTCTCTGGACACTAAGTATTATACATTCTAATGATTTATAGGAGTTGTTTAATGCTGGTCTCAGATCACTGGGAAATTCACAAAAGTGATAAGGTCCATTTATAATAGATCAATGGATCTAATTAGGATTTTTCAAGCTACAGTATCTCTACATTAACAATAAGATTCTAATAATGTACAATAAATAGTACTGGCTTACCTCTTGTGGTATAAAACTAGTTTCTCATATCCCAGTTCTCATGCCTAACTGACCATCTTAAACCAAGAGAGGTCACATGTAGTAACTTAATTTAATTCGAATTTAATTCAACACTGATTACTGATGACGGACTAAAGAAACTAAGTAGATCCATACAGATAAAATGTTGTTTGGGTATGGATGAATATACACAGCAAGAGCAAATTCTGTGTTGGGGATTTCTGAAGAATGAATACCAGTTTGATACACAGCCTCACTTATTGATGATAAATCGATGTATGGCATCTGGATAGGGTAACCTGTCACCTGGAAAAACATAGGATTGCAACTATAAGTACAGTTTGAAAAGATTATTTTATAAAAACTAAATGCTACACTTTTATTCATAATAGCTGTATGGTTAAAAACATGTTCACATATCAAAAACTCTATGTGGTATATGCATTTGTCTGAACTTGAAATGAAGCATTTGATCATTCTCTTATGATTTCCATCAAGTTGCCTTGTTATTAAGTAACCAACCTCCTATTTATCAGAAATAAATTTCTTTTATTTTTTAGCTTTGAGCTACTGATTCAATATAAAGATTATATTGTGTATTCTTGTATCATATTACAAAACAACATACTGTAAAAATGCAATGCACTGCATTAAGAAACTTTTAGAAAAATAAAAATTGTTCTTTCTTTGTACTTATTTGCCATGATAAACTGAGAGAATGAAATCTCGGCTCCACTGAAGCCCATGGGAGATTTGCCATTGACTTCAATGTGGCCAGGATTTCATTCAGAATATTCAAGTTAAAAGTTTTGTCGGTATACATGAAAAGTAAGCAATTAATATTAATCAGCAATTGATTGTACAAGTCAAGTACAGAATTTATCTACATACATAGTATTATCTGTTTCAGGCATGTATTAGCTGTAGGCAAAGGAAATACAGTAGAAGATAACTACTTTTTGAGACAAGGGAAATGCAACAGATCTAATCTATCTGGATGTAAATAAAATATTTGCTATAGTACCACCTGGGAAATTATTAGTTAAGACAGAGAAGATAGGAGTTAATTCATGCACTGTAAGATGACCAAAGAACTGACTAACAGGGAAATGGCAAAAAAAAAATGATTACATAGCTGTCTGTAACTATTGTTCTTAGAGAGGTGTCACAAATGTCCATTCCACTTTAGGTGAGTTAGTGCCAGTGCACCGAAGCTGGAGAACTTTTCGCCATAGCAGTACCCATCAGGACAGTGCATATACTACCTCCCACATTCATGCTATTTGCCAAGAGCATAAAGAGGTGGCGCTGTCCTTATCCTCCTCAGGTCCTTCACACAGGTAGCATAAGCAGTGACTCTGATGTGTAGGGGAAGGAGGGCAGATTGTGGAATGGACAGATGTAACAATCTTTAAGAACAGTTACAGAACTTACATATAACCATTTTTTCTTCAAGTGTTTGCACATGTCCATTCCACTTCAGGTGACTAACAAGCAGTTTCTGATGAAGGAGGATATCAGAACCTACCTAAACAAAGGACTGTAACGCTTACCTCCAAAACTTACCATCATCTTTGGAGGCCAGGAAAATAGCATAATAAGAGGTGAACTTACGGATCAAAGACCAAGTAGCAGTCCTGCAGATGTCAGTAACACGAAGATGACCCAGAAAACCTGTTGAAGCTGCATGAGTCAATGTAGAGACTGTTCATAGCCTGTGAGGAACAGGTACATTAGCAATATCATAGCATAAACAAATAGAGGCAGAAATGCAAGAAGAGATTCTTTGGGATGTAAGTGGTTTCCCTTTCAGTTAGTCAGCACTTGAAACAAACAAGTACATAGATAACCAAAACTCCTTGGTTCTGTCCACGTATAAAAGGTAACGCTCTTTGAATATCCAAGGTAAAAATAGTGTTTCTTCATCCTTGTGAGAATGGGGTGTTAGAAAGAAAATTGGTAAATAAATAGTCTGATTCAACTGAAAATCTGAAGCCACTTTGGTAAGAAATTTGGGATGAGAATGCAAAGCCCCTTTGTCCTGGTAAATATAGTCAGCCATGAGCTCCCAGATCTCTGTAACCCTCCTAAGCTGAGGTAACAGCATGAAACTCTGAGACAGCAGCTAGATGTAGCCTCAGGTGAGCTAACTGACAAGACTCTCTCTTTTAGGTGAGAAAGTAGTCTAGGATAAACTGAATAGGAGCCCAGAAAGGAGAGGTGTTTCCCTGCTGGGACCAAACAGAGAACCACTTCCATTTCATAAGGCATGCATACCTGGTAGACAATTTCCTGCTATTCAAAAGAACATTTTGAACTGCAGCAGAAGAGGCAGACTTCTGATGATTAAACCAGTGAACCATCCAGGCAGTTAGATGCTGACTGAGAGAGTTAGAGTTCAGAGTCTGCTAACTATTAAGTAGAAAACTTTTAAACTATATATTTACAAAATAAACCTTTAGAAAGGTCTCTAAAGGGAAGTTGTGAGGAGTTAACATTTGCTCTGACCACCAATGAAGGATGGTGAGAGGGAACTCGGGGGGAGGGGCGCTGGGGCAACTCTGCTCCTTTATGCTCTTGTGGTGGGCACATGTGCTGCCTTTATAGATACACTATGGGAAAAAGGTCTATGGCATTGGTGCACACAGACCTAAAGTGGAATAGACATGTGCAGGCACTCAAAGAACAGATTGTGCTGAAAGGAAAACTATCAAACTGGAGGGAGGTTACTTGTGGAGTTTCTCAAGGATTGGCCTTGGGACTCATTTTATTTAATATTTTCATTATGACATTGGCACAAAAAGTTGGAGTGTGCTACTGAAATTTGCTGATGACACAAAGTTGAAAGGCATCATCATCACAGAGGAGTTTTATACAGGAGGAAATGGATGACCTTGAGGGCTGTGGTAATAAAAATGGGATGAAATTTAACAGTACAAAGTGCAAGGTAGTGCAATTGAGAACAAGGATTTCTGTTGTAAGTTGCGTGGAAGAGGTCTTCAGCTGGAAACGACAGAGAAGAAAGACCTGAGTATATTAGTCAATTACCTGATGATTATGAGCCTGTTGACCCTTTTTGACCAGAGTGACTAGTCAAAATTCAGAGTGCAAGTCCAAGTTCCATTCAGTATCTATAAATTGATCCGTTGACAGTCTATCCTCAAATATCTTGGTGATATCTGATATGCCAGGAACACACAGTCTCCATAAGTCCCCTGACAGTTCAGGTGGGGTTTCCTCCTTCCCCTCTCCTTCTAGCTCATGTGTGTGCCCTGACCAGCTCAGATTCAAGCTCCAAACCATGTTGAGGGCTTGTATCAGGTACAGATAACTCAGTCTCTTTTCTGGGGATAAATTCTACAGCACCATCAGAACTGAGCTACCCATGTTGACTGTAGTAACCCCCCTTTCTGTCCATCTTTCCACCCACTCATTTGAGCTATAATGTTGAATTGAGCCAAATAGCCTCCCCCAGAGGTTTTCCCTCAAAGAGAGTGGGTTTTGGTACCACTCAAGCTGGGACAGGCTGACCTTTCCCCTTTGGGCCTCTGTGGGTTACAAATGGGAGAGAAAAGAGGAAGTTACTGATGTGTAACTGGAGGTTCTTCGAGATGTGTAGTCCCTATCTGTATTCAACTGTGGGTTTACGCAGGCACTCGGATCCAGAGAACTTGAAAGTAGTGTCAGTTGGTCCGCACATGCACCCTGGCTCACCTCGTGCCTCTGACCGAGAGGATAAAGGGTAGGGCAGATTGACCATCTCTCCAGATCTTTCTCTACCATGAATCAGAGAAGGTCAAAGCAGAAGGGAAGGGAGCAGGTAGTGGAATACAGACAGGAACCACACATCTTGAACAACCTCCATTTACAGGTCAGTAAGTTACTCTTCTC